>JBAIZL010000001.1:149137543-149417543 GCA_036971475.1 Prosapia bicincta | reverse complement strand
TTAAGATTTTATGACCTACAGTTTAAAACTCATAGCATAAACCCATAGCAACAACAATGTATTTCTAGCGACAGCTTCCTTTCTATATCGTTATAGCGATTTGTACTAAGTATTTTTCTTTTCATTTTAATAGTTTCTGACATTATGACTCTGATAAAATACAACCACTAAAGAAATAAAGATATTCATGATGTAACACCCTCTCCAAGGCATGACGCCACCCACTAAGTATGACAGACATACGACCCATGTGACGTAATTACAGATGATTTCACGCAGTCTTGTTATTGCTTAGAGTCTATCGGAACATAAGTTACCAATTACCGGGTTTTATTGTCGATAGGAAATAGGGCGTCGTTTATCTTTTAAAACAAACTCGTTCCGTTGTGTGTTATTGCTGTAGCGGGGGTAATTTCTCCGCTCGTTAGGATAGTAGTAGAGTGGACCTTGATATGGTGCCTTGCTAATATAGGACTGATACGGACTGGATGAAGTATTGGGGGTAGACGTTGGTGATTGTTGAACGAAAATAACTGATTTCTAGCAGTGAGCTGGCAACCCTACCAAATTTATCAACATCTTTTCACATTTATTTTCAATAATTATATTTAATTTCAATAGATTATTCTATTACGCTTTTGTAAGATTTAGGATATTATTCAAACTTTTGATAATTTTCTACTTTTCCGCTAGGATTTATATTTTTATTTTTAGTATCATAGTTACCTGCCAATCTTAGCATTGTCCCACTCTCCGCTGACGCGTTTCGAGCATCTCCATCAGTTCTGACTGATGGAGGATTTCGTAAAAAAAAAAAAGTTCTGACTGATGGAAGGGCTTCGAAACACGTCAGTGAGGAGGGGAACAAACCTAGCATTGTCCCACTCTCCGCTGACGCGCTTCGGAGCACCTACATCAGTTCTGACTGGTGGAAGAGTTCGTAATAGGTTCTGACTGATGGAAGGGCTTCGAAACACGTCAGTGGGGAGGGGAACAATCCTAGCATTGTCCCAGTCACCGCTGACGCGTTTCGAGCATCTCCATCAGTTCTGACTGATGGCAGAGTTCGTAATAAGTTCTGACTGATGGAAGGGCTTCGAAACACGTCAGTGAGGAGGGGAACAATCCTAGCATTGACCCACTCCTCGCTGACGCGTTTCGAGCATCTCCATCAGTTCTGACTGATGGCAGAGTTCGTAATAAGTTCTGACTGATGGAAGGGCTTCGAAACACGTCAGTGGGGAGGGGGACAATCCTAGCATTGTCCCACTCCCCGCTGATGCGTTTTGGAGCACCTCCGTCAGTTCTGACTGATGGCAGAGTTCGTAATAAGTTCTGACTGATGGAAGGGCTTCGAAACACGTCAGTGAGGAGGGGAACAATCCTAGCATTGACCCACTCCTCGCTGACGCGTTTCGAGCATCTCCATCAGTTCTGACTGATGGCAGAGTTCGTAATAAGTTCTGACTGATGGAAGGGCTTCGAAACACGTCAGTGAGGAGGGGAACAATCCTAGCATTGACCCACTCCTCGCTGACGCGTTTCGAGCATCTCCATCAGTTCTGACTGATGGCAGAGTTCGTAATAAGTTCTGACTGATGGAAGGGCTTCGAAACACGTCAGTGAGGAGGGGAACAATCCTAGCATTGACCCACTCCTCGCTGACGCGTTTCGAGCATCTCCATCAGTTCTGACTGATGGCAGAGTTCGTAATAAGTTCTGACTGATGGAAGGGCTTCGAAACACGTCAGTGGGGAGGGGGACAATCCTAGCATTGTCCCACTCCCCGCTGATGCGTTTTGGAGCACCTCCGTCAGTTCTGACTGATGGCAGAGTTCGTAATAAGTTCTCACTGATGGAAGGGCTTCGAAACACGTCAGTGGGGAAAGGGATAATGCTAGAGGGTTGGCAGATAGTTATGATATTTAAAATAAAGATAATATTTAAACTTTTAATGAATTTTGGTACTATTCTAAAATACTTTTAGACGATTTTGTATAGTAATATTTAATACTGTTGAAAGATTTTAGATAAAACTATTTAATACTTCTGAACAATGTTTTATATTAGTGTTTAATAGTTTTGGAAAACTTCGAATAACATTCTATAACACTTTTCGAAGATGTTGGATAGCATTCTTTATTACTTTTGGAACACTTCGAATAACATTCTATAACACTTTTCGAAGATGTTGGATAGCATTCTTTAATACTTTTGGAACACTTCGAATAACATTCTATAACACTTTTCGAAGATGTTGAATAGCATTCTTTAATACTTTTCGAAGATGTTGGATAGCATTCTTTAATAGTTTTCGAAGATGTTGGATAGCATTCTTTAATTCTTTTGAACGATTGTTTATAATAATCTTTAATAATTTTGGAAGATTTTATATAATATTCTATTATACTTTTGGAACTGTTTGATACATTTAAAGCCTGCAATTCAAACGATAGCTACTCAAAAGTTTCACTTGTATTCTGGGATTGCCCAGCTTGATCATATTTACGGCTATTTGCTCTTAAGGTAACTTGTTAACCGTAAACACTGTCTCCATGTTCGTAGATCGCCTGTCGTAGTTTTACTTGCATATACGATCCGTTCGGAATTTGTTAAATATTCTTACAAGTTTAGGAATTCTAATAAGTCTTTTTGAACAGCTCACGCAATAGCGTTTTACCAACAAACTAGTCGAAAAATAGATATAAACAATTTAAATCAATTACATGGATATAATTTAAAACTTTTTTTAATTATTTTGTCCCAAATAAAACTCTAGACTAGTCACTCAATTTTAAAACGTCCTCATCGTCAAGTTGGCCTAAAGTATACTATGAATGAAATAGATGATGACCACAAAATAAATTTTTAGCTCATTGTTCATATCATTATTGTTTTCCTAAATACTGTGAAATTGTTTGAAAACTACTGAAAACTTACAAAATAATTTATTTCAAAAAGATTAAATTCATTACTTATTTACTATAAATGTTGCGCTATTCTAGCGAATCATCATCAGTGAACGATTCACTTTCGTAGTTTCTACAAAAAGGACAAGGTCTTTGCATTGCTTTAGGCTATAATTACTGTGTTAGATACGACAATTTATTTAGAACCATACGCGTAATTTTACGTCTTTTCCCAGACTAAGTTGTGACTGTAATGTGTATTTCATGCTCTGGTTATAGGTTAGGTGTAATTTGTTCATTCGACCGCTCATATAGTACATTAGGGTCACAAAGGCCGAAGCTAAACAACAGTTCAACCAGTCATTCTTGTCTCTTGATCAAGTGTGGAGTATAGTGCAATACGTTTGTGCAAATTTCGTAGGTGACAAGAGTTTATTTGATTTAAATTAACCTGATGTGATCGAAATTAACTTCAAATTAAAATACAGTGTTTTATTAGTGGAAGTAAACTAATTTATTGCAATAAAATATTAATATTACGTTTTTTTCCGGTGGTAATAAACGCGACCTAACTCAGAGCAGTAAAAATTGCATTGAAATGATTATTACTTTGAAATATTAATAATTTCTTATTATAATGAATGTAATCTAATGTGAAATAACTTGAAGAATTGATTGTTTTAGAGAACAAAACATTATCTTTAGGGCTAACCTTAAACATAGTTGGAGAACTACAACCTAGTGATCGCCTAGTTTTTACAATTCGTGTCATTTTTATTAAAGTAAATCTGAAATACTCTCAACAAAAACGTATCGTTGTATTTCATGAATCAAATTTAAGCCAAAAAAATTGTCACAATTCTCAATTTACTCATTTTACTCTCTACTTCTCTCATATTGTACTCATTTTACTGGTTTGTTTAAGTAGGCATAATCTAACATACCAACACAACCGTAGGGTATAGCCGTTTAGACTATGCCCTTTAGTAATATATTAAAATACATGCTGTGACCTTTTTCCAGTAGCAAAAGAAATAGTTCGTTTGTGTTTGCTTCACTACATTCTAAATTGAGAGTGACATGGTGGGTAAACTCTTAGTATATTTTTGTTGTATTATTCAAATCAACTTTCCCGAGAGAGTAAATGGTAACCTGACTGATAAGACTATTGCTATTGAATTTAGATCAAATGAAACTTTAGGGAAAGATCAACGTTTTATCGGTTTAGGTACAAATTTTGATTCAAATCGTTTCACGAAAAGAGATTACTTTTCATCAATGAATTTATATGGGAGAGTTGACAGTGTTGTCAACGATCAAAACTACACCGGAACAAGGAAATCGTTGAGCAACCAGACTACTGCTTACCCTGTGCTTACTACTCTAAGCAAACCTCCCGCTCAAGGGTAAGAAGTGTTCATTAAGCAGAAACGTTGTTAGAGTCTCAACACACATTAGCGGAGAAAATGTAATACTCTGATTTCTTTCAATTTCAGATTGAATTTTTTTTAAATTTTCAGTACATCCTTTACAGTCAGTATTTCCAACCGTTACTACAAAATAGAATATTTTATTGTATAAATAGATGAATTAACCTAACATGAATTAAATTAGTTAAAAACTAATTAAATCTTTATATTTTATTACAATAAAAATATTGAAAAGAACCCCAATACCACAAAAATAATCAAAAATAACAAATAAGACAAGTTACTTAAGATTAAACCCTTATGTACATTTCGATGACCATGTCATCATCATCAGAGGGTCTAGTTACAAAACACAATCTAGCACACAAGAAGTTACAAACTAGAATGATCACTATAGTTTGTAACTTCTTGTGTGCTAGATTGTGTTTTGTAACTAGACCCTCTGATAATGATGACATGGTCATCGAAATGTACATAAGGGTTTAATCTTAAGTAACTTGTCTTATTTGTTATTTTTGATTATTTTTGTGGTATTGGGGTTCTTTTCAATATTTTTATTGTAATATGTTGTACCACTGTGCTCTTGATATTGTGTTTTATATTTTATTGTTTAAATATTTAAAATATTATTAAATATAATATGGCTTATATTCCTCAAATAATAACAAAGTTCTGGAATATACTTGTTAAAACCGAGGAAGTTAGGGCTTATAGAAAAAGCATGCAGTCTAACACACACACACACACACACTCACACATACATACATATATATATATATATATATATATGTGTGTGTGTGTGTGTGTATATATATATATATATATATATATATATATATATATATATATATATATGTATATATATATATATATATATATATATATATATATATATATATATATATAAATATATATGTGTGTGTGTATATATATATTTGTTGATTCCATCTTCACGTGAGTTACTAGTTTTCACTAAAACACTTGTAAATATTTACAAACTTGATTATAGTAGCACTTACTAATATTTTTTGAGGACGGCCGTTTCGGAAGATGTGTCCCATTGTCAACTCAGACCGTAACTGATCTCAAGGTTTACGTAGGTTAGGGTGGGGGTGGGATATTATGGTGGTGTGCGTGTACTTTGTGAATATTAGGAGTTATGATGGCTAAAAGTGTGTGTGTGAGTTATAATGTAATTGTGTGTTAAGTATGTGTGTAGGCTGTAGTTTGAAATGTCTGTATATTTCGTATTTTTCGGTTGTGTAACGTTGGTTATTTCTGTTATTTATGAAGAATTTGTGGGTTAGATGTTATGTCTATGTAGTCATGTTTTGTGGACTTGAGATGATAGGCGAAGTTTGATTGGTAATTATTGTTTGTTAGATGGCCTCATTTCTGTACCCTCAATCGGCACAAAGGCTTGACTAGGTCATCAGTTTCAGAACCACTTGGGTTGTACCTTAATTACATAAAAAAGCAAAGCCCCTTGAAGACATGCTGCAGTTATCGTAAAAACGGTGAAACAAATACTTTGTCAGTGTATCGATTGAGAAATACTTAGTTGTGTTGCTCAAGGTAGATCCAACGTAATATAGCGTAGGCTAACAAAATATAACCATTAGCCAAATATTATTCTACGTTGGAATATATTATTATATCTGTAATTGTTTTTTAAAAAATTAAAAAAAGTACAGGTCCTCGAGTGAGTGAATAAAATGTCGGCCCGTTGTAACATCTCTGATTGCCAAATGGTTTCCGGGCCCAACCCCGAATGTTTAGCGATAAGTTTTGGTCCTGCCGATTTAATCTCAATGCTTAATCACATTATTTCAGATTTATTTTACAGTTTATAAAGCAGGTATGTATTATACTGTAACCATGTATATGACTTGAAAGGTACCGATGGAAAATAGAGTTGTGAGAGGGTAATACAAATTAATAGGATTAAGTGTAGGCCTACATATTCACCTATAGCCTATTTAGTTCATTGAATGGTTGAATTGCCGAATACTGAAGCCAATATGTATTCCGCACTTAAAACAGTTTTTACCATTATTAAAATTATCCACTCTCTGATCTATTACATATTTTTTTTTGTCTCAGGAAACTGATTTCAATAAAATGTTGCTTTTGTATATTCTCATAATAGATCGGCGTGTGGAACTAATAAAAACTGTAATGTCGTCTATTTTATTATTTCATTAAACTTTTTAATTAAAGCAAATCCGCACGTGCTTATTTTAACCTTTAACCGTATCCCCGTATTTAATAAACTAATTACTTCAGAATGTATTTCTAATCCTGTAATGAAATTCAATTACGTAAAATATGAAATTATGTAATTTCATTAAAAATATCCCGTAGATTTTATTTTTCTAGCGTTTTCGATTTGCATAAATATTTTTCTGTATAGTCAAATCGTTACAAAAATTGACTGCTAAACACTTTTGAGACAACATTGCTTGATCAATAAAGAAATATGTCCTCTTTTTATTAAAATTTATTTCAAAACTTTGAGTAATAAAGTTAAGTTACAAGCAAGCTTTATTCTGTTTTTCGACGATTTTACTTTCTGCTAATGCTACGCCTTCCGTTTCAGGTATCAGAGGGTAACAGGTACAAAGGCCTTGACTTGCAGAAAGCTTTACTGGCTATTGTTTGGAGCATGGCAAGTGTTCTCTAATGACAGTGTTACTACACTGTATGAGTCAGGTAATCAATAGTTTGACTTAGTTGTTTTACTTCAGAAGGCTAATATGCAACGAATAATTTCGGATTAACTATATAAAAACTCAATAAAATTAACCCTAGGTAAACGTCTAATATGGGAGGGAGAATATTTTCTAGTGCAAGAGTATTACATTTAAGGCTTCAAGGTTAACATTTATTCAAATAAAAACTGTTATTTTAAGATAAAACTTGCTAGAAGCATTAACTCTCTTGAAAATAATATATGAATCAAACATAATTTAAACACTTCACAAAAACATTGTTTTAAAGAATCATTTTGTCCAGATATAGGCTTCAATTTCATTTTTTTTTCAACTATTAGGGCCTAAATAGTTTTTATTTGGATTTATAGCTCCATATTTTTGTACTTTTTTAAAGTCAATTAATACTAATTCATTTCCGTAAAACATTACACCAAAAAAAGTATTACTGTGAGATATTACTATGACATATAGTATAAGCATTCATATATTTTATTTCCAAATAGATTTTTTTGTTTCTGAGAATTGTTATTCTATTATAGGGTAACATTAAAATCCTGAACCATTAATAGTTTCTCACTAATATTGCTTTGTGTTGTTTAAAGATCTTTTATGAATTAAATGGTCAGTGATGAGTGCAACAGATTAAGAATTTTCTTGGGCACATAAAATTATACACCATGTTAAAAATAAATATCAATAAAAAAACAGTTCGGTTTCACCATATTCGTAACCTTTGACAGTTTGCTCTAACATAATTGGGGAAACATTTAACAATATTCAAGTTTTAACCCATTACAAAAAGTTATCTTTAAGTTCAATGACAGGAAATATCTAGTAAATATTAAATTTAATTTTAAGACATATTATACATACTTAAAAAAATTTTCACCAACAAGCATATGAGTTTTATAATACTTTTAATCGACTTTCGGTTACAATTCTTAAAAAAGGACTTCATTGTGTGAAAGTTGATATCAAAATGAACAAAACTAGCCTTACTGGGAATTTTTACAATGGTAGGGCCTATAGTCTCAATATCAAGATAAAACTTCCCTTTCTCCTCCTCGCCAAATTCAATGATGTAGTTGAATGGTATTCAATGAACGGATAACTAATTGTTTAGGTGTACAAATATAGTTAGGTGAGGGAAAATAGGCTAAAGATTACTGGAGACGACAGATGGGAACCATCTCAATATACTGCAGAGGGCATCTCACTACACTTGGTGGGGGGGGGGGGGGTCGGAAATGATATCTATGCCACCAGTATTGATTATTTTAGGGTGATCAATCAATTTAACTATTGTGAAAACCTGTAGAGCGTGAAAAAGACTGTGGATGAAAAATATTATTAAGATAAGGACAAGAAGCGTCTACTACATCAAGGGATAGGTGGAATATAGGAGGAAGCAACTTACAGTTGATTACATTTTACTTATAAATATCGTACTTTGTTTTTACCACAAAATAAAATTGACCATCTCAGAGCGATGGTTTTGACGTTAGTTCAATCACCAGACTCTGTCAAGACATCTTCAAAATTGGTAAATGTTGCTCAGGGAACAGGAAACTTTGCAGACAGCAGTTTATCATTACATTTACTGATTTGGTTGATGATTTGAGAATAAAGACCTTTGAATCTAGTTCAATAGTAATATGTTAACACTTTTTTATTATCATCGCGCTGACACTCTGTTGATTCTTCTCTTTGCGCTCTTAACTTTCATAAGCAGAAGTCGTAGGAATAAATGTAAAATATATCTATAAGCATAGGTTTAGGATATAGTTTTATTCAAAGCTAAAACAATATTACTTTTTTAGAATAACCATAGATAAGAAATTCCGTTCAACCTTTGAAAAAGCCAATTTTTAGTAATTTAAACTTTTTGGTTATTGGATTTTTCAATTTTACTTTCATTTCTTATGTAACATAATAAAATTAATATGAAATACACCCTACTGTAATAGTGTTAAAATTGTGCTAAAATTTTTGAATATTTATTGGTTTCTTCTTGGTCTTACATTTACATTTTTCTAAAAAATTTGAAAATTAAATCTTGAAATCATTAACGGTTGTTAAAAATGTTCATGTTGTTTAAAAAAAAGTATTTATTTTTGCTATTTAGTAATAACGGTAAATTTAATGATCTATGGTCGGGAAATATAGAAATATACTTTAGTTCAATTTCTCCATTGTCTTGTTTGCTCTGAGGATAAACAATGAATTTAACATAACATAACTAAGTTTGCTTCCTTCGGATATAAGTTAAAGGGAAACCAAAAAGTAATTTTATATAATTTTGGTATAGGTCTACTTCCAAGTCTATACATGATTATATTAAATTCATACAGACGGAACAATCCTCTGAAACAATGGTGCTCGTTAAATGCTTTATTTTAAATTTTTAAAAAAACATTCAAAAATATTACTTTTTAATCGCCTAATGTTTTAGTCTTTACAATTATCCCAAATAATGTTACTGTTAAAAAGGTACATATTTATACTAAATATATACATGTTCAAAATATTATTATTTTTCTCATAGGTGTTATTTTAAATTTAATTAATTCTACTTCCAATAATATTCATCTTTAGTACATCAACTATTAATTTTAATTACAAAAGTATTGCACTTCAAAACAGCCTCATATTGGCTGTTTTAGTCTCTGAAATAATTTTTTATTTTTCAACCTATTAAATTTTTTTAGAATGTTCGATAAAAAACTTGATACGCTTTTTTTCTTGATAATTTACTAAATTATTTTTCTAACACAACTTTGTAGCCAGTTGTAACAGATGATTTCTTCAAACTCGTATTTCATTAAAATAATATTTTCATTTGATCAAACGCCATCTGAAGATTTTCCATCCACTAAAGAAATAGTTATAAATAAGGCATTTGTTCAAGTTTTCATTTTAACAATCATGGTATACTTGAAAAAATTTGATTTTTATTGAATTAATGAAAGATCGCCCCCATATATGGAATGATTTTTTACAGCAGAAGCTAAAGTCGAACCTCTGTATAACCAAGTCGATTATCCAGAGAAAAAATTTGTTATAGAGAGGTATTCGTTATTGAGAGGTTCTGTTGTCAAGAATGCTCCCACACCATCTTACTGATCTTACCACATTACGCATAAAAGGGATACAGTATAATATCGCGAGCGTAGTTAGTGTAATAGGCCAATGTTAATATAATGTCTCAATTAATTTGTAATTCATGTTGTTAAAAATGTTTTATTTATGTTTTCAGAATGTTTCTTCATTGTATTAGTTATCCATATTCAATATTTTTCATAAAGTCTACTCTGTATAGGCTATTATGATAAGTTATCTAATGCTTATGAAAACTTAATGATAAATAAGTACACTCACCAATTTATTTTCAGGAAGCATGACTTGAACGTAGTGGAATTTAATCGTAGCAAACTCAGTAGACTGTAATTTAGTAACTGTATTATTTATTAACCGTATTACATTTCTTAACTGCCTATACGGATTTTGTTTTTTAGAATAGTGGATAGCGAACTCTGAGGTATACCGAATTTTTTCGCAAAATCCAACTTTTTTACACCTTCATCAACCTCTCGTAAAACACTAACTTTTTCTGCTACACTTAAACACTTTCTTCTTGAAATTTTTTCACAGCACGACAAACTCACATCACGAATAAAACTGAGTAACTGAGCTAGCAACATTGAAATGAGTTATAAAAGAAAATGATGGGAGGATGGGAATGTACTGTAGGCCTATCTATAAATGCCGAGTTCATAGAATTCCTAACCGATGAGTCACTGCATTCTTAACTTAACCGAACTCTAACATGGAGTCAATTGCCGACATGTGTTTCGCTTACCATTCTTGGTTTTGTTGACCTTCCTGCTGAAAATAAACAATTTCCTGGAAATGACATTGTGAGCTGCCTGTACAACACTACATTAATTCGGTTGAAATGAAGAAAAAACTTCGTTATTGAAGGTCCGAAATTCGTTACATAGAGGTAAATAAGCAGTATAACTTCTAAAATGTCATGGGACAAGGTAAAAATTCGTTATATAGAGGATTTCATTATCTGGAGGTTCGTTATATAGAGGTTCGGCTGTATTTCTAATTTGTCATCTTAACTTCTTTTTAATACAACAAATATATAACCCTTAATTACATTAATTTATGCCAGCTGATATGAATAAATCAGATTATAATATGACTAACAATAACTTTTCAGATTTAGAAGCGGAATAAGAAACTGATTATTGTAACTATAATTTTAAATTTGAAAGAATTGTGTGTTTGCTTGTGTATCATAAAACTTTGAGACCTCAAGTCATCACTGTAAATCTGAATTATAAAAAATAAGAAAATTCAATTTAGTAGCTGGTTAAAGAAATCTTTCATTTGAAACCCTTGTTCATGTAAAAAAAAAACACTTTGTTACAGCACGTCACAAGAACTACTACCAAAAAAGTTTTCCTATAATAATTATTGCTTTCATGATGATGCTGGCCTTCGTTATCCCCATGGGCTTTCAATTTATGGTAATGGTTGGAGGCAAAGCTCTTCTATTGAGCCAGATGGCCCTCATATTCGGCCTGTCAGGAGCCTTCAAGAAGTGGAACATGCCAGACTTCACCACATATGAGTATCCTTGGAACAGAGTAGCTAATGAACCATCAGCTAACAGGTTCGACAACAACATTCCACTTAGAAAAACTACAAATTATCAAACTGAATCACACCAAGATTTATATAAGCTCCCATTCTTTTAATATTTTACAAAATAAAAACTATCAACTCTTGTTATTGTACAGCAATTGATGAGCTACCTTTCAACCCTCCTTCACAACTATTTTTGTTTATTTAGTACTATTTATGTAATGGATCTCTGTTCCCACACACTTAGATACATTCTGAGTCAATGTCTTTTGGGAGTTACTGTTGCTAATGTGTCAAAGAATTGGATTTCAAAAACTAAGAAGAAATAACTATTACCAGACCAGATAGATCATTTATAAATGGTTTATGTTAGGTTTGTTTTCAGTATGTTTTCCAACTAAGGACAAAAAAAGACAAATTTAAAATGAAGACAACTACCAACTCTACACTACTGAAATTAAATTTAACTTAAAATTATTATAGAATTTGTAACAAAAAATTTAGATCAATTTCATATTTTGAAATATATATTGCTGTATGTTTCAGGCTATGTAAAATATACAATTTTAAAAATAAAATTTGAAATGTAGCCATATAGAAATTGTATATTTACAGACACCTTATAAATTTGCCTCTACTGCATTACCCCTTGTTTTAAGTCAAGGTGTTTACGTCTAGTAGTTTGCAATCCTGTGATTTAGTCACTGTTTTTAAAAAATCACAGTATGAGAGTATTTTATCAAATAAAAGACCTAAAAATCGACTACTATCTGTGGTTTGAAGTTATTAACAACAAAGTTCACCACTTAAGTTAGTTATAATGCCCTAATTTAATTTATCCATGCTCAATTAAACGAGCAGTGAGTAGACGACCTAATTACTAACCTAAAGGTCCCTTGTTCAGCTCCAGGTAGTACGATAGAATTTCAAAATGCTTCTAAAACCCTCCAGCAGGTCATCTCACTGAGACAATGAGTACTTACTATACCCCTGAGTAAATGTTTACTTAGTTCTGTAGTAGAACTGCTAGTATCTCCTCTTCATCCACAATGTTTACTCTGTCTAGTAGTACACATATTTTTCATGTCCAATATTTATTTAAAGAAAAGTAACTTTAACAATTATATTTATTAATGTTCCATAAGTTCATTTTGTGTTAAAAACTTCATGCCAGCTATAATTATTATACTTTTCCCAGATTATGAATACTTGTTCACAATTTATAGAAGGCCAAATTGAAAGCTTTAAGTTTCTAGCGGCCAAACAGCAGCTACAGTTGACTGATCAGTGTTGCAGCTACTTCAAGTAATAAATCATATTCAACACAAAATAACATCTCCAAGAAATTACACAAGTCTTTCAGGTATTACATTGTTTATAAATAATGAAACCCTCACAAATACCTGAATGGCAACACTAGAGTGTAAAGTCAAGATTAAGTCCTGCGAATATAACAAAATCACCAACAGTCGACTTACCTTCAAACAAAAAACAGTTGCTAGATTAAAGAACAATATTCAAATGTAGAACACATAAGACTGATATTGAAAGTTCTTTTGTGTTTAGCAATGATTATTTGTTTTAATCAATTTGATTATACATAGTAGGATCACATCCAGTGGGTTAGCCCCTCATTTCAAAAGAACGAGTTTTTTTTCATTCTTGATGGCCAGTTTTGTAAAAAAAAGACAAATATTAGTTTTAAACTTGTATTTAGAAATTCAAATAATAAAATTTGAAATTTTCATACAAAATGAGTTGAACATAAGTCATTCATATTGAAAATTGACAAACTGTGGCTTAAATCCATGACAGAATCACTATAAAACAAAACAAAATTCCAACTTTTAATGGTGCACTCAATATGCCTTTGTAAGAAATGTAGTTGATATTAATGAAAACTTTAAATTTGTTTTCAATGCTTTGTTATTTCTTGCAAATTTTAAACCTGGCTTTCTAAATAAATACCTATCCCTACATGTACTTATATTTAACGTTCATTGAGTACACTAAAAATTCGGAATAATCAACCTCTTCCATACAACAAAGGGATTGTTGACTGTGTTACTAATTATAAGCCCAAGATAATACATATTTAGAGTCATCAACTTTAAGACAAAAGTGTTTCTCAATATATAATAAACCAAAATGAACCAATTCTCATAAGCGGTTTGAATTCCTAAATTCTCAAAAGTCATCGAAATCTCATGAAACAGAAGTCATCAAAGTTATACTTGTTTAGGTCTGGTTATAAAAATATAATTTGAAGTGTGCCAATATATATTAGTAGTTCAAGAGGCTTACTTACTTACTAGCCAACGCCCACCCTTGGCAGTTGAGCCATTTGGTGTCGCCCTGACCAGTAGAGATGGGCATCCCTGAAGATGGGACTGCTGTAATCCTGGGCCCGGTCCAGGGCTTTGCAATCATTAAGGTTGTTTGGCATTCATAAGTTCACCACCACACAGCAGACACTCCGGGGTTAGTATCACATGAATGTGGAGGTGAGCAGCAAGGTAATCATGACCCGTCTTCAATCTGAAAGCTGCAACGCTAACAGATCGGGCCAAGTTTTGGGCAATTGGTCCACCCGTTACAAGACCTTCCCAATTCAAGAGGAAAACAATGTGTTTGACTAAACATTTTCCTTTTTAAATATATTTAACTATTTTATTGCCTAATTTATAAATGGTAATTTTAGACAATGTTCAAAGTATATGCATAATGTCACACACACAATTAAGTTCAATTCTTAATGTATGCAATAACATATGCTTTTAAAAGCAGTCTCATAAAATATTTAATCTTTATACAAATATTAGATTTTTTTATATACACAAGAGAGTTTTTTTAAGTTTACATGTTTACAAAGAATAACTTATGCAATAAGTGAAACACAGCTGTGATTGAAATGTTTTAATTTGTAAACAAATAATAAGTAAATATTTTATTTAGTTAAAAGCATCAAAACTATTTTCAAACGGCCCATGACAAAATTGTATGTTATGCAATAAAACAATGTGCCATGAGGTAAAAACAAAGCATCAAGATCAAGTCATGTGTCCAACTCCAATCCTCCAAATGTCAGTTTTGTCAAGCTTTGTACACCAGCATTGTAAAAATTTGAGGTAAACTATTGCTAAGGCTCAAAGAGCCAATCTGAAACAATTAGTATCTAAACTTGAAACACAAAAAAAACTGCAAGTTCAGCAAAAAAAGGCCATGAAAGGCTTTATGAGCCTCAGGTTTGTACAATCACTGAGTTTTTCTTTCAGTATCATTTTTATAACAGAATTACCAAATTATCCCAATTATTTCCCAAAGTCAACTGTTTCTACATGGTGTCATATTTCTCTTGCAAACAATATTCATTTTTATAAGTGTATTTAAAAAAATTAACCATTTAGACAATTTGGTTAGCTATATTAATCTAACTGACAATGTTTGCCTTAGCAAATGTTTACTTTATTGTCAGCAGTCAGGAAAGTTTCTTTTGCTTTAATCTATTATTTAATTATAAAAATATGAAACAGAAAATAAGTATGTCTTTCTAAGAACGGAATTAAATACAGCAAAAATTTAAAAGCGCTGAATTTTGTGTCTTAGCAAGCCTGTAAAAACAGAAAGTTTAAAAGTTTAGAGAAACAGTACCTAAGTTAGCTATAATATCCTTAACCATGATGATGTTCCTAGCAGACGGGTGTTCAATGTTTTAAAACAACTAATTTTAAACTTTGCTAAAAGTATACAAGCAATATAAGCTAGCATATGAGATTGTAACTCACTTGTGTGTCTGGACACATGCCTCCTTTTTACCTAGCCAGTCCATAAAGTATGTTATGTTCTAGAGTTAAAAATTAACAAAATGAAAATGAAAATGAAAAATTTATTTGTATATATATTATTGAAAGGCATACCCATAAACTTCTTTTCTATAGAACTGCCATTGAAATGAGGAATTTATAATGATACACAAGCTTTTGAAGAAGTATGTCATAGACTTAAGAATGTTGAATGTACAGTATTTTTGTAGTCTCATGTCAAGATGTCAGTAATAGTTGGCAAAAAGCTTGATATTCCTAATCTTTTTCACTTTAATTTCATCACAAAAAAGTAATGAGTTTTGAAGCATTTTATAGAATCAACACAATTAATAATGTTAAAATTAATCTTCAATCTAAAATTAATTCGTCTCCAAATAATTAAAAACAACACAATAAAAAATATAAATAATCAATTAATATACTCTTATTAATATCACTGTTGAAATCTTAAGTCTTTAAAGTAGAATATAAAAATTTCTGAAATAAAAATCACATAGTAAATATGTCATATAGGTAAAATTGTTATTATAACATTTAAATTTGTTTCCTCAATACAAATGATCAGATGGTTTCACAAAAGTTGTGTTTAATCCTTGTGGTGAAATAGACGACGTGCTTGGAAGGGAATCTGCCATTGTGTATGTTGTGTGGGCAGCATCTGATAATTCAGGACTGCAGCCGAAGTTTAATCTAAAATAAAAAAATATATCACAACTGAAAGAAACAAGATGGAAATAAATAGGCCAATGACTACAATATTTTAATTATAAGACAGCATACAGAAGTTATTTTAACTAACGAACACTCGAAAACCATAAGATTTCCATAGCACTTAGAATATTTCAATAGCACCAACAAAATAACATCTTAATACATATCATGTAAAATCAAATGTCTTTTAACTATGAAAAATATGGTTTCAAATATTATGTCTAAATTAAATCAATTTATTCAAGTGAAGCAGAATGTCAAAAATTCAAATGTAAAAAACTCTTGATAATCAACCACCCACATTAAATTCTAGAGATAAAAAATTGTACAAAGTGAAAATTTATTTAATATTACTGGTAGAAACCAGTACTTGGTTAAACGCTATTATTATTTATGTATTTTGAATTACTAAGTATTTATGAACTTAAGTAGAGAAACGACAGTTAAACTCGTCATGTCTGAGGAAGACATGAATTTCTGGGAAATGCCCCATATTTTCTAACAAAAAACTTTCATTACCCATAATATGTACTTGCTAAGAAGTAAGCTTACCTAATTTTTTTAACAGGATCTTCATTTTCATTGGTATTGTTATCAGTAGTTGTTTTCTGTAGATCATGAATATTCTGTTACAACAAAAAATTGTTTTTTGTTAACAATTGTGTTTGTTATCTTAAGTAATAAATAACTCTACTCTTTATACAAATACACTTAAAATAAATATATCAACTACATTAAAACTAACACACACACTCACACACTGACAAATTAAAAATTTAACAAAAAACAATATGTCCATTTCAAGAACATACCTAATGAAGATCATTTTCTCACACAATACTTGTCTAAACCTCATTCTTCACAAATTCCCACAAATTCAATTACGTGCAAGTTGTTTTATCACAATAGCTATATTAGATTACCACCTCCTGAAAAAATTACATTCAATCCTCAAACATTTCTAGAATAATTTCCAGTAATCATACAGTCAAATATTTATTTATCGTAATACATGTTATAGGATATTATTTTATTAAATATCCTAATATTTAATAAATAAATACTGCATTTCATAAATATCTCGATACTTAGTTGGGCAGCATAAACAAACAAACCACATAAAAAAGAAATAAAAGAAAAATTTACCGCCAAAACATACACTAGTACATAAATAAGAAATTACTTATTTATGAAACTGGAGCTGCACAACAACATATGGCAAAAAGATATGTTGACAAATCTGTCAGCACATATATTTTCTGTACCAACCCTGTTCATTATTTACACTTTCTCATCTGATGAAAATTACGATGAATTTTCATTAAGAGACAATGTGAATTTGAGAAATTCACAAGCATCTAGCACTTTAAGAAAATATAAAACATGACCACAAAACAATTAAAAATGACAAATTTAGTTAACCCTAAATTAAAAATATTATTTAACCCAGGATAGGTTGATCTAACAATTTTAGTATTTTTTACATAAAACCGTTATGTTTGATCCGAGTGGACAGATGTAGTATACAATGAGCACACTGCTTCAGTCACAGTGGTTTACGGTGAACATCAAACTCTACTAATGGACACAGTTGATTAAATATGCTATAAAACTGTTCAGAAAAATATTCCGATACAAAAATATATACCGTGTAATATTTTCTTTTATTATAACAAGTTTAATGTATCATTTAAAACACTTTCTTAACAATTGTAAGTTCTATTAATAAATTACAAATTTTTTTCTTTTTTAAAAGTTTTACAAATTTACTATTAGTTTCTTCTATTATTATAAGTCTTATTATTCTAAATTGTATTTCTCTTGTGGGCATCAACAGTTTGTATTTAATTTAGCCTAAATTGAATTTAATTTTGGTTTAGCACTAGCTCTCTTAATCTCGGGTTATCTGGTGGGTTTTAAATTTTGAATACTGAAGTCTTATTTGGCACTCTAAAGTACAAGAACAAAAAAAATCTAATCTATAAATGTTATAAACTATGTTACAAATTCATTTATTTCTAAGTAAAATTGTTCCTTAATATTTTCTCTAAATGTTTTCTTTTATAGTTTAATTTTTATAATAAATTCACTGGTTTCTTTTCTTTTATAATTGTCTGATTGCAAAATTTCAAAATGTAGTAATGGATCTAGCCTAGATACTTAAGTGTTTTAGATTGCAGATTCCACTTTTCAGCCTTTATCAAAATATTTAATAAGATCTTTTTTAAATAAATAGTTTTAATTAATTTTCTTGAAAGTATTTTGTAGTGTTAATTGAATTCGAGACTAACACTCCCGCACTAAGTTTGAATTCTTCAAATTTTGTTGGCCAATTCTGAAACACGTCTGTCTTGCTTGAGTAGGTGTGAAGAACTGAAGCCACGCTAGCTAAGCATTTCAAAATGGCTAAAACAAACTATTTCCTTTTTTTAATTGTTGTTACCGGCTTTACGGATGCTGTATTCACTGCCTTTTGTACATTTCATGTTCTTAATAACTAGATTTTACTTTCTTTGCAGGTAACTGCATTTAAATATTGTATCTCCCGACAAAGTTCAAATTATCAGCTGTTCTGTTCATACTGCGCGCGCATCTTACTTAATACGCTAGTCTACCCGTCTTGGTCAACTTGTGTGCAATCTAAAATGGTTTCACTCTCTTAACACTTAAAGGCTTTTACTATTATTTACATTGTTTTAGTGTTCTTTTTAAACTGTTACACATTAAATTGTTTCTATTATATTGTTTGTTTTACAGTGGTTATTGTTCTAAACTTGTGATTAAATATTACGATTTTGCCAATTTAGGTTATGTTTACAATTTTTTTTTCATAATTGGTTAATTTATGGTTTGAATTTACTTACATATTTATATTATATTATACATAGTGCCTTTCTTACTTGCTATTCCAAAATGTTACAACCGATATATTCCAAAATGTATTAATGTATTCCGAATGTATGTAGAAATGTATTCCTATATATTTTTGATTAAAATTGTATTGTTTAGTATACAAATTACTAGTTTTGTTATAAGAGATCCATTTTAGCAAAACCATTATTTATAACAATATATTTTCAATTTAAATCTTTTATTACCTTACACAAAAATATTGGAAAGAACCCCAATACCACAAAAATAACAAATAAAACAAGTTACTTAAGATTAAACCCATATGTACATTTCAATGACCATATCATCATCAGAGGGTCTTATTACAATCTAGCAAACAAGAAGTTAAAAACTAGAGTGATCAAACATTTGCTAGATTACTAGAGCAACTAGAGTAACTTCTTGTTTGCTAGGTTGTAATTTTGTAATAAGACCCTCTGATGATGATCACATGGTCATCAAAATGTACGTAAGGGTTAAATCAAAACAAGTAACTTGTTTTGTTTGTTATTTTTTATTATTTTTGTAGTATTGGGGTTCTTTTCAATAATTTCATTGTAATATATTGTAACACTGTGCTCTTGATATTGTATTTTATTACCTTGTTTAAAACATCTTAAGCTATCTTTCTTGTAATTGATAAAACTTCCCGCATAAAATGGAGTCAAGAGTAAATTACTTATGTTAAATTGAATCTAACACGCGACCAATGGCGTGATTTCTTATAGCGCGACTGATGACAAGTTAAAGATATTAGTCTTTTTTGAAAATTTAAAGGTACATGGTAATTTATTTGCATTTCATTTTGTAAGTGATTTATTTCAATAAACCCTCAAACACATACAACGGTTTACATCTATGGATGATATAGTTTTATAACAAACACTTTTTACAGATAATGTGCAAATTGGGGGTTAACTATAGTTTCCCCTGTTCTGATACCAACAAGTATGAACAAAGGTATCTATACATTAAAAAAAATTCATTCAGAGAAAATAATAGTCTAAAAAATCTGAGCTATCTATTGTTTAGTGTGATTATACGCACCTAATTTTTCTAATGTAATTAGAGTAAAAATCTTTCTGAAATTTATTTTAGTTTTTTTACAGTTGTAAACTGGACAATTAGTTGTGTGAGTATAAGGGGGGCTTGCAAACAACCACCAAAAATTAGACCATAAGTAATATTTTGTATTTTTTATATATTTATTATTATTATTAAAATTTTAATTAATAATTATTTTTTCCTAATAATGAATAGAGATAATCAATTAAATACAGCCTTCAACTTTTTAAATTAATATATTATTACAAAATAATAATTACCAAATTTAATTAAGTAATTAATACATAATAATACCTTTTAATACTTTATAATACTACTTTTGAAATATTAAAGTTGATATCTAACACAATTTAGTTGCAGTGACCATTGATTTCATGATCGTTCTATTCCTCGGAACGTGGATCATTTAATTCTCAATGGGTCAATAAATTCCCTGTTACCATTTAATTCACTGTTATTAGAAACATCGGTAAAAAAACTTCCCTCACAAATAGGAAAAAACAGTAATTCTGATTAAAAACATATATAAATTTCTTGATGGAGTAAAACTATATTTTACAATTTCAACTGATATTTTATACTTTTTTACATAATACTATACAATTATTTTCTTCGACTCAATTCTTTGTAGTTTATAAAAACACCATTATGGGTATAGACAATATTTGAGCTGGCTTGTCAATGAAAGTTATAAATAAAAGAATAAATATGCTACGACTCACAATTATAAAAACTTTATTATTATACACGTTTCAATGACAATGTGTCATCATCTTTTCAGTGATGCCACATTATTTAAACTTAATTGAAAAACATCAGTTTTATCTTAATACATTATGTTTAGTTTTTTTCAATCAAGTTTAAATTGTTTAGCATCACTGAAGTGCTAAATTATTGTCATTGAAACGCGTATGATAATAAAGTTTTTATAATTTTGAGTAGTAACATAATTGTTATTTTATTTATACCAATATCGGTGATTACAATAAATATATTTTACCATTTGTTTTAAATGATGTGATTTATTTAAAAAATGAGAATTTCAAAACTGCATAATAAAAAATACATACCCTATTCACACAAACGCTTATATCACAGCCGCACTCTGAAGAGCAAGATGATTCCATTTTTCGACAGGAACATAACTTCTTTGAACAATTACTTCGGCACATACATTTGGCTAAGCCGTCGCTACTCCTTTTCAAGGTATTTCCCTCTACTCCCTATAATATAAGTACAATTGGTCAGGTCTACAAATTACAAATATATGTATATATATATTTTTAGGTTAGTTTTGGTTGGTAAAGATTATTTAGATTTTTTGGACTAGGAGACTGACAGACTTACCTTGGTAAGAGTCCACTCTGTAGTCTTGAAATAGAAATACATAAAAGCACTTAAACAATGATATATTTCAACCACACAGTGGTCTTTGTCAATCGAAGAGAAATCACAAAAAGAAATATGAGAGAATGAAATAAAATAATTGTAATCACAGATTGTGTAGAGTAGAAATCAGATGTCACAGATGTCACAGATGCACAGATTAAAGATATATATATATATATATATATATATATATATATGAAGTTAATAAATTACCAATTTTGAGTAATTTTATCCACCATTAAGTGCAATAATTTTACCTTGAGTGATGAGGCACCTTTCGGTCTTTGACCATTGTCGAATCACTGATTGTTCTCTGCTGTGGATGCTATGTCCGTGAAGCCGGTGTTTGTAGAAGTTACGCGCACTATTTCTTGATCTGTGTGTATGAGGTTTCTGTATAGTATGTCTTCTGTATATGTTGTTTGTAAATTCATTAAGTTGTTGTGTATGTTTTTATAAATGTGGTATTTTTCTAGTGAGTTTAGTTCTATTGGGTTGTTATTTATTTCCAGTATGGTTAGGTTATTTTCGTAATTTGTAATTTCGTGTTTATGGGAAATTAGGTGTGCTGCAACATTTGATACTTTAGAATTTTTATTTTTGAATGCTCTATAATGTTCTTCAAATCTTATTTTAAACGTTCTGGATGTTTTTCCTATGTAAAAGGCGTTACAGTTGTTGCAAGTGATTTTGTAGATTCCTGATAGGTTATGATTTTCTGAATTTGTTATGTGATTTTTGTTACTAAGATATTTTATTATTTTGTTGTTTGGTTTGTAAGTTGGAGTGTAGTATTCTTTGTTGTATATATTCGTTATTTTTTCTATTTTGTTATTGGTATATTTATATTTTAGGTAGATTTTTTTATTTTTATTGTTTTCGTGTTCCGGTTGTAGTGTTGTGTTGAGGTTAGGTTTTTTTGTGAATTTATTGTATATATTTTTTATAATGTGTTTGTTGTATCCATTTTCTATTGCTATTTTTGTAATGTTATCTAATTCTTCATTTAATTTTTGTTTGTTATCCTGTGTGTATTTTATTGCTTTATTTATCATGTTACTGTAAGTGTTAATTTTGTGTGTCCAGGGGTGGTTAGATTTGTAGTGTATTGTGGTGTTGTTGGAAGTAGGTTTCCTGTATACTGTAGTTTCTATTTTATTATCATTTATATTTAAAGTAATGTCGAGGAAGTTGATTGTTCTATTTATTTCTGTTTCAACGGTGAATTGTATGTTTTCGTTGTATGTATTTAGTTTGTTTAATATTATGAGGTGTTCGTTGTGAATGGTAGGTTGGTATATTACAAGTATATCGTCTACATATCTTGTCCATAGTAAGATATTGTGTGTGTTTATTATAGGTTTAATTATTATTTGTTCAAAGTGTTGTAAATATATTTCTGACATGACAGATGAAATGGGTGAACCCATGGGGAGACCTGTTGTTTGTTTATAATATTTATTGTTAAATTGGAAGTAATTTTGGTTACATATGTGTTTGGTTAGCGTAATGATACTATCTATTATGTTACTTTTTTCGTTATTGTGTATCAGTTTGTTTTTTATTATTTCTATGGTTTCTTCTATTGGGATACTAGGGTACATGTTAGTTATGTCATAACTTATTATTTTTGTGTTGCTGTTTGTTTTTATCGTTTTTATTTTATTAATTAATTCGAATCCATTTTTTATATTGTATGTGTTGTTGATGTGTATTTTAGACCTTAGGATTTTGTCTAGGATTTTTGCGATTATGTAAGATGGTGCTGTTGTGAAATTTATTAGTGGTCTAAATGGTGTGTTTGGTTTATGGATTTTAGGTATCCCTGATAATACGGGTGCGCATGGTTTAAATGGGTATAATCTTGTGTGGTATTTTAATTTATTGTTATAGTTTAGGGTGTTACGGTGAGTGACTATTAAGTTTTTTATTGTAATAAGGTATTTGTTAGTTGGGTCTGGGATTTGTTCGTATTTGTTTTCTTTTATGTAGTTAGTCATTGAATCGATATATTTGGTATTTTCTATTATTACTGGAGTATTTGTTTTATCTGATTTTAATATTAAGTAATCGTTGTTTTCTAGTTTTTCTCTGAGTTTTATAATTTCTTTTTTATTAATATATTGTTCCGTTTTTTTGTTTTTTTCCGTTTTTATTAGGTTAATTTTATTATTAATGTTATTTCTTATGTGTTCAGTATTTTGGTGGGTAATTTTGTGGATGTTAGATTCTGTGTCAACTATTACGAAAATAACCTAACCATACTGGAAATAAATAACAACCCAATAGAACTAAACTCACTAGAAAAATACCACATTTATAAAAACATACACAACAACTTAATGAATTTACAAACAACATATACAGAAGACATACTATACAGAAACCTCATACACACAGATCAAGAAATAGTGTGCGTAACTTCTACAAACACCGGCTTCACGGACATAGCATCCACAGCAGAGAACAATCAGTGATTCGACAATGGTCAAAGACCGAAAGGTGCCTCATCACTCAAGGTAAAATTATTGCACTTAATGGTGGATAAAATTACTCAAAATTGGTAATTTATTAACTTCATAAAGTCAGTGCAACGGAAAAACAATGGATAATATTAAATATCAGGAATATATATATATATATATATATATATATATATATATATATATATATATATATATATATATATATATTGTTTCCATGAACATATGAGTGATTATAGTTTATATAAGTCTGTCAGGGGAAAAGAGATAAGGCTATTTGGGAAAAAAAAATGAATGCATTTATCTGATGTTGAGGTTAGGGGATTCTCTGGACTTGGTATACCACTGGTATGATAGTTCCCACCTTCTCAGTTCTGAGGGATTGCAATCAGGGGGGAGTGATTTAATTATTTTTGTGGTATAGCAGTCATCAAAAGTTGTGATGTTGTGACTCGCAGCATGTTGAGCTGTTGGTCTATCCATATTCATAATTTTAACATCATGTCTGTGGCCATTCATTCTGATATTCAGACCATCCGTGGTCAGGCCTATGTACTGTGCTGAGCAAAGTTTACATTGTAGCTGGTATATGACATTTTTCGATGTACAATTATGATGACCCTGTATTTTGAAGACCATTTTTGTTGTTTGGCTGTTGAAATTATTTGCTGAGGGGTGTATTGGACACGTCTTGCATCTAGGTCTATTACATGGGAAGGAGCCATGAGGAAGTTTGTGTGGTTTCTCTGCATCAGGGTCTGGTAGTTTAGGATGTACTAGGATGTTTTTCAAGTTGGGAGGTTGCTTGTACCAAATTTGCGGTGGATCGGTGAAAAGATTTTTGGTGTGGACGGAAGCTTGAAGAATTTTGAAGCCATCTCTCAATATCTTGTTGAGTTTATGTAGACCAGGATGGTAGTCTGTTATTAAAGACAGTTTATTTTGTTCTGTTTGTGGTTTATGGTGAACCGAGGATTGTGCTGAATGAATTTGGTTTTCAGTGAGTTTTTTTGGGTATCCTCTTCTCTGGAAGGCTGTTGATATCTTTCTATTAAAATCTTCCAATTCCCTATCATTCGAACAGATTCTCTTACCCCTGATTGCTTGACTGTATGGAATGGATCGTTTTATGTTTATTGGGTGGTTGCTGTCGAAATGGAGATATTGTAGGTGGTTTGTAGGCTTGATGTGAATTCCTGTGTTGATATTTCCATTCTGGAGTGTTACCTCTACATCCAAAAAGGTGATGGCTGATGTAGATTTCTCCCAGGTAAATTGAAGTGTGGAGAATTGTGTCAGGCTGTCTAAAAATGTCTCAAGTGTTGAAGCACCCTGTGTCCAAATTAGGAAGATGTCATCTATATATCTATACCAACATAATGGCTGGTGTGTTTGTGTCTTTAGAAAACTTTCTTCCAACAATCCCATGTACAGATTTGCATACGATGGTGCCATTCTGGTACCCATTGCTGTTCCCTTTATTTGAAGGTAGTTCCTTCCCTCAAACTGAGGAATGGGATGGGGATGTTTGTATATAGATTTGATATATCAAAAGAGACTAAGGTGGAATTGTGTGTAATATTTACGTTTTTAATTTTTGTCTATTAGATTTAGGCTATTTTTTATGCTACAATGATTATTAAATTTTATATGGTTTCGGATAGTTTTGTCGAGGAATTTGGCTAGAAGATGAGAAGGGGCGCTTGTATGGTTGATTAGTGGATGTATTGGGATGTCTGTTTTGTGAAGTTTGGGGAGGGCGTTTAGTTTAGGGGCTATTGGCTTTATTTGTTTTAGGTGCTTTTTGGTGTGGTGTGGGATTATAAGTTTTGTTTTGTTAATTGCTTCTTTGATTTGAGCGTTGTATTTTGTTGTTTGGTCTTCTTTTAGTGTAATGATGTTGTTATTTTGGATGAAGCTGTGTACTTTTGTGTTGAGGTCGCTATTGTTAATAATTACCGTTGTGTTGCCTTTGTCAGCTTTGGTAATGGTTAAATTTTGTTTTTTTAATTTGTTTTTGATGGATTTGGCTACTTTTAATTCTTGGGTGTTTGTTTTGGGGGGTTTAATTTGGGTTATTTTTTGTTTTAATTGGTGTCTGATTGCATCTTGTTGTTCTAACGGTGTGTTGTGTTGGATTGTATTTTCAAGATCTAATATAGGGTTTTGGTGAAATTTTGTTGGCTGTATTTAGGTGTGATGTAATGTTTTAAGCCTTTGTCTAATAGGTTTAATTCATTAATTGAAAATGTTGTGTTGGTGAGATTTATAGTTCTGGGGTGAAAAACGTGTGTTGTGTTAATAACCTGTTTTGGGTGTTGTGCGTTTTTGAGGTTATGTATTTTTTTGTTATGTGTAAATTTTATTTGATTTTTTGTTTCTGTGATTAGTGTATTGGTGAAGTTTACTACTTCTTGCAGTTCGATGTAGTAGCTTATTTAAATTTTAAATAGCTAGGGAGCTTATTTAAATTTTAAATAGAGGGAGACCTTGGACCGCTATCTTTAGTTATCTAGCTACCTCTCAAAATTTATTATTATTTCAAAACTGTTTTAGTTTTTAACTGGTCTTTGATTCCTAACCTTTTGAACATTTCTAATTTGTGTAATTTCTGCTTGAAATTATAGTTAGGATTATTAATGTTAAATTGGAAAATCATTTAATTCTAAAACTGTGGCTATTGTTTTAGAATTACTAACTGAAATACAATATTTCTTTTAAAATTCTTATACTAGTTAAACAACACCTCAATTCTATTAATAATATTTATAAAAATACATATCATACATTCTTGTTCCATGGACTCAATCACAATCAATACTTTGAGAAACCGCTCAAATCCACAGCATTAATAATAACAAAGAGCAACTGTGGCGTAATTTTTTATTATAAAGAAATAAAACCTCTTAACCACAAAAACATTTTATTCAAATCATATTCAAAGGAAATTTCTCAAATACTATTAAAGGACAAGTCCTATAATGTGTTTGAGCTGTTTGAGGCAAATAGAACGCTCCTGAGAAAAACAGATGTTGCTAACAACAGACAGTCTTGCCGAACATCTCAGAAGAATGAAAATATTAGAATCCAACAAGTGCACAATATGTGCACGTCAAACATCTATTGTGGATAAGGACCAACTCCTGGTCGTGGACTAGATAGGGAAAGACAACAACGAACCGACTTACCTGGTTTTTTTTAGGAGGCACGATGTCGAATAGCGTAAGCAAAGTGAGAGCCATTGGAACAAGAAAAAGTTTACTTCTTTAAAAACCTTTTGTCAAATCCCTATTTTTATCAAATAATAGATATGCTAATATATTGACAGTTTCTTTTTCTGGTAATTAAGTGTAATAATCAGTATGCTAGTAAGATTTGAAAGTATAGATACTCTTGACCTAGAACCATGCATTTGAGCTACAAGACATATTTTTTGGTATTATATATAGAACCTAAACACTTGCTAACAAAGTTTTAAATCTATCTATACTTTAATTTGAGCATATTTTAACAATATTGTAATTTAAACAAAACTAATATATCATAAGTAAACAACATAAAAGTTCACTTTAAACAATTTACTCATAGAGGGATTTGATTTATTTTATAACAAAACCAACTTCAAGTTGACAATTATTATACTTAATATTAAACGCAATATTTTATTTACATTTGCAAGCTATATATGTTTTTTAATGAACTTTTCCTGTACATGGAGAACTTTTATGAAACTTTAAAATAAATACAAACTTACTTTTAAACGTCGTTTCAAAAATGTTAATCTCTTGAAAAGTGGTGTCTTTCTCCAGTCTGGATCATTTTTTACATCATCATCATCAGATGATGCTACATCAGGAGTTAGTGGTTTTAGTGGGGTAACTGGTACTTTCAATTCTGAAATCTGGAGAAACAGATTTTACCCGTTTTATTAACTTTACAAACATTATAAAACAATTGTATTCTATGTGCTCTTAGCAAGTACTTAATACAAATTTCAATATTTTATCTTAGCCCTTTTTCAGAATTTTTGTTCTGCAACACACCTTCACTTGTCAGAAATAAACGTTTCTTTTCTATTCAACAAATTTCTCTTGAAGGTTTTTTTTTAACATATTTTCTCACAATTTTATAGAAATTTTAGCTAAACATACCCACTACCTCATTTAGTTTTTTTTCTAATTCACAACTGCATAGTCAATAAAATAGAAAACAGTTAAATCACTGATTATATGGTTTTGGAAACTAAAATGGAATCTAATAGGAAACAGAGTGGAGCATTGCTTGATAAAGACTGTCTAAAATGAATCAGCATGTCACTGTTTGCTTAGAATGAAATCCCTTGTGTTGTATACTGCACATATACAAGAACAGTATAAATTCTACCATGAACAAATTTTCTCCTCCCTCCTTTTCACCGTTCACTTTTTTTACATTCTCTAAACACAGATGTCATACAAAATACTAGTCATTCACTAATGATATTTTGTACATTAAGTATGTAACTGTATGTGCCATAGGATCATTTATTATGACAATGTGTACTTCTCAAGTGTAGAGATGAGTGTTAATGTCTAATGAGATAAGCAGGATAAAAAAAAAAATGCTTCATAAGTTGATGATAAATTGACGATTTTGAAATGCTACGATGAAAATTCACATTTGAGAAATCAAAAGAAAATCGCTGCCGATCTGAACATTCCAAATTCCACATTAAGGATAATTTTAAAAAAGAGAAAGGAAATCGAAGGAAACACAGTCCAAGGTGAAACAAAAACAAAGAAAATAAAGACTGGGAAGTATGAAGAATTAGAAAAGTTTTGTTAGAATGGTTTCATCAAGCTTGTAGCTAACATCTGCCTTTGAATAGGAAATTGCTAATCAAAAAAGCATGGAAAATCGAGAAAGAGCTTCAAGTTAGTAATTTTACTGGGTCCAGTGAATTGATTGACCTATTTAAAACGAGATTATAAATCCCTGGTTTTTGGTAATGTGTTTAATCAATATAAATAGAACCTTTGTTCACATTCAAATCATCATTTATACTTTAAAAATACTTGCGAGTGAATTGTTTACATTACCAAATATATCTAACGATTTAACTTAGGCATTCTGGATATCCCAATTTTATAAACTGCCCCTTGAGGGCTGTTTGGCTTGGAGAGGCCGAGGACAAGATGAGGGTGGAGGAGCTCGAAGGTCATTTTCAAAAACATCAACCCTTGGACGTTGTTGACTCATTATTTTGTTAATAAATTTAATTGTATAGTAAAAATAACAACAGGAGTAAGTAGGGCTTTCACAGAAGCATGCTAATAGGATTGGGACAGGTAGGCAGCGATTTATGACCCTGATGAGGTATGACAACAGTGGCTGATGTTTTCTACATGACGAATACACAATTTCTACCCACGAGCCAAGTGCCAGCTTATAAAATTTGATCTATACCTTGGCTATCCCTTGAACTTTGGCTTATTTACAAAATCGAAACATTACATGGTTTTACAATTTCAACATAATTAAATTTTTGAACAACTAAAACACAAGCTTATTAAATTTTACAAAATACCTTTATACATATTATTTAATTTTGATTTCTATCTACGTTAATAAAGGTTTAAATAAGCTATCTAATTCTAAGATTGCTACCCACAGCTGTCTTCTATGAAAGCTAGATCAGAACAGGCCAAGGCTCAAGATGGTCAACAAAATTTCTCCCTTACGCTTTGATAGGGCTTTTTCCCTCTTACAAAAAAATAGGGCTTTGATTTGTTACCAGTATTATTAGTAAAAATCCCTACCCAAAGGCTGTCAGTATTATTAGTAAAAATCCCTACCCAAAGGCTGTCTAGTGACATTTTCTAAAACAAAATTTTCTATAAAATTTTGGCCACTTTACATTACCTAAAACAAAACCAAATTTTATGCAACAACCTAAATTTATTACCAAGTATTTAACATGTTACAAAATATGGCCATGTACACCATCAGATGAGTAAAGAAGCAGTCAGCAAATAAGGAAGATGTTTCTCATTGGAAAGAAACCAAATTACCACAGAGATGACTTTCAGAGGATGAACATATATTATAAAATAAATGAAAAATGGGTTTCACAAAGTCACAAGTCCCACATAAATAGGTTTTTAATATTCCAAGATGTTATTTACTTTCTTTAGTATGTTATTTATTATCTTATTTTCTGACAAAAATGGCATACTACCAAAATCTTATACTCGAGTAGACCACTAGTCCTGATTCTCAAAACATTCTCCAAGTAGATAATGTATATGATATGTGTTATAGGCTACCATAATTTATAACTGTCTCACAACTATTCTCAAACATGTAAAAAGTTCAAACTTTGCACTTTTTCAAGTCAAATAAATGTCATTAATTTAAATTAGAACTGAATTCAATTAATTGAAATTTCTAATTCATGTAAAAAGTTCAAACTTCGCACTTTTTTCAAGTAAAAAAAAATGTTGATAATTTAAATTAGTACTGAATTTAATTAATTAAAATTTCTAATTAGAAGTCAACAAAATTGTTTCACCTTGTTTTCTTAGAACTCTAGACTTTTATATATTTACAATGAGGTGATAAATAGTTCATAGCTCATTCAAAAATCAAAGAAATTCTGGCTTATTCCAAACTTATACCACAACTTATTTTTGAAACACAAAATTATACTCAAAAATAGAAATATATTCTTGTTACCTATATCTATTGAGTTAACATTTTCTCCTCAAGTCTAACATAATTAAAACTTTCAGTTTCGGGAACACTGAAAAGTACTATTAAATAAAAGAAGCTAAAAAGAGCTTACCTTTTTTTGCTTTTTAGGTTTATTTTCTATTGATGACAATACTTTTAGTTTTTCAAGTTCCTCGCACTTATTCATATAAAACTCCACAGTCTTACGAAGCTCGTCCACTTTACTAAGTTCATCTTCTTGTATACGCATTATTTCTTCCTTGCTATCACTGATACTATTACCATTTTGCTGTTCTTGTAGTTGGCGTAGCAATATATATATCTGAAGATAATTAACATTATTGTTTCAGTGATATCTAAATATCCGTTTAAAATTTTATAGTTTAAATATTATAAAGTAAAAACTGTAAGTATTGCATAAATAAATATTACCTTTCTGATAATTAATCTCTTCAAAAGAGGTAAATAAAATCAAAAATATTTTTTTGTAGTAAGAAAAATATAACTATTAGCCAGTAATACTGCTTATTAATAACATTAATTAGCTGCCATGTCAGTCCATTAGGCCATTAGACTGACCCAAAAACCGTCTGTCCATTGCGCCCGTTATTGTTGTCTAGTGCCGTTTTATGTTTATTAGTACTACTCAACTGGTGTTGCTACTTTTGGAAAAATGAATGTACTTAATTAAAAATGGTGGCACTGATTTTAAAACGTGAGAGGTGGCACACAGTGTTCCTCCAGATCTACAAATACTACATACATAGCAAATTAAGTTCATTTTATCTTCAATATTTAACATATAAGATTAACATAATTTTACTTACCTAATTTATTACAAGAAATTTTTAAAAAAAGTTAAAAAAATTGTGTTTAAGCCTAGCTTGAGATGGTCGCAGTTGTGAGTCCCAAAGTGTACTTTTGTCTTTGCTTACACTTTTTTAGAAACAAGGAGGAAACAATTCCACTATACCACTATGATGGCTTAAACAAGCTTCACACTACTAACTGAACTAATTATAATAGTTTTTGTTATACAGAAGAATGCCCATGGCATTATGAACATAGTGTTAGTCTGGGAGCTAGTTGTCAAGAGTTCCAGCCAAACACACTTATTTGTTAACAATTTTAGTAAAACAAATTAAATTTATATAATGAAATAAATAATTTATTATAACATGTTATATTCATGCTTACTATTGTTTTCAAAATTTTACAAAACTTAAAAAAGCGTCAGAAATATTGACAAATAATTAAATTTTGTTGTAAAATAATTCTTAAAAAATGGACTTGGTTGAAGTTAAGTACAGACATTGGTATACTTAGATAAAACTTATCCTTATTAGGATGTAAATTAAAACAAAAATTCCTTTAAAAGTAAATTATTAAGTTTTAAAAATTGTACTTTTATGTATCTTGTATAACATTGATTAGATCTGAAGCATTCTTATCAGAGAGAGAATATGTTTACACTTTCGTTCTATTTAGAAAATATTTATAGACTCACATATTAATCACATTGACACGTTTACATGTCCTAGTGATAAGCACCAAAACACTTTTCTTGCCAGTCAGCATATTATGTGGACAACCGAAACATGGAATTGTTGATTTGTTTACACACAACACACAAAATATACTACGGAATGAAAAAAAAATTACCTCAAAAACAATGTCGATACCATTCAAGTACCATTTACATTATTAAAAAACTTACGTTACACCAATATGTTCATCATGTTTGTTTATGTAAGTTATGATAAGAAAAGTATTTTCGTACTTTGGTATGATAAGAGAAAAAAGTACACATTATTTTGAAATAAGCTTAAATTATTTTGGCAATTCTTAGGAAAAATGCCAATATTGTGGCTGGCATCAAATGTGTCAATAGCATTACTTGCACCAGTAATATTTTTAAAACACTTTTTTATCTATTTTAGCTTTATGTTTTAAAAATAAGAGCTCAAATGCCATAAACCATGCTGGAGCTGTGGGAAGGCTGGAGTATACAATTAACACATAAAATTAGACTCAGTGACAGATGAGTGGTGAATCTATGAAAACAGATCATTTCAATAATCTGCTGTTTATTAAGATCAAAAAGTGTTGAGATATTTTTTATATTCCTTTGAGTTTCTATATTTCTAGATTCAATTTGAAATACCAAGATCTAAAATGGTGACACTGACTTCTAATATCAATAATAAATTCATGTTTAATTCAATAAAGTATGCTACATAAAAAACCAATTGGAATATATGCATAACGTGAAGCAGAGATATCCTCCTTCGGGTGTTAGGATCCTTTGATGTGTTAGGATAATAGCTAATCTATGGAATATTCCAAGCCCCTTAACAATTTCTGTTGGTGTTGGCAAATGTTACTATATTGTTCCTGACAAGTAATTTCTTATTTGTCAGTTTATTAAATATTAGCACAAAAACTTTGTTTCATTCTATCAAACTCTCCAAAAGCATCATTCGAGATTTAGGAAACTGTCCAACAAATAATTTCAATTTTTACTATTAGTTCACACTCTCCCTGTATGTATGTTTTTCAAATTTTCAATAGTTGATAAAATACTTTTTTACTCATCCACGAGTTTAAATATTTTTACTTGAAGTAGACGACAATTGATATCAATAGAGTTTTTTTTTCAAATATCTATTCATTAATTAAATTTTAAAAAGTTGATGTCTAAGTTTGATTTGAACTGAACAACTACATGTTCGAAATCCAGCACTGTATTACCATCAAATGCCATGCACTACAAGTTTAAAATAATGTATTTGAATGTGAGCGAAAGAATAAAAAGTATTTTATTACCGATTGAAAATTTGAACAAGATACATAAATGTATCACTCACACTTTAATGTACTTAAACAAAAATCTTACTTGGTATAATTGTGGGTCGACTTTCGACAGCTATTAATTACATGCTCTCATTTTCAAGCTTATTTTGAGACTAATAGTATATACTATTAGTAGTGGTTTAGTTGTAATTATGTAATAAAGAAGAACTAAAATACAACTTTTCTTTGTTGACCTAGTAGGAATTGACTTAAATTTTTTTTTTTTTGTTTTTTATTCTTGTTAATGCAAAATTTAATACCAAATGTGTTGCTAAGAAAAAAACCCAAACTTTCTCGACAAACGAAGTAATCGTGTTATATGTCCATAAGTTGTCTTTATATCAGGTGTTCCAGATATGATAGAGCCGTCATCGGTTTTTATGTCAAGTGAACTTTCTTGATCAGTATAATTGTTACTCGGTGCCCGACAGTAGCTGATGTTCGTAGTGTCATACTCTGTCAATATGGAAAATTAGTGTATACAGTAATCCCATCATATCCATATCGGCAACCGCAGACTTTGGCCGTTACCAATAAAATAAATAAACAAGCACAAAATAATTCATGAATCAACATGATGACTTTTAAATTAACTGTCTATACCTGAAACTGATAGATGATGCCCCTGAAACCACAGTTTAATTAATGTGGAAAACGTACAACACTGCAGATTGCCTTATTAACATCAAGGTCTCCATTGATGAAGTGAAGCAGTCAACCATAAGTTCATGCTGGCGAAAGGAATGGCTCGAAGTGGTGGGAGCCACTGATTCGGAAAACCATTCTAATGGAATGGAATGGAAGCAGATGTTAATGAAATTTTGCTCACAACTAAGAGGATGGTTTTTCTGAAATCAACTACCAAGATATCGAGGATATTATTCAAGGTCATAATGGGGAACTAACAAAGAAAGAGTTGGAGGACATGGTGACATCCCAAAATGAGGTAGCCAAACAGCCTGAAGATGAAGATGAAGATCCTGATGATCATGAAATAAAACCAGGATTTTCCTCCAAAACCATTGATGACATCCTCGAAATGGCAACACAGCTTGCGGATCACGTGTTGGAGTCAGATCCCCTTGTGGAAAGGGCCCTTTGGTTTGAAGAAAAAAAGAAGAAACAAACAGCTTATAAAAGCCATCCTAATGTTGCATATTGTACATATTTACTTAGTAAAACTGTACTTAAACTATTTATGTAGTATTCAGATTCAGAATACTTCAGAACCCAATACTCAAATTTTTGTTCAAATAAGGTACAATTATCTGCAGTTTTGCAAACCGCAGTAACCCTTCGGAACCTAACCCCCATGGATATGGGGGGATTACTGTATTTGTGTTTAACCAAAAGGAACAATAATAACGGGGGCCTAGAACCTAACGCAATCTTCAAACCATAAGTAACTTCCAAATTGTTTTTACTATTTATGATTACAAATAATAAATCAAGTAAGGTAAAACAATTAATAATAAATTGGATTCGTAAAAAAATGTATCATATTTAGTGTTTCATGATCATTTTTTTCTCACATAATGCAAATTGTTTGCAACATTTATACTATTTTCGTATCAAGTATCTATATTCTGTTCATATTTTAATATCAGAGAGATAATTAACAATAGTGTTAAACAATTTTATGGATACATCCAAAACTTATCTGATAATTTCTTGTCTTTTCTTAGTCCCTTCTACAACAATTTACTTACTAATTGTCTTAATAGTACAAAAATATTAATTGGTAGCCAATGTGTTCAACCAAATTAAACTTAATATTAAATCTAATACAGAAAATGTTAACACACAGCCAAACAACTGAAGTGAAAACAGAAAGAACTTGAGACCTAAGCAAATAACAACAAGTATCAAACATGCATGAAATATCTCTGACACATTTCCCATATTAAAATATTAACATTGCCCTTATAACAATATAGTTACTACCCATACCTTATCTTCGTATTCCTGTTCAAGTTTCTGAATCATTCTGTGTTGCAAAAAAGCTTCTTGCTCTGTCTTCTTGACAAAATCATTATGTGTGTCCTAAACAAAACATTTCAAATATTCACATATCTCTTAAAAATATCTTTTTAATTACAGTGAAGTCTTATTAATCTAAACTAATTAGTACAGAAACTTGTACAAATTATCTTATTTCAGGTTAACCAAAATTGAAATGTTATGCGGGTTGCATAGCTTGTCATTGCACTTAATTATCGTGTCCATTGTTTTAATCTCAATAATTTTATTTCAAACATATACAGGTTTATTGGGGACATCAAAACAGTGTATTAGACACTAAAATATTGTTTTATTTATCTGGTAACAACAAAAAAAAAAGAAATTTACATAAAATATCAACTAATATAAATGATAAAATACTGTATGACAAATAATAAGACTCAATAAAAAAGACAGAGACAAAAAAAAATAATTTACATACAAATCTTAAGTATCTACTACTAAAATATACTATATACTAAAATAACCACTCAACTTTTAACTCAGAATGTTTGTTTCTGCTTGTGTCATATGTTTCACATTGCGATAGAGATCGAAAATGTGAATGTAGACATAGATAATGCATATGTCATGACCTAGACTATTTATAGCTGAGAATAGCTGACATTTGTTTACTACAATCTTATGATGACACAGGGTTTCGGGCGTCCAAGGATCTTGTTACAGGATTTCGTCACTCTTATTTACAATAGTCTGTTCCCACCTCGAGTAGCTTCATTCACTCTAATAGGATAGTTATCGATTATTCTTGCATTACTTCAGAAAGCTTGGTTTATTTTAATGATTGTTGTTTTTACAGGATATTTTGCTGCATTAAGTGGTTAAAACTAAAAAACATTCAAATATAAAAATTAAACAAATTAAATCGGTTCATGAAACTCCCTGAGGCATTGTTTCAGTTTAAGCATCTAAAAGTTAACTTGGCATGGTCAAATTTAAAAACGACTCTGGCACAATGTACTCCAAACTCTTCTCAAGCACTTATATAAAAATCAGACCTTTATACAAACACTTTTCAATACTAGAGACGTTTTAAATAGACAGTGAGCATGCCGGTGCGCTTGCCGTCTCTTAGAAAGGAAGACGAGAGCGCACCTGTGTCTCGCAAAGGAAGCCAGAGTGTGCCGGTGCGCTAGCAGTGCTGAAAGTGTTAAAGTCATTTCAAATACTCCATTTTAATCCCTTTAACAAACTTAAATTTGTCCCACTGTCAATGGATAAAATCCTTAGCCTTTTTTCAAGTTGAATTCATATGAAGCAATAATGAGGCAATAAATTCTTCTTGAATTTTATAGTCCATTACGTTCGGTGAATCTTATTAATCACTTAAACAATAGTTTATGACTATCCGAACTTTGAATTTTGTAAATTTTTTAAAACTTACAGAACGTTTTTGATCGCTATGTGCCGATCTTCATCAGTGTCTTCTGCATGGAGATGTTGGGTCAAGTGGTGACAGTTTTAAAGGTAGGTTTTTGATAGTATCGAAGAGTATATGTGATTTGTATTGTGTTTGTTCGTTTAATGTTTGTACTTTGTATTTTTGTGTGTCATATTTCATATTTTTCTGGTGTGTTGAGATGTGGTCCTTTTTTGTTGATGTGTAGGATTTCTAGGTTATGGTAAATGTCTGTGTATTTGTGTCCTGTATCTTTTATGTGGTTGTAAAATGTTGAATTGGTGTTCTGTTTGTGTTCAACTCTTTGTTTAAAGCTGCAACCTGTTTGTCCAATGTAGAATTTGTTACATTCATCGCAGTTCAGTTTGTATACGCCTGGTGCTTGTAGTTTATCCTTGTTGTTGGTGTTGTGTTGTATTTTGTATTGTAACTTGTTATTAGTTTTATATGCTAATTTGTATCCTATTTTTTGAAATTTGCGGGCTAATTGTTTGTTGTTTTGTTCATGAATGGTAATGTGATGTATCTATTTTCTCTGTCTGAAGTGTTAATTTTAGTGTTTTTTTTTTTGTATTTAGTACCATAGTTTGTCTATTATTGTGGTGTTGTATCCATTTGTGTATGCTAAATATTTAATTGTGTCTAGTTCTTTGTTAATGTTTTCTGTGGTCATTGGGACTTCTTTAAATCTATGGAGCATGGATCTGAAGGCAGCGTGTTTGTGTTGGATAGAGTGGTTTGAGGTGTTGTGGATAAGTGTGTCTGTCGTTATGGGTCTCCTGTAAATGTTGAAACTGTGTTTTTGTGTGTGGATTTTTGTTATGGTTGAGGAAGTTTAGGGATCGGTTGGTTTCAATTTCTGAAGTGAAGTGACGTTTTGGGTGTATTTTATTAGAATAAGTGAGGAGTTTTTCGCATTAACGGGAGTTGCCTCTGTATAGTGTTATGATATCGACCTATCTGTGCCAGTACACAAAATTATTTACTAGCTAATTATATATTAGATTAACAAAACTTAGTTGTATTAAACTTACACACATTCCCTCTAGTAGACTTTCTTTAGTTGCTAAATCTTTTTTAGCTTCTGCAGCAACTTCAAAAAGACACTGAAGTGCACACTTAGCATCAGTCATTGACTGAACCATTTCCCATCTACTTCTAGCTTTATTCTCTAAAAAGGTAAAAAATAATTAATCAATCAGACGTACGTATAAATAAATAAATATAAATAAATATATATATATATATATATGTATGTATGTATGTGTGTGTGTGTGTGTGTGTGTATGAAGTTATTATTATTACTTGTAAATAATTTTTTCTACCACTAAGTGCAATAATTTTACCTTATGTAATAAGGACCCTTTCGGTCACTTGACCATTGTCGAATCACTGATCATTTTTCTCTATTTTTCTGATGTGAATGTTCGGTCCGTGATGTTGGTATTTGTTTAAGTCATACATATTTCTTCTTGTGGCTCGTGTATAATGTTTTTAAATAGTATGTCGTCTGCATATGTTGTCTGTAGGTTTATTAAATTGTTGTGTATGTTTTTATAAATGTGGTATTTTTCTATTGAGTTTAGTTCTATTGGGTTATTTTTTTTTTACTATGGTTAGGTTATTTTCGTAATTTGTTATTTCATGTTTATGTGATATTAAGTGTGCTGCAACATTGGATGTTTTTGTATTTTTTTTTTTTTTTTGAATGCTCTGAATATATATATATATATATATATATATATATATATATATATATATATATATATATATGAATAAGTTTTTTTGATAATGTTGACACTTATAATCAGGGAAAATTTTCAGACGCATTAAAATGTTAATTTAAACACTTGACTACCATAATTGACAATTGTGGTGTTTATAATAAGTAAAGTGGTAAATATTATTTGTAAGTTCAGACATTTACAATATTATATTTGTTGAAATATTTATAAATAAACTACACACAAACACACTTTTAATTAAAAATTCAAATAATAAGTTTTCTCATTTTGAAAATGAATATTAAATAAAACGAAACAATAATTTGTGGTTAAAGGTGGTCTGGCTTATTTATTAAAGAGTTATCATTAAATGAGAAATTACCGGAGAATCATTGATAAATAATATTTATTTTGTATGTAATGTTATAAATAGTTAATTTTTTCTTACCTTGATCACTGTCTTCAATTTTCTGTTTGAGATCCATTATTTGTATACATCTCAATTCAAGATTTTGGTTTATCTCTTTAACTTCTCTTTCTAAAGCCATTTTTTCTTCTTTGTTTGGATTTACCTCACTTATTTTGGTCTAAAACATTATAAAAAACTTAGGTTCTGCTTTTTTTTCAAAAACTAGTTACATATTTTTAAATACTGTTTATAAACAATATCGACAAATGAAAATGATACCACACATACAAATACACCAAAAATTTTATATAACTTTCTTATATAACAAAGTTTAATATATATTAAATAACTATCAACACTTGCAACACATTCCAAATCCACTTATGCTAAAAAAATTGAACCATTACAATCCCAATTCTTATGTTGTAACAATTATATGAAGACCAATTAATTTATTTAAATAGTGAATAAAAGAAAAATTTTAGGTGGTATTTACATCTTCTCTATGATTTTTGTTTTGTTTAACATTAGTATTTACTTGAAAAAAATAACACTTCCATATCTATAATTATCTACATTTTTAAAATGAAGAATTGCATTCAAAGTATCAAAACTATCAAAATACATACAGTAGAGTCACAATTATTTGAGGTAGATGAGATCAAGACCCCTTCAGATTACCGAAAACTCGGATTACAGGGAAGTACATTCCTTTGCATTAGAAAAAATTGGAGAATTTTATATAAACATTTCTTCGAATTTTGACTCATTTTCATTGCATACTGTATTGATATAAACATTTCTTGGAAGCTCGACTCATTTCCTTTGCATACTGTATTGATATAAACATTTCTTGGAAGCCTGACTCATTTCCTTTGCATACCGTATTGATATATATATTTCATTGGAGGCCTGACTCATTATTTTCTTTCATATAGATAAAATAGGCTCTAATAGAAATACGAGGTGTGACAAATGAGACTGATTCCATAAAAACCATATATTTAAAAATTATTCCAAAACTTTGCCATGCCCTTCAAAATAGTCCCCTTGGGCAGCTATAAAATGATTCCAGCGCGTTTTCCACTCTTCGTAACATTTTTTGAACATTTCGACTGGGATGTCGAGTACCCTCGTCATGGCCACTTGGATGTCCACAATCGACTCGAAATGGGTTCTTTTGACTACCAATTGTGCTCTAGGAAACAAAAAAAAAGTCACAGGGTGACATTTTGGGCCAATAAGGAAGCTGTTGCAACACAGCAAACCCTTTAGAGGCCAAATACTGCAACACGCTGAGGGCGGTGTGACACGGCGTATTGTCGTGATGAAGGATCTAGTTTTTTGCAATGTCTGGGCAATCCCTGTTGACTCGTTTCCGCAATCTTTCGAGTACTTGGCGATAGTAGACTTGATTTACAGTTTGTCCCAATGGAACAAATTCTTTCTGGATGATTCCATGGCTATCAAAAAAGGTAATGATCATCACTTTCACCTTCGACTTGCTAATACAAGCTTATTTCGGGCAGGGAGCCAGCGGAAAACACCATTGTGAGCTTTGGTGTATGGTTTCCGGGTCGTATTAGAAAAACCAGCTCTCTTCGCCTGTAATAACTTGATCAAGCAGTGTGGAATCGTTTTCCATTCGCTGCAAACAGTTTTTTGCAACGTTCATTTGATGTTGTTTCTGCTCCTCAGAAAGGTTTCTTGGAACGATCTCTATGCATAATATTTTCATCCCAAAATCGTCGGTAAATTTGTTTGAGTGTTTCACGATTCATGCCCAGTTCTGAAGCCAACATTCGAACTGTTAAACGCTGATCTTTACGGATTATGGCGCACACTTAGCGCATTTGCGTCAGTTCGCACTTTGACTGGTCTCCCACTCCACGACTCGTCTTCCACACTTTCACGCCCCTCCTTAAACTCTTTATGCAATCGAAACTCCTGGGCATGAATGAGCATTATCACCATGCACTTTTAAGATTTTAGCGTACATTTTAGAAGCTGTTTCGCCCAACCTGCGCAAAATTTTATAGTGACGTGTTGTTCTAGATTTTGCCTTTCCATTTCGTAGCTAGCACCACCAACACATGTCTTCTAAACACGCCACAGCAGGCGAACTAAACAAACTAGAGCGATGGGAAACATATCAATGGAGAGGGGAAGGATGCCGGGGAAAAGGAAAGAAATTATGAGGTCTCAGGTTTACCACAAGCGAGGCATTAAAAATCAGTCTCATTACTTAATTGTCTCACCTTGTAGGCTCCAAATATCGGGACTCGGATTTTCCAGACTCTACTGTAACTAAAACTCTGAAAACATGTTTTTATAACTTAAAATTTAAATTAGGAAACATATCCGATTTTAACATATTTACTGCTGATTGATCATTGTGACTGGGCCAGATTTTAGCCCTCTTCAGTTTCTGGCACAGCAATTCTGTTCAAAATTAGTATCTGCGCTTATTATAATCATATTTGTCAGAAGAACAAAAACTGACTGGGTAATCACAATGTACAGAAGTGCTGCATTGAACTCCTTGTATTATGGTCACAAGTGTTTATTGAATGATATGTAGGCCTATCATTATAGTAAGTCATTTTAATTCAATAACACTACAAGTGCAGTGTAATTCAGACACATGAAAATCATGAGTGATTAATTATCGAATGTTGCAACTTCAGACAATTTTATGTACTATTGTAAAATTTTGTAACTAAGCCTTCTACTTGTTATATTTTGCGGGCATACTGTATGTCAGATTATTTCATTTCATTGTACTTTTTTTAATACTAATTGACTACAGTATAATTTTAAAAAATTATTAAACTAATTAAAAAACTTAATCATTAAACACCTAAATACATAAAACTTTTTTTAAAAAATTCTATCTTATTTACACTTTTAAATTTATTTACTTTTTCTCAAAAAATTTCTAAGGAAGATTGTCTGTAATCTTCCTGTAAAATATCGTTGATAAATTGTTCTTATTCATGTTTTTTGAAATTTTCTGCTTTTTGTTGAACAAACTGGAATAAAATCTCAAGAGCTTGGTGAACTTTCTTCCTTAAATCTTTGTGGTATACGTTTGTCATTTTCATCATCATCAGTATTATCTCCTTCAATGACCTTGGATGATGAAGCAACTTCCTCACAAATATATGTTGTCTTCAGTAATTTTCTTTGCGTTTCAATGATATCGTCAATCACCATCCATTTAGTGTATTCTTTACAATACAAATCTTTCAAGTTTTCTTCCGACTTTTTCAGATGCAGCTTGCTCTTGATTTTCTTTAATAAAAAACCCACCTTTTCTAAAGCCATTTTTCAGTCTTTTCAGAAACTTGTAACTGTTATTATTTTTGGTAGCTCTAATTCTTATGAATTAAAACTGATTTTAAATAGTTCTGCAGTTTATAGTTACATATTTATAAAATGACCTGCAAAGTCTTATTAAATTATTGTTTAAAGGCTCATTAAATTAAGATGTATCGGATTTGTGTGCTCGTTAAATAATTGCTCTCTTAATCTTCAATTAAAACAAATCCAAATGTTTTATTTAGCAAAAAAAATTATAAATTTACAAACCAAAATACATATTCCTTACACATTGCGTTAGTTACTGATTAGTGAACATTTAATATTTGACTTATGAGGAAATTTACATATTAACAAATCAATGGCCGATGACTCTGTTTTCAAGTTTGCTTGCTTGTTCTTTTCATAATTAATTCTTACAATTTAAACTGAAAACAAATGCACCAAATAATGCATAAATTACATTTATGTACGTATTGAAAAATTTAAAGTTTATTAATTTTGTATTAAACTGTTTAAGCATTTACATTTTGTGATAGTTCACCAAAGTTTGAATTTGTTCACTTAGCTGTTTTAACAAGGTGTAGCCTCGCATTCTTCCATTGGAAAAACCTTACAAGATTCCCTCGGTCATGATTTTGAAAAAGGCTTCAGTAACTCAGCGTTCCATCTTCGTTCTTGGCGACGTGCGCTGTCTTCTACATTCTGATTACGAAAAATTAAAAAATGACTACTGCATTAAAAATTTAAAACAGAACCTTTCCTCGCTCTTGGCACTACAGACATGTTTCCTTTCCTACATCTTGGATATGAGAGGGTTAAATTTCGGAAGCAAAGCAGGCGTCCTAGCTACCGCGCATCGTATGTGCGCATACGTACTTTAATTTTAGTTTCAAACTATTCCAACAGATGCCACTACCAACCAGAGATTTGATTTAAAATATTTTTAACAAATCACAATTTTTTGATTTAGTTCTAAATTGTTACATTTTTTAACCCTTAGCACTTGACTGTCGGGGGAGCCCCGTCAAGCGTATATTGCAGTTTACTCGTATGTCGGGGGTCACCCGACACGATTTTCAAATGCCTATAACTCGTCTCCGGCGAAGCCCACGACATTCAATCTTTCCCCGTTTGGTGCTACACTCTATTGACAATAATGTGAACTAAGTTGATAATGCCTAGGAATATGTGAGTCATCACAAAATCTAGTTTGCCGCTACGTTGTAAGCTGCAAGTAGGTTACAGTTTTGCCGGTTATTTGTTTACTCGTAGTTTGCCGTGGCTTCACGTGCAATTAGTGATTCTAAAATTCCTGATCTTTTACTTGATACTGATTTATTAGAATGTAGTTCAGTTTCATAAACAAAATAACTAAACCAACAGGTATTTGTAAATATAACCAGTTTATGGGTGGTGTAGATTTAGCTGTTCAATATAATGAGCTGTACAGTTTTACAAGATGAACATATAAATGGTGGAGGAAAATGTTTTTCTGGCTATTAGATGTAGCTGTAGTAAATAATTTTATTATCTATAATAACAAAAAAAGAAAATGAGAGAAAATCCTGTTAAACAAAAATAGTTTCGCCAAAACTTGGTGAGGGAACGCATTGGTGATATCAGGAATAACCCGTATAGTGAGAGGGGTCGGCCATCAACTACTGACAAAGAAGAAAGACTGAATGGGAAATTAAATTTAATCTTTTCCAATGATAATAACAGTTCTAACGATTGTATAGTTTGCAGTAACATGAAGATAAAAGGAGGTAGAAGGGAAACAAGTTTTCACTACAAAACATGCGGCAGAAAACCAGGACTTCTTCCGGAAGTCACACATCTAAAATGTGTTACAAACTTAAATCTATTTATTTGAGGTAAGGGTTTAAAATTCATCCATTATTTTCTACTATTCATCTCTTACTAAAAACATTCAGATTTTTAACAATGCCCTGGTCACATGGCTGGATAAGTGTTGTAGTACTGGCCGGAAGGTATATCACTATGATATGTTTCTGTTTAATCCTTACGTCGTTATATGCAGTGCAGTTGTCTTTTAGATAGACAATGTTGTGTTTCAGGCTGGTATCCCATTTAGTCAGTACAAATTTTTGATGCCATTAAAGCATTGGAGTTTCAATGACATTCAACTTTGAAAACAGCAGGGATTCGTAGATTTCCTGATCATTAAGAGTTTTTCTGTTTGTTCAACCATGTTAACTCCACATAAAAAAGTTATAAGTTGTTCAAATATTTTACAGCCAATATCATTTTCATTTTTTAATGCATACGTAAATGTTTGGATAAAGCATGATAATAAAGTCCGTTTGTATACGTCGGCATTGTATACGCAGCTAGGAGAATACTCAGCCAAACATTTTGGCCATTCATTGTACCCAGTCCTCATCTCCAATAAATTCAGCATCTCTATTTTCATAAGATGTTTTCTTATAAATAATATTTCCTCTTTTCTTCCATCGATTGACCCATCTATCTATGACTTAAAAATCCTGCTTTCCTATTTTTTTGGTGCATTACATCAACTTAAGCATCTTTTTCACATTTTTAAACCATAATTTCAAAGCTAATTTTACTTGTGAATCCTTCCCTGAACGATTTCTTTTGTTGTCATCATTTTCATTACACTTTGATAATGACAAGACAGGGTCTTTGTTTTTCATATTACAAAAGAGAGGTTGAGAAATGCCAAGTTGAGAATCAGAGTTTCTTTGACTCGTTTTTGGTAATGTCAAGTTTTCTTTAAGCCTTAAATCACATTGTCTCTTTTGAGATTCACATATCTTGTTACACCTTGAAACTTCAAGTAACACCTTCACAAAACAATTTAAAAAAGATATTCCAAAATTAAATTACGTAAAATAACACTGAAATTATAAACGAGTATTAATGTAAAAAAAAAATGGTGCAGTACTGTGCAGTAGTCACATGAACAAGTGACTTAAGAACTAGATGGACAAACTACTATTCATGTTATGAAACCTATTTCCTAAGACGTATTTTAATAAAGACAAACAGAATAGGAATCACCATATCCTGTAATGAAACATGTCAATAATGGGAATGATGGACAGGATATGAGTCACCATATCGATCAGCTGATTTCTCAAAATTTACTATATCAGTTAACATTTTTGTTTTGTCTATTTTAATAGACGAATATTTGACTGCATGGCAAATTAATTATAACAATAAGCGAAGAGATGATTACAATAAGACTCATTTACAATGTATTTCTACGATTCCGTGTTTTTCTTTAAGTGAAATGATAATAATAACCGAGAGATAACATTAAGAGTGATCAAAATATGCGACGTCTGTATATTCAGAGTGGTCCTGCCATTTTTGATATTTGCTGCTCTTTATATTAGTCCTAAAGCAAGGTTACTAAAGTTGCCTTTGCCCTCAGTGTTGTGTGGTGACGGTCACGAGGGACCATAGTTCTAGCTCATTCTGTATTTATGCATCCTTCTATAGTAGGTACTAGTAATTTTTCTTGAAATTATCAAGTATAGTGCTGAGTGTCCTTTAAACATCAAGATACACAAAAAATAACCATGAAACTTGTGGGAAAACATTTTTTTTAGGCATTTGAGTTAAATTAGTCATTTTTTAGTAGTATATAAAAGGATTTGAAGACATAGTTCTGGCTTTCTAGAACTACTTAAGCCTTTGAGAACAGAAATTGGGTTATATTCTTGCCCAATAAATTTGCGAAAACTAAAATTTTGAAAAAATACTTTGTTTCACAAGCATAAAAGTTGATGCATTCTCAACTGGAAATGATTAGCCTACACTGAATTGAAACAGTTCTAATAAACGTAATCTACTTGTTTCAACTATGTAAGATTTTGCTTTGTATATTTTGTATATGAAACTTATCCTAAATTTGTAATTAACAATTGTTTGCATCTTACCCCAAAATTCCACCAAATTCTACTATTATTCATCATCACACAGGATCAATTGAAAAACATCATTTATCACTTAAATATTATACGAATATATAAAATATTAGCTTTGCATATTACCAATTTTGGTTAAAATAAAAAAATTAGTGTATAAAATCAATAACAGAGACAAATTGCAAACATCTTTAAACCCATACGAGCATACATCAGCTTGTTTCAAATTATTTTATTTCTCTTTTAAGAAAACTATGTAAATAATTTCATGTTAAAATTAAATCTAATTATGATTAACTAAATCCTTTAAACAGTTAAATCATAGTATCATAGTTTCACCTTGAAAGACAAATATTACCTTCAGGTTTTGTAATGCCTTGTTAAGTGTTGCTCGATCTTCTGCCAAATGTTCCAGTGTTCTTTCAGCTTCCAATGTACTCAACATTATTTCCAGCTCTTCATGAATCCACTGAGAAATTCGCTCTGGATTGCTTTGAAAGTTGCGTTTCTCTTGAACACTCTTCTGAAGTGCCATTGCATCCTAAACAATAATATTGGATTTTGTGATTTAGTATTCATTCATTTGTTACAGGTATTATTATTACAATAGTTTGCTGATGAATTCAAAATTGTGTTTTAGCTATACTTTCTTATTCCGATACTGCCAATCATTAGAAGATATCAAATTTCTATGAAATATTATGCACTCGGAGGAAACCTAAATGATGCCGACCGACTCTGGAAGGCTAAATCGAAAGAATAGAATCTTGGTTGATTTGTTCATGAGGTAGATTTGCACAAATCATCAATTTCATATAATAAATTAGATTTATCAAGTAGATATCTAACCCTGATCATCTCCTGTAAGCATGGTAAAATGAAAAGAGTGCGTTTAATTCAAGCAAGATTACAATAGACCTAAAATTGTAGTGAAGTAGAGTTCTCGCTGATGGGATAGGGAGAGAATTCATGTGGAATTGCATATTCAGAATTTGATATACATATATAATTTTTCTGGCATTATTTTTCCAAGGCGCCTTTAAAAACAAGAAATTTAGGTAATCTAGTATCAATAAAATTAAATAACTTTATTTATTGATGAATTACTTATATATTATTCAGAATTCAGAAATGGACAAAAATATACTTTTTTTAGTGACAATGATCTTATTTTTATTTTCCTTATTCATTTAATACTTTTTTTTTAATTTGCATTCTTGTGGTCAATTAATATTGTTTTTAGAAACCATGTTATAATTGTTTTATTCTTTGTAATAGAAAACTCTAAATCTAGTTTTTCAAACATAAAACTTGTATGCACTTTAAATCAAAGTCATAAACAAAAAAATATAGTTTTTACAATTATTTTTGTTACAAACCTTAAGCCTTTTATTGACTGCAGCTGCTTCTTCTGCTTTGCGTTTCAACACATTCGTCTCTTTCAGATGCATACATTTCAACTTGGAAATTTGGTTTTGATGCTGACGATCTTGTTGTTTCAATTTATAAAGTTCTCTTTCTCTTTCGATTTTCCAAGCTCTATATTTGTCGCCTTGAATTTTCATATCATTGATAAGCCGCACTCTAGTTTTCTTCATGTTCTATACAAAATGAGAATTAGTCTGAAGTTGTTTCCAAATGATAAGTGAGCAGATGTTTTAATATCTACAATCTCTTACATTTAATGTCAACAATGTAACACTGCTGAATTTAATTTTGTGCCATAGATTTTACAAATGAATAGTGTTTATAGAAGCTGTTTGAATGTTTTTCATATTTTAGTGATTTTTTAATTTTTGTGCATATATTAGAGTAGTATGTGAATATTTATTTAAAAGTTAATGAATTTATTGTGTACTTACTATATAATTAACTTCCATTTTCATTTGGAAGCCTGAATGAGGGTCTATGCATTGCTGTAAATGTCAATGTCTGGGTAATTATAGCACTAAATTTCAGGTGTCAATGATAAATATCAAGACCCTGCATTGGTGCTAAAGTTTGGAATTATAGATTAGCTCTAAATGTCTGAGCAATGTGTAACACTAAATGTCAGAACTATTGTGATTTCAATTATCTCAACTGTTTGGTTATCAGAACTGCTGTAGTATTAACTGGTACTAGCTGATTGCTATGACGTAACACAGGATCATAAACAAATCGTTTGATCCATTTTCAGAGAAACTAATAATGTTTTTGTGCAGGCTATGACCACACATGAATCTTGGCTCCATTACTATATCCAAGAATCAAACAGGGTGTCTAGTAAAATAGCTTGAAGAAATTCCCTGTGTTTTCCCTGACTTTTCCTCTTTTAGATGTCTATAGAAAGCCCAGTTTACATTGGGTCCATCCATTGATATCTGAAGGATCTTGGATAAATCCAGACTTTGAACACCTTTTAAGAACGAATTGAGTACCTCTTTTGCTTTTGTGTCTGTAAGGAACACAGAACCAAAATATCGAGCTTTCACTTCATCCGTCTCTGCATCCCAATACCTAACACTCAAATCCATTTGGGCTCTTTGTGATATTTTGTTTAAACTTTCATCAAAGCCAATTACACAGTTAGAATTTGAATTTAATGATGTCAGTAACAGGTCTTTAATATAATTTGATAAACCGAATACAACACTATAGAAAATTTTATCTTTCCGCAATATCATGTTCTGTGCACCGGTGCTATCAGGGAACATCCTTGGAAAGAGGCACACACTATTTTCTGCATTGTGTAAAGAAGTGTTGCATTACTAAATTCACGCATCATATAAACTCTGCTTTGGACACTTCATCTTTTAGTTTATATTTATCTTAAGGAAGGAGGGGAGGTAATGACGACATCTGCATGATGCGATTGCCCGCTACGGCAATGAAAACTGGAACTTTCCATGTTGAAATAAACAGTGTAAAAATAATCACAGTCAAATAAAACACATACTATCACGAGTCTAGACAAATAGCTGGCTACAAATGTTTACACAGCGTTCTGTGTGGTCAGAAACAGACTGAGTTATCTGTTATCCCCTTCCGTCCATATGATAACAGAACCACTGCGCACCCCAAGGCCACGGTCCAGGCTAAAACTTCCCAGCTGTACCAACTCGACACATTTATTATTTATTGACATAAGTCCTGAAGTCATAGCAACGGGCTTATCAAATAAATAATGGGCATCTAAATAAAGAAGTGTTATTTACTGACTGCCCTGCCCCTAAACCAGCCCACTAGCTTACAATACCAAATATTCGAGAGCAATAGCCACTAGTTTTGTTTCTAATCAAAATAAATATTTTCCCGATTTTTAAAAATTTTCCCTGACTTTTCCCTGAATTTTCCAGAATCTTAAAATTCCCTGACTTTTCCAGGTTTTCCCGGTTTTCCCTGTCGCTAGACACCCTGTCAAAAAAACAGTAAACGCAGTAGAAACATGTTGGTTCACTGCCCTCAAAATAAACAAAAGCAAAACAGTAGGTTTAAAATAATTTCTTGTTTGGTGCAAGAGGAATTTGTATGATAGAAAATCTTTCACTAGTGTAACCATTACGAGTCAATACTACCTAACTGCCTGGATAAGCTATAGAGAAAAATACTCGAAAAATCCATGCCCACACAAAAATGCTGTTTCTATAACAAAAATCTATGCACTAAGAACAGTTCCCACAAATACCTTAATTGCCTCATTTAAATCCATCGGATTTTCAGCTCTTCTCCAGGCTTAAATGTACCTTAATTGACAGATTCTCTTCAAACAAAGAACCGATAGCTGAAGTTGACACTATTTTACATTCCTGAATCTAATTATCTTAATGAGAACAAGGCATTGGAACATTGCTAGACCAGGAGTATTAAATTAAAAAATTTTATTAATAAAAATAGTCACTGAAATAAATAGTTTCTTTCTATTAAGCTCCAAGAACTTTTCAAACCCCACTTGTAAGTATGCTCAGTATATTTTTCTGTAAAAGGTATTTTAAAGGTTTTATGATTTTTCCTTACATCGTATATCTAATGAGAGAAATTTGTAATAAAAGTAAAAGCATTTTTTTACATAAGCAGTTTGTAAAAATGCATTACGAATTAGTAGTAATAATTTCATATGTACACAAAATCATTTAAATAATAAAAAAATCAGACCTAAAACTAATGTAAGATACGAAACAAGAAAATTAAAAAAATACAAAGTAGTAAAATTAGCAAATAAAATGTGACTATGTAACAGTGCACTAAGGAGGTAATCTAGGGTTAAATTAAAGAGTATTAATTAAAACTGAAATTAACAGAGATGCAGTAAATGGAATTATTTTTAAACCTGTATATTTTCTACCAAAATTAACAGGTATTTTACTTGATTTAACAACTCCCATAGTGGGATAAACCTTACCAAAATCTCCTCATTCAAATTAATGATTTTCTTATCAGAGTTCTCCTTCATTTTTATTATTCTTGCTTGCTCTGTTACTTTTTTATTTAAAACAGAAATCTTTTGCTCAAGTTCTTGCAGTCTTTTGCGTCTTTGCTCAGCCAACCTGTAATGATTATAAAAGCAATATCATTCTTAATATGAATTTGAAAATTTTTTTGAATTTGTATTTAAAAATTTTACATTTAGGCTGACTACAAAATGCTCTAAAAATATTTTTGTCCCAATTTTCTGATTAATAAAATTACAAAGTTTCCTAACTTCCATATTCTATTCTTTCACAAGCAGTGTTTTATTTTAAGATAAATTTAAGTAGCTTAAAAAGATTCAATCATTAAATTTTTTTTGTTAAAAGTAGTTAAAATAAACTAATGAAAAATTTCCAAAATTCAATTTCTAATGAGAAATGTATTTTAGTAATAAAAATATCATAATTGTTTTGTTAGGCTCAAAGATAATATGAAGAGAGTGAAAAATATCGTCAGTTCTTAATTCTAAAACAACCTCTAACCACATATATTTTTATTATAACTTTTATTTTAGGTTAAAATTTAAAAAATTATGATTAGAGGTTTTTTGAGTATTATTCATTATTATTTACAATATAGTAAATTTGGGAATGGACAAGGGAATGGTTTTTGAAAAGAGACAGTCAAGGAGCGTCATTACAACTGATAAAAGAATTACGAATGAAGGACCCATTGGAATATAAAGCATGTTTAAGGATGAGTCCAGAGAGTTTTGACAAACTATTGCAGCTTGTAAAAAGTAAAATATCTAGACAAGACACAATAATGAGGATAGCACTGCCTCCTAAGTCAAAATTAGAAGTGACACTATCATTTCTTGCTACAGGAAATGGTTACAGAAGTCTACAGGATTTCTTCCAGATGTGCTGGAAGAACAAATGCAAACTGGTCCAAAACGAGAGATCTACTGCCCTACAACGTTCAAACGGCGCCAATTGTTTAGATAACTGTCGATAGAGTGGTGAGGGGCCTCACTGCACCCAGTCAATTGTCCTCTGTCTATTCCAGGAGACAATTGAATTTCAGGACAACTGGTAAGGCAATTAGCAAGCAGATTGGCCAGAGGTGTTTATACGTAATCAATAGTTTTATGCCAGTAAGTGGTTCTCTGACAATTATCTCCCCAACTGGCATCATGTAAACCTGGCATTAGTCTGGTGGTCAATTTAAAGCAAATGTACACTTAATAGTGTATTTTTAAAAGTTCATAAAGATATGTTTAGTTTCAATAACAATATAAATTAATCGATCTTAATGACTTAGAATTGATTAAATATTATTTATACTGCTTATAAAAAATTGAAAGTTCACCGCTTTCAAAAAACTTGTCACTTACTTGTTGGATGCATTATTTGTCTGAGCATTCTTTAATTGGCTGTTTAACTCGTCTCTCTCTTTTTGTAGTTCTTTAATTTGTTCTTCAAGATCTTTCAAATTCTTCTCCCCCTCCAACTGGAGTCCTGACATTTGAGACGATGAAGATACCATATTCAAAACAATCTGTTCTTTCCAGGCTAAACTCTTGGTGAGCTCCTGGAAAACAAAATCATATTCCTTAAAATAAATTCCTTAAAAAGTAAATTATGTTTTAAAAATTTTACTAGCTATGAATCTAGTATAACATTTATTATTGATGGAAGAGACTGCATCTAATATCTCTTTGAGATATATCAATTTGAGATATATCTCCTTTAAATAAAATCTCTTTTGTCAAAAAACCTATTGAGATATATTCAGTTATCATGAATAACATATTTTTTTCTAAAATATATATTTTTAAGATTTTGTACAGCTGTTAATCTCTAGATTTAACAATATTTAGCTGTTGAATACCTGCAATCTCTTATTTAGTTCTGTGGCTTCCATCAAATATAATTCTTGGTTTTCATCTTCCAAGGATGAGTTTACTATACTTTCTTTGTCTTGAGTTGAACTGCTGATTGGAGATCTTGTATTGAAAGATCTTTCATGGCATATTATTTCTTCGTCATTTTTCTGCTGGATAGCCTACAAAAGAGAAAATCAGTTCACAAAATAACTCCTGAGGCAGGAAACCTTATTATATTAACAAAAACAATATTATTGTTAATAAAAACAATAATATATTTCAAAATAACCATTTGGCAAAATATACTCTTAACATATATTAATATGTAAACACTTGGCTAAAATTAGCACTTACTTTTTGAAAAAATAATAGTAGCTGTAATATTGTGAGGTCTTTTTATCATCAACTTGGACTGGTTGAAGATCTTAGTTGATAATGGAACATCTCCCAAATTTGCCCTTCCCATTTTAGACAAGACGTAAATACTACTATAGGCAAATGGATATATATAAGTCTAAACTAGAAGTTCAAGTTGAATATGAAACAAATATTTTTCAAGCGTTTTTGTATATGTAAGTGTTATACAGGGTGCGATTGAAAAGTAATAAAACTTTTTTTAGGCAGTTTTATTGAACTTTTTGGATCATACAACTAATACTCCTCAAAATAGGACCCTTGTGCGCCAACACACCGCTGGTAGCAGTTCTTCCACAGCTGTAAACATTTTTTAAACTCACCCACCGGGATCGCCTTGAGCTCGCCCGTCTCAGCTTTTTGGATCGCTTCGATGTAGTCGAAACACCTTCCCTTCAGCTTCCTTTTAACAAGTGGGATAAGAAGAATTCCGGGGGGGACACCTCTGGGTTGTAGGGAGGGTGGGGAAGCACCGGAACCCCCATCTTGGCCAGTAGAGAGGTGCAGAGGAAGGCAGTGTGCGTCGACGCAGTGTCGTGATGGAGAGTCCAATTGTTGACCATGTTGGACCGACACCAGGCGACACGGTTTTTGAGCCGAAGGAGCACTTCCTTGTAAAAGGCCGCCTTCACAGTGCTTCCTTGAGGTACAAACTCCTTGAGCACGATGCCCTGAGAGTCGAAAAACATGATTAGCATGGTTTTAACCTTGGATTTTGACATGTGCGCCTTCTTGGGTCGTGGTGACAAGTTCGTGTGCCACTCCGCACTCTGTTCCTTACTCTCTGGATCGTACTCGAAACAAGTTTCATCACCAGTGATAGTACTGTCCGAGGTGTCATTCTCTTCGTCACTTTCCAACACTTCACGAGAAAGTTGCACACGCAATTGCTTTTGCTAATCAGTCAAAACCTTCGGGACCATTTCCGCATACACTTTCTGCATCACCAGTTTTTCGGTTACGATTTCTCGCACATTGTAATAAGTTGAATTTAACTCTTCACTAATCTCACGGAGACTAGCATGATGGTCAATGTTCAAAAATTCACAAACCTGGCTCACGTCTTCCTCTGTTTGGTCGTAGAAGGCCTCACGGGTCGCTGTTCATCTTTGGGGTCCTCTCGGCCTTCCTTGAACGCCTATGCCAACATTTACCTGGGCCCTGGACAAAACTTGGTCCCCGTAAGCCTCTTTGAGTAACCCATGGGTTTTATTAAAAGTTTTGTTGAGCAATACACAAAATTTTATTGCGTAACGCTGTTCCAACGATCGCTGCATTTTAGCACTGGCAAATTGGAACAGACTGCCAAAACAGCTTTCACGCACAATCGATGTTGACTCAACCACTGTTACCAGCAAACTGGGAGCGGTCTCCCGTGGAAGGGGAAGGCCCAAGGTACATTTTCCCCCTCTACCCGATTTTTTTTGGCCGCTTGCCAGACATTGCGTGCGGAAAGTCTTATTACTTTGCAATCACACCCTGTATGTATAATATACATAATGTAATAGGCTTTTTGAGCCAAGTATGAGTACTATGGTTTGCAGCCAGAATATTAATAAATAACAGCCTGCTTTTGACCTAGTCTTAATAGACAAAAATCTGATAGTGTGTGGTATCATTTTCATGATAAAAAGCCATATTTTTTTACAAACTGTTGTTACATACTGTAACATATATTAATGTATTTTTATAAACAGTTTTTTTTAAATAATAAAGAAACTATTAACAAAATAAAATTAACACACACAATACATTTAATAAATCTATAGAAGGTTAAAGAGCTGTTTAAAAAATAAACACTATTTCTATATAGCAGAGGAGCAGTAGCGGAAGAAATGCCATTACTAAATCAGTGTACTTCAGTTCAATTCTGCGCACAACTTGCTTTTATGTCATAAAATAAAACCTAAAATATAAATTACCACTAAATGGAATGTATGTGGTGATGAAATTTCAAAAAAAACTTTTCAGCAGCAGACATTCCTCATACATTGTATGTTAAAAAAACTAACAGAACCGTTCAAGATGAAAGAAAGAGTTAGCCCTTTTATAGTCACTGATGACCTGATCAAGAACATCGATCAACAAATTCATGATGACTATTAATTAATGATTTCAGAGTTTTCTACACTATTCCTGCAAATTTCTTGAATTTTATACAATTTAGGTAATTACCCAATTTTGATTTTGAGAAGTAGTTACTACTAGTTCTTTGATCTTTGTATATAAAATTTGCTAACTCAATTTTTTTTAATGTGTCCTATCTGCACTTTTCTTTATAGGATTACCATAAAACAATGTTCTAAGAGTTTGCAGTAATTAATTAACTCTTTTAAATATGACAAAACTTAGGTAGTTTTTGAATGCTATCAGGTAGCAAGAAAGATTATAGTCATGTTTTTGGAATGGTAAAGCGAATTTGCTTATCGAATTTATGATGCATGTTAGATTACTTTTCAAGCCTGTGACAATGAAAAAATAAGTTAACAAAACAAATTTTGCAGTTAGCTGATATCCATTGTGATATTACTTGATACACACTGCATTACTAATCTTAAACCTTTTAGGCATTTCCAAAAAGGAAATTTAAAATACAGTAGACCTCTATTTTGGCTCCAAATACTCATTCAATCATATGAAAAAAAAAGAAATGGTTGTGATCATTTTCCCAGCATTTTTTTGACAATGAGGTGTTACTATCTTCAAAGTGGTAATTTTCCGACAAGGGATTAACTTAAATGGTGATAAACAATAAAAAGATGTAATTTTAAAATATGTATAAGATTATTTATTCCTTGGTGTTTAAGCCTAAGCCAGGGTATAGATCGGGGCATTTAGTCAATGCTAGCTGCCTATGCCCATTTATAGCTCAGGATTTCGTATTTATCTCCACAGCAACACGATTCCCGTGTAATCTCGGTTAAATCGATATCGTTCTTTATATTGGTTATTCTACTTTACATGTCTTTACCTTTAGATCAATCAGATTTGTTTTTACAAACAAAAACTTAATTCATGAAAAATGGTGACCGAGAGCTATCCGACAATTGTTTGACGGATGTTGGTTTGGTCAGATAGTGTTTTATTAGTGCGAGTGGTTTACGATTCGAGTTTGTTGTCGTTTGCTTTAAATTTTATCTTTGTCATTTTGTTTATTTAATGTTTAGTTAGTATAACTTTTGTTTAGGTTTTGAATTTGTTGATTTTCGCTTTAAATTTATCTTTCAGTTATTTAGTTTCTTAATTTTTACTATTGGAGATATAAATGTTATAGACATAAAAGCTAAAGACACTTTAGGAACTGATTCAATATGAGATATGTTGATTTCAGACAGTGACAGTGAAACCAATCTAGGCTAAGGTAATATTGACTTATCTTTTATTGATGAACTAAATGGAAATTTAAATGACCCGATTTTAGATTCGGATTCAGAAGGAGAGTTTGTAGTAGCCATTCCACATGATCCAGGTATTTTTATCTGCTAATTGTATATCCAGATACACAGTAAAATCCACTTAATACATTCCCATTTAAGAAGATTTCCCACTTATTACATATTTTCCTCATTATTTTTCCGTTGCACTGACTTTATGAAGTTATTATTATTACTTGTAAATAATTTTTTCCACCACTAAGTGCAATAATTTTACCTTATATGGTGAGGCACCTTTCGGTCACTTGACCATTTTCGAATCACTGAATTAATTTTCTCTATTTTCCTGGTGTGGATGTTCGGTCTGTGATGTTGGTATTTGTTGACGTTATACATGTTTCTTCTTGAGTCGCGTGTATAATGTTTTTGAATAGTACGTCGTCTGCATATGTTGTCTGTAGGTTCAATAAATTGTTGTGTATGTTTTTATAAATGTGGTATTTTTCTAGTGAGTTTAGTTCTATTGGATTATTATTCATTTCAAGTACGGTTAGGTTATTTTCATAATTTGTTATTTCATGTTTATGTGATATTACGTGTGCTGCAACATTTGATGCTTTCGTATTTTTATTTTTGAATGCTCTGTAATGTTATTCAAATTTTATTTTAAATGATCTGGTTGTTTTTTCCTATGTAAAATGTGTTGCAGTTGTTACATGTAATTTTGTAAATTCCTGATAGGATAGGTTATGTTTTTCTGTATTTGTTTTGTGGTTGGTGTTATCAAGATATTTTATTATTTTGTTGTTTGGTTTGTATGTTGAAGTGTAGTATTCTTTGTTGTATATATTTTTAATTTTTCTATTTTGTTATTGGTGTATTTATATTTTAGGTAGATTTTTTTATATTTATTATTTTTGTGTTCAGGTTGTAGTGTTGTGTTGAGATTAGGTTTTTTTGTAAATTTATTATATATTTTTTTTTATAAGGTGTTTGTTGTAGTCATTTTCTATTGCTATTTGCACACATATTGATAATTGTTATGATCCCATATCATCAGTCATGTAAGAAATATATTTACAACACTTTGAACAAATAATAATTAAACCTATACTAAACACACATAACATTTCACTATGGACAAGGTACGTAGACGATATACTTGTAATATACCAACCTACCATTCACAATGAACACATTATAATACTAATCAAACTAAATACATATAACGAAAACATACAATTCACCGTCGAAACAGAAACAAATAGAACAATCAACTATCTCGACATTACATTAAATATAAATGATAATAAAATAGAAACTACAGTATACAGGAAACCTACTTCCAACAACACCACAATAAACTACAAATCTAACCACCCCTGGACACACAAAATTAACATTTACAGTAACATGATAAATAAAGCAATAAAATACACACAAGATAACAAACAAAAATTAAGTGAAGAATCAGATAACATTACAAAAATAGCAATAGGAAATGGATACAACAACTACCTTATAAAAAACATATACAAGAAATTCACATTAAAACCTAACCTCAACACAACACTACAACCGGAACACAAAAATAATAAAAATAAAAAAATCTACCTAAAATATAATACACCAATAACAAAATAGAAAAATTAACAAATATATACAACAAAGAATACTACACTCCAACATACAAACCAAACAACAAAATAATAAAATATCTTAATAACACAAACCAAAAAACAAATTCAGAAAAACATAACCTATCAGGAATTTACAAAATTACATGTAACAACTGTAACGCATTTTACACAGGGAAAACAACCAGATCATTTAAAATAAGATTTGAAGAACATTATAGAGCATTCAAAAATAAAAATTCAAAAGTATCAAATGTTGCAGCACACCTATTATCACATAAACATGAAATAACGAACTACGAAAATAACCTAACCATACTTGAAATAAATAATAACCCAATAGAACTAAACTCACTAGAAAAATACCACATTTATAAAAACATATACAACAATTTAATGAATCTACAAACAACATATACAGAAGACATACTATTCAAAAACATTATACACGAGACTCAAGAGGAAACGTGTATGACGTCAACAAGTACCAACACCATGGACCGAACATCCACACCAGAAAAATTGAGAAAAAGTAATTAAAATGTCTAACTTAAGCCATAAAAACTTTAATTTTAAATTACACAAACAAAACAGAAATAATTCTTTCTTAACCTTTCCAAACAATATTTCAACTGTTAAACACAAAAAGCTGCATTTCTATATTTTTCATATCATGATAGCTTAAAATTTTAATTTGCTGAAATCCTTGACTGTCAGTGTATGATTAGCTATTTTTTTTATTGTTTTTAAATTTTTTGTTTAAAACTATTAAGGAGCGATAAACCATTAATTTTAATTTTTTTGTTTTGCATCAATTCTGAATTTGCAAGCAATGTCGAACTCTTCATAACTTTTACCATAAATCATGTACCATTATAAAAAATAGAATTTATAATTGTATAAGGTTAGGTCAGAGACAGTTTTATGTAATAAATTTAAAATATTTATTTATACTCACTTGTAAATCTATAATTTTTGTTTGTAGTTGCTTAAGATCATTTAGCTGGCTTTCGTTAAGAGTTGTACCAACTGAATACATTACTCTGCTGCACATAGAGGTCAATTCCGTTATCTTTACATTCATACCGTCTCTAAATTTTTCAGCCTAAAATATAATTATGCATAAATAAATTATAAAATGTTCACTTTCTGTAAAACACAAGAGATTTTACATGATTATCAAGACATAAACATTTACTACAATATTATTTTCCAATTTATGAGGTTTAAATATATAAAAATATGTGAAATAATTTTTAAAATGTTAATTAATTTGTGTTGACTATACAATGGATAAATCGATCATGATAGATCTAGTTGCATTGCTTATCTTCTGTGTTTACATTCAATAAGAAAGATGATAGCATATAGTGTACTAGTTGTGAATACTTATTGAAATATCATTCAGTTGTAAATATTATATACATACAATAGATCACAATTATAATTCACATATAATAGTTAAACACTTTAATTGGAAATGTAGACAGGGTTTTGTCATTGCAGTCCTTTTTGTAGGGCAGATGACAATAGTTAATTGTTTTTTCCTTTCTTTTCTAATGACTCCCAACTAAATATATAACAGGGAGACAGTTCAGTTATAATTTTCAAAATCCCAAATATTTTCCCATAACAAAATAATGCCATTCCATACGTTTTACAACTTAGTTACAATGACAATAATAATGTAAGTGTATACTCAATATTAACTTATAGGTAGAATACAATGTAAACTTACTTGGATGATGGAAAGTAAGTATGAGATTTATTACTTCGCAAAGAAATCTTCGACAACGCAAGTGTAAATATAACAACGATGCTAATTGCACTGGACACTCACTACTGAGAATGGACTGTGGACTGTTATCCTAAAACATTATCGCTTACACATTGTCATGACGAGTGGCAATAACAAGCCCCTAACCACCATCTGTGCAATACACAGACAGAAACGATACAGCTGTAGAATAAATGATAAAATGGTTGAATATCGAGTCAAGTTTATTTAATTAGTGCAAAGTCTCAGCAACTAGTTTGTTGCCCTTTTCAAGGCCGTGGTGCCATGAAAAACAAAGTCGTCACATATAGAGTTCAAATGAGTATATGACGAGGCAGCATATCAAACCCCCTACACTTCACCAAAAACTAAAGTTTAATGTTCTGCCTCCTCATATTACTCATTTGTACTCTAAATGTAAGGACTGTTTTTCATAGCACAACGTCCTTGAAAACAATGATTGGTAAAACGTCCTTTACGGACTGAGAAGCCAGTTATGATTTAATTTCATCCACAGACACGTTTATAAGATCTCTAAATGTAATTACCCCCTTTGAAGAGTTCAAGGATCTATCGGGAGCCACAGATACCATGGCCTGATCAAAGAAAGAGGTCATTTTTGAAAGAGAACAAGTTTGTCTCTCGGTGTACGTTGCAACTGGCAGTGTTCCGTTTCTAAGTTTCTTAATAGAGGCTACAGGACCTCCAGCACAAACAGTAATAGCCTAGTTAACAAGGAAAGGAGAAATTTTCGAAAGATCTTTCCCCTCCTCGGCACTAGAAAATATTAAATACTTTGGTGATGACAAGGTCTGTAATTTTACTCCCCTCGTTAACCTTAGGCGTATCAGGTGAAACCTGACTAATTAAAGATTAGTCCTCTTTAATCTAATTCCATTGGACGTATTATTGTTATCCATAAAAGATTTCCAAGCCAGTCATCGTGCCGGGCGTTACGTGCGAGACTATAGGAACAGGTACACCCTTGGATCACATAAAGATTATTTCCAACCCTCAGAACTCTGAGGCCTATAGCTTTTCTCCTTAGCTCGACTGGATAGTGAGCCTTAGAAAATTGATTCTAATTATTACAAAAAAAAGCATTAACTTTAATTTCATGATGTAATAATGTTTGGAAAAATTATTTTAAGTTGAAGAATATATATAATGTGGTTTTCTTGCGTAAAACGCTTTATCGACAGGTGGTAACTAGTCTTTAAAATGAAAAGCTAAAATCAAGCAGAGTAAAATCACCCCTAAAAGGAATTTTGACAACAATACTAGCACGAATATTAGGAAAAAAAGTTTTGAACATTGGTGAAAACTGATTGATTACTTCTATTACACAAACACCTGCATCCAAAACCATACATGACTTAGGCCTCCTACAGGCAATGTGTTAAATCCATGTTATTTTATTTGAAGTGTGATTATATTAGCAAAACTTAGTTAACTGCTACCAAATTTGTTATTAAAATGGTTTAGTAGTTGTTTGAAGGACATATTTATTGGTAAAACCACTACCAACTATTTCCCCTCATTCATTATAATAAATAGACAACTGCTTACTATTAAGGCTTGTTCACACATAGCTGCATATTGAGCAAGTGAATCACTCAGTGCGTCACTGACTGTCTTCAGTTTATTAATCATGGCTGCATGTTCAGGCGGACAATGATACACTGAATCAACACCTTTTGATTCCAAAAGTTCGAGTCGAAGCTCTTCATTCTGAAACAAATGTATACAAGACTTTTAAGAATATAACAAAACAAACCTTTTCCTGTCAAGGCTTGTTCTAGGATATTTGAATAACACTTATAAATGCAGTATTAAATAAAACTATTTGGTTAGCGTGTGATATACGAAACTGCAAATCTTTTCCCCTTTTCCTTTCATCAATAATTCGCTCTTTGATATGCTTATTAGCAACATTTGATGACAATAATGAAGCGGATAAGTGAATAAGCTGAAGTTATTGGTTAACCTCATTACACTTTCGTTTTACTATGTTTAATTAAAACTGCAATCCACAAAATGTACTGAAAATTAACAGATAAATTTATCAGATAGTACTAATTACAATTCACTCTTTTAGTTAAAACAAAAAAATTTACAACTTAATTAATTTAGACCCGTTTATAAAAATTATTTTCCCTGATTTCTTTACAATGTTTAGAAACCATTCATGCTAATTTTATTGATTCTTATTTTTTTCAGAATAATCACTATTAGAATTGTCAAAACTATAAATATAGCTACCACTATTATAAGTATAACAATTAAATTTTCTAATCGCTTCTACATTATCTAGATTTTGTCAACACCTAGATGTTTTGTAATGGGTTGCATGATTAAGACCAACTGAGAATGTATTATTAAAAAAAATATATGACAGATATGTGATTATAGGTGAAGTAATAGAGAAACACAGAGTTTCTTGTCATTGCCAAACAAATAATTTCAAGAAAATTCAAGAGATGGCAGGGCAAAGAATGTTTTTTAAGATACTAAACTGCTGAGGCACACACGACATACTACCAGTTCTTGATGACATACATCAAGTTGCCAGTACTACCATTAGTTCAACTTTCTCAGCATTGGTACATATCCAAGTCCCAGCTAGAAGAGTTAATATATTATTATAATCAGAGAGGAAGGGAGGGTTTAAGAAGAGAGAGATTTTGCACTAGATATGAGACTAATAGACTTACCTTAGTACTAGTTGTATCTGTTACCTTAAAGCATGCAGCTAAACTATAACACCTAAATAATGGTATATTTCAGCTACACTGTAACCTTTGTGAATCAGAGAGGGAGACTAAAGCAAACCACAGATGTGTATAGAACTATAGATATCCAAATATTTCTATACAAATCTATGAATTACTTCAGTTTCTCTATGATTGACAAAGGATTCAGTATGTAAGGTATATATTGTTATTTTAGTGCTTATGCAAGTTATTTTAAAACTACAAACCAGACTATTACAAGGGTAAATATGTCAGTCTCAAACCAGTCCAACAAATCTCAAATAAGCTAAAAGCTCTACCAGAACTACCATATAATGGATAGTTATTGTACTGAAATATATTCAAATAAACTAATTACACGAACTTAGATGTATTACATTGCAATATACAAGTTCAAATTATAACTTTCAGCTAGGTTGTAAAAGCTAGATTAACCCTGGAGTCGAGGTACCAAGTCTCACAGATCCGGAGCAGGAAAATATTATTGCCAAGGTTGGTAGCACTGCGATAGAAACTCCTCCATCCATCTAGCTGTCCAATATTAAGTGCCAGTCAAGGTCGAATTGTTACCACTGCTCTACCTGTATTTGTTTACGATTCGGGTCTCACAGACTTGGCGCCTCGACTCGTGTGACAGTATTTTTTCTATTTCAGGTCTGTCAGACTAGGTGCCCACGTTTGTGTAAATAGTTCTCTTCGTATTTAAGTGTTGTAAATAGTGTATTTAGTGTATATATTAGTTTTAAACGATACTTTATTGACATGGAAATGGAAAGACAAAGACACCGTGAACAAGAACGGATTAGGGAGTTATTAGAAGAGAATATTGACGAAAATAGTGATAGTGAAGTTATTGACGGAACTGATATAGAAGAAGAGGATCATGTAGAAGTATGTCATGATCCAAAAAAGATAGGGGAGATTCTGAACACGAAATGGAGGTTGATATTCAACGTGAACAGTTACAACCAATTGGACCATCTTACATTGGGAAAGACAACACTACACGATGGAACATTCACTACCCTCCAAAACAAATACTTATTTTTGTATTGTAACAACCACCGATTGAAAATATTAACCTTCAAATAACTTGAATTTTACGTTCATTATTAATTTTATAATTTTTTCCTATATAATTACTCATATTTCATTATTGTTAAATAAACGTGTTTATTCACAATATAATTGTCCATTTTTATATTATAATGCCCTAAATCTCTTCATTAAGAACAATTAACTAAAAAAATAATGGTTAAAAAGTTTAACAAAAAAAACTGTGCTTAAATTAATAAAAACAATTATGGGTCTGTGAGACTCACGTTACAAGTCGGGGCGCCCCGACTACAGGGTTAAATAAAGTTTTTCTTATGTTTATCTAAATTATAGATTGAACTACTTTAATAAAAACGTTAATTTTGCTAATCTTTTATTATTCAAGTAGATACATAACTACCAAGCCTTCTCATGAGTTCTGCGATGTTTTAGTTGTAACAAATTAAGTTTGTTGTATTTCTGTTAATAAATTATAATTAATAAAGTTATAATTAATTATTTACTTATTATTTACTTGTAATTAAAACTAAATATATAACTACATTATGTCTATAATAAATAATAATATATTTACTATACACATAATAAAATATTTAATATCGAAATCTTGTTGCTGTTCATGACGATTTGGTTGTTAATTACTTATTACATTTTGATATTACTTACGAACAGACTTTTTGTTAACTAAAGGTTGTTAAATTTTTAACTTACACTTTGAGTAAACGTTTTTGTCTTACAACTTCTTCAGCCTCGTATTTTTGCCGCTAGAATTGCTGCAGTTGTGATCAAAGAGTAAGTGTGATCTATGCCGTGTTTGTTCATTTAGGATGTCATTTTTCATATTTAGGATGTCTGTATATTTCGTATTGTTCTAGTGTGTTTAATTTATGGCCTTTGTTGCTTGTGTGGAGGATGCTTATGTTATTTTCCATACTATTGCATGAGTGTTTAGTGTCCATGAGGTGATTTGCAAAGGTGGATTCAATAGTAGTGTGCAGTGCGCTTTTGTGTTCTTTATATCTTTTGGCGAAAGATCTGCCTGTTTGTCCAATATAGAACTTATTGCAGTTTTTGCATTGTAGTTTGTATATTCCTAGGTTATTGTATGTGTTGGTACTGTTATTAATACGAAGCTGAAGAAGTCGTAAGGACGAAAACGTTTCCTCCAAGTATAAGTTAACAACTTAACAGCCTTTAGTTAACAAAAAGTCTGGTCACAAGTAATATCAAAGTGTAATAAAAAATATTTACCTCAATAATAAGCTTTAAACAGAAACAAAAGGATTATAAATCATAATAACATGGTCATTGGAAGCAATATATAGTAAATAAATTTTACATATACAGATTTAAATGTTTCTGTATGTGTTGTATGAACCAAAATGAGCTGGACAAAATTATTATGACTAAATGTATCCAAGCATTCTTTTTCTGAAGAAAAGTAAGAAAAATTTATATAAACCCTCTTAATTACAGAAGATTTGTATATAGTCAGATGAGATATTAAGTTTACTAATATGCTTAATGTGCTGTCAAATAGTAAAGTAAACTTCAACAAATAGTTGAGGTTTTATTTTTTGTTGAATTTTTTTTAAATAGCTTTTTCAACAATTAATAACAAAACTAAACCCATTCAAATAATCATTTGCTCAGCAGATGCTTTAAAAACACATCCAAAATGTTTTCTAAATACATCAGCAAGTTAATGGTTTTAGTCAAATATTTTTAATATTTAAAAAGTGTGCTAAAGTGTGTTTTAGCCATATATTAACACAACAAAAACAGGGGGATACAAACATCAAGTTATTCTTCATTATTTTCAGATTTTTAGTTGACAGATTTCATTTCTGGAATTTGCATTATTCATATTTACTTTAAAAGTCATGTTTCTATTTTATAGGTAAATATGTAATATATTTTTTGTTTAAATTATTATGAAGTTCTATATGGTTTTATCAGTTGACTGTGAAAATGAGATTTTTTCTCTGTCCAGATTTGAACTTCCTATTTAATAAAGTTGGTTTTTTATGATCATTTGATTTCATTGAAAGTATATAGATACAACAAATTTTATTCTTACCTCTTTTTTAAGTCTTTCGATTTCAGCAGATTTAGGATCCTTATTTACAATAGGTTTGTTTTTGATTTTTCTTGCTCTGTCAGCATATCTAAGTGTACTGAGAGTCTCGTGATGATTATCATCTGCAGGACTTACACACGCAATCATTATTGTGAGAGCATTACCGCCAAGTGAGTCTTGCAACAACCTTGTCAATTTACTATCTCTATAATTAATAAAATTTTGGCTTCCCTCTCCAAGTGCAGAAATGACATTGCCAAGGATGAAAAGTCCTCTATTTATATTAATACCTTCTTTAAATCGATCTCCTATTGCTTTGGTCTTTTTAGAACGTTCTGAACCAGCTAAATCTACGAGATGGAATTTCGCACTCATTGCCTGAACTCTGAAAAGATTATTTTATAAATAAAACAGTACAGAGTTGTAAGATAGAATAGTTGATATATTTCATTCTAAAACTTGTTTGCTATAATAAATAATATCTTTTTCTATTTCTAAACACTCCAGCTATCTTTTTTTAATAAAAATTTAACAAAAACTGCTTAAAATCAGTGTGTGTGTGTGTGTGTGTTTGCTACAATTCCCATGTCAATAGAATAACCACTGTTACTGGTTCATCTGCTTTTATAACTGAATAACTGTTACTAGTTAAATAACTGTTGCATGTTATACATTATCAAGATACTAATTTTGATTTCTGAATTATCTCAGGTTAATAATTAAGTGGTACTCATGATAGATATTTAACCCCTTATTATATGAAAAAACCGTTTTACAGTGACGGAGGATCTATGGCATATAGAGAGGATTAGAAGTTCACAATAAAAAATATGATTTTTTGGGAAGGAAGTGTGAACAAATCTGAAAGTAAAGTGATTAAATGTTAAAACTCATAATTTGTTTCTTAAATGATACACATTTACTAAGACTCTTATTTACTAAGACTCTAACCAGGTGAATCTATCTGATGCAGTTAAAGTCATCATCTAATTAACCTTTAAAGTAACAATGTCTGGTTGATTTGTCATCAGCTTTTCAGACTCTTATTTATTTTAGCATAAAATGAATATTGTATACCATTAAAATTGTTAATATTAATATTTTTTTACTCTTAAATCTTTGTTTTCTATTTATTGAATACGGGCTTAGATATTTGCTGCCAGTAACGAGCCAGAACCAAACACCAGCCTTAGTTTATTGCCATCAATTTAGTTAGTTTTGGTGCGCCTATTGTAGTATTTAAAATTGCTGCCTTAGTGAAGATATTTTTTGTTAGTTTTTATTTAGCTTTAGATAATTTTTATGGCGATGAGTTGTTTACCATTGGGTGAGGATACAAAGACTCGTTCTACACTTGAGACAGAAAGATGTAAAAGACTTGACCTACTTTGTCGATGGGCCAGGTAAGTTTAGTGATTCTTAAAGTGAATTTTATTACGATGGTTATGGTTTAGTTGATATTGAAGAGGATAGTGACCCTAGTCATAAACCCCTGAATTTGCATTCAATAAATCCTTCAACATTTGGTACTTAAATTTAAAATCTTATATACCTTAAAACAAACAATTTTCCAATGGTCAAAAATATTTTATTTACTTTTTTGAGTCAAAGTAAAAAACACCAGTCATTAATTTTTAAAAAATAGTAAAACTGAATTAAAAAATTGTTGCAAATAATAAATAAAATACTTTTCATTTCCTATAATGTACATTCTCAGTAGAAAACCAACAAGAAAATTATTCAACTATTGTGAAAAACAAAAAAGTTACAACAATTTAGTAAAACATTGCAAAATGGGCTTGGCATTTCTGGGTAGTGGACAGCACAAGGTGCGCCACTAAAAAGATTAAATCTTATGGTATACAATTAACATTGAAATTTCCAACTAGACTCAACCTGATCTGAGAAACCTCTTCAAGTTTATGGTTCAAATCAAATTAGAAATACAATACCAGAATAATATTATTCAGGACTTTCACTTGAAACCCTAAAAACTTACAAATATCTATAACATTTATCAATTAAAAAAAACCGATAGTGTTACTTTAAAATAGAAACCATTCATTAAAGAATATAAATAACACAATTTTTAAAACACAAGACCCTTATTGTGTATTTCATACATTATATTTTAAATATACTCCGTAAATATAATACTTCCAACAAAGCTAATAATATTCTAAACATTGTCAACACTCTATACCTAAATTTGTTCTTAAATATTAAATGTTTTTAAATATATCACTGAACAAACCATTAGTTATCTTTACAAAACTTACTCGCTTCCTTTCTTTGTCTGGTATATGTAGATCGTAAAAATAGCATGACTACGGGAGGACTGTGCATTCATTGCAGTAGCACCAGTTGCTCTTCCTTGAGAACCCTTGAAAAAAAAATGTCTGTTATAGAATATATATATTTAAACACCAACACTTTTTAAGAGTGTGTATTAATGTGTGTGTGTGCATTTGATATGTGTTTGTGTGTGTGTGTGTGTGTGTGTGTGTGTGTGTGTTTGTGAGAGCGCACTTGTTGGGAATTTAATCTGCAAAGCGAGTGCATTGTGGAGTCGCCAATTATTGTGGGGATTCCCCACAACGCCTCCCTTAGTTTTAATAGCTGAAACTAGTTTATATATATGTCTTATCATCAGAAAACATGTTTAATTTTTAATTTTTTAAGACTACCCCACAATGTCATTATTTTGCATACAACTTCTTTATGCACACCTCTGAACGCTTCAAAGATTTAACACCACAGAGCGCTAGCGTAACCAAACGGTGTATACAGTGTGTACTTTTAATTCTGGGCAAGCTTTACTGGAATTTATATACACTTCTTGTTCGTGGTAAGTTTAGGGGTTTTTTAGTATAACACACTTCTTGTGGAGAGTGTCTTGTGAGGAATTCAGACGTACAGCCAACGACAATATAGTTACACTAATAAGTTGCTGCAAAACCACAAATTGTGTAATGCCAAAGAATCTATTTAATTTATTCTTTATTAAAATCACAAAAACTAGACTAATTATTTTCATAAATTTTTCTTATTTATAATCAATTATAAGTATAAATATTCAATTCAGGTATCTAACTTGAAATAGATAAATGGGGTAAATTGATGAATAACCTGTTAAGTTGTGGTTTTAAGTTGTATTGATACAATTAAATATTTTTGTAATTTATATCAATATGTATGTTTCACAAACTGTACTTACAAAACACGTCAATTTAGATAGTTAATTCAAAGTTTCTTAAAGGAATTATTGTTAAAATAGAGGACCAAAACTTCAGTAGTTAGATAGGAAGCTTAAGATTGTCTCTTAAATTTAATGTATTTTCAATATAGAAATTTTGGTTTAAATTTAAAATAAACAAAATATCAATAACTGCTATTTTAAGATTTAGAAACAAAATTTTAAAAACGCTTTCACTAACTTGCAAAATAGAGTATAATTTCTTTACATATTACAACTTTCTTAAATAATCCTAAACTATGGTCACTAACCCGTCATGCCTTAAAAAAATTAATTCCCCCCGAAAATACAGCCTAAAGGATTGAATCTCAGCAAGTTAAGTTTTTATTTAAAATTCCAGTGACTAGAACGCTGACAGAATTTGGTAAGCACAGTAGCACAGGTTCTGATTTGTGTCAGAATGGCTTGTTTCAAATTTTACCAAATTTTACAGTAAGTGATCCAGTTTCATATCAGCTAAGCAGATGCGACTTGCTGGTGAATTTGACCGTCACAGTGTGTGTTATCACTCAGGATATAATTAAAGGACTTTATGATGCAAACATATCATGTAAGCCTCGATTAGTTTGCCGATGACATGGATGGATTTTGCTCATTTTCAGATTATAAATATTATTCTAGAGTTGTAAATAGAATTCAGTACTTTTATTTTTCTTTTGACATATAGTTCACTGTTATCTTCTATTAACCATTTTAATACGACTGCCAATAAAAAAAAGATTTCATAAATATTGAATTCATACATCCCCTTGGTGAGATATAAATTACTTGATCTATGATATACAAAAAAAAGTATACCTCAAATTTGTATGGTTGACTGAAACAGAACTGTTCTCACCTAAAATAAAATTGCTCATAGGGTATATAGCGATGCGACAAGGACCAAGAGGAAAGCCCAATCCATGTACTCTGTGAGTGCCCTGCTCTGGGAGCTGCGAGGAGAAAGAGGTTTGACTGGCAGGTATGTACACCAGAGGATATCAGAAGATTTAGCATCAGGTGGGTACTTCATTTCTGCAAAGAGGTAGGTATCCACTAAGCTAGTCCTGTGGTAGGGATGGGAAGAGAGTACAAAGGCTGCAGCTAAGTGCTCTACACCGATAAGGTCCCTTCGAGTTTTAGTAATAATAAATAATATGGTATATACCAAGTCTCTGCCCTCTGATTAGTATTAAGGAAAAACCAATGATACGAACAATATACAATGGTAGTTTAATAATGCATTCCAGAGTAATTTTAGTTTCAAAACACTAAATAAATTTAAGTATATGTGTCAAATCTGCCTGGATCCCTTACAACATATAAGAGTCTATACGGCAGTCATGTCAAAGGTACAGTCCGCAGGCCACATTTAGCCCCCGGACCATATCAATAGGGCCCGCGATCACAATGTGTCAGAAAAAGGAATCATGTTTTTTAAAGCTTTTGGACTTCACTCGATTCCACTACAGAAGTTTTAAAATGTGCACACTACATTTATATGTAATTTCAAGGGCAGCGTGTGCTTAGACAAGCGAGAGAGTGTTAGTTAGGTACCTATTTATTTATGCTTTTTTCTATCTTGTGTGCATGAAGATGGCCTCTGTTTTGCTGAAGCAGCTAAAACCAAAGTATTTGCCATGAGAAATATCACCACAGCCGCAGTTCTAGTAAACAAGCTGTCAAAAACAAGAGAAGTCAGGCATCTGGATCCTCGAGCTCAAAATAATTACCTTCTTTTATAACTTTGATATGATTTTTAACAAACATATATTATATACTATATAATTAAGTAAATAAAATGTTATAAAAATGCAGTACATTTTTATTTAAATCTGCCCCCCCCCAACACATTCTAAATTTAATATATGGGCTTCTGCAAAACTGAATTTGACACCTCTGCTATAAGGAATAATCTGGTGATCTCTAAATAATAAACCTTATATTATGATACATTTATAGACACTTACTTCTTGTAAGCACTGCAGTACATCCTCAGCTGATTTAACATTCACCTCCGTTAGACCAGGGATCCATATACCTCTAGAATCCTCTCTTATGTCAACCATACATTGATCTTTAGATTTCCCAGCCAGTAAGTCATATAGCTGTTCATTGTATAACTAAGAAATTTTTTAATGATTAAACTTTGAAATTATTTTTAAGAAAATATATTTATTAATACAGTAGAGTCTCGAAAATCTGAGTCCCGATATTTCAAGCTTTCAAATAATTCGAGCCTATTTCTATTTGAGGCTATTTTATCGATTTCAAAGAAAATGAATCGGGCGTTCAAAAAATATTAATGTCGATACATTATGCAAAGGAAATGAGTCAAGCTTCCAAGAAATGTTTATATCAATACGGTATTTTTCTTCCTCTCCATTTTGTTGTTGTTGTTGATGTTATGCTGCTGTTCACCCTCGCTGTTACTGCTGTTACTCAGTCTATAATGAATTACTCAGTCTATATCTGTGATGAGTGAAAGAAGTAGTAAGCGAAAGTTTGTTTGGGTGCAAAAAAATTTGGGAGCAATTAAAAGGGGGTCAGATAAAGGGGAGACAATAAAAAAACTTGCAGCTGATTGTGGAGTGGTGAAAGTGACTGGTGGCAAAACAGGTCAAAAATTGAAACATTATATGTAGAGCTAAGTGTTCAAAAGATGGGTCCCTATTACAAACAATTAAATCAATAAAGAAATCAAAGTATAACACTACAAGTGAGGCGCTGTTTTTTTGGTTTTGCCAACAGATAAGTAAAGGCAGTTCAATCACAGGACCTATACCAATTACGAAAAAGCATCATTTTTTAGAATTGAATTTAAAGACGGGACGATGTTTTTACTACTAGTGTTGGCTGGATAGACTGGTGGAAGAAGAGGTACGAAGTGTAACAGTTGAATATGTGTGGAGAACGACTGTCTGATAATTCGGACACTGTTGTCAATTTTTGTGAAGAATTTCAAAAACGTATAAAAAAAGAAAATCTTTCTCCTTTCAACTTTACAACTGTAATGGAACAGGACTCGATATTAAAATGCTTCCATCAAAAAATCTCGCCTCTCGCGAAGAAAGAGCAACTCACGGTCACAAGAAAAGTAAGGAGAGGATGACCGTCTGAACTTGTTCTAATGCAATGGGAAATTATAAGGCAAATCAGCTAAGCCGCATGAGTTTTAAAACATTTACATATCATCAATGCCGGTTTCATATAAGAACTAAAAAGTTGTTTGGATAGATAGAGAAGTTTTTAATGAGTGGTATTTTATTGAGTCTGTGTCTGAAACTGAAAAGTTTTTAAAAGCAAAGAATTTGCCTTAAAAGAAGCATTTTTTACTGTTAGACAATGTACCGTCGCATCCTGATGAAAATCAACTGTGCCCAATTTCTACCCACGAATGTTACAAGCCTAATTCAGCCGATGGATTAGGCTGTTCTGGAATGTAGGAAAATATACACAAGTTACCTTATACAATATCTCTTGGAAGTGACCAAAGAGGAAGATAACATTGTAAGCTTTCTAAAAAAAATTACAGTTAAGGATCTTGTGTAGTGGATAGCCGAATCATGGAACGAAATAAAAGAAGAAACATTAAGTAAGTCATTGAAGAAAATTCTGTGGCATAATGAAACTGTTGACTATGTTATTGATCCACAAGAAGAAATGGATTAGATATTTCTCATCAAGAAACTACCAGATTGCAAAAATTTCGATGATACGGACATAAGTCAATGGATGAGTAAGGAGGAACTATTTGAGATAACAGATATTACCATTATTGAAATGGTACAAAAACTAATGAAGACAGTGATGACGAGAATAAAGATGAAGGTTCGACGGATGCAGAGCATGAAGGGAGAACTAGTCAAGGCAAAAGAACGACCACCTTGGAAACTGCATTACACTTAATTGAACAACAGACAGACACCACACCAACAGATGTGCTCCTGCTAAGACGTCTACGCAACACCGCAGCATGAAAACGATCTGACAAGCAGACGCAGAAGACACTTTATAACTTTTTCCAAAAAATATAGCAACCGTGATGAAAACATTATCTTAAAGTAACATAAATTTATGAAGTACTGTAATCAATAAAATTTTTGTAAACTTATTTTATATATTATTAACTATAGTATAGTAAAATCTAATATCCTACCATTCGAACGTAATATGAAAATAAGATATTCGTCTTTGTTCATGTTCTACAGTTTGCTGCATTACCTAACCTCATCAGTTGTTTGAATGTCCGTATCAGTTATGTTTAGATGACAGAAGGTCAATGGGCTATAAATATCTTTCTTTATTTAAGCTGCAAGTTTTGACAGTCAACATATATTCCTGCACAAGTGTCTAATCTTTCAGAAAATACAGCCGAACCTCTATATAACAAACCTCCAGATAACGAAATCCTCTATATAACGAATTTTTACCTTGTCCCATGACATTTTAGAAGTTATACTGCTTATTCACCTCTATGTAACGAATTTCGGACCTTCAATAAGAAAGTTTTTTCTTCACTTCAACCGAATAAATGTAGTGTTGTATAGGCAGCTCACAATGTCATTTCCAGGAAATTGTTTATTTTCATCTGGAAGGTCAACTAAACCTATAATGGTAGGCGAAACACATGTCGGCAATTGACTCCATGTTATAGTTCGGTTTAGTTAAGAATGCAGTAACTCATCGGTTAGGAATTCTAAGAACTTAGCATTTATAGATAGGCCTACTGTACATTCCCATCCTCCCACCATTTTCTTTTATCACTCATTTCAATGTTGCTAGCTCAGTTACTCAGTTTTATTCGTGATTTGAATTTGTCGTGCTGTGAAAAAATGTCAAAAAGAAAGTGTTAAGTGTAGCAGAAAAAGTGAGTGTTTTACTAGAGGTCGACGAAGGTGTAAAAAAGTTGGATGTTGAGAAAAAATTCGGTGTACCTCAGAGTTTGCTATCCACTATTCTAAAAAACCGGGTTCAAATTCTAAAACAAAGCGTTTCTTATGATTTGCAAAGAAAGAAAATGAAACTTAATAGATTCGACAATATCGATAACGAGATGATTAAATGGGTTACGGTAATGCGCGAGAAAAATCTTCTATTGTCAGGAAATCTTATTAAAGTAAGGGCTTTGGAATTTGCAGTATCATTAAGACACAATGGCTATAACGCAAATACGATTGGATAGAAAAATTCAAAAACCGCCATAACATTGTTCAAAAAGGCATTTCAGGAGAAAGTGCCAGTGTTGATATCCCCACTTGTGAATTTTGGAAAGGAAATTTGTTGTAAAAAGTTTTAAATGGTTATGAACCGAAAGACATTTTCAATGCTGATAAGACTAGTCTGTTTTTTAAATGTTTGCCTAACAAGACACTAACTTTTAAAACCGACCCTTGTTTTGGAGGAGAAGGAAGCAAAGAAAGGATTACCGTATTAGTGGCAGCTAACATGTTAAGGACAGAAAAACTCAAATTGCTTGTGATTGGCAAAAGCAAATCTCCGCGGTGTTTCCGATCTGTCAAGTCCTTAGAAGTTAATTACACGTTTAATAAAAAGGTGTGGATGATGAGCGAAATTTTCATTGAATGAATATTGAAGCTGGACAAGCAGATCTCCAAAGAGAAAGGAAATTTGCACTTTTCATAGACAACTACCCTGCACATCCGCACGACATCAATTCCAAACTGAAGATTGTCAATGTGTTTTTCTTTTCACCAAATGTTACATCGATACTTCAACCACTCGATCAGGAAGTAATAAAAAAATTTTAAGTTACACTACAGAAAAAGAATTTTAAAAGAGATTGTGACTCCGTAGAGAACAATGAAATCGTACCCAAAAACATTATTAATCTAAGGAACTGCATCGCTGAATTGGCAAAAGTTTGGATGAATGACGTGAAGAAAACAACAGTTTTTAATTGTTTCTCCAAAGCTGGATTTAATTCGATCACACATGAAGAGTGAATTAAAAAAGCAATGGGATTTTTGGAAGAGTACAGGAAACGTAGCTGATGACGTTCCACTTTAAGATTTTATTTGTCTGGAAGAAGATTTGGCTGTTTCCAATTTTCCAGACAAAGACATACTCCAAAGCGTCCAAATGACAAACTCAAATCAACTTAGAAAGATGATGACTATGATGATTGTGATGAATCTGAAGAGAAGAACCCTACAGATCATGAAGTTTTACAAGCTTTCAAAATCAGGCGAGGATTTCAAATGAAAGATGGTGTACCAGACAACATTTTTGATTGTCTGAATAAATGTGAAACATTCATTGAACGTGATGTTTTATTCAAATGCAAAGTGCAACAAAAAATTACTAACTTTTCCAAGTAAAACTTTGGAAACTAGAAACGATTTAAAAAGTATCTATACGAAGTTACTGTATTTACAGTCCTGTATTACTGTACATAGTATTTTTTCCCCGGATAGTCTGTGTAGTGTATAAAACAGTTTGTGTTGTTTGAAATTGAATTGTGTATATAAAAGTAAAATACTAATAGATTGTGTGTATTCAAATAAAATCAGTATAGATAGTTAATAAATGTAATACGGCTAATAATTAATACAGTTACTAAATTTGCTTACTGAGTTTGCTTCGATTAAATTCCACTACGTTCAAGTCATGCTTCCTGAAAATGAATTGGTGAATGTACTTATTTACCAGTAAGTTTTCAGAAGCATTAGATAACTTAACATAATAGCCTATACAGAGTAGACCCTATGAAAAATATTTAATATGGATATCTAATACAATGAAGGAACATTCTGAAAACATCAATAAAACATTTTTAACAACTTGAATTTCAAATAAATTGAGACATTATGAAACATTATCCTATATTAACATTGGCCTATTACACTAACTACACTCGCCATATTATACTGTATCCCTTTTATTACCTGTATGCGTAATGCGGTAAGTTCAGTAAGATGGGGTGGGAGAAGAATTCTTGACAACACAACCTCTCAGTAACGAATTTTTTCTCTGGTTAATCGACTTTGTTATACAGAGGTTCGACTGTATATCATAAAATAAACTCTCTTGAAGCAAAAAAATCAATCGAACAATGACGACACTCAAGGTTAGCTAGACTGGTCTTTATTCCCGCTACTAATAAATCTGGTTTAGGCTGTTGCACCATTGATCTGGATATGAGGGGTTTTATTGTATTAGGGTTCATTAAAAGTCTATGTTTTCTAATGCTCAGGAACTTTATCTTTTTAATCTGAGTAATCGGTAATCCGAGGAAGGGGATCTAGATCTCATTCTCCTCAAACTATCGAGACTCTACTGTATAATATTTCTAATAATTAAATTTAGCCTGTATAAATTTTTTTTACATTAAAGTAACCCAATTAATTTTAATAATAAATTGTTAACAGTTTGATCAATTAAAGTGACCCAATTAATTTTAATAATGAATTGTTAACAGTTTTATGAATTACTTTGAGTCACTATGGCTCAATTAACTATAATAATAAATTGTTAACACCGTTTTATAAAGTAAAGTGAAAGATCAATTTTTTCCGCTTTAAAATTTTTACTGAACAGAATTAAATTCTCACTCACCTCTAAAAATGAAGTTTTAATCTCAAACTCCCAGTTTTCTTCAGTTGTTACTCTTTCAAAAATGTCATCTACAGCTCGAGGAATGATGCCTCTATCGACGTTAACAGGGTAGTTTGTACCCATTGAATGGGTTTTACCAGAGCCTGTTTGTCCATATGCTAGTACTGTTACATTATAGCCTGAAAATAAAAATTAAAATCCAAAATTTTTAGCACCCTGGTTCAACAAAATCTCACATACAATCTAAACTAAAAACATTTATTCTATACCAACATAAATGTTTCTATTTCATTCATCAAATACCATCAGATCGACAACTGTCGCTCATTTTAGTTAATATAACAATATTGTTCTTATCAGAGTTCAATAAATTATGAAGCAATTCTACACTAAATTATAATTATTTATTAATTCACACATTTATATGGCTACTATTTAAACACGTGAGATTTATAATACATTTAAAACACTAATTTCTCTTTTTATCTCTTTATTTTATCTCTGATAAAATAAATATAGAGTTCATTAATAGTAAAATTACATTCAACACAGACTAACACTGTCACTTTGTCACTAAGGCTTTTACTCTCTTCCCAACATTCAGAACCTGACTCCCTCCATGCTTAACAAAATCTTTATATAAGGACTTGCCCCTTTTTCTTGTACTTTCTACCAGATTCACTTTTTAGAAAGTTTTTAACTTTAACCGAAAAGTGTGGCTATTGGGTTTGCTCTTTGTTTGTATTTATTTGTAGTCGTCGTACTAAAGGGACATTGTGAATCCTAATGTATACAATTTGTTTTTTTTATTCAAAGAATTGTTTTCTGTAAATTACAATAACATTCACATTATTATTAACAAAGAAATTGTCGATCCTATACGAGGTCTGTTCAAAAAACTCTCCTCCCCAACGCACACACTTATCCCAACGCTGTTTCCACTTGTTAAAACACTCCTGGTACGCTTCTTTTGTAATGGCTTTCAGCTCCTTCGTCGCATTTGCCTTAATCTACAAAATCGTTTCAAATCTTCTTCCTTTGAGGGGTTTTTTGAGTTTTGGGAATAAGAAAGTCACAAGGAGCAAGGTCAGTTGAGTAGGGGGGTGGGAAAGAACAGTGATCGAGTGTTTGGCCAAAAACTCACGAGTTCTGAGTGCTGAGTGAGCTGGAGCGTTGTCATGATGGGAAAACCAGTTATCACTTCTCCACAGTTCTGGCCTTTTGCATCGAACAGAGTTCCTCAGACGTTTCAGTACTTCAATGTAGGTAATCTGGTTGACTGTAGAGCCTTCAGGGAGGTACTCATAGTGAACAACACCCTTAGCATCAAAAAAAAACTGTCAGCATCACCTTGACATTCAAGCGAACTTGACGAGCTTTTTTGGGTCTTGGGGACGTTTGATTCACCCATTGGGATGATTGGACCTTCGTTTCAATGTCGTAACCATACACCCATGATTCATCACCGGTTATAATTCTTGACAAAAAGTTCTCATCTTCATTTGAACAATCAAGCAGTTCCCGACAAACCCGGACGCGATTGGCTTTTTGGTCGTCTGTCATCAGGCACAAATTTCGCAGCAACGCGGTGCATCTTCAATTTTTCGGTCAAAATCTAGTAACAAGATCCAACTGATATCCCACACTCTTCGGAAGCTCCCTAATGGTCAAATGTTGATTTTCGTGCACCAGGGTGTTGATTTTGTCAACAAGTGGGTCGTCAGTTGACTTTGAAGGACATCCAGGACACTCATCGTAATCAATCGACTGTCGGCCACCCTTGAAACGTTCATGCCACTTGAAACATGCAGTACGCTTCATGGCAACATCGCCGTAGGCCGTGTTATGCATGGCAAATGTTTCTGTTGCAAATTTCCCTAATTTTACACAAACTTTCACAGCAATTCGTTGCTCCTTCAGGCTGTTCATTTTTCAATCCGACAAACGAAAAAAAACACTATCTACTAAACTGCATGTAACTCATCAACAAATGAAGATATCTGCGACTGAAATACCGTGTTTTAATCAGCTGATATATACGAACCTAGCGACCCCAAGCGGATTCTCCTGGAACTAACTTGAGCCGCGAAATTCAAACAGTCCGCATATTTTTTGAACAGGCCTCGTATTTAGGCCATAAGTTTATTAATCTTGAAAAAAACAACAAATTAGTGTAGAAATGTGACCTATTAAATAATTATTGACTCATTAAGCAAAAATTTGTTTCTAAACAATTTCATATGAGTGTTAGTTGCAGAAACATATGTTTACTGGTCAGTGAGCCTGCTCTACAAAACATTCAGAATTTTATTGGCAAAGGCTAGATACATGAAGGGTTTTGTTGGTAAAGGCTAGATACATGAAGGGTTTTGTTGGTAAAGGATGTAGGGTGGGCTCAGCTCCAATCAAAGGTAAGAAATGTTTTGTAAATTGTGCTCAACTTGTTGAAGCTATTTAATTGGTCATTTTTTTATTACACACCATTTTCCTATGTATTGGAATTGTTATTTACTAGGCTACTTGGGGGGGGGGGTGATCATGTCTTTGTTGTATTTGTGTCACAGGTTTAATGTTTTGTTTGATTATATTTGAGAGCGATATGTTGTTAATGTTATTGACAATGATATGTGAAATAATAGCTGGAGGGTAGTAAAAAAAATTATTATAAAGAGGGTGATTAATACTGTTGCTTTCAAAAGCATCCTATTTACTGGCTATAAAGGACTTATATAACCTATCGCAAGCGACAAAATCTAATTGATTGGTTTGTTTTCTTTCTGGGTGTTTTTCACATATCATGTGAGCCTCAATTAGTTTGTTGATTACATAATCTGTTTTTGCTTATTTTCGACTTGTAAATATTCTATAGTTATAAAATTGGGTAATTTTATTAATTAGTTGGTAGTGATATTACAGGTTTTCTTCTGAGTGTACTCTTTTATCTAGTTCTTATATTAAAAGTTCATTCAGCGCATCGCAAACTCGACCTGTAACATTGGAAACTCATCGCAGACATTCATATAATAAATAAATATTTGGAACAAGATAAAAAAATTATTGTTTAACGTGTTCGCTACCACAATAGTTTATCGTGTTCGCTAGCGCAATGGTAACAAAATAACTACCTATTGGTAAATACGAGCTGATTCACATACACAGCCTATGGTCTCTATTCCTGGACCAATCTCCCACATACATGATTGCAGTTGATGAAATGTACTGACGGCTCGTATTTGGGACCCCATTTGTATGTAACTTTTGTTCTTCCGATAAATCAGTGATCTATTTTAATGGCTTGATATATTCATATCGGTCTATGGGCATCTTTGACATTAATGTGGGACATCTGGTCTATCCGTTAGTCAATATCAATGATGTCAAATTTTGGAATTTTTGATTCACTTGAATATTTTTTCTTCAATAACACTAATGAATATTTCAAACTTTTAATTTGTAATACTCCGTACTTACGTGATAGGTGGGATCGAGCGATAACTGGGTAAGTCGAATTTGCGTAAGTCGAGGTATAAGTTTATATACAATCATATAGGAATTATGTTTAATTGAGACCAAAGACTAAATAAACTAATAATTTAGAAGAAAAATGTGTATGTATAGAAATCTTAAATACATAATACAAGAAAAAATTATATTATATATATATATATATATATATACTGAACTTCATAAAGTCAGTGCAACGGAAAAACAATGGATAACGTAATATATTTATATATATAGTAATCCCTCCTTATCCGCGGGTTCGGCATCCGCGGGATTCGGTTATCCGCGAATTGAGCTGATACAAATTTTCAGTATGTAATTCTTAGGAGCGTAGTTATAAAGCAATTCGTGGTACCCATCCCCCTACCACCCCTACCCGCCAGCTTCTTTCCCATTCCACTCACTACCTTCGTCTGCTTTGCTTTTGTAGTCTGCCATCCGCTTTTATATTCCCGCCATCCGCCACACAACACGTCAGTCAGTTAGTATCACTCGCCAGAGACGTGTATGCGTTCAGCTCTTTGTGACAGTGTTCGAGTGTAAAAAGTAAAAGTGTGTTCGATGTGTCGTTGAGTATTCGAGTGTGAGTTTTGTTCTGTTTTCTTCGGTTGAGTGAATTAACATGTCTAAGATTGAGAAAAGAAAACGTGTTGTGTTGTCCTTAGTTGAAAAAATAAAAATTCTTGATGCACTGAAAGTTGACAAAGTTGCTCCAGTCGCAAAAAAATATGGATTGAATGAGTCCAGTGTTCGGGAAATTCGAAAAAACGAAAAGAAAATTAGAGACAGTGTGACAGAAGGTGGACTTCTCTGTGCAAAAACTGCTTCTGTTTCTCGAGACGTGAGAAATGAAAAAACTGAAAAGGCGTTGAGCATATGGATAGAGGATCAAACGAGGAAGAAAGTTCCTTTAAGCTCGCATATTATCAGAGAAAAGGCCAAGCATCTTCACAAGCATTTTGCTGAGTCATTGATGGAGAGCAGTGAATCTTCAGATCCGGTACAGTTTTTAGCCAGTAAGGGGTGGTTTGAAAGATTTAAGCATCGTTTTAGCCTTCATAATGTGAAACTCGTAGGCGAGGCAGCCTCTGCAGACCACACAGCTGCTGCAGAATTTCCTCCAAAGCTTCAAAATGTCTTGGAAGAGGAAGGTTACTGTCCGGAACAGGTGTTCAAAGCTGATGAAACAGGCCTTTTTTGGAAAAGGATGCCTTCAAGAACATTTTTATCAAAATCTGAAAAAACAGCACCTGGCTTCAAGGCCGCCAAAGATCGACTAACCCTATTGTTTTGTGTCAATGCTAGTGGGTTTATGATTAAAAGCCTGCTTGTTTATAAGTCTCAAAACCCAAGGGCCCTGAAAGGTAAAGATAAAGATCACCTGCCTGTATTTTGGAGGTCTAACAAAAAAGCTTGGGTTACTGGGGAATTGTTTCGTGATTGGTTCACCAACTGTTTTATTCCTGAGGTGAAAGCTTATCTTGAGTCCAAAAACCTGCCTTTTAAAGTCTTACTGTTGGTTGACAATGCCCCTGGGCATCCTCAAATTGACCATCCAAACGTTAAACTCATGTTTCTTCCCGCCAACACCACATCAATCCTACAGCCTTTAGATCAAGGAGTAATCGCTGCTTTCAAGGCTTATTATGTGCGCAGAACATTTGAGCGTCTTTTGAAAGGAATGGATGATGCCCCTGATTCTACCGTTTCATTGATGTGGAAAACCTACAACATCGCAGATTGTTTGATTAACATAAAGGAATCCATCAATGAAGTGAAGCCATCAACTATTAACGCATGTTGGAGAAAATTGTGGCCTGAAGTCGTTGGAGATGTAGCAGGAAACATGGATGGAATTGGAGCACAAGTGGTGGATTCAATTTTAGAAATCGCTCACAACGTGGAGGGTGAGGGTTTCTCTCAAATCGACCACCAGGACGTTCAAGATATGATTCAAGGGGACAATCAAGAATTGACAGTGGAAGAGTTGGAGGAATTGATGATACCCCAAAATGAAGAAGCCAAACAGATCGACGATGATGAAGATCCTGATGATCCTAGAACGATGACAAGATTTTCTCCTAAATCCGTCGGTGAAATTCTCCGCATGGCAACACAGCTGTCAGACCACGTGTTGCAGACAGATCCTCTCATGGAAAGGGCTCTTCGTTTTAAAAGAAAACTCCAGAACCTGATGCTACCGTATGAAGAAGTCCAGAAGGAACTTGAAAAGGAGAAGAAACAAGCTCCAATAACGAAGTTTTTCAAGCCAGCCTAAATTCGGCTTACTGTACCGTACACGTTTACAAAGACTTAACTGTACATATGTAACATATGTAATTTTTTGTTTGTGTTTATTAAAAATTCGTAAATATTAGGCCTATTTTGTATAGTTATACATACATAATCTTCTAAAAAATTGATAAATAAATATAGTTCTGTACACTTAAAATACATTTGCCTTTGTAAATTTATTCTGGAAACCTAACCCTCATTTTACCATTCAAATAAGGTCCCGTTATCCGCGGTTTCGCGATCCGCGGCAACCCGCCGGAACCGAACTGCCGCGGATACGGAGGGATTACTGTATATATATATATATATATATATATATATATATATATATATATATATATATATATATATATATATAGGAATTTTTGGACTTGATAGGAGACTGACAGACTTACCTAAAGGCAATAGTCCAAAACTGCAATCTCTTGGAAATAAGCACATATAAAACACGTATAAAACACTTAATACACTTTTATTTGAAATATTTCGATCAACATGATCTTCTTCAGTCAAGAAAGAGAAAAAAAGATCTTTGGGCTCTTTTTTTCTCTTTCTTGACTGAAGAAGATCATGTTGATCGAAATATTTCAAATAAAAGTGTATTAAGTGTTTTATATGTGCTTATTTCCAAGAGATTGCAGTTTTGGATTATTGCCTTTAGGTAAGTCTGTCAGTCTCCTATCAAGTCCAAAAATTCCTAAATAAGCTTTAAGCTCTACTAGAACTAACCTAAATATATATATATATATATATATATATATATATATATATATATATATTATATAATTTTTAATAAACACAAACAAAAAATTACATATGTTACATATGTACAGTTAAGTCTTTGTAAACGTGTACGGTACAGTAAGCCGAATTTAGGCTGGCTTGAAAAACTTCGTTATTGGAGCTTGTTTCTTCTCTTTTTCAAGTTCCTTCTGGACTTCTTCATACGGTAGCATCAGGTTCTGGAGTTTTCTTTTAAAACGAAGAGCCCTTTCCATGAGAGGATCTGTCTGCAACACGTGGTCTGACAGCTGTGTTGCCATGCGGAGAATTTCACCGACGGATTTAGGAGAAAATCTTGTCATCGTTCTAGGATCATCAGGATCTTCATCATCGTCGATCTGTTTGGCTTCTTCATTTTGGGGTATCATCAATTCCTCCAACTCTTCCACTGTCAATTCTTGATTGTCCCCTTGAATCATATCTTGAACGTCCTGGTGGTCGATTTGAGAGAAACCCTCACCCTCCACGTTGTGAGCGATTTCTAAAATTGAATCCACCACTTGTGCTCCAATTCCATCCATGTTTCCTGCTACATCTCCAACGACTTCAGGCCACAATTTTCTCCAACATGCGTTAATAGTTGATGGCTTCACTTCATTGATGGATTCCTTTATGTTAATCAAACAATCTGCGATGTTGTAGGTTTTCCACATCAATGAAACGGTAGAATCAGGGGCATCATCCATTCCTTTCAAAAGATGCTCAAATGTTCTGTGCACATAATAACCCTTGAAAGCAGCGATTACTCCTTGATCTAAAGGCTGTAGGATTGATGTGGTGTTGGCGGGAAGAAACATGAGTTTAACGTTTGGATGGTCAATTTGAGGATGCCCAGGGGCATTGTCAACCAACAGTAAGACTTTAAAAGGCAGGTTTTTGGACTCAAGATAAGCTTTCACCTCAGGAATAAAACAGTTGGTGAACATATATATATATATATATATATATATATATATATATATATATATATATAGTTTTGGTTGGTAAAGATTATTTAGATTTTTTGGACTAGGAGACTGACAGACTTACCTTGGTAAGAGTCCACTCTGTAGTCTTGAAATAGAAACACATAAAAGCACTTAAACAATGATATATTTCAACCACACAGTGGTCTTTGTCAATCGAAGAGAAAACACAAAAGCGTGAAACACACACCTTTTTGTGTTTTCTCTTCGATTGACAAAGACCACTGTGTGGTTGAAATATATCATTGTTTAAGTGCTTTTATGTGTTTCTATTTCAAGACTACAGAGTGGACTCTTACCAAGGTAAGTCTGTCAGTCTCCTAGTCCAAAAAATCTATATGTATATATATATATATATATATATATATATATATATATATATATATATATATATATATATATATATACTTCATATTATACGTCATCCATTGTTTTTATGTTCCACTGACTTTATGAAGTTAATATATTACTATTGTAAGTAATTTTATCCACCATTAAGTGCAATAATTTTACCTAAATGGTTAACTTAATGGTGGATAAAATTACTTACAATTGTAATATATTAACTTCATAAAGTCAGTGCAACGGAAAAACAATGGATAACGTAAAATATCAAGCATATATATATATATATATATTTATTTTATTTCATTCTCTCATATTTCTTTTTGTGTTTTCTCTTCGATTGATAAAGACCACTGTGTGGTTGAAATATATCATTGTTTAAGTGCTTTTATGTGTTTCTATTTCAAGACTACAGTGTGGACTCTTACCAAGGTAAGTCTGTCAGTCTCCTAGTCCAAAAAATCTATATATATATATATATATATATATATATATATATATATATATATATATATATACATATACACTCACACATTGCAAAGAAGTAAATTTAAAGAATACAAAAGATGTTATTTTGACATAGGCTTCATAAAATATAGTAAATTTGTTTGACGGATTAAACATTTTTTCTTCTCACACAAAATTTTCTCGTAATTTGCTAATTTTTTGTTTTGTAGCAGAAATGCCCCTAGCGTTGGAGTCTATGTTTTCCAAATTTTGAAACCCTTGCTCAATTAAACTAAGGCCTTTTGTCAAGTTTCTAACTGTCAAATCATCTTTTATGTCAAGTGGGTCTAAAGAATCTGCGTTTTTAAGGTCTTGCTCGGGCTCACACATTACTATGAGCTCATCAATTGGCTCATAATTGTCAATACCTGGTGGTGTAAATCCAGCAGTTCATTATCATCCACTTCTAAATTTAGTTATCTGGCAAAACCAACAACATCTTCAATCACATCACCAATTTCTTCAGTTTCTGGCACTGATTCCGTTTGAGTTTCTGTTAAAGACTTAATAAAATACATACCTTTTTCAAAACGTCATTCAAAGTTTTTTGTGAAATTTCGTCCTAAAAATGTCCAATGATCCTCAAAGCACCTAAAACATTGTTTCCAAAAATCTTCAACAGAAAGCTCGTTTTTCTGTTTCATAGCTTCATGCAGATGCGCAAATGATCTTCTTGTGTGATAAGCTTTAAATGTTTTGATGACTCCCTGATCCATCGGTTGAAGCAAACTAGTTGTGTTTGGTGGCAAAAATATCACTTTCACGCTTCTGTCGAAATTAGTTGAAGTAGTAGGAGGATGGCCAGGTGCATTGTCAATTAATAGGAATTAGTTTAGACAGACAATAACGTTCGCTTTCAGGTATGATGACCAAACCAGTCCTCAAAAAGGGAAGCTGTCATCCATAACCTTCAAATCGTCTTCCAAATCACAGACAAGCTAGCTTTAGATATATTTTTTCACTGTCAATCGGTCTTTGGCGACCTTAAAACCTGGAAATATTTTTCTTTATGGGCTATAAACATTCTTTTAGAGATTTTCTTCCAGAACAGGCCAGTTTCTGTGTAACTTGGACAGCATGATTTAAAACCGCGTAGCTTGGGAATCACGTAAGTCGAGGTATTACTGTATAATCAGTCAACCAATTTTTCTTAGAAAACATGTCATTTTTTTATTGAAAGTTGACATTTTTATAATGTGTAGAAACGGAAGACATATTAAGTATTCATTACATAGATCTGTAAAACAGAAACTTACTGTAAAACTTCACTCAAGGAAAATATTGTAGCACCAGTCTATTCCATTACAATCACAAAGAACCTACTCTAAATGACATCAGAAAGCATGTAAACGTGTCGCAAATGAAAGCTGCGTTTGTAAATATTCTGTACTATATATGGAACTCAAATAAATGTAAACATATTTTGTCTATGATACAATAATATTCATATTGTCTGTAGTTTTGATACAGTATGTAGCCTATATAAGCAATCTAGCTACCAGACTAGCCAAGTTATTTGTTGCTCTAAGCTCTTGTATGACATCTGTTTTTATATTTATAGTGCTATTTCCAACATATTACGCATCTCAGTACCGTTGTATGTAAGTAGCAAAACTTAGTACATAGTACATACTTTATTGAAATTTACAAACTTTTTTATATTAAGTTTTCACTAAAATCATGTTCTGATTTCATGGGGTTTTGAACTTAAGGGTTCCACTGTAGTGGCTTGTATGTGGGACGCTCGGTCTATAAGATTTTCGTGCTTTAGACTGACTGGCTCATAAATGCACTATCCCAAAAAACACTAAAACGTCATAAACAAAAATATACATTCAACAAACATATGTTCAGGGTTTTTATGTAGTATAGTAACATATTACATCAACATTCAACTTTTGGTCTGTAATAAATATCAGACCCACTTTAACCTATCGACCTATGTGAGGTCAAATTCTTACTGCCAGTCCCTCTTGAAAAACCAGATGGCATACTCAGTTGCTCGTTTCTGGTAATGAATGTGTTAATCCATCACAATTGAGAAAAGGTCTAAAAAATGTTACGTATGAGACAGAAACTAATTTAATTGATAAACTTATTGAGATAAGGATAGGTAGATGTCAGATTCCTTAGATAAATTTTGTATTTATATTTTACACAGTATGCAGTGAAGAAGACAATCACAAGACTCAGTGTGCTTATCGCTATGCTAGCCACTATGAGATATGGCCAGTACATGAATCCTCATCATAAACAACAGTAAATAAATGAGCTTGATTTTTCCTTTTGTACTCAAATCATAGAAAAAATATGTAATAAAAAATTAAGATATATTTTGCAATGAATTCACTTCTATAATATAAATAAAAAAAACACATTTTATAATGTGAAATAAAATTTCCAAAAGCGTAAATGCTGTTTACTGTCGACTCTCAGTTTTTTTCTTGTAACATAATTCTTTTGTTCACTATCCAAACTGAAATATTGCCAAATAAGCAAATAACATTATTTTTCATGACTTTTATTACAAACAGTTCTATGATAAAGGTCAGATTGGTTACCATTTGCAAAAATTACGAGTGCCGAGATAGTCTGTCGAAGTGTTTTAGAAATGCCAGAAAAGTGGTAAAGACTAATAAAAGTAAACCAATGTGTTAAGTGAATAACAACACATTTAGTAAATAATAATATTGTAAAATCAACAATATTTTCTTTTCAGCATTTTTCCTTAAGATTACTTTACTTCAAAATTTTTACTTTTAATTTAGTGATCAATCTTGATAATGATTTGTTTTTAGTTTAAATGAAAAAATGTATGTAAGCTTTTTAAAAAATTACCTACCATTAAATAACTGCTGAACAAGATTTTTAACTGCTCCTTCATACACATCACTCTGAGGGACATTATGATCAAAAACGTAATTGTAAGTAAAAGCGTTTTTTAATATTCTAACTTGAGGAACTCCTGGAATTGTTTCTATACAAGATCTGCATCCTCTTTCCAATTCACATTCTAACATAGGTCGTATTCTAAGTGCAACTTGAACAGTATCCATTCTTCTGAAAATAATTTCAAAATCAAAGTATTTGGAATACATACACACACACACGCACACACAGACATTAGATGGTAATTTGTAACATTCATTTATAAATTAATATAAATTATTACTTTAGCACACTATGCCTTATACAGGGTGACACACGAGAGACGGACGATTTTGAACTGCGTAGTAGTGAGGGCACGATGGTGGAAGGTGGTCATGGTGGGGATAGTTCTAATCCACATAAGATGCAATTTCATTTACTCAGTCACTATGGAGCAGTGGGACTTGCAACGTCAAGTGTTTGTCTATGACAGTTTTGTGAAAAGTGGTGAGTCTATTACTACTACACAGCGATTGTTTCGTGCGCGGTTTAATGTCGGTCGACATGCAGCTGTTCCGAGCCGTAACCATTTAAAGCGGGTTTGGGGCAACATCTCACACCGCAAACACTTCAATGACAGTTCTTAGACACATGTTTCCTGGCCGGATTATCTCACATTTTGGCAATGTTTCTTGGCCTCCCATGTCTCCCGACTTGTCAGTATGTGACTTTTTTCTGTGAGGGTAACTTAAGAATTGTGTTTATAACCACAAACCACGAAATTTGGACGAGTTGAAGAATGCAATCATTCAAGAAATTGCTGCCGCCCCTGCAGAGATTTTAGTCCGTGTGATGGAGGATTTTGAGAAGAGACTTGAGTCCTGCATTCAAAATGATTTGTTCGAAGCGTTACTAGGCCAGGCGTTACCAGGCGTAATTAGGCCATACTAACGTTCCAACCTTGATGACATTATTTTTCACAAATAACTTTGTTAACAAAAATGGCAAATAATAAGCTTTGATGTTGTGTAAATAAACATGCTTTAATTTTAAATTTGGCTGAGTATTATTTCATTAAAAACCGTCTGTCTCCCGTGTGTCACCCTGTACTTATCGCAAAACTTATAATTAAGAACATCGATTTATAGTTTGTGGCTATGACTGCATCAAAACAAATTATTCTATCAACAAATTATATAATTATGTAAACTAATCTTAAATTGTTATAAGCTTAAGTGTTGTGCATTACCCTAACACAATTTATCGATGTTTTGGAAGTAAGGATAAAAATAAATATAATTAGTTGCTAGTGCATGTACATGAGAGAGAAGACACTAACAGTAGCCTCTTTAAAGTAGTCTAGATGAGATATTTAATGTCATGTATAACTTCGAAATCATTAAAGCTTGAATTTTTCCAATTCCATGGAAACACCTCTAGAACTCATTATTTTTTTTGCAGTAGCAGACCTTATACTTATACAGAAAACGTAGTACTTCTTACGGTAAAAATTTAAATTTCTAAACCTGCTCTATATTTGCATGAAACACTCCAAAACATGTAAATAGGCCTAGGCTATTTTCATTGATATTTTTTTTGTTTTTTGAGTCAAATCATTATTTTTTCTTAATTTAAAGTTGGGTAAAAAATTCAGTGCGGAATTAGCAGTTGTGAATAGGCTGCATGCCTCGCAGAGGGATATACTGATGTCACAAATGTAGGGACATCACGCAACACCTTAACACTTGCATACTGTGTAGCATTACGTTTTGGCATAATTTTAATGAATCTGTACCTCGGACAAAATAAAAATAAAACCATACTATCAAAATATATAAAACCTCAAGACATGTTCAGGAACGTTCCATACTAATGTGTAGCTGTTTTACTAATTAACTTGTACCTAACTAAGCACTTTACATACCTTTTAGAATTATTAAACTCGCGTGCACATATATTATTTGTTTTGCGATAGTAAGTCGCAAAATATTCACAATAACGAAACAAACACTTACAAACACTATTCTTCGCATGAAACAGAAAATATTGCATTGAACAGTATAGACCAATCATTCCTTATACTCGCTACAAATAAATGAGACTTAGCGCCAAATACCTAGTGTAACCAACCTTTCAAACAGTAAAATATTACCATTTATAATTTATTTTGTCGACAAGTATCCTGTAACTTATTTAGTCAAAAATATGTTAATCTATTTAATACACGATGTAATTAATGAACATTGTTACTTATAAGCACGGAACAAAATTTAATGATTTATGAAAAAAGGTCAATTACTTCAATGTAATACTACTTCATACTGTTAAAATAAGTTAATTTTTTTAATGAACGATGTAATTAATGCACAATAGCAGCTGGAAAAAAATTAGACGGACTTTTATCTATACTATCTTAAAAATTGTAAACCTAAATACCGAATATTTTTTTAAATAATGCAGTGCAACTGTGTTACTTTTAAGCATGGAACAAAATTTAATGATTTATACAAAAAAGGCAATTACATCAATGTAATAATACTTGAATACTATAAAGGTTACTAGATCTGAACCAATACTTGCGATATATCGAAAATGGATATGAAATCTCACAGAGTAATATCTAAAGCACCTGAGGTGGGAATTAATGTTCCTTAATGAATGGTCCGTTTCTCATCAAAACGAACTACTGAATCCATTCCGTATCAAAGCGAACTATATAATGTTTGAACCGTTCCAAACTACTAAATCCGTTCCATATTGAAGCAAACTATTTAATGTCTAGACCAATCAGAAAGCCCCATACAAATAATTACCACTTGTAACCGTTCTTTATTCGGTTTCATTATGAACTTGGAAATTAGATTTCCACGTTCATTTTCGATACATTGCAAGTATTGGTACCATGTTTTTTACTTCAAGATTAGAAATGTTTTAATATGTTGTAATATTGATGACATGCCCCATTCCCTCAAAAAAAAAAAAAAAAACATATCCTCTTACTGAAAAATACGGATCTAGTAATCTTTACAGTATTTAAATATTATTGCATTGATGTAATTAACCTTTTTTTAAAAAAACATTAAATTTTGTTCCGTGTTTCAAAATAACAATGTTTCGCTGTATTATGAAAAAACTCAGTATTTAGGTTTTAAATTCTTAAAGAATTTGTGTAATAAATGAATTACAGTTAAAAGTCTGTCTAATCCTTTCCAGCTGTTATTGTGCATTAATTACACCATGTATTTAATAAATTAACTAGTTTGAAAGGTTGGCTACACTAGGTAATTGGCGGTAAGTCTCATTTATTTGGGGAAGTGTTAGGAATGATTTGTTTGTACTGTTCGATGTAATATTTTGTTTTGTGCAGAGAATAGTGTTTGTTTCGTTGTTTGCGACTTACTATCGCAAAACAAATAATGTGTGTGCAAGTTTAATAATTCTTAATGGTATGTAAAGTGCTTAGTTAGGTACAAATTAATTAGTAAAACAGCTATATATTAGTATGGAACGTTCCTTAACATGTCTTGAGGCTATATTGATATCGATAGTATGGTTTCCTCTTTATTTTAACAGAGGTACATATTCATTAGAATTATGCCAAAATATAATGTTACACAGAATGTAAGTGTGATACTCTACGCCTCTACATTTGTGACGTTAATGAATCCCTCCGCAAGGCAGGCAGCCTAATCACAACTGCTACATCCGCACTGAATTTTTTATTCAACTTTAAATTGATAAAAAAACATTATGCAACACAAACAAAAAAATATCAATCGAAATAGCCTCTTGACATGTTTTTGAATGTTCCATGCAAATATGGAGCAGGTTCAGAAATCTAAACTTTAACCCTTCTTACTACTGCACTCAAACCAGTCCCCACTAAAATTTGAAAAAAATGTCTTTTTTACACACAAAAATAATAAAACATTATTCAAAATAGCTTTAAGAGATGTTTATGAATGTCTTCATGCTCATATCTAAATGGTTTGTTAATCTAAATATCAACCAAAATTATTTTGTTCATTAAAGATGTATTGTTTAGTACCTATGTGAAAGGGAAGAATTATAAATTGTAAGATAATTGTTATTAATAAAAAATAGAGGTATAAATGCTGAAGCTCGACCACCTACAATATTTTGGAAAATTGTTCAAAACCACAAAATTGGACGATATCCACAAGAATTTTTTTTTTGCCTAGGTAAATTACTTTTTTTAATTTGAAGTAGGATACAAAATTATGTGCAGAGGTAGAACTTGTGAATAGATTTTCAATGGGTTAATAGTTGTGATAAAAAAACTAAGGCTTAACAGCCCCAGTAGAAGCTTTAAGATAAAAAATCTGGTGAAATCAAACATCAAGTTAATGGTTATGGTCTTCTTTGAATTAAAAAGCGTATTTTTTTACCACAATTCAATTCACCTGCTTAATATAGGTATTAACCTAGAATAATAACTAAATTAGAAAAAACATAGTATGATAATTTAAAAAGCATAGCTTTTTTCTTTAATACCTTTTATTGCTTAATAATATAAGTAGACTACAAATAATACTTTAAAATAACACACTAACTTTTAAATAAAGAATAATTACAGTATCAACTAAACGACCTGTCCGATATTTACTATAATGTATAAGCAGTAAGCAAGTTTTAACTGCAACCGTTACAGTTTTATCTATATTCAAAAGTGAGAAAATTTAACGACCAAAACCAACTAATAGTTTTAAAGTCACTGCCTAAATAATATCTTATCCGTATATATGTGATATACATGTAAATTTTCAATATGCTTCTAGCTCTATATATATATATATATATATATATATATATATATATATATATATATATATATATATATATATATATATTTATGTTAGTTTTGGTTGGTAAAGATTATTTAGATTTTTTGGACTAGGAGACTGACAGACTTACCTTGGTAACAGTCCAAACTGTAGTCTTGAAATAGATATATATATATATATATATATATATATATATATATATATATATATATATATTTGGTAATATCCTTAAACGACTAACAATTGTATACATGTAAATATATATATGTATATATATTTATATATATATATATATATATATATATATATATATATATCCTAAGATTCTTGTTTAAGTACATAAGTGAAAGTGATAAGTGTATACAAGAAAACAGTGTTGCTTAACTACAAATACATATATAAATTTTTTCTCGAAAACTACTAAAATTGATCTATCGGTGGTTTTTAACCTCAGGACTCCAATTGGATAAGTTAAATTCACTAAAAATCGTAATGAACAGTCTTCGAAAAAATATATATATATACTTTGTTTTACAATATTCTTCACAATATATATATATATATATATATATATATATATATATATATATATATATATATATATTTGTTATTCTTTTCTCTAAAACTATTCTAAGGATTTTTCCCTACAATTGGTATATTGTGGCTTTTTAACCCTAACAACCCAATGGTCTAAGTGAAACTTTTTTAAAAATCATTATCAAGTTTTCGAAAATCTTTAAACATATAAAGCTACTCTAAGGGATTTGACCAATATTTGCATATTGGTAGTTAACCTTAGTAACACAATGGACTAACGTGAAGTTTTTTAGAAAAATCTTTATCATCAAGCCTAAGAAAAGTTTTAAGAAGTTTATATTTCCATAATTACATTGGACTCAAGCAAGACTCATTCTTGTTCAAGTACATTATAGTCACATTTGTTGATTCCATCTTCGCGTGAGCTATTAGTATTCACTTACACCTTTAAATGTTTTAGACTTGCCTATAGTAGCACTTACTTTGCTTGTTGATGGAGATGTGTCCCTTTGTCAACTCAATCTACATTATAGTGTAAGAGATAATGTACACTATAATTATATATTAATTTACGTTCGTTTATAAAAGCTGATAATAAATCCGCAATATATATATATATATATATATATATATATATATATATATATATATACACATATATATAAAGCTAGTAGCTCAAGTGAAGGAGTTTCCAAGCATTTATGCACATATATATATATATATATATATATATATATATATATATATATATATATATATATATATATATATATATATAAACCAAATTTTGAAAGAAAAATTGTGGAAACTTGGAAGGTTGTAGAGAGCTAGGAGATGGCTCAAATTAAAGGTATTGCCACGAAGAAGCTGGAAAAATATAGGTTTTTTCAATTTAGAACATTTATAGGGTTTTGAGGAACTTGAATTACCAAAAATCCACACAAGAAATACATTGTAATGAAAACAGCTGCGTATGATTTTCAAATATTTCAGCTGAGAAACAGCTGTACAAAATTACAATAAAAACAGCTGAGTACAACTATTTGAAAAGTATTAAATTAAAGGTTAATTAGAAATATGAGCTTGGAATCAGGTTTAGTTATGGAGCACGTCTTATCGTACTATATATGTTTGACAAGTGTATTAAATTAGAAATAATCACTGGTTCAGGAAAAAGGAAACATATTTTTACCAATGGTATGTGATAATTAAATTAATATTAACAAATCCTAACATGCCATTTCAAACGAAATGGAACCAATTTCCTTTAAGACTTACATTTTCAATAACTATAAGCAAGGCGTCAATGGACTAGACCTGGTTTTATGCATGATCACCTTTATGTTGCACTAAGTAGAGTAAAATCTCAAGATGGATTAAAGATACATATTGATTATACGATTGCCAAAAAAATCGGTAAAAATATAGTTTTAATGACGTTGGTTTTTAAAATTTTTGTTGTTTTTAAATAACTCGTTTTAATGCGCAGAACACGAATATCAACTGTTTTCCCGCGAAAAATACGGAAAGTTACTTTTTTTACATTTTAAATGTTAAGTCTTTAATGGCATGTACAGCATAAACGAGTCTTATTGATATTGTTAAAAAACATTTTTTTAATTACTCATTTAATGTGTAGAACACAAATATTGACTTTTTTCCAAGGAAAAGTTAATTTTTTTGCACATTTTGTTAGTCCGTAATAGCATGTATAGCGTAAACCGGCCGCACAGTAGCTAGAGCGCACTCCACTACGTCAAAGTAAATTTATATTAATACTAAACTTAAAATCTAAATATTTAACTTTTTGTTATAATTTTATTCATTAATATTACTAAACTCCTACCTTAAAATATACGTATGAAGTATTCAGTCAGGATAGATTTGGTTATAGTTTTATACAACTTCACTATATACCTATATTAAAATATATCTATGAAGTATCAAATCAGGATAGAATTGGTTATAATTTTATACAACATTACTATCTACCTATATTAAAATATACCTATGAAGTATTCAGTCAGGATAGATTTGGTTATAGTTTTATACAACTTCACTATATACCTATATTAAAATATATCTATGAAGTATCAAATCAGGATAGAATTGGTTATAATTTTATACAACATTACTATCTACCTATATTAAAATATACCTATGAAGTATCCAGTCAGGAAATATTTGGTAGTAATTTTCTGCATCGGCAATAAGTCTAAGTATTTACGAAAATTTCAACCAAATCTATCCTGACTGGATACTTTGTAGGCATATTTTAATATAGGTAGATAGTATTGTTGTATAAAATTCGCAAATCTAGACAAATCTGTAGCTACTGCGGGTCCGGTACACGCTATAGACCTAGATACCATTACAGCTTAACATTTAAAATGTGAAAAAAAGTAACTTTCCGTGGAAAAAAAGTTGATATTCGTGTTCTACACATTAAAACAATTAATTTTAAATCAAAAAATTTTTTAAACCAATGTCCATAAAACTTTATTTTTACCAAAAAATCAAATTGAAAACACATTCACAAAATACGTAAAGTAGTTTATGAGGAAATTTTGTCATAAAAAATTTGAATTATAATAAATTTATTTGTATTAAAACATAAAATTACCATACAAAAGTTTAAAATTTGTTTCAATATGAATAGGGACATTTGCTCCTACCATCCCCTAATCCATATACATAATTTCACAAGCCGAATTTTAAGAGAAAAATTGTCAGTGCATGGAAGGTCGTACAGAGGCGGGAGATGGCTCAAATTAACGGTATCGACGTGAAGGAGCGGGGGAATGTTTGACATGTGTTGAAGGATGATGCATCAGGTATAATGTCAGGGCTACCTGTCACACCCGACAACTATCATATCGCCTATGAATTTTTGCAAAAAAGATATGCTAGTCCTTGTTGGCTGGAAGATTACTATGTGGAGCAAGCTCTTAACTTTTCTGTCATGAAGGGAGCTACTCATGAAGAACTTAACAGATACCTTTCAACTCACTATAATGCTGTCAGTGCTTGCCAGACTTAGCCAACTTTCTGCTTTTTCGACTATCTGTTACCAATCTGGACCCTTCAACTAGACTAAATTTTGAGACCTAACCGACTACAGCTAGCATTCCTTCTTTTGAGCGCTTAAATAAATTTGTTACTGAACAGGCAAGGGCTATGGAGTTCTTGCAGACTTCAGTACCAGTTGTTTCTTCTGTGGTGGCATGCATAAAATATTTTACTGCAAAATATTCAATAGTCTCAACATTTTTTAACATCGCTGTCAAGTAAAACACAAATGCAGCTTCAACTGTCCACATTTTCAAGCTAAATGTACTTCGACTAAATCATGCCAGCACTGTAAACAAAAACATAACACCCTGGTAAATGAAGAAGAGCCTCAATCACAATGACATTTTCGATCTCGACACCACTCAAGCTTAGAAAACTTCTTGACCACTTGCTCAACCACTTTTGACTACTGGAAAAATTCATTCTGGATTACCTCAAAGTGAAAATTCTATTACTGGCCCATCTCTTATTTTCACTGAAACGTTTTCACTGGGCCACCTCGTACTGAAACTCTCTCATTGGGCCACCTCAAACTGAAAATTCTATTACTCGGCCACCTGTTCATACTGGAAATTTTTTTGCTGGGCCACGGCATACTGGAAAACGTTGAATTTCTGCTTCAGCTAAGAAAGTAGTAGAGCCATTAAGCTTGCGAGCCAGAAAATCTATTTGTTTTTTTAAATAGTGTTCCTTCAAAATCTTCTTCTTTCAATTTCACTTCTCCCCAACCTCAAAATTTTCTTCAGCTTCTTTTGCCTTTTCATTACATGGTCAACTCAGGGTGAGCGGCAGGTTGCACCACTCTGCTCTCATCTGTTGTACATCTATTGTATAATACTTTCATCACCTTTCTCATTACTCTAGACCTCGTTATATACTTTGTCAAGAAGTACTTTATCATTTCTCTTCACACTCTTCTTCGACAACAATTCCTCTTTGGCATCATCTGCAACTCATCTCTACTCTCCATGAAGTATACTTGGCTCTTCTGTTCTCTCTTGGCTGAAGAACTCTACTTGTTAAGGACAGCTTCAACAATCGCTCTTCCTTTCCTTCTTTTTCCCACAGCACCCTTTTTCTCTGGTCATCTGCAATCTCTGCCTTCATCTTCTACTTTCTTCTATCATATGGTTAAAAACTACAAGTTTTTTATGATCGATATGTTTGGTACAGCTCTTGATGTTTGTCAACTACTGTGCATAACCTATTTTATGTAAAACTTCTGCGGGTAACCTATTGCGCTCAATTCTACAGCGCACATTACTCTTGATATTTTCTGGCATTATATGTATCTCATCTCCTTAAAGTAGTCACTTTTCCTCTTCATTCTTGTTCTATCTCCGTCATCTGTGTCTCTTCTTGCACTTTCTCTATCCATTTTTTAAACTAGCTAGTAAAACTTTTGTTATTCTTGTAGTGAACATTTGAACTTGAGTAATTAAAAATGTTTAGTGAACAGTTCTTGTGGTGGACACACCATACGCCGTCATCACTCATGTTCCATCTCCATCATGTCTGTCTCTTCTTACACATTCTTTATACATTTTTAAACTATGTAGGGAAACTTTTGTTATTCTTTTAGTGAACATTTCAACTTAAGTAATTAAAAGTGTTTAGTGAACAGTTCTTGTGGTGTACACACCATACGCCGTCATCACTCTTGTTCTATCTCCATCATCTCTGTCTCTTCTTACACATTCTTTACACACCATACGCCGTCATCACTCTTGTTCTATCTCCATCATCTCTGTATCTTCTTACACATTCTTTATACATTTTTAAACTATCTAGGGAAACTTTTGTTATTCTTTTAGTGAACATTTGAACTTGAGTAATTAAAAGTGTTTAGTGAACAGTTCTTGTGGTGTACGCACTCACATTATCTACATCATTAAAGAACATTTTATTGTAAGTATTTAAGCAATTTTCTTCGTATAAAGAATAGTATTTTAATAAAAATTTGTATTAAAACATAAAAAATAACAAAGTCTAAAAAATAAATTATGTTTATCAAGAAAATCACATTTGAAACCTTATAGTGTGTGTTAAAAATAAATTATCCATTGATATTAGAAATAGGCGAAAGCATGGAGCAAGCTCTCTGTACACATTCAGACAATTAAATATTAATGAAGTAAGTGCTGATTGTAATAGCTCGTACCGTAAGTAAAGTAGACAGATATTATCTAATTATAAGAAATAAATTTGTATTTTGTTTTTAAATAATTTCATTCAACTCTTAAACCTAATCCATATTTTTTAAAGCTTAGCTAAGCAATTAAATCATAACTGCGGTAAATTATTTAATTTAAAAGTCTCATACTTCTCAACTATCCTAATTCATCCTTGTTACAAGGCTTTTTACCAGTTAATTTTCAAATTTCCAATTCTTCAGTTTCAACAAATATTTTCAGCAAATATTTTTAACCCTAAATACATTTAATCCTAAATGTAGATAACCCTGTATATCCTTACATTTTATGTGTGGTTGATAGCCAAAACTAGAGAATCAGAACTAGCATTCCTTGTTCATTAGTTTCATATCTGTGCAATCCAGACAACTTCAAACTGATTGGGTTATTTTATGAATTCTACCTCTTCCAAAATCTATTTTCATTGATGGCATATATTCTTTATATAGTTGTCCTCTACAAAAATACAGCCATATAATGTAAGTATTATAAGCAATTTTTATATTTACGAAACCTTTAGATAAGTCAATATCGGATTCTAAAATGTCATTTGCTGTAACAAAAATGTCAAGATCTCTAGATCAAATGGCTGTTTTATTATTGTTGTTAGAAGTAATTAAACTAATAGAGTTTTTTAGTTATCTAGTTTTATACACATGTTGATCTTGTGCTGTAGCTTGGAACATTTTACTTCGGGAATATTCTAACACTTATTAGGAGAATGATCTTGAAAACAATTAAATTCTATGGTCAAACTACATCTAGCAGCCCCTGCATTTTACAGCTAGCTCCAACTAAGCAATCTGAAACACACACTTTTCTATTGTTTGGTAAATACCAGGCCAACCATTGTGAACTAATGAAAACCATATAATAATGTTTACTGAATCAAAAAGTATATAGTTTAAGGTGTTAAATGCAGCCTCTATGTTATGTACAGATGGAACATATACCAATGTAAAGACTACTGCACATGTCAAGAAATTTAACTATCCGAAAAGACGTTATTTATATTCTTGAATTTTATAGCCCATTACGTTCGGTGAATCTTATTAATCCTTAAACAGTAGTTTATGACTATCCGAACTTTAAATTTAGTAAATTTGTTAAAACTTACTGAGTCAGAACGTTTTCGATCGCTATGTGCCGATCTTCATCAGTGTCTCCTCCTTGGAGATGTTGGGTCAAGCGGTGACGGTTATTGATAGTAGGTAGGTTTTAAGGTTTTTTGCTTAAAGGTAGGTTTTCGATAGTATCGAAGAGTATGTGTGATTTGTATTGTGTTTGTTCGTTTAATATGTTTGTACTTTGTGTTTTTGTGTGTCTGTAAATTTCATATTGTTCTAGTCTGTTGAGATGTGGTCCTTTTTTGTTGATGTGTAGGATTTCTAGGTTATGGTAAATGTCTGTGTATTTGTGTCCTGTATCTTTTATGTGGTTGTAAAATGTTGAGTTTGTGTTCTTCGACTCTGTTTAAAGCTGCGGCCTGTTTGTCCAATGTAGAATTTGTTACATTCGTCACAGTTCAGTTTGTATACGCCTGGTGCTTGTAGTTTATCCTTGTTGTTGGTGTTGTGTTGTATTTTGTATTGTAACTTGTTATTAGTTTTGTATGCTATTTTGTATCCTATTTTTTGAAATTTGCGGGCTATTTTGTTTGTTGTTTTGTTTATGAATGGTAATGTGATGTTTCTGTTTAATGTGTCTCTAGTGTTAATTTTAGTGTTTTTTTTTGTATTTTGTACCATAGTTTGTCTATTATTGTGGTGTTGTGTCCATTTGTGTATGCTAAATATTTAATTGTGTCTAGTTCTTTGTTTATGTTTTCTGTGGTCATTGGGTCTTCTTTCAGTCTATGGAGCATGGATCTGAAGGCAGCGTGTTTGGGTTGGGAGGGTGGTTTGAGGTGTTGTGGAAAAGTGTGTCTGTCGTTATTGGTTTCCTGTAAATGTTGAAACTGTGTTTTTGTGTGTGGCTTATCGTTATGGTTAGGTTGAGGAAGTTTAGGGATCGGTTTGTATTTATAACCAAAACTATCCTAAACTAAAACAATACTTTGTAGCCATATCCTGGTGTAGCCTACATCTGATACAGCAAGAGACTTGAGATGTGCAGGAGGGCATTTTTGCTGTTAGGTGGAAGACCAGTCAAGTGCCTACCCCTCTTTTACATACTTACACCGTGAAAAAGACAGTGGTTGTGGCTGATCAATATGTTTAGCAGGGAGCATCGACCAACACTGAGTCAGGGAGCCTCCGCCACTCTAAATTTGCCACCGCACATCATCTGTTCAAGTTTCTTTCTATATTTATCAACCTATATTTTGTTGTAGGAATAGATGTGATTTAAAAAGTTTTGTGTAATAAAGTTATTTTGTCTTATTTTTAAAATTTAAAACTTTTGGGCAATAAGGACTAAGATTTGTTCTCTTTTCAATGTAGATAGATTTGGTTTTACAAAAATATAACTTTTGTAGAGGAAACATGAATTCATTGACAGTTGAATTTAACAAACAAGATGTACCCACATGCAATTCTGTATTATAACATAGACTAATGCTAGCTAGCCCATATTACTAGAGCCAAATATAACACACCATTAGTTTGCTACTAAAAAACTCTTGGTGTTATGTTGTGCAATAAAATTATTTTAAAATGTGAAGTTAATTTAGTATCAAATGTTCTCGTTTCATAATAACTAAAATAAATTTATTTGTTGCCAAATATCTATTTTGAACAGATTAAATTTAGTGAAAGGTTTTTGAATTTCTTGTCTTAAAAACTCACTGATTAGTAATTTAAATGAATTTTAATAATTTTAAAATTTACTTATTATTTACATTTGTTGATTCCATCTTCACGTGAGCTACTAGTAATCACTAAACACTTTTAAATGTTTTAGATAGGTATTTCAACTCAGACCGTAAAGCACTAAAAAACAATAACTACCAATCAAACTTCACCGATTATCTCAACTCCACAAAACATAACTACATAGACATAACATCTAATCTACAAATTCTTCATAAACAACACAGAAATAACAAACGCTACACAACCGAACAATACAAAATATACAGGCATTTCAAACTACAACCTACACACATACTCAATACACAATTACATTACAACTCACACGCACTTTTTGACATCATAACTCTTAATACACACAAAATACAGCCACACCACCAAAATATACCACCCCCCACCCTAACCTACGTAAACCTTGAGATCAGTTACGGTCTGAGTTGACAATGGGACACATCTCCCAAAACGGCCTTCCTCAACAAAGTAAGTGCTACTATAGGCAAGTTTTAAAAACATTTAAAAGTGTTTAATTATTATTTACATGTTCAATAGAAATTGAACTATCAGCTAGCTTATTTTTAGCAACAACAGAAAAGAAACTCTTAATAATTAACAGTTATAAAGTCTTAAGTCAATTACTATCTTAACCAAAAACATATAATTAATTAAATTAATTTTAAAAATACTTAACTAAGTGAATAGGTAATTACTTACTTGCTGACGTGTTTCAAAACATTCGTTCCTTTTACGAAGCTAACCCTCTACTCTGTACAGTCAAGTATTTTAGAAATTAGTTTAATCAGTGAATTCAAGACGATTACATAAAGCAACTTCAATTATTAAATTAATCTCTGGGTGTAGTAAAAAGGTTACTTTGTTATAGCTTGTAATTTATAAATTTAGCTGAGGTGGTTTTCGGAGTCTATTTTTTTGGCTTTAAGAATTTAATTTTACAAAATGTTAATATTTAATAATTTGTATTTAAGTAAACCTAGTGGATCCTCAGCATTCTTATGCAATGGCTAGGGTCTGGTGTGGTTCACTTGGTTGCCAAGATGGCGGAGCAGTTTCTTATTTCTTGGTCTGTTGGTTGTTGCCCCTTCAAAGCATCTTTCATGGTTTCCCAATGCCACCTCCTCTTGTACCCTCCCAGATCTTCTGGCCTATCCGGCTCCCACAAATGGATTCCTCTCTCTTTGGAACCCAAAACTTAATTTCCACCTTCTTGGTTCCTTCATTTGTCATCGTTTTTATGCCTTGCCTTTCTCCCTTTTGCTTTTACATGTGCCTGATTTTAAAAATTACTTCTTTTTCGACTGTTAAACGGAAGCAAAACTCAAATTGCAAAACGAAATACGCTCTCCCACTAGTAAATCATTCCGCCACAGCTAAAATGAAACTGAGCGACGAACGGAAGTTTAAAGTCCACTTGGCAACAAGGCACGCACACGCAGCAAGATTAGGATATCTCAATAGCCTAGACTACCGTAGTCCCCACTCCCTCTGGCCGATTTCACCTACGTAGAATTCTATTCTGTTTTAAATCAAGCCATAGATGTCTGTGGTACAGTAGAACCTCTCAAATTCGACACAATGTGGACTTAAGGTTTCGAGTTTTAGGGAACTTAAATAAAAATAACTAGGAGTTGAATAAAAACGCTTATTTAGAGTATTAAAATTGTACATTTATTGATTTATTATATACAATTATATATTTATATCAACATTAATAACTTATAATAAACAATATTTAAAAAAATTTGAGACAAAAGGCCTAGTAGAATCTGAAAATACAGTGTTCATTACAATTATTACTGAAGTTGTTTATGCTGCTTATAAAAAGTCCATCACAGTTAGTTATGGGAAGTTTTCTGAACACTAGAAGAAAAGTGTAAAAGTAAACTTACTGAAGTAGTTTGAAAAACCCTGTGATTGAAGACTGCTTTTCTGTCTCCACACGGCGTCTTTCAGCTTAATCACGGAGTCGCCTGAGGAACAGAATCTCAATTCCAGTCGCATTTTGCTGCTCTAAGTACTGCAATGTCCCTTAAATAAATTTCACAGCCTCACTGTGGCTAACTTTTCTTTCTTGTCGATGGTCCTCTTGCTCTTCTTCTTCTTCCGAATCGTCCTCTTCTACGTCACGCCCTTTGACAGCTGCGATGGTTTCATCTTATCCTAATGGTTACGATGCTCTGTCGAGATCCATCCATTCATTGACATCATTGCTTGAAGACTTTTCACACCCTGGGATTTTTTTCATGAGTTCAATCAAGTCGCTATTTTCAGAATTGATTCCATCGTCACGCGACAAATTATTGCCTGCGTGATCTAGAAGTTTCCTCCAAGAACGAATGAGGGTTATGGTCCCAAGATACCCAGTAACCTAGTCTGAGTCTCTAGCGCTCTCGGGCGGCCTATGCACTAATGGAAAGCTTTACGTTATGGGCGGTGTAAAAAAATTATTAATTCACCAGCCCCGTCGAGTTTTACGGAATGTCTAGTTTTCGGGAATCGAGTTTGAGAGGTCGTACTGTATATGTTTATTTACAGTCTTTCTCCCAAGTTTTCTCACTACTTATACAATTTTCTCCAAATATGTCTCTTTTCAATATCATGTGAATTTAATTTATCTTAATGTTATCCAAATCTATTATTATATTAGTTGCCAAAAACATTTATTCTATTTACTATTCTTTTTAGAGTATCCATCAACAATCATTCCTCCATCAATGTCCTGGTCAGTTTTAAGGAATGTTTTAAGCACCATATTGTATTTCTCGTTCTCTATCCATTTGTTAACCAACTAGAAGGCCTAAAATTTCATTTAATTTTCTTTGTATCCTCACATGTAACTGGCTTTAACCTTGTCCTAACTGTTTATATGTTTTGGAGAAGAAATGCCAATAATTTTTCTTTACTTACTCGTAGTTTTAAGTTCAAGGTTACAGGCCTCTACAATTACAAAACAATATTCTTCCATATCGCATGTTTCTTTTTTTGAAAAAAATCATGTAACGTATTTCTTCGTCTGTAGAACTATTCTTGTCTTCATTAACAATAAGTAAATACCTTTAGCTGGGCGGCCCTTCTTTTTAAAACAACAACGCATCCTTATCTATACATTAATTACAATCATCTATACAGTCAAAAACAGATATTAAAAAAAAAATACTTTTTTAAAGTATAAGTAGTCGCAGAAATTACTGTTTCAACATAATTATGGGACACAAATTACTCGAATTTGTAACACAAAAAATCTAGATTTTTAAACGCGGATAACTTTAGTTTGCTAAAAATATCCGAAAAAGTATTTCCACATCGTTAGTTTTGTTTTTCCTATGTTTGTTATATACACGAAATATTTTTATTATCATTTTTAATCAAAATTACTTTTGTCAGTTATTTTAAAATTTTGTCTTACGCCGGACAAGTTTTATAAATTTTTGCAACTGAACCAAGCGGTGTCCAGATCTGCATGATACAGCAGAAAGGTTGACAACTTTTATCTGGCTTGGATAGCATGAAACCGGTTTTTCTTGGCAAAGTAGCAAATATATTAAAACTGTCTACAAGAGTAAATACACACATTATATTCAAAGCTGCAAGTCTCCAAGATTTTGACCTTGGAAACACTTCCGCATCCAATGTTGCATTCCAATGAATAAAGTTACATTTAAATGCCTTTTCTCCATTTATTCTAATTAAAATTTGACAAGTTTATTTCCGTTTTTCTTACACAGGACTACTTGCAACCTATATCTTGATCCGACAGAAATATTACTAAATTTTTATTACTTTTGGTAATTTCCTTCTTGGAAATAGTAACCTGCCATTATTTGGTATTGTTTAATAAGTACTTACTTCAGCCATCGCCCGTCCTTGGCCTCTCAGCCATCCGACGTCGTGCCTTCCAGTACGATGTAGCAAGTCCTTCCCTGGACTCCTAGTGAAAGATATCTCTCAGGCCGTCACAAGTGGTAAGATGCTCTGCCGTCCCTTCGTTGTCGGAGCAGAGTGGGCAGATTGGTGTGTCTACCACTTTCATGCGATGCAGGTGTCTCTGTAGGTAGTCATGTCCAGTGGTCATTCTAAACAAAGCCACGGCTACGCCTCTCGGAAGATCCAGTGATATGCTTGATTGGATGATCTTTTCCCATTGCTTTCCTGTAGCAGCTTGTTTGCTGTCCCGTTTCACGGAGTCGCTGATAGTGCTGTTTATACTCCGACAGACACTGCGGTATGAGAGGGGGAGGATCGGCTGCGCCATGCTTGGCCAAACTATCTGCTTTTTCGTTTCCTCCGATGTGCCCCGGCACCCATTGTACTGCGATCTGTGTTGTTTTCTGCAACATGCGCAGTGTTTTCTGGCAGTTGTTTATTTCCTTCCCTTCTTGTGGCTTTGGGGAGGCGATCGCCTGAATTCGCAGATTTGGATGTCGGCTTTTCTCAGGCTTACACCAGGTATTGATGTGCACGATGGTATTTCGGTCCTTTCCTTTATATAAACGTAGAGAAGGGGGAGGTTGGGTTATGTACCAGTACGCAGCCACACGATTGCAACGGGGAAACTCCGAGTATGGGGCTCTGGATGAATGAAATAGCTGAGTCAGTGACCGAAAACAACATGCGATTCAGATCTTTTGTTGTGAATAAATTGTATACTTTGTGAAATTTATTATGAATTAGGCTATTATTGTTGGTGTGTTACATTTATTGAAATAAAAACAAAAATTCTTACATAATTTATTTCTAATAATTCGTAATTTTTTATCGTTTATTACAAATTCCAATTTTATTGGTTCATTCAGTTTTCTTTAGTCACAATTTTCAATATAGGCTACTTGTTACATGGCTATTTGAGGAATAGTTACAAGCCTCAAATTGTTTTTAGGCTGATTATTTGCGACGAGATAATTTCATAAAGACGATGTTACAAATAGAGATTTAGATTGGAAGATTAAATGCTACATTTTTATTACAAAGGATAACTTACAAGTCAATTAATTGAAAATAGAAATTTTAAACATTCTCCCCATCGCACTAGATTTATTCTTAGGTTTCAGAAAAACTTCAAATAATAACAATAATGATAAACAGTTGCAGTCGGAAGATTATCGAAAGAGGTGAAAACTTAAAATATGATTTTTCAACTATCGTTTTGTAGCTTATAACAGTGTAAGATACTTATGAAATATTATAAATAAAATCTGCAACTTTTAGATCAGATTGGTTGTTATTAAGCAATAAGTAGGGCTGAGAAAGTAAACGATTTCAAATAACTACATTTTTCCAACTCGCAACACCCTTTGATATTATAATGAATAAAATACAACACTTAAAAGTGTTGTAATATAGGCTCTATGTTCTTCTTCATCCACATTTTCGACTATTTATATAGGCCTAATTCTCTACATAAAGTGAGCGTGGAGTGTATGTTTTGTATGCTGTTATGAGTTTGAACAATTTTTTACATGCAAATTTTGTTTAGGTTTACTAACAGAAACTTTCACTAAAAAAAAGAAAGACCTAGTCTTTATTTAGAACTTGTTTCCGCTATTTTATAAATGTCTAGAAAGACGACATCGTAAACACATGCAGACGTCGTAAAAAGTAAACAGCCTTTCTATTTACTTCCAGTTAGACGTGATAACGATATGCAAACTGTTGACCTTGCAACTTTCGCGTTGCAAGAATTCTTCGACAAGAAATTCGCTCAGTCAACAATGGCAACGTGCGTGTTAGTGTCTTTTGTTATTTATTGTCTGATCATATGTTCTTCCGTAGAAGTGTTTGTGATTGCATTGGCTCCTATAATATTCTCAGACTTGAACAGGGGATATATTTACAGAGAGTTTATTACGAACGTGTGAATAATTCTTATCTCTGAAAATAAATGTACGTGGTAGTGTTTGTGATTGCATTGGCTCCTATAATATTATCAGACTTGAACAGGGGACAGAGAGTTTATTACGAACTAGTGAATAATTCTTATCTCTGAAAATAAATGTACGTGTTAGTGTTTGTGATTGCATTGGCTCCTATAATATTATCAGACTTGAACAGGGGATATATTTACAGAGAGTTTATTACGAACTAGTGAATAATTCTTATCTCTGAAAATAAATGTACGTGATAGTGTTTGGGTTGAACAATTAAGATATCGAGTTGATACGAATTCCTTTTCAACTCTTACTAAAATAACTGCTTCAAACTGTACACTGCTCGTCGAAACAGTTTAAATTAAAATATTTAAAACGCATCCGCCTCAACTAGTATTTCCGGTACACTGGTGTAGAGTCTACTGTAAATAGTTCCAGTTGCAAAACCACTGCATTTCGTGCCGCTTCGACGGCTGTTATTTTTCATTGAAAAAGTTGTAATGTATTCATCTTTTTCAAGTTTCGTTCAATATTTTGTTTATTCTACTTCAGATTTTAATCTTTAACTGTATTAGAATATAGTTTCCATTTTATTTTTTTAAATTAGTTCTAATTAAAGACTTAGAAAGTAATAAAACATTTACAGTAATCAATTTACTTCTTACGTAATTCTTGTTTCATATAATAATTATATTTTCTATGTGAAACAATAGTTGTAAATAATTATTACGTTTTATGTTCGGTAATGAAAGACTGATAATGTGATTTTTCAATAATAGACTTAATCAGTTTTATTTGTAAGTAGTCTATAATTTAAACACATTTGTTTAGTAAGTATGAATGTGCGATAGTTTTTTGTCTGGAAATAATAACATTTTAAAATTAACTCTGTATTGTTACTAAAGCTTCAAAGCTCTTTTGCCTATAAACTACAAAAGTTGTATTAAATTGAGTTCTGTTTATCATGAAATATCCTAGTTCATCTTTAACTACAATTTTATAGTAAATTTAAGAGAAATATCATTAAAGAAAAAACTTTTAATAGATCCATTGTTGTAACAGTGATTTTTACCTTTTGACAGTTATTGCCATTCGAATAAAACGTATATTACAATTAAAATAGACGAAATATTAACATGGATTGTATTATCGAAATGAGTTAATTTATAGAGAACACTTGAGAATTAAATCTTATAACAAATACGAATTGTGTATAGGATAATATAAAAAAGTTCTTGCTATACAAAAATTACAAAATAAAAATATTAATTTTAATAATAAAAACCTTAACTTTATTGTTAAAATGACTATTTGCTTAGCTCTGATGGTTTACTTTTGCATGGAGAAAACTCTTCGGATTGCCGGATTTTTAAGTAAATTTAGTGATATCACATAATTGTATACATCAGCTGATTATTGTAGAAAAACTGTTTTAACGTCTAGGTTATATTACTTAATTAATTTTACTTTATAAAGTGCAAACGTTATTATTAAATAATTTGTAGACTATCAGTTAATAAATATATTAATTTATTTATATTTTCATAAATGTGACTGTAGTAACTGTTAATGGCGGTTTTTTGCCATTTTGAAACATTTCTCTGCTAATATTAAAACTTTTACCTTTGTCATAAAAGTTGCTTGAGGTAATCATTTTGAATTCACTATTAAACTATAATAAAAAATTACTTAACTAAGTGAATACATAGGGCTTGGAGGACTGGCTGATGCGTTTCGAAACAATTGTTCCTTTTAAGCAAAGTCTCTACTGGCGGCATACACGTTAGGTAGAAAGAATGTCGTAATGGATTTATCACTGTGGAAGGGTTGAGTTATTTTGGTTGTGCGCTATGTAATGGAAAAGGGAGTTGGCCACAAAATGTGTGCGATCGTTTAATATGTTTTTTTCATCTCTTGCGTAGTGTTTGTATATCTCATATTTTTCTCAAGTTGTTAGATTTTTACTTTGTTTTAATGTGTGGAGTATGTTTAAATTCGTATGTATGCACGTGTGTGTATGTTGCGTGTTTTTTAGGGTGTACTGCGTAGCTGGATTTTGGGTTTGTTTGGTTTCTTTGGGCAGTGTGTATAAAATGACCTACCTGTCTAGCCAGTATAATAGCTGGAATAATCATTACATGTTAATTTGTAAATATCGGATAGTTTGTATTTGTCTGTTTGTTTTTGAAAGGGTTGTATATGCTGTCTTAAAGTGTTTGTTATTTTGCAAGATATTTGGTAGTGAAGTTTTTTTGAATGTATTTTGTGTGTTTTTGTTGTGATAGGTGAGGGATATGTATTTGTTGTTTTTTGTGTGTTTTGTCTGTGTGGCTGTTTGATGTTAGTGTTTAAATTTCATGAGTATGTTGTCTATGATTGTATGTTGGTAGCCGTTTTGTTGAGCAATGTATTTTATTGTGTTTTTCATTATAGTCTTTCTGTAGCATTGATCTATTGATAAGGCGGTGTAACGTGTGGTTAAATGCAGCGTGTTTGTGCTGTGTGGGGTGATTAGATGTATTATATATGCCAGCATCGGTAGTTGTTGGTTTTCTGTATATTTTGAAATTGTGTTTGGTGATGGTATTGTCTATGAGGTTTATTTTATTGTTTTTTTCTAAGTCGAGAGTAAATGTGAGGTTTTGGTGTATGGTATTAATGTAATTATGTAGTTGTTCGATTTTCTGTTTGTTGCCGTTGTATAACATTAAAATTTCGTCTACATATCTATGGTAATAAATTTTGTTATGTGTGTGATTATTATTCTGTAGAATGTATTGTTGTTCGATATGGTATAGGAATGTTTCTGCTAGGATGCCTGAGAGGGGGGAGCCCATGGGGATTCCGTCTTTGTGTGTAGAATTTGTGTTGGTATGTGAAGTAGTTTACCAAACTCACCATCACAAAACTGCTTTTTATTCAACACCACCTGTAACATAAAATCAGCTGTTGTATGAAACCAAATGTTATAACTTAATTACCTTCTCTCTCTATCTCTTTTTATATATATATTTGTAGTTATGCAACACTGTTTTCTTGTATACATATATATATATATATATATATATATATATATATATATATATGTATACAAGAATATATATATATATATATTTCTTGTATTCACTTATCACTTTCACTATATGTACTTAAACAAGAATCTTACTTGGTATTTAGGCGAGTTAAATTTCATAGATGGATAGAATCTTCATTGTCTAGCATCAACCGAACGGGGTTGTGTAGTAGACTGCCAGGTGTGTGGAATTTGCGTTGTCACGTGGTGTACCGTTATATGTTCTACTTTCGGATTCACTGCACTGTGGAAAACATTTAGGTTTGTCTTGGGGTTAATTTTGTGTATTAGGTTGAATAATTTATTTGTTCGTTTATATTATTTTTATGTTTATAAATTTGTAGTTGTTCCCAGATTGTCATTTTGAGGCCTTTTTGTTGATAGATGATGTTTTTCTCTCTTATTGCAATTGAGAATGGCTATAAAAAGAAAACCGTTGATAAACTTAATTATAATATTTTAAAGAAACAAAATAATAATCTAATTTACAAAAATAATTATGAAAATGTCATATGAACTTCATTTACATTTTTTGGTAATGAAGTAAAAAATATCACAAAATTGTTTATAGGTAGCAACATAAAATTCGCATATAATACTAATAATAAATTAATAAATATAATGAATAATAATAATATTATTAATATGCATGAAAAAAAACGGTGTATATAAATTAGAATGTGATTATTGTAATAAAGTTTATATAGGACAAACTAAGAAATAATTTAAAGATAGATATAATGAGCATTTTAATGCATATAAAAAACCAGAAATTTATAAATCAAATTTTGCTAGTCATTGTATTAATAATAATCACATATTTCCTAATATAGATAATATGATACTTGTAAAAGAAATTAACAAAGGCCTGAGAATGAATATTTATGAAGCTTTAGAAATACATAAATATAATACTAATAATGAGTTGATAAATAAACAAATACAACTAAAATCTAAATTTGATAATATATTCAGTGTTTCTAATGTTAGGGCAGCAAAATAAAAAAAATTTTTTTAACAACATTGTAATTGATTTGGCATAGCTATTTATTTGATCTAATTTGCACATATGTTAATTTTAATTGTTTAATATTCCTGATGATGTTGGTACTGTTAGCCAAAAGCTTTGAATTGTAAATTCAATTATAATTCTTGTATTTGTATTTTGACTTAGTTCTTTATTAATACACAAGTATACATATTGCGATATATATATATATATATATATATATATATATATATATATATATATATATATTTGTTGAAGGTTGGAATGCAGTAAGAATAAATAAAAACAAACAATAATAATAACTTTAATTTAGTTACTTGACTATAGTTGTTAAATAGGTTTTATTTAGGCACATTTCTAACGGCATTAAATATTTTAATTACAATTTTTTCATTTTTTAAAGTTTTACATTAAAAATTGTAAACAAATTTAATTAAGTAAATTTAAATTATAGTGCTGTGTTTATTATTAAAATTTGTATCATAAATTATTAATTTCTCATTTTACTTTTATGTTGTGTTTAGAGAACATTTCTAGTTCTCTTCTGTCATGTTTGAAGCTCTTCAGTACTAAGCTTTTTTCTTGTTTAAACTTCGGCTTCAATGTTACTCTTGTCGACAGTAAATGTATTATCTAGATCTTCTTTTTCTGATGGCGGATGTTCATCAGTTTTAGTAAATGTAGCACTTTGGGTTTCGGTTTCTACCACCGGTTCTTCACCACTCTTAGTAAAAGTGGCATTTTGATTTTCTGTTTCTGATGGTAGTTGTCCATTAATTACAGTAAATGTATTTTTCTCTTTTGAACTTCTAATGGATGAGATATCCTGATTTTCTGCCTTGGAACTTTTTCTACGTCCGCTTTCTTGCTGATTTTCCAAACTTGTGGATTTGGTAAAACTAAACCGTTCCAAACTTGATCCTTTAACCTTAGATGAAGACACGGATCCACTCGCTTCTCTTTGATCATCTATTTGTCTGGTCGAATCCGCAACAGGAGTTCCAAACTCCAAAATTTGACTGATTTTTTGTAGTGCTTCATCATCTTGTTGATTAAATGATTTTCCGATCTGATCCAACTGGAAGTCATAACTCGTCCATCGGTCGATATTCACAGGGGTGGCATTACTCGCTACGCCTACTGCTCGATCGATTTTGGAAGGAGCAATTAGCTCCTTCATATTCGGAGGCAGAGGGTGAGGGTATACCCAAGGATCAGAGTCTGATGCGTACACAACTCTCAGTGTATTGGTGAACCCGGCTCCTTTCCGCCACCCATTTACTAGAACTATGGGATCTCCGGTAGTGATTAAACCTTTCTCTTTGCCTAACTCTATTCCCATCTGAAGGCGGATGTCTACTTCTTTGTTCCAGTCCGTTAATGGGTAAGCTGTTCATAAAATAAACAATATTATAAATATCCGCTTTAAAGATTTTATACTTAGTCCATGGAAAAAATTATGTTCGTTTCTCGAAATAACATTTTACTGTATTAATACGGTTCTTAAATAAATGCTGTGCAACAACAAAATTTGTGAAATTTCTTGTTATTTGTAAATGTTAAATTTTCAAACGTAATAACAATTTTTAATTTTAAAAAACCTTATTTTAATATAAACATTTTTTTATTTTAAAAGAGTTATTTAAATTAAATTTTTGTGTGAAATTCATTTTTAGTTTTTAATTTTTTTGATCTAACACATAAATTTATACAACGGATGATTATATAGTTATTATTGTTAAACACTGGTTATTTTAAGTTAATAACATTAATTATTTGTAATAATATGTGTTATAAAAAATATTTTTAAGTGTGTTCACAGTAAAACTAAATTTTAAAATAATATTTTAATATGATCACAAAATGGTTGATATATGAAATAATAATGAATTGATTCATATATCAACTGTTTTTTTTCTTTTTATAAAAAAAATATCGAAAACTTGTTGCTGTTCATGACGGGCTGGTTGTTAATTACTTATTACACTTTGATATTACTTGTGACCAGACTTTTTGTTAACTGAAGATTGTTTAATTGTTAACTTACACTTGGAGGAAACGTTTTCGTCCTTACAATTTTTTCAGCTTCGTATTAATAACAATACCAACACATACAATAACCCAGGGCAGATCTTTCGTCGAAAGATGTAAAGAACACAAAAGTGCACTGCACACTACTAGTGAATCCACCTTCGCAAATCACCTCATGGACACTAAACACTCATGCAACAGTATGGAAAATAACATGAGCATCCTCCACACGTGCAACAAAGGCCATAAATTAATCACACTAGAACAGACATAGCAACACACGTAAAAATGACATCCTAAATTAACAGAATCAACAAAGATCACACATACTCTTCGATCACATCACTTCTAACTTTCAAAAATTGTTACCAAAGAAGCACAAGTGTAGCAATCCTAGCGGCATAAATACGAGGCTGAAGAAATCGTAAGGATGAAAGTGTTTCCTCCAAGTGTAAGTTAACAATTTAACAACCTTTAGTTAACAAAAAGTCTGGCCCCAAGTAATATAAATGTAATAAACAAAAAAAATATATTCATTTTATCTGTATTAACATTCTTCTTATTCTCATCTCTATTTTAAATATAAAAGATTTTGAAACTCAGGATCTTTACTTTGTGGAGATTTCAAATTATTTGGTAATATAAAAACAAAACATTCAACAGAAAGCAAACAAAAAGTACTATCCAGCATAGAAGTAAAAAATAAAAACAAAAAAGCGCACCTAAAAAAAATTACGACAGTGATATTATGGTCCTAAACATGTATTTAGTTTTGTAGCTTACACCTTATTTTTATTTTTAATTATAAAAAATATTTATAATTTATTATAGTTTGTCAATAGCATCTAACAACATTTTAAATTTGAGTAAGAACTTTTAACTGAGGACGTCCGGTTTAAATAGGACTTGTTTGTATTTCTTTTATTGGAATAATCCTAAATAATGTAACAAGAGTCCCCTGTTCTTGATTACTCCCATCACCACTGTATGCTCATCATTTTATTGCGTTTTCTAAAATAACTTTCTACTGGTGATAATTATCCTGCAATACTTTGTTGTTTACACCTTTCCGGAACCGGAAGTCACTACAAACTTATATTTTTCTGTACTTAACCATACCTCGATAACTGTGTATTATGCAATGCACTGACGTGAATCAAAGATTAGTTGGATAACCTATGTGTTGTATATTGTGCAATTATTAAGTCCTTATTAAAATACAAGAAACCTATGACGAAAAAAAAATTATTTTATCATATTAGCTACTTGAATAAAGTTGTTTTTGAATTAAGTCAATAGGAGTTATATAAATGTTGAGCATTTTTTGCTTAGTTAAGAATGTTTAGCAAATAAAGATTATTTAACAAAATGTCAACATCTTGGCAGATTATGTGAAATTTGTTACTACGATCGAAGTTGATATACGAGGATCATTTTCAAGTATATTTTGGTTTGCAATTTCCTTTCTAATACTTAGAATAGTGGCAAAGGCTGGTCATTACTTAATAAGGTACCTATAGAAGAAAATGCATTGTTGGTAGAACGAATCTGAGACGAGAGAATTTATTTATTAACAATGTCGAGAGATTCAGTGAAATTGGAAGGACTTTAATTCCTTAAAATATATCCTGATCTATAAAATTTTGTTGAATTTTTAAAAAACGTCAATATACTACTTATACATTTTTCAAAATAATTCTTTTGAGCCGCAGATAACTTTTTGTCGTAGTTTCATGGTGATCAGTAAATTGAACTATTACCATGTATGAAAAGGGTTGTCAATACAGTTATGATTAAGGTAAAGTCAGCAGAATCTCCTTATCTGGCATACGTTGACCCAGGACAGTGTTATGTTTAAGATCGCTCCTTATTGCACCTTATAATATCATGACTCTTTATAGAAATCATAAGGTCATATCTACCTGTAATAACAAGTCGTAAGAAGGATAAGGGAGGAAAGATCAGGCAGGAGTGCTTGGGCAAAGTAGAACTACTCAACTCGCATTCTCTGAAAGAATGTGGGTGAGGTAATTACACAGTGGTTGAAGAAAATGCGGATGATTGTATTTGTATGTTTGTAGTGAATAAGTGTTTTGGGAATGTGTCATTTGACAAGTTGAAATGAGGGACCTAGAACTAGCCTTGGTAAGACATCGTTAATTTGTAGCCTCGGAACGTTGACTTGGTTATGGTAAACAAGTTGTATACATTAGACGAGTTGTATAGATTACAATACTCACAGGTGTAATGCACAGGCAAAATGGCTCGGTAAGCATTCAGCTGACGAGCCACTTGCCCATACCTTGTGATCGCTATTATATGACAACGTGGTCGGTACCTAGCCACCAGCTGAGCAGAACGGCCTGAAGTTGTAGCTAGTACAATAGCCGCAGCACAAGACTTGAGAGACGATTCTACAGCGCTGATCGAGATGGCATGGGTTGGATCCATTGGAGGTAGAGCCTAAAACATACTAGAAACTAACCATCATAGACCTAAAACTTATTTAACAATAGTGAATACAGTGTTTTCTTTCTAAAGATAAATATGGTGGGACTCGTTCTCATTTATTTCTTTAAAAATAATGAAGTTTTTTGTATCATTGATTAATTTTACCTTATTTCTATTACTAAATAATAATGAAAAGTAATATAAATAATTGCAAACATACCGACAACTAGGTTAATAGTACTTTGAAATACGTAAGTGTATTTCTTGAAAGTAATAATAAAAGCTAATACAATATATAAAGAAAATTGAAATAGTAATGAATTTTGTAATATAAGTAGATTTTCATCATCTTAGCCATCGTTAGAGTCCAAAGATATTGTCATGTTTATTGATATTGTAGGTCACGAGTGGTAAACCTGTATACTAACAAAACGGAAAGAAAATTCTATTTTCATTGTGAGTTATAGAGGAGCAAATTTTATAATACTTCTAAAAAAAATCAAATGTTTTCAAATTTTTAGAATAGGGTATTATATCAAATGCTCTCTCTCTCTCTCTCTCTCTTTGTGTGTGTGTGTGAATTATGGGTTGTTGTATATGAAAAACAAGGAAACTCAACTTAAATAAAATAAATAATTCAATAAGAAACCTCCACATTTCATGCTCTTTAATATCCTTTCTAACCTTGATGGTTTCCCTCCCTTTCCAGAATCTTCCACCGCATACTTTATTTAGTTTTATTACAACTGTCCTTCTATAGTCCTATTTCTTCATTGTAATGCATTGAGTAGGCACCTATGACCTCAGCAGAAGCTTGAACTACCTCAGACATGCCACCTTATGTTCTCACTTGAGCCACGACCTTACATATCCCTCACTAAGGAAGCTTTATCCTCCTTGCTCTATTATATCTTTTACAAAACCCTTACACACCCTTCATAAACGATACAGTAAAATTTTTACTGTTCGCTTTAGCATACAAATTTACAACGTGGTGAATGAATAGGTCTATTCATTCATAATATGCTAATAAATCACTACAATTTATTATTGTATGTAATAAATTATTATAGAAAACTTTTAACTTATATTAAAACAGTTAAAAATGTGTATAGGTGTGTTGTGCGCGCGTGCGTGAGTGTGTATGTGTGTGTGTGTGTGTGTGTGTGTGTGCATGTGTGAATGAGTGTGTGTGTATGTGTGTGTGTGAGAGAGAGAGAGAGAAATTGTGTGTGTGTGTGTGTGTGTGCGCGCACGTGAGTGTGTATATGTGTGTGTGCGCGCATGAATGAATGTGTGTGTGCGTGTGTATGTGTGTTTATGCTGAGATTACAGTACTTAGTTTCATAAGAAGAATATTATCTCACATTAAATAATTATCTGGATAAAAATTTTAATGTAACTAATTATTTTACCACCACAAACCTACGTACAAGCGTATAAATTACATCATGATTAAATTTTTGAATAAATTACTATGTTCATGAAGAGTATTGGCTACCCTCATGGATGGTCTCATTAGAATGGTCACACGGCTTACATTATAAGCGTTTGTCGTTTATGTTATGTTTGTAAGTGAACAACAGATCTATAAAAGCTGTAAAATAGAAAGTAAAGAAGGTGGTTTGATTTAAAACTAGTATTTGATTTCACCATTAGTAATATTAAGGAAAATGTTGAATGGATTTCCTTTTGGTTTTGAATATTAAAAAAAAACCTGTTTACCAAGGATAAAAGACTGTTAAAGATTTGACTCTGCCAGACAGCCGCCTCTGCTTCTTTACATATCTCAGATACAGTTCTCACAACGTCATATGGGAAGAGGCCTTCCGCCGTACAACTTTCCAAGACGATACCGTCAGCCCCGTCCAAGATGGCAGACTGTAAGTCCATTACTTCGGAGTACGTTGGCGTGGGTAGAGACATCATTGAGTCCATGTAGTTAGCGCATACGTACACTGGCTTTCCCATCTGGAAATGGAATAATTTAGTAAGAAATAATAATACCTTAGATTTTACTTTTGGGTTCACATTAGTTATTTCGTGTTGCCTATAACTACTTTAAAGGCGCCATAATTTGTGAGAGCTGTATGTAGAATCTGTAATCAGCTATAGTGGCAAGATGACTATGGGCAGACAAAATTTTAGACCTAAAATGTCGTATAAGTAAGGTGATAGTAGTGTTCCACTGACACTATAGTCCATGATAATTAGAATAAATCTAATCTCGAACAAGTTGACCGAACGTAGTATCCAAGTTGCACAGTGCACCGTCACCAAAGGTAATGATCATTATTTAATCATGATTTCTAATCGATGATTACATTTCATACTATTTTTTTGATTTTATGTTTATTTGGTTAGAATGATTTATTTGGTTTATTACCAATTATGCCTATAGTAAAGCAAATAAATTAGTTTTAAAACATCACTCTGCGTTCGGTTCTTGCTTTTAAGATCCTCTCCAAAGGCTAAAGTCTTATTCATAATATTATCCATCAAACAATATATAATTCATACATTAAAAAAATCAGTAATCCTGACAATACATCATGAAATAAAACAAAATAATATAAAATTCAATATAACAAATATCAAGTAAAATTAACTATATTAAAATATCTAGCTTGTAAAGACAATGATGAATGAAGGATTAATCCAATAATATTGCTCAAACCATTATTGCTGATTGTTATGTTTTTTTATCGTATACCATAAACAAAATTATAGATATTATCTATAACAAAATCTTAGCCGATTAGAAAATTGCTGAATTCAATTCAGTTATTTTATTATTAGAACTTAATTTTTTATAAAAATATAAACTATTTGAGCTCTTCCCGTAAACTAATTAGATTCTGTACTCAAATTCTTAATATTATGCCAATCAAATTGAATTCTTTATTATCAATTCAATTAATATGGAATCTTTTTAGGATTTTGTAAGAACTTGTTTTTAGAGCCTACTAGTAGGCCTACATCTAGTACTTGGAAGTTTTTTTGTCTACCCTACAAATTTTTATTAGTCCTAATTCAATTAGTTAATTTGACCTAATGTTTTTCATATTCAATTTTATAACTTTTGGTTCTATCTTGTTGCGTTTGTCACCGAGACTGCTGGTAGGAACATGAGAACTGGGTTTTTAGAATTGAGCTGGATTTAGGAGGGGTATCTGCAAGACAGGACGTTTAATGGGCGGGAAGATAGAAAAGGTGTTTGTATGCAGGGGGAGTAAGTTTATCTACATCGTAGGGAACTGGATGGCTGACACACACTCACTCTCTATCTCTTGTTTACATCGTCTGTCTTCACATTTATGATACATGTGTATGGATGTAGTGTTACATAGAAAGTGTAAGAGTGTCCATGTAACTAAACCTATCTAAGACTCTTACATGAAAAGAATTTGTTTATAAATTGTTAAATAAGAACTATTTGGGATAAAAGGACTTAAAACTAAGTTAAATCTAAGCTAATACATGAAAAGTATATATACTAGACAATACAAGTTTAACTTACGAAATAGACTAAAACATATGCCCTAGTTTGTTTTGTATTTCATGTTAATATAGCAGTATTTAGTTAGTATATCTATCTATTTCGTTTTGTCTTATAACTAGTAATGACACTAGAAATTGTATTAGCTGTAAGTGTTAATTTATGCTAGTAACAAATAAATTGATAGTTAATTGCATTAAAACTAAACCATCCTTGACGATGAAATGTCAGCATATATGTGTCTTATAAACTAAATATTCATAAATCTTCTTAAAAACTACTCACATATGACTTGAAGTTAAACTTATTTTAGGAGGCGAAGGTAGACGGCAGGCGGAAAAGGGATGCTTGGTGAAGGGATGTCAAGGGGGCTCTAGAGACTCTTTAGGAAGTAAGAGCCAGGAGGAAAAGGAATGCTTGGTGCAGGGATGTTAAGGGGGTTCTAGAAAGTCTTTGGGGGAAGGTAGTCGGCAGGACGAAAGCAAATGCTTGGTGCAAGGATGTCAAGTGGCTCTAGAAAATCTTTGGGGGAAGGTAGATGGCAGGAGGAAAGCGAATGCTTGGTGCAAGGATGTCAAGGGGGCTCTAGAAAGTCTTTGGGGGAAGGTAGTCGGCAGGAGGAAAGCGAATGCTTGGTGCTCGGATGTCAAGGGAGCTCTAGAAAGTCTTTGAGAAGTAGGCGGATACTAAGAGGGGCGCCAACTGAGTTGCCCAGATCCCTTATGTGGGTGAATTTAGGGCCTTTGGAAAAAGGTTTGCTGAAAGGGATCTGATGAAACTAAGATAGTCTGAGGAAGTTTAACAGGAAGATCGTCTCGGAAGCGCCCCAGAATGTTATGCGACCCTCACAACACCACACCACACATACTCACACTCGCTGATCTGCCGCCGAGGGACTAAAAATTTTATAAATATTCAATATAATTTATTAAATATGGAAAATAGTGGATCGAAATATAGAGCAATGTTTTTAAAGTAATTAGATGCCGTTTAATTTTGTTGGCCTATTTGCTTTCACCCTAAAAACGAACAAAATATTCTGAAAACTTTCTATTCTGGAAAATATTTTATGGATTTTGTTTAAATACTTTCACGACTATGATGATATCCTCAATACCTGTTGGCACATTTGAAGAAGTTCAACAGAATATAAAAAAGTAAGAATGCTTACTTTGTTGCAAGTGGAAGTGACAATTTTTTGTGCCAGAAACAACTTGTTCTCTTTCATCTCTGCACTAAGCTCGTTTCTAGCCAGGATTATTCCATCCGACTCTCGAGCTATTTCTTGCACGTTATCCATCCCGTCCTTAGAATCAATCCTGGAGTATACCAACACACTTTCGCCGTCAAACTCTCCTGCACAGAGACAAGTATCAAATGAAATTTTCTATCGATGTCACGCTATTATAAACTATTCACTGACCGTAATCTATGGAATAAAAGTAACTCAATTACACATGTAAGTAACATGACACATGTAATAACACGTAATATAAGTTATGTGAATTAAAAGTAATGTGTAACTTTGTTTATTGTTTATTCTTGATCTTTTTCACTTTATATTCGAATAAAATCCAATAATTGTTGTGTTTATTATGTCAGGAAAATACAGTATAACATATTTAGCTAGTTACATCATATTTTTTAATTCACAGATTCATGGGCATAGCTAGAGGGGGGCACGTGCACCCTCCAAACCAATTAATTTTAGGAGAAAAATATTACTGCTATAAAATAGCACTAGGTTTTTACCTAACAGCTTCTCGACGACCCAACAATTGTGTAATTTTAAGTCCAAAAATAACAAAATTTGATTTCTAGAGATAAAAATGTCCAAAAGTTCCCCAGGAGGGCTCCACTCCTGGATCATCCTGGATGTACTCCCCCTCCCCACATCGTCCTGGCTACGCCACAGCACAGATCACCACCTAATTTTGTTTTTAGGCTTTTGATAAATCATGACAAATTTAGGCATGATATCCTTCCCCTAGTTTAAGAAAAGGTAACCATAAATTGCCTTAGTTGGTGCTTACACGAGCGAACGCAGACACACGCACACGCATGCGCGCGTACGTGAGCTCAACATCAGGCTTACGTTTAGTGATCCTAAAATGATAATAGTATCTAAAAGGTTGGTATTACACAAACTGGCGTTGTTAGTGTACACTTGTCCGTCTGTTCCCCTGAATGAGATTGTGGACTAGCAACTCTGAGAGGGGTTTGACTTCAATGCAGCTCATGTCAAATCTAACGAATACATGAAAGATGTGTACATCAGGAATATTGCGAAAGATGCGTACAGAATCAAGTTTTAACATTGTGACAGGCAAAATTTGCGTACAACTTTTAGGCGTACATGGATCTTTTAAAATCATTGAGCTATATTAATGAGTTTACCTCTGAGCTAAACATAGGTGTCGCTTAGTTTCTCGGAACTGGAAATCTTTTAAAACTTTATTATACCTGATTTCCATCATACTCTTGCAGACTTTGGACTGGCAAAATGATAGAGATACCTTGCACTTTCATTTTGGCGTGTTTAAAATCAGCTTGTAGCCTCGGTAATTTTGTTGTTGTTTTACAGTCTATTTTCAATTTAAAAATTTTTATTTAATTTTTCAGAATTTTTTGTTGTTTTAATATATATTATAACTTGACCAAATTATTTGATTTTACCATCTGATTTCTTGGTCTAATATAATCCATATATACCAAGGATTTAGGAAAGAGATCTTAAACAAGACATTAGTTTCCAGTTTCTAGGTATTTATGTAGGTTTTTTTGAAATTTTCCTTCCGATTTATTTCATTTTGTTTTTCTTGCCTTTCCTCCAGCCTCATGTGCATAGAAGTCGAAGTTTCAGTCTCTTTCGATTAGTCAGTCATGTCTTTCTGCTAAAGATAAAATCTCAAAAAACCTTTGTGTGTCAAGTTCAAGGCTTAAAAATACGTGTTTCGTGAAAGAGTGTCTCATTTTGATTCTGTTTTCACAGATCAATGGTTCAGCAAAAATAATTCTTTGGCAAGGGTATTTGTTTTAGTGAATTTTATTTTCGGAAGTGAAAATCTATTATGGAGAGTTGTATTCAAGTTTCCTACACATTTGTAAGTACTACGGTTTTATAAAATTTTGTGGCTTTATGATTAGGATAGTTTTTAATTGACTTGTATCGTGTAAAATAGTTTTAACTTTTTATAATATTTATCTCCTTTTCCTCATGACTGGACTGAAATAATGTCGCTACTGCGACCTTAAAGCTTATTTTGCTACTTACTCAGTATATCTCTGACTTCTTTTGGATGATTTCCAGACCTGACTGACGACACGATGACGATGTCCACACTGGAGATAGTGGCTATAAACTCCAAATCATCTTTGTCCTGTCCCGTTACAGATGCCAGATGCAAAGGCACACCTGGGATATTTACTTTCATACTGTTTGTCAGTTGCCCACCGTCCAATATGTTACATGTTATTTTACTACCAGCTGAAAATATCAGGCAAGTGTTTTGAAACTTTTATGAACAACATTCAAAACAATGTTGGTATAACATTATGTATACGAGGTCTGTTCAAAAAATACACGGACTATTTGATGCTAAGGGTGTTGTTCACTACGAGTACCTCCCTGAAGGCTCTACAGTCAACCAGATTATCTACATTGAAGTACTGGAACATCTGAGGGACGCCGTCCGACGTAAAAGGCCAGAACTGTGGAGAAGTGATAACTGGTTTTTCCATCACCACAACGCTCCAGCTCACTCAGAACTCGTGAGTTTTTGGCCAAACACTCGATCACTGCTCTTTCCCCCGCTCCCTACTCACCTGACGTTGCTCCTTGTGACTTTTTCTTATTCACAAAACTCAAAAAAACAATTCGTTCCTCCTTCAGGCTGTCCATTTTACAATCTGACAAACGAAAAAAAACACTCTTTACTAAACTGCGTGTAACTCATCAACAAATGAAGATATCTGTGACTGAAATACCGCGTTTTAAACAGCTGATTTATACGAACCTAGCGACACCAAGCGGATTCTCCTGAAACTAACTACAGCCGCGAAATTCAAACAGTCAGCATATTTTTTGAACAGACCTCGTATAAGAAAGAAAAACCTTTGGCTACAAAGAAAATGGCTATGATGTGAATAGGTATTTGCGGAATACAACACTATCTTTAAATTCTCTCTCGATTTGAGAACGAAATATGCCAGAGATAAAGAATCAGACGATTTTTAGCCAAGTATCTTTTTTGCTTTTGCCTTTCCATCTACGGATATATTATTTTACTAACCGGCTTGTCTCAAATCCCTTCAATCAATCCGTTTTAGTTATCCAATGTAATATACATTCAAGCATTAAAATTATTCAGAAAAGGCAACAATATTTAATAATTTAGTGGAGTAGAAATCATTTCAATAAAGTAGAAATGAAATGTACTCAGTAAATTTATCTAAATTCTAAGATAAAACAATAATTTCAGATTGCATTGGAACTGGAATTCAACTAGTTTCTTCGTTTGTTATTTCAAGCTCCAAATTATCCCTGTAACAGCCAGGCACAGGTTTGTACACTTAGTTCTGTATTGTTGTCTTTTTGTAGTACCTTGGTTTTATTTAAACTGTTTCTCTGTATATGATTACCGCTAGTAAGAATAAAGAGTAAATACGGACTCACATATATCATCTACATCAAGTTTTACCAATCCAGAATTTATCAAAATTCTATCCCCTCGGTTCAGTATGTCACTGGGATTTGGCAGGTCAAAGTAACACATCTTGGCATTGCTTCGATACTTCCAGTCAAGGTTGTCGGTTAACATGATTTGTTCCCCAGACTTCAGAGTAACTGGTTCACACTGTAGAACATTTCAAGAAACGTCTTTTTTAAATGAATTCTAAAACAGTTATTTTAATTTATTATATTTTTTATTTATTACCCATACCCTGTCCTAAAACGTGTGAGTATTTCCCTCTCCCTCTCTCTCAAACACACACGTACACACACCTATATATATATATATATATATATATATATATATATATATATATATATATATATATATATTATATATATATATATATATATATATATATATATATATATATATATATTTAGGTTAGTTTTGGTTGGTAAAGATTATTTTTTGGACTAGGAGACTGACAGACTTACCTTGGTAAGAGTCCACTCTGTAGTCTTGAAAAGTAGAAAACACAAAAAGAAATATGAGAGAATTAAATAAAATAAATATAAGTTGTAATCACAGATTGTGTAGACTCTAGTAATCACATAGATTATGCAGAGTCTACACAATCTGTGATTACAACTTATATTTATTTTTTTTCATTCTCTCATATTTCTTTTTGTGTTTTCTACTTTTCAAGACTACAGAGCGGATTCTTACCAAGGTAAGTCTGTCTCCTAGTCCAAAAAATCTCTCTCTCTCTCTCTCTCTCTCTCTCTCTCTATATATATATATATATATATATATATATATATATATATATATATATATATATATACGCTCGCATGCACACACATATATATATATATATATACTCTGTTACTCTATGAAGATAAATATTCATACCGTTGTAGTCCAAAAGTCTACTTCAGTTTTAGTTCAATATATTTTAATAACATTTTGTTTTTCATATTGTTTTTTAATCTTAATAGAGTTCCAGAAATTTTGTTAACGATTCTTTAATTTGTTTTAGTGATTATTCTTTAATAAGAACTGTTTATACCTGTTCCTTCCTTTTGTTCTTTAATAATATGCCTTGTGTGAGTATAATTGGTTACCTACAAAACGTAGATATGTAGAGCGTTTTAAAGTCAGTTTAACTTTTATACATCCCATATTATCAGCACTTAGTGTATATCCGAGTTTGAAGCCATTCAATTCTATAAATATTTATCGATTTGCGACTCAAGTTAGCTAATTCTACTGTTATTTTGTAAGTGAAAACTTTCTATAGCGGCCTACAAAACCTTATTAGATTGACATAAACTTACAATTTCGTGATAGTATAATTTTTGTCCTTAAAGTGAATTAAATGGTAAAAATACATAACTTATTATTATTGTTATGTTGAATTATTTGTATTGAGACTAGATAAAATTTTAAAAAAATAATATATTTATTAACTGAATAAAACTATTTAATATTAACCTTTTCTCTTTTAACATTGTTCAGTAAATAATGTAATATAACCAACGTGTAAAACAGCTGTTCTACAACATAACCTATAACACAAAATCAGCTGTTCCATGAAATCATATGTTATCATTTAATTCACTTTGAGGCGAGTCATACGGTAACCTGACTGAAATTATACTGTCCTGAAATTGTATGTTAAAAAGAACTCTACCTTGAGTAAGAAAGTAGACAATTTGTTTATTTGGGTGAAATATATTTTAATTGTACATTTAAACCACTAATTTTAAAACATTATTCTGTATTATCAAGGAATTTCAAGCTGTTATTGTTTTTCTTCTTATAGGTTACAAATAGTATCCTGGCTTACCTTATCGAAGGTCCCGATATGGACTCCAGGTGACCTCAGCTGCACTGCTATTGCTAGCGGTATGATTCTATTGTGGATGGTGCTATTAGAAGTCACGGCCCCTTGCAGAGATTTAATAACATCCTGAACTTCGTCTCTGGATTTTGAATCCATGTGTACCAAAGCAATGCCCATGCCACTGTCCATCAGGTCAATCATGGTCTCTGCACTTTTACTGGAAGATCCTGCAATTACGTGCAAAGTGTTTGGCTCTAAAATTATTCGTAATGGCAGTAGTTCATTACATTATATTTTTCTACTGACCTAGAAGCCAAAATAGAAAATTGATTATGACTCCTCAGAAGTGAAAGATGTAGGTTTTGAAAACTTACTTAAATGAGATCACACCATTCTTGTTCAGATTGCGTCATTAATAAAGTTAGAATAATGGTCACGTTAATAACTTTCAACTATAGACCACTGGAATATTATATATGAAGACATATGAAATCGAAATTATACTCTCAAACAGTAGCTTTAAAAGTGAAATTGAAAGAACTTTAAATCCATTTGAAATTTATAAAACTATAATCCGCATCCCATGAGTAGTGTTATGGAATTTTAAAACGATCATAGTATAGCATTAAGTGGAGGATAATATTTCAACAGATGTTGCAACAATAGATTTATTATTTCATTTTTGCAACGATTTTAAGATATTCTTAGATATTAAACGTAGGATATTATTCTTTCTGCTTTAAAAATTAATATTTTTTTTAGTTTTGGATATTTAAAGTTTGTTTTTAAACATATTTTTATTTTGTATTTGATTTTATTATCGATTATATCATAATTAAATTTTCTATGTGTTTTATTTATTAACATGTATTTAATACGTATTTTTAAAAATATTGAATTCCAAATATAAAAATACTGTGAATAGCACTATTTATTTTCTTATAATCTAAACTATACATTTTTCCTAACTTAATATGGCTCTGCAATCTTTTTCTATCTTTTTTTTAGGTGAAAATCCAAATAAAAGCAATTTCGCTCCTTAAATAACGTCCCAAAGTTATAGTTGTAACTTATTTCAGGATAATTTTGAAATTTGGGCAAAATCTTTCTATGGTCTTTCTTTCTCTCTAAAAAAGCATTCCTAGTCTTATGTACGACCTCTTCTCTTACTTTTAGCTGTAGAATCACTTTCAGGAGCTTTTTCTTTTATCGTAATTCATCTTCTATATATTAAAGAATTCCACAAAACATTTCTTTATTCCTTCCTTCAAGGAGCCTTGCATTGCTCTCTATCACTCTTTTCTCCATCCATAAAATTCTTATTTAAATATTTCTTATCAGATTTGAAAACAAAATCAACATCAATCATTAGCAAATACTTTAATAAAAGTTATTTTTCAGTATATAATATATCAAATTAAAAATGTTGAAGAGTAATGATATCTCAAATATTGTATTAAAAAATGCTTAAAGTGCCATTCCAAGGTTGTAAAAAACCTGTTATTCAAAAGTATTCAGTCAAATAACATTTGAAAACAATTTTGCCAAGTTTGGGTACAGAATCAAAAATTTTCAGAAAAGCTATTAACATTTTTATTAAAGTAGACAAATTTTAGTTGGAAGGATTAAAAAAAGTGGAATTGTTTTTAAAAGTGTAAATGATCTTCAATCAACAATTAAGTGAACAGGGAATTCAGTAATTTCTACAAAGACTTACCAATGGTGCACATTAGGCAAGTTAGAGGGATCTTCAAAGTTTTCGATTCCATATGTAAGGAAGACATGTAGTCCAAATAGGAAGGTTTGAATGCTGCCGGCGTTTGCATTTTTGGAGGCATACATGGATCTGGCTTGTGCTGAAAAAAATGGTATAACAATTAAGTTTAGGTACTGCTCTTAAAGAATCGATTAGGGGATTGTTTCTGCTCGAACCATTTCGTTTCTTTTCTTAATACGACTCGCATTATAAGGAACTATTTTGTGTGAAATTTTGTTCCCCACCGAGTTGTTTTTTTAGTGGAGAGTAATCTAACATTTGGACATTATGGAATAATGCTAAAAAACTTTTCCTGCGGAATCAAAAGTGTTTCGAAGTTCTGAAGTCAAAAACTTTCTGATGCTAAAGATTGTGTTATTACAGAGGATATTTTAAAACCTAACAAACAATGTCAAATGTTTTCTAATACTGATATATTTTGTTACAAAATGATATTAATATGTAACACTGGCTTTTAGTTAGACTTACGTTTTGTATAAATTAGGGTTGATGTGTCCTGTTATCAACTCGATTCATATATAGGGAACCATTATCTTCTGGTCCGAGTTGATAATGGGTTACATTTACCGGAACGACCACCCCATTTAGCTAAAACTAAGTGCTACTATGCAGATACATTTCAATTTCCCAACTAGCTAAAAGTTTCCTTCAGGAAACAAATATCCGAGTTCAATTCTTCATAGTAGGAATTTTGAACAGGAAACTGCAGCCAAATAAATAGAATATATTTCATAAGGTCTATTATGATGTATTTTTATACTAAATACCAGGGTACCAACGTAAGGATTAAAGAAGCCTTAGCAGTAGCTAAAAGTTTGAATAGTTGACGATTTTATGCCACTGGTATGATGTAATAAGATTAGAACAAAAGTCATAAAGATTAGGAACCATAAAGATATGACAGAAGATAGTGATAAAGTAGTAGCAAGAGAAAATATTAAAAAAGACGGTTTTTTATCTCCAAAAACACCCTTATAAAGAGGAACAATGATGTTCTTCATTGTAATGTTTAAGAATAATTATTTTCATAGCGACGACAAAGAATGTGAGGTCGAGTCTTTCAGAACTATCTGTCGGGCCTTTATTAAACTTTACTTTTAACCGAGTATAATGATAACTGTATAAAACAACTGTGGCATAATGTTTAATTTAAATAAATGAAACCTCTATAGTACAAATGTCTTTTTCTTTTATTTAAGACCTTAATTTCAATTGCATAGCAATCATCCTCAGAGGTAATTTACAATAAAAATACAGTTATTGTATTACATAAAATACATGTTTTAAATAAAACATAAGGTTTTAAATAAAAGAAAAAGATATTTGGTATATAGGTTTCATTTATTTAAATTAAGTATAATGGGTTTAAAACACCAGACTGATTTTCTTCATCTTTTTAAATCTATGAGCAGGTTATTACAATTTCATCGCTATTATCTTTTTTTAATTCAATTGCTTTAAACATTCAATAAATTTTCAATTACTTACCCATGGCATCACTGTTATGGGTATAAAGGGAGTCACCATTTTATTTAATTTTGATACTATTATTTAAAGCTATTATATATACATAAACGAATAATTTAAAAAAATTAAATAAAAAGATTTTAATGAGACAAAAAGTGTTGCTATGGAAATGGAAATAGCCTACAATGGTTAGCCTTAATTACAATGGTTTAATAAGGACATAGGCTGACTAATTAGTAAGCTTCGTCATTTCCGCTCAAACAATTAATTAGGAGAAAGAACAAAAGCTATTATATTGTCAAATTAATACTACCTTGCATGAAAAACTCTTTCAATACCTTTTTTATGAACTGTAATAAAACATGTGTTTTACATTTGATTTGATAAAGGGTTATGGAAATATGTCAAAGGCGAAAAAAATATTAGATCGAGGGAAACAAATATGACTCTAACGAATGCTACATTAATCGAATCAATAAATAAATCTAATTACATACAAGATATGCATTGACGCCCAAAGAAAATAGAAATAATCTAAACAACTTTGAAAGATTCAGGACATAGGCCTACGAGAAAAGTATCACTTGTAGGAATAGATACGAAATTAAAAAATTATTCAGATATATAGGAACACGTCGACAGAATTATTGGCACAGCTAAAAAACTGAATGCATTAGATTTTAAGATTGCAACTCATTTTGTAGCTATTATATTGCTTATAGGTTATCTGGTAGATACAAGTCACCGATAGAGAATTCAAGCACTATACAAATTCTAGAACCTATCCAAAAGATTCTATATGGGTTGTTATAGAATTGGTCTTATTTCTTATGTCCCCAGTCAAATATTGTTCGAATTTGGCGTGTAACCATGAAGTAAATAGTAAACACTATGGTAATTTTACTGAAAAAAAGTATTTTGAAAAACACAGGTTTTTCAAATATATACTAAAGAAGTTCATTTCTAGCTATGAAAAGATGACTCAGTTTAAAAAAGTGCTAAACTTCGAACATGAAGATACTCAGTTCGAATCCGACCTACACATCTGAATTTTTATAATTTAATTATTGAATAAATATTTGAAAAAGTGTATTAACATCAATTATCATCCACTATAGTGATTAAAAAAATGGGGAACTTGATTGGATGAATAAAAACATATTTTATTAACAATTGAAATATGTACAAGTTATATACCAGGAGAGTGTGATTTAATAAAAGGAATTTTTACTAAACACTAGTAAATATTTACAAACTTGCCTATAGTAGCACTTACTTACATTTGTTGAGGACGGCCGTTTCGGGAGATGTGTCCCATTGTCAACTCAGACCATAACTGATCTCAAGGTTTACATAGGTTAAGGTATTAGGGTGGGGGGGTATATTATGTTTGTGTGAGTTGTAATGTAATTGTGTATTGAGTATGTGTGTAGGGTGTAGTTTGAAGTGTCTGTATATTTCGTATTGTTGGGTTGTGTAGCGTTGGTGAAAGGGTGAAAGTGACGGTGCTAGTACCACCACCAAAAAGGGAGGCCACTCTGTTAGTCAAGCTCATGAGGATGCAGAACCCCGAAATTGACACTTCAAAGTGGAAGATCCTACAGTGCATTGAGCGGTGACCTGCAAGCCTCCTCTGCCTAGGATTGGATGAGGCATCGGCCAGACTATTAAAGGCAAGAGATGGGAAAGCTTTCCTGGGGACTTCAGAGGTCACTTTTAAGTGGAACTCTAAGGACCCGGAAGAGAAGGGCGAGAGAGAGAATCATGAGAAGACGTAGGGGTCAGTTGGATATGGCTGACCCTCAAGCAATGATCCTACAAATTAACTTGCACCACAGTAAAAGCGCCTCGGTGGTCCTAACCAGGTGCTTAAATGTGAGGCACACATTACCAGCGCTTGCGCTAGTGCAAGAACCGTGGCTGGTCAGGAACCGTATAAGGGGTCTGACTGTAGCTGGGCGCACCTACGCAAGTGGGGAACATGAGGGGCACAGAGCATGTGTGATAGTCAGAGGACTAGAAGCCACGCTGATTCAAGAATTCTCAACTAAAGACCTTGCGGTGGTTAGAATTCGAGGCAAGAGCGAGGTAACTGGGAGCAGGGAGTTCATTGTGGCCTCCACTTACTGCGCCCACAATAGAGAATCGCCCCCTGCAGAATTACGTAAGTTAGTTCGGTACTGCAGGGAGAGGAATATAGGAATCTTAGTGGGCTGTGATGCCAATGCTCATAATGAGGTGTGGGGCAGCACAGACACAAATGAGCGAGGTGAAGAGCTCCTAGCTTTTTTGATTGAAGAAAACCTTGTGGTGCCGAGCCAACATTTGTCACTTCAGACAGAATGGAGGTTCTAGATATCACCTTCTGTAATAGACAAATGGTAAGGTGGGTGCATGACTGGCAGGTTTCGGATGAGCCCTCCATGTTTGATCATCGGATCATCACTGCTACGATGAGGGGAGTTGTCCCCCAGGTGGTGTGGCTTAGGAACCCGAGAAGGACAAACTGGGAAGATTTTAAGTCCTCAGTGAGGAGGCGGATGTCAGATTTCTGTGGTAAATATGGTACATCAAATGAACTGGAAAATACTGAGGTCTACATCAGGACTGCAATTTCCACGTCGTTTGAGAAAAATTGCCCTCTCTCGTGGATAAACACTGGGCGCGGTAAGCTTAAGTGGAACAGCGAGTTAGAGGCAAGACAGAAAGAGACTAGAAGGCTCTTTAGTAGGGCAAAGAAGAAGAAAACGGCGGAGACCTGGCAGGCATATAAAGACAGCCAGAGTCTCTATAAAAATCTTATTAAAGAGGTTAAACGTGCTTCTTGGGAAAAGTGGTGCTCAGAGACAAGCACACTGAGTGACACTGCTAGACTGTTTAAGATGTTAGCAGGTGGACCGAGGGGAGAGCTTAAGTTTGTCAAGAAGACTGATGGTAGCTTTACTGACACCCCGGAGGAAACACTGCATCTGCTTATGAGGAACAGTTTTCCCGATATTAGACCAGTAGGGGACGGTGCTCAAAACCTCCGACATACTGGGCTAAGGGCGGACTGGAATATTGCTGGGCAGGTGATTTCAGCGCAAAAGGTGAGAGAGGCGATTCTGTCTTTTGAGCCTTTTAAAGCGCCTGGATTAGATAATATTACTCCAGCAATACTACAAAATTGCTTGGAGGAAATAATAGGGCCACTGACAGGATTACTCAGAGGCTGTGTTGCCTTGGGTTACACGCCTGTGCAGTGGCTCAAAACGAAAGTTATCTTTATCCCCAAACCGGGGAGGAAAGGTTACACAGAGGTAAAGGACTTCAGACCTATCAGCCTTACATCTTTCTTGTTAAAGACATTGGAAAGGCTAGTGGACCACTATTTGAAGGAGGGACCTCTGAAGCAGTATCCGCTTAATCAGGACCAACACGCCTATCGAACTGGTAGGTCAGTGGAGACTGCGCTGTTGTCGGTTGTGGACTTTATTGAGGGTCAGATCAACAACAAGGGGATATGTATTGGGGCTTTTCTTGATATGGAGGGGGCTTTTAACAGTACCTCTAGACTTGCCATCAAGAGAGCAGCTATGGATCACGGGATTTCTGATGGAATTATAAATTGGATTATGAGTTCCTTGGAAAACCGGATAAGTACTGCATCCTGGATGGGGTGCACGATAAATGGGATGGTCTCAGAGGGCTGCCCGCAGGGTGGAGTGTTATCCCCTTTGCTGTGGTGCCTTGTCGTGGACGGCCTACTAAGGACGCTCAGTGGAATGGGTGTCAAGGTGGTAGGATATGCGTATCACATAGCTATCCTTGTTAGGGGACCATTTGAAGAGGTCCTCAAAGACCTGCTTCAAGAGGCACTCAAGGTAACAGAAGCATGGTGCAGGGAGAATGCACTATGCATTCAAGGAGAGAAATCTGTGGCACTCATCTTCACTAGGCGATATAAAACTAAATTGCTGGAGATGATGGAAGTTGGTAATACCAAAATAAGCTACGTTGAGAGTGCTAAATATCTGGGAGTTATTCTGGATAGGAAGCTACTCTGGCGTGAGCACTTGGAGGATAAGTGCAAAAAAGCCATAGCTACGTTCTGGCAATGCAGAGGAGCAATAGGCACGAGATGGGGTTTGGGTCCACGTCAGATGAACTGGATTTATTCCGCCATTGTGGTGCCGAGGTTGGTCTTTGCCTCAATCGTCTGGTGGGACAGCGCACAGAAAGAAACAAGTAAAAGAATGCTGGACTGCGCGCAGGGTCTCTTCCTTAGAGGCATAACAGCTACAAGGAGAAGCACACCATGTGCGGCCATGAGGGTTATGTTGGGTTTTCCAACCTTGAGTCTTCAAATTAGGATGGAGGCAATGAAAACTGCATACCGGCTGAGTTGTACCGGGCAGTGGAAGACAAGTAGCAAACTTCATAAACAGCTATTTGGGGATTCACTGAAGGAGCTCAGGATAAGATACTGTCTCTTAAAAAGGAAAAAGGAAACTACAAAATCCATATTCCTGCAAGAGAGGCATGGGCGGAGTATAGACCCAGACATGGTGAAATCTGGTTCACCGATGGGTCCAAGATGAAGGAAGGAGTGGGAGCAGGATTTAGTGGACCGAGACACCAAGACAGATTTTGTCATCGCCTGGAGGACTACAACTCTGTCTTCCAGGGGGAGGTGCCTGCGATCAAACTATGTGCTGAGGAAATAATAGGGTCTGGCAGGAGGGGCAAGACCATCTGGATTTGCTCGGACAGTCAGGCAGCTCTGAAGGCTTTAGGTAAGGCTAGTACCAGCTCTAGGCTGGTGGCTGAGACTATAGCTTCTCTAGCAGAGCTGAGTAAGTATAATTCACTCAACCTATCCGGGATTCCAGGACATTCTGACTGGATAGGGAATGAGAGAGCTGACGCCTTAGCAAAACAAGGGTGAATAACTCAAGGACCATTGCTGAGGGCAGTGGGCATGCCGCCTCAGGAGGGGCGCAAGAGGATTACGGCACATATAGACAGGTTGTGCAGGGAAGAATGGAATGTAACCTTGGGGTGTAACAAATCCAAGGTACTGTGGGGTTACTCAGGAGATTTGTGGGGCAAAGAACTACTCTCCTTAAGTAGACATCAACTCAGACCTCCTGTAGAGCTGGTTACAAGCCATGGGAATCTGAGGGGGTTCCAATACAAAATTGGAAAATCTAGGTCCCCTGTGTGCAAGAGATGCGACGAGGATGAAGAGGAAAGCCCAATCCACGTACTCTGTGAGTGTCCTGCTTTGGGAGCTGCAAGGAGAAAGTGGTTTGGCTCGCAGGTATGTACACCAGAGGATATCAGAAGATTCAGCATCAGGTGGGTACTTAATTTCTTCAAAGAGGTAGGTATCCACTAAGATAGTCCTGTGGTAGGGATGGGAAGAGAATACAAAGACTGCAGCTAAGTGCTCTACACCGATAAGGTCCCTCCGAGTCTTAGTAATAATAAATAATAATAATACAAAGCACGATAAAAATAGTCTTAATGACGTTGATTTTTTAAAATTTTTTGTTTTTAAATTACTTGTTTTAATGTGTAGAACACGAATATCAACTTTTTTATGCAAAGTATCTATGAGTGTTAGATGTTAGATCACAGAGAGCCACAAGTCTTTGATTCTGGTTTATTAGTCATTTACATTTCAAAATTTACAATACTGTTTCTTATCCATTAACAAAAAATTAGTTTGTGATTGCAATGAGTATTGTAAATGTAATGTGGCAAAATGTTTAAAAATGGAATTTAAATTTCTTTTAGATATTGGTCATGCTTATAGAATTTTAAATGTGTCACAAATTTTTTGAAATCTAGAAACTGAATCTACTTAACATATAACTCCAACTGAAAACTCTTGAGGTGAAATAAAGAGTGTACATGCTGAGAAATTTATCTTATAGAATTTCTTAGTTCAACATAATTAATTTCTGATGTTATCATTTCACATTGAATTTAAAAACAAAATTAGCGGTCACTTTTTTCGCAACTAAACAATTGTCTTTAAACAATTATCTGAAATTAATTTGTAATTTATGTAAATCATTACAAAATATTACTTTTGGGATCACTTAGGACAATACAAATACTTACTTTTATAATTTAGAAGACGTGTTTCGCACAAGGTTAGAGTTTTGTTTAATGCTATGACTCACGGTAAAACTTTAAATTAATATGCAAAGAAAATATATCATATTAATTTCAATTTAAAAATTTTACGTTTATACTTTAATTTAGAAACATACTAGGCAATACCTTTTACCGAATATGTATTATAAATTACAAGATAAAAAAAACCCTTTACTCACACAAATACAATAATACAATAAAAACACATTTTTCTTTAATTATTTTGAGCTAAATGTGAGTTTTATACATTTCTTCCATTACAATAAAATAAATATGGGATATGAAAAACAACGGTTTATGTAATAAAATCAAATTAAGACTCATGACTTCTGTTAAAGTTTTATTGGCATGGCTACTGTTTCCAGAATGTTTGGTCACAACATCGTTGTAGTGATATAGTCTAAATTTTCGTGCAGATCTGTGGATATGTGCGGGAAACAATATTCGTTTGGCATTAGTCGCTATAATCATCTGTTTTGAGTATAGGAATAGTATGTTTGAATTTAGAACTGCATATAAAAACATACCATTTTAGAACAAACAGGAGCTGTAACCGGTAAAACACGTTTTTAGGATAGATTATAGACTATTTATTTTTTGTGAGAAATTGGTAAGTTATTAACAATAATTATATCATTTATTGTTTAATGTTGAAAGACATGGTTTGGTTTAAATTACAAAAATTAATATCCATATAAGTAAAGTGTTTGGTTATGTACAATGATATTACTTTGTTAATAAGTCTTTTTTTAGTCAAGAGCTACCAAAATAAAAAATGGTCTTTAATAAATGTAGTGATATATTAAATTATATCGTTCTATTAAATATTGCAAAATTATTCTATATAGTATTTTATATATTGCAAACCATAAATTGTAGCTAAACACTCCAAACATTATCTCCACATTTCAATACATTAGAAACAGTTTCTTTCAAACTCTATGCTTTTTAGCCACACAAGGGATTTTTTTCTCCATATTACATATGTTTCTTAGATATACATATTGATATAGACATAGATGTCTATTCTTTCATGTTATAATGCTGAAGTTATGAGAAATCAATTTACCCTAGTTGTTTCTGTGGACAGTCAATAATGAATATAAGAGTAAATGAACTGTTGGTGACTAAACTTTATTTTAAGAACATAATAGAAAATGTAATAAAGTGCTACCAGATTTTAGTCACTTTCCTTTCTTAATGGCTTGTTAACAAACTCAGTTGTTATTGTGTTTAAAATGTAAGACAAGTGACTCTTATATTTATTGAAAAAAGTATATTCCAGTTTTTGTAAGACAACAGTAGGCTATTTTAAGTGTAGTCTGAACAAGTGTGCAGTGACATGATAATATATGGTGAAGGTGGAGATGAAAATATACTTTATTGGTGTTAAAATCTTGAGTATGACTGGGCTAAAACATTTTCTGCTATAATTTGGAAAACATTTACAGGCATAAAACAAAGGAAGAAAAATAAGTAATAAATACACAAAAACCTCTTAACCACAAACTTTCTTTAATTTACCCTAATGTACATTTCAGTTACAAAGTAACCATCCTCAGATGGATAACATACAAAGACTGTCTTTGTATGTTATCCCTCTGAGGATGGTTACTTTGTAACTGAAATGTACATTAGGGTAAATTAAAGAAAGTTTGTGGTTAAGAGGTTTTTGTGTATTTATTATTAAATTCAACCACAGTATATTCCTAATAAATAGTAAGAAAAATAAGGCCTATTACAATGACTTCAGTTGAGAAAGTTTCTACCATAGACTTGTACATAATTTTTTATGTACTATGCACTATAATAATGTAGTTTTGGATAATGCAGGATTTTGTGAAGCATTACTCGATAAAATAATGACTACTTATTTAGAATATATTTTTTAGTAACACAAAAATTTTATAATAATTTGAACTTGTTGCAGTGTTTGTCAAGTATTACGTAGATCTAATTTCCTTGACCTAATGGTCAAACATACAGGCAACCAAACACATAAATTCAACATATACTTTAAACCGGGTAACCCTAATACTACCATATGGGGAAGTTTTATTTATTTCAACCTTTTATATATATTTTTAAATATTATATATTGTTTTAAAACAATGTATGTTATTTTGTATACTGTATAACGTATAACTATATTAATTATTGTAGTTAAAACCTATATGTTATTTTTAGTGTTAATTAATAAAATCATGATAGTTGTATTTAAAGAATTCGTATAGGCTATTATACAAAATTTGAATTTAATGTACAATATAAATCAATTTAATTGAAATTAATTTTGTAGTCAAATAACATGGAGCGTCCAAATAAAGTGAAAAGTTCTGCTTCAAATCATCTCCTCATGACTCCTGTAGAAGAAAAGGCTGAAAGAGTAAAGATGAAGAAAGAACTAGGTCTTCTAGAAGGTGTTGCTATAATTCTTGGAATTATTTTTGGTTCAGGTATTTCATTTCACAATAAATTTTTTAAAATTTAATTATGCTTTTAACTAAAAACGATGTAAATATGACATGATTCTGGTATTTCTATTGACTTCAGAACCAACTGATATTGCAAAGAAAATATTACCTAATGATGCAAACAGTTCTAAGGTGCTAACAAAATAAAAACAAACAACAAATTTGGTGCTGATACCCCAAAAATTTAAAAATAAAATCAATTTCAAAACAACTAGAGGACAGAGATACTATATAAAATCATGAATTTATCTTAATTTTTACTGATATAAAGTCCCTTAATGCTTTTAAGATGTTACAAACATTATTATTTACTATTAATGCACAAAATCTGCAATATTACAATGAGAATGTACATAAGTATCATGTGCGTAAACGATTAGAACTAGTAGTAGTAGAATAAACAAGAAAACAACACTAATTAGATAGATTTCCCGTCCAGTGAGAAGAAAATTCTATGCTGCTATATATCTCATATGAGGTTGAACAGATAGTAGCAAGACTTTTATAGAATGAAGTTAACACAATTAATATGTTGTTTCTATGGATTAGATATCAGTCACTTTTGTTCACTATTCAAAATCGCTCAACAAAATGGCTTCCAACACACACTCATAGACAACATACTCAGGAAAATGAAACATAAATACCATAAAACAGTCACACAAACACACCACACAAAAAGCAACAAATACATATCCCTCACCTACAACAATAAAAACACACACAAAATAGCCTCCACATTCGAAAAACTACATTACCAAATATCTTACAAAACAACAAACACTCTGAGAAAACATACAACCTTTTCAAAAAGAAACTATACAAACTCTCAGATATTTACAAATTAACTTGCAACGATTGTCCCAACTATTACATCGGTCAAACCGGCAGGTCATTCTATACACGCTTCGACAAACACATTACCCAAACAAACCCTAAATCCAGCTACATAAAACATGTAAATAACATCCAACACACATACCGAGATACACACTAATTTAAATATTCTACACACATTAAAACAGTAAAAAACTAACAATCTTAGAAAAATATGAAATCTACAAACACTATGCAACAGACAGGGAAAATATATTAAACAACCACACACACTGTGAAGCCAATAGCCTCTTCCAATAGATCACACAAGACGCCAACATCTCACTCATGTCATAAATCCAACCTTGTCATACCGTTTGTAAACAGCCAAAGCCGACAGTAGAGGGTTAGCTTCGTAAAAAGAAGGGTTGTTTTGAAACGCGTCAGCAAGTAAGCAATTACGTATTCACTTAGTTAAATAGTTTAAAAATAGTATTCAAAATAATCTGGATGTGATTGTAAACATCACACCAGTTTAGATAAATGATCCAAACATGAGATAGCTTTTCAGATAATTTTTTATAGTAGATAAAATGTTTGTATACATCCACATAAAATTGGTAAATTTATTTGCATACATGCAATGTAATCTGAATTTTAAATTAATAGTCCAATTTTTAAATTATATACTTGTACTATAGTACTTGTTAAAAATCTCAATTTGTGTGGCAAAACTAAATGTAATTCTTGAGTGTATGTGAGGCAAATTGTGTGTATAACTAATATACTTGTACTGTATTTAAAAACATAAATCTTACTGTATAATGTATAAACCATAGTTCATCTAATGATTATTGTTTACTTTCATAACATGAGGCATTGTAAAATATATTACAAGATTGGTTTTATTTAAAATATTTTAAAATTAATTAAAGAAAAATATCAACTGTTATGCCCTTAATTATTATGGTAATAGTTTATCGTTAGTCCACCATCTTTGATATTTTGCATTTTTTTAAATACGTTCTAAACAAGGAAAAAAAGAAAAAACATCAAGAAGCCTGAAAAGAAATGACATTACCTAACATTGAATGTATCTGCTAAATTCGAATGTGTAACATATAACTTTGTACAAAGAATGTTCCCCTTTGAAAAAAAACTCCATTTTAAACAGTATAATAATACATCATAACAAAATTTGATATGGACTGGCCAAAATGTAACATTTTGTTAACCTAACTTCACAAACACAGCTCTGTATGAATTAAATGTTAAAGAACTGCTGCACTATACCACATTGGAAAAATATATTAAAAAACAGCTACAGAGTATCCAGTTAGGCTGTATTTGGTAATAAACAGTGGTGAGGCTTGAGGTCATCTATAGAAATTTTGATAGTTGAAAATTACATATTTCAGAAGAACGTGAAAGTAACCTCATAAGATATGCAAAATTGTTGAGAAAAAGGTGGGAACCAGCCCTAAATAAGCAGTGGATTTTTTTGTCAGCACATCTAATTAATTTTTACTAAACATTCCTGCTCCCGCTATTTTATACCCTTTTAGTGTGTAAGGTACCTTTTGGTGTGTAAGAAATTAGGTTTAAAGTCTTTCTTTCAAAATTTTTAATTTTTGGACCACCAAAACAAGGTTTTATTATTTTTCCTTATTCATAATATTTTTCTATATCGTCAGGTAATAATTTTTGTGTGTGCAAAAGGGTTAACAAAAATCGCCTTAATGTTACTTGACTTAATTTCTTATATTTTTTAAAACCAAATCTAATAAACAGGTGATTTGATACCTTAATTTAATATAGTTTTATAGTAATGCAATATAACAATGTGACAGTGCGATAATTTTTCAACAATTCATTCATATAGGAGTAGCTTATGTTTGTGTTCCAGTTTTAACAAAACTTTAAAGGACTATTTATGGTTTCTGACTAATAGTGTTTTTCCTTATTTAGAATGTATTTTTAAACAACGTATGTTAATAGTAAAAGAATCAAAACCAGTGAACTAATGGTAAACTATTACCACTAATATTTCTCAGTACTAAATAATATTAATGTTTTAGATTTAAAACATTTAAGTTGTTTCTATTAATGAATTAATTTGTGTTATTGAAATTTTCTTTTAATTAATGACAGTGAAATAATTAAACCTAATAAATTTGATATGATTTATGTTGTTTTGCATCACTAAAAATTTTTAAAGTAAGATTTTAACAAATTCAGAGAGAAATCAACTACATTTTTCATGTGAAAGATTTGAGGACATAGTTGTTTACAGATTCTTAAATAAGAATATATTATAATATTTGCATTTTGATACAGATTTTTGTTTAATATTATAATTTAAAGTTTTTGCATCGTTTTTACACTGTTTTATTCAATTTTTAAGTTGTGAACGAAAAAAACATTGTTGGTATTTGCCTTCTACTGATATTTAATTATATCTCATCCATATCTATTTATATTATGATAGTGAATAAGGTTTACAAATGATGGTAGTTGCATATCACTTGTCAATGGAATTATTGATAACTACAATTTGAAGTGATTAGTTATTTGTAATCAGACATTGTTTGTTGATCTGTGTAATAAGTAGCAACATTTAACCTCAGTCGACCTATCCAATCAATTATTGTAGATTTCAATTTATACAACTGACAACAAACTAAATTGCTCGAACAACTTTTGATTTTTTATTAGATGACGGGTGCGAATATTTGATGGATTATTTTAATTTTGCATATTATTTTATTAATTTTTTCACTAATGAGTAGTACAGTTTTAATCCATGTCTACAGTTGTGTCACTTTATTCATATGTGCATACAAAAATGTTTAAAATATAGTTATTTTGGTTTAAATTGTTTTATGTTGTCACATTTGCTTTATAGAATAATAATTTTTATTAATGTTTCAATCAAATTGTCTTTGAAATCCTCCAACTTGTGTATGTTGTTGGGCCAACAGCCTTGAAATTTACCAATGAAGTTCTAATACTTACTCTATTTTAATATCAAATCAAAATCATATTTATGCCTTTCACCTAATCTAATCTTGATAATTAATCATTATACATTTAAAATTATAAATATATTGAACATGTACACATTGGAGTACGCCTGTATAAAAAATCAAGGTTATATTATAAAATAAACGAGTCTCAATTATATAGTCTGACAAAATTTAATTTTTATTAGAGCTACAAGTAAACTTATTTTAGGCTTGAAGTACTTTTTATACTCCAGAAAACATGAAATAAATTGTATTCACTCTCATTCCATAAATAACAATATATAAATGCTTTTGTTTATTAACATTACATTCTAAAAAATTACAGATAAATTTCTTAATTAAGTGTGTTACAAAAATTGTACAAATAACTGACAACATTTTCTTCCTTTGTTTTTTTCAATAACTACAAATATGTACCTAGAGATAATAAACTACTCATATATCAGCGGAGGCTACAATTAAAACCAACAAAGCTGTGATTATCTTAATGTATGAGTGGGTTTTGTACTTCCAGAGAATATTTGGGATGTATTTCAGAAAGTAAAGATACAAGCCTTAGTAAAAATGCGAACGTCAAAAGTTGATTCTTGAATATAAAGTAAACAATGTTCTATAAATTATAGTCATATCTTGTTTAGTTCTATATCTGCTGAGTTGAAAAAAAGGGGAAAATATCTTTAAGGTTCCTAATTAATATGTAAGATTTCACTAATAATAGTCTAACTAAAACCTCTGAGTCAGGTAGCTTGCAAATGATAGTGTATGTGTGTGTGTGTGTTTTATGAATACTATGAACATAATTTGCAGGTTTTCCAGAAATGATGTACAGGATGGTTTTAACCCTTAGCACTCGACGGTCGGGGCAGCCCCGCCAAGCATATATTGCAGTTTACTCGTATGTCGGGGGTCACCCGACACGATTTTCAAATGCCTATAACTCGTCTGCGGCGAAGCCGACGACATTCAATCTTTTACCATTTGGTGCTACACTCTATTGACAATAATTTGAACAAAGTTGAAAATGCCTAGGAATATGTGAGTCATCACAAAATCTAGTTTGCCGCTACGTTGTAAGCTGCAAGTAGGTTTTGCCGGTTATTTGTTTACTCGTAGTTTGCCGTGGATTCACGTACAATTAGTGATTCTGAAATTCCTGATCTTTTACTTGATCCTGATTTATTAGAATGTAGTTCAGTTTCATAAACAAAATAATTAAACCAACAGGTATTTGTAAATATAACCAGTTTATGGGTGGTGTAGATTTAGCTGTTCAATATAATGAACCATGCAGTTTTACGAGACAAACAAATAAATGGTGGAGGAAAATGTTTTTCTGGCTGTTAGTTGTAGCTGTAGTAAACAGTATTATCTATAATAACAAAAAAAAGGAATTAGAGATAATCCTGTTAAACAAATATAGTTTCGCCAAAACTTCGTGATAGAATGCATTGGTGATATCAGAATAACCCGTATAGTAAGAAGGGTTGGCCATCAACTACTGATAAAGAAGAAAGACTGAATGGGAAATTACATTTAATCTTTTCCAATGATAAAAGTAGTTCTAAGGATTGTGTAGTTTGCAGTAACAGGAAGATAAAAGGAGGTAGAAGGGAAACAGCCTTTCACTGCAAAACATGCAGCCGAAAACCAGGATTTCATCCGGAAGGCTGTTTTCAAAGATATCATACTCTGCAAAACTACAAATAAGATAATAAAATCATGTACATACGGTATTAGTAAATAAAAATAGCTTAGTTTACTAAAATCATGTAAGAGAAAACAAACTTTCCCATAAACAATAATGCAACTTGCAGGCGAGGAATTTGTCTCAAATTAATTACAAGTGGGGAAGCAAAGCATGTTAAAAAAATCCGAGCGCTAAGGGTTAAGTGTCATGACATTGTTGAAAAATACACTAAGGACAAATTTTAGTACAGAGCAATTGGGGGGAATGCATTATTGAATATCATGCTTTGTTCAAACCAATCATCTGGCTAAATGAAGTTTGAATTTGAAATTAGCAGATACATTCTGATTTAAACAAGTACCAGAAAGAAAGAAATCATACAATTGACTTTTAGTTTTGTCAAAAGCCCAGATAGATAACTGTGGAAACAGAAATGTAAGGAAAGCAATTAAAATTAAGTAGGTGGACAAAATAAAAAAAATAATACTCCTAAATATCTTCTGGGAGTAAGTCATTCACAAGACATGTAATTTGAGTTACGGTGAAGTAAAAAAATATGTCATTGATTTTAACAAAAATATAAATACAGTGATACCTCTGTTAAATGGACACTTACAGTTCTCGATATTTTGACCGACCATGAGAGGTGTCTGTTTAGTGGAGTGATAAGGAGAAGCCGAATTTCAAAAATGATTACAGTATTTATGCACTAGACACTTATTTCTAATCCATTACTTAATAGGCTATAGTATTTAACTAATAATAATATATTAATGTATTTAGCACTAATACCAACGTACAATATTTAATTAATAATATAGGATACCTTTTCATAAATACAGTGTACAGTACAATAAATACTGTACTGTACTATTATTAAACATAAATTCTAAAGCAAATTTAAAAAACACTGAAGCAATACAGTAATACAGTAATGTACACTTTTTTAATTTGTGAATTACTGTAGAGCTTAGCCTATAATATTTTAAAATAAAGATTAATCGTCATTTGTTTTGATGAGCGGTGGGACTGTACAACAGTTTTGAGGTCACCGTTCAGGGAGGTTTCCCTGTATATATTTATATCCATATATTAATTACAACTCTATAAACTAGTACTTCTTTAAAATTGGTATGTTATGAAGATATTTTAACAATTCACTTGCAGTAGAAGAATCTTTTGATAATGGAAAAATTAGGTCTGTTTTAATGAAAGTTCTGTTATAAAACTAAAAGATTTTATAAAGTGCCTAAAATGCAAATAAAATGGAGGAAAATATATAAAGAAATAAACTGATTTAATAGATGTTTTATTTACAATGATTAAAAAATCACAGTTAACACATTTGCTTTGGCTACTGTAACATAAAATTTAGGCAATGCACTTATAGAAATAATTTTTAAAATTTTAATAACGAATCCTTCAGGTTGAAAGCCTTTTGAGGTTGTTGATAGGGTAAAGCACGGGATTTGAAAACAATTATGTTTAAAAAACATGAGGTTATATTTGTATACAATATTTAAATTACTATAAAAAAATTATTATTTCTACTTGCAGTTTTCGTGTTGTACATCTTGAGGTTTTTTTATAAATTACACTTTTCTTATCACTTGGCAAAAGAAACCACTATTTACTAATATTTTTCAGCAGATACCTTTCACAATAGGTCAGTGCATTATTCAATGCTGTGAGTCATGAACAAGATAGTTGCTCACATGACTCACAGCATAGAACAATGCACTGACCTAGTGTGAAATGCATCTGCTGAAAAATATCAGTAGGTAGTGGTATTTTTGGCAGTTGATACCAAAAGTGTAATATTTCTACACTATTTACAATTTTGTTGCAACATTTTTAGATGCAGTGCCACTTGACAGACGGTATAAGCAACAGGTCGTTATCTACCTTTAAAAAACTTTCATTTGTAAGCAGTGTATGGTTTAATAGGTTCCATTATAATGAGGTTTTAATGGCAATATAGTAAGGTTCTATAAACTGCTTCTGCAGGTAATAGGTTCTTGTTTGCTTCTGCAAACACGAGCAGATGACATGTGAACATAATTTAACATAATATAAAAAAAATAGTATTGCTGTTCAAAATATTGCAAACAAAATTCTGTTACAGTTCAATGTAAATTAGTGCAATCAACACTCAAATACAGATTGAGTAGATTGATTGAATGGTTTACGAAGTGGCATTCTAGTCATGAGTAAGTAAGTGTTAAATATAAAATTGAAATACAGCTCATCATGGAGACTTGTATAATATTGTTTCAAACATACATATTGTTATTGTTTAATGATGTGTCATTTCAACTACATGTGTCATTTAAATGGCATTGCTAAAGTTAGAAATTCTTTCAAAATGAATTGGGTCTATTATTATTAGTATTTTTTTAAAATTGTAATATAAATGTTAACAATAAAAATAATTGTTTTGTTTGTATTTAAATTTAAGGTATTCATTATGATATTTATTAGTTTTTACAAAATTTTATTTTAATTTTTTACACATAAGGTTACTTTTGTTACACAATGCTGCAAAAGCACTTCGTTTGTGAGGTAACCATATGGAACTAATGACACAATAATTTTTGCATTGCAAAATTGAACGAATTCCCTTGTGCAGCACTTTCAATTGCTTTTAAAAAGAATTCTACTTGACTAAAAGGTGTTAAATTGCAGGAATATTTATTTCACCCCGTGGTGTTATTGCTGAAGTGGGTACTGCTGGCTCTTCAATTGTCATTTGGGCACTCTGTGGAGTGTTGTCAATGATTGGAGCTCTTTGCTACGCTGAATTGGGAACTTCTATACCAAAATCAGGAGGCGACTATGCTTATATATTTGAAGCATTTGGGCCTCTTCCAGCTTTCTTGTACTTGTGGGATGCAATGTTAATTTTTGTGTTAGTATATTACAATATATCTAATTAAACCTAATACACCTAATTGTTTTCTAATTAAATTTTATTTAACAATGTATAGAGTAAGTGTACATTTGTTGTAAAAATTTGTTTTGATGAACATAACCGTATATAATATAACTTTACATACTTATATTTTAAATCTATCATATTTATAAATTATTTAAATTTATAAGTCTACTTTCACCAAAGTTTGAATTACTATTTGACCACTTGCTATTTGTTACCTATTTTATTATCATAGTAACAGGCAGTCTTTATGAAGTCTATACGAACTCGTGAATTCTCAGAACACATTAGGCAAACGTGGTGTGTTTTGGTTTTTGCATTCTGTGTGAACTAAGTTGTTTAAATATTTGTTACACTCTTGTTATGATTGTAAAAATTGTAAATTTAACATCATTTTATACTCACACGATGCTTGCAAATGTATTATAACAAAAAACAAACAAAAAAATTTAATTTTTGTTGGCTGTACAAAATATACATCACTGAATATAAATTCAAAAATAAAAGTGTTTGAATTTATTTAAACTGATTTATTATTGATTTTTATATTTATTTGAACTGATCAAAATTAATATTACATTTATGAAACTTATTTAACTTTGTATATGTACATCATATAAACGTATTAAATATATTGGAAATATATAGCATTTTTTTAAATTATAAATTGTATTTAAAAAATTAAATAGCTTACATAATGAATATTGGAATTATACATTATAAATAATACAATAAAATAACAATTTAAAAAATTAATTACGTGGTGAAAAACATCAATGAAACAGACATGTTCAATCCTAAAATAAAGATTTTCTAATCTCGAAATTTTGGGACTACAAATATGGTCTGGGACTTGAATCCCAAAGTGTGATTTCCCTGGGAACATTGAAGATGGAAGCAGATTCCAAAATAATGTTTTGTGTAATTTTCAGGAAATCATCAATCCTCTAATTTATTCACATGGGTTATAAGCGACTTTCTGAAAGGCCTTATGTTCCAAATTCTCAGAGTTGTTGCAAAATAATATTTATAGAGCATTACTACATTAATTTACTTACATCTTGTCAGAAATATTTATACATAACCTGTATTAAAAGCACATCATAAATAACAACAAATACGCCTGTAAAATAATATATTGGGATAGGTTCATAGATGACATCTTAATCTTATACAAAGGCAACTAAAGACAGACAAACACCTACCACAAATACATAAACAAAATACATAATACAAAATTCACACTGGAAACAGAACACAACCAACTTGTTAGATATTACAATTACAAAACAAAACAACAAACATACATTTAAATTGTACAGAATACAGAATACCACGACATACATAGTTATATACAACACTTCCAACTACCTCATACAATACAAACACACCAACTTCCCCTTCATGATGTACAGAGCAATCAAAATACCCAATAACAACAGCTCTTTAACAGCTGATTCTAAGACCATGGCCTAATACTAATATTGTTTTATTGGTTGGCTCTAAATCTCCATTACAAGCAATGACTAATAATTATAATACAGGTAGTGCAGTTGTACAGAATTTAAAAAAGAATTATAAAATTGTAAAAACCAATGTAATCAATATTGTAATGCAGTGGATCCCGTCTCATATGGGAATACAGGGGAATAAGACTGTAGATGAACTTGCAAAGAGAGGGACTAAAATTGTTAAAAAACCATCAAACGTTCCATCACTGCAAGCAAGAATGAAAAGTATTAAAATATCTTACCAACAAGGTTTTTAGGAATATGATGGAGGAAAAATTGAAGGGCAAGTCCTATAATGTGTATGAGGCTAATTTCACTCCTGAGAAAAAAAATCTGTTGCTAACTTCAGACTGGCCACAGGGCATGACTGTCTCGCCAGACATCTTAGCAGAATGAAAATAATAGAAACCAACAGGTGCACAATTTGTGCATGCCAAACATCTATTATGGACAAGGACCACTTCCTGGTCTGCAGTGGACTAGGTAAGGAAAGACAACAACGAAGAGACTTACCTGGATTGTATTGGGAGGCAAGATCTCGAATGACGTAAGCTAAGTGAGAGCCATTGGAAGAAGAAGACATGACCATGAACAAACAAGACAGAAGAAACTAAATCAACACGATAAAATACATAGCCCATTGAAACGAATGCAAACACACCCTGATAGACAACATAATAAGCAAAAAACAATACTTACATAACGCAAGACACACAAAAAAAATACTTTAAAACAAAAGTACATTACATTAACATACTACAATACATCACAAAGTAGCTTCTTCATTCTGTAAACTCAAATACACAGTCACATTTAAAACATCTAATACAACAAAAATACACGTACACAACCCAAAAACACTCCAGAACAAACAAGACTGGGGAGGAGTATATAAGATCATATCTAATGATTGCCCTTGCTTCTACATAGTTCAAACAGGGAAAAACTTCATGCGATACAACAAACACATAAAATACATAAATAACACAACCCAAATCAAATTTCACTGTTCATATACAGAATGTGCTACAAACATACACTAATATTGTTATAAATCTAAAAGTTCTCCATTTCATCAAAAAAACTAAACACAACAGAGAACTATGACATAAACAAACATCTCAAAAACCATTTTAAACAAAAAAACACAATCAAATACTATATTCAAACACATAATAAACAATTACTCTATGAAGAATGAGACGCCACAAACATAATAATAGAACACACGTGACTCACAGTATTGGACAATTCATTGATCTATTACAAAACATGTCTTTTGAAAAGTAGTGGTTTTTTTGTCTAGTAGTATCAATAGGAACATTTTTTAAAAACAACACAAGAGACGCATAACACAAAAACTGCAAGTTTTATGTTATAGTGACAGTATACCAGTATATTTTTGACAAATAGGGTATTATTTTTTTTGCAGGCCTACAACAAATGCTATCATGGGTTTAACATTTGCCAAGTATGTCATTCAGCCTTTCTTCCCAGCCTGTGATCTGCCAGATATCTCTGTTAGATTTATTGCTGCTACTGTAATTTGTAAGTATATTATATATATTTTTTGTAGTTCTTGAAACATTAGGAATATTTATGCTAATGAAGATTCAGGTTTCAGATTTGTTTTGGAGATATGGGTAGTTAGTTGAACCTGATTAGTCTGTAAACTAATTAAAAAGAATGATAATTACATTAATGTACTTAGTAATATATGAGGAGTTTCTGTTATAGCACTAGTTCTTTTACATGCTATCATGAGAAACTTATGTCTTAATTTTGAACAATGAACAAATATCATTCTTGCAAAACAAAATCATCAAAGTAAAATATATATTTAAAAAAGTATAAAATGTGCTTGAAAATTGTTTTGCAAATGCATTTTAAACAAATTAAAAACTAATAAAAAAACTGACTTAAGAAAAAGATACCGAATATATAACTTTTACCTACTTACATTGAAAAAAAAATAATTTTCCAATAACAAAAACATACTTATCACATGCTTATTGGCCAAAAAATTTTGAAGTTGGCACTTAATTTTGTACTTGGACTCATATTTAACATACTGAATGTGATAAATAAAGAGATTTTAGATGTTGTTGGAGCACCTTGGCATATAGATTAACAAATTATGAAATAAACACAAGCTATTCAATCATTTTTTCCATAGACTTATTTTATAGATACATATAAGAAATTTATTAAATTTATGACTCAAAAGATCAAGGAGATATATTTATATATCTTATATAAGCATCTACAATAATCAGATTCTGTGTAAATCATTCAAAGAAGGTTGAATTGTCAGCAATCTGTATATCTGCAATCACATATTTTTTATCGGACAAAATCTGATATTGTATGGTCTTTTCTGAGAACAAAGATCAATTATCGTCCTGCATACTTTCATAATATCAAACATATGAAATGTTTGTTTGTTATGGTCTGGTCGCAAGTAATAAGCAAAAGTGTAATATGAATACTTTAATGGAAATTGAAATAATTGAATCATTTTGCTTTTAAAAGCTGTTTTCTATAGTATCAGTATGCAAACACTGTAATTCTAGCGTGGTTATGGAACTACATATGGTTGACCCACATTCAAGGAAATGCAGTTTTGTAACAAACATAGTCTATGTTTAACCTACAGTCAAGAAATATGTTTTTTTTCAATACTTATCAACTTAAGATTGCCAATTTATAAGACATAAGTATTTCCTTTCTGTATATGTGACTTATAATGTCAGTTCATTAAAACGTCTTTCAATTTTACATAAGATTGTATTTAACAAAAAAACACCTTCTTCTTTTATTTGGTGAGGTCACCCTATCTATAAGAAGACTTTGCTACAAATGACGCTGTTAGAGCTAGAGTGTTTATTCCTAATTTTTAAAATGAAATTGAGCTAAGAACAGAAATAGGTCTGGCAACTTGTAGCCTACCTTTTTCTACCTCTGTGATCTCTATGTAGTTATGCTACTTTTTGATAGATAGAAGTAATAAAAATATTTGGCTAATGCATTTTGTCAATCTTTAGCACTTAGACTATTGCAAGGGTGGGGTATTTTGGTTGGACTAAACCACTTTAAGTATTATCTGGTTTGCAGTTGTTTTCAAATTATATTTAGTTGTAAAGGTACAAGCCTTTTAATTAAATGTAAGGGTTCCTCTCTGGTAATTAGGGTTTTTATTTCTCTCTTTTCAAAGTAAGACTACTAAATTCATAACAACTTTAACAATAAAAAACAATTTAAACTCAGTTTTTTACATTTATGATTTTATTTCAGGTAGAATAATATGTGATACAAGACAAATTTATTTAGTAATGTATATTACAAGATGACAAGTAAAAAAAGTTCTAAGAAACCTAAAATGTCTGAATTGGGCTATTCTATTTATTTTAATTTTTTAAAACAGGCAGTAACTATTTAACAAAATTTTCAAACTTTTAAAAATTAAAAATGAGTAATATAGCTATTTTGCTAAATTGTTATGGATTCATAGCTTCTCAGACAAAAGATATATATAGCCTTCAGCCTTTCAGTAGCAAACTATCTTTATTTGGTTCCACCTGCTTTGTTACAAACCTCTATTTTATCAATCATTTCAAAATTATAATGAGATTGTTACAACATTATAATATTTTATGTTCTTAATAGGTTTCTTCACTTTTATGAATTGCTACAACGTAAAGATCACAACTAAAATCCAGAATGCCTTCATGTTTAGTAAGATTGTGGCTTTGGTTATTATTATAGTAGCAGGGTTAGCCTACATGATTGTTGGTGAGTCTTAAGTTCCTTATTACTAATTTTTTTAAAAATCACTAAGGTTTTTCTCTATATGGAATTAAAAACAAATTGTAATTATTGAAAATTTTGCTATTGATTTTCTGGAAAAAAACAACCACACTTTTTGTTATGAACAATATTGAATCACTATTAGGACACTTATCTCCTTTTAAAAGACTGTTTTAAGCATTAGTCAGTTTTACAGTCATTTTTTACCTATTAGGAGTGTGAAAGGATTTATAAACTCATATAACTATCTGCCAGTTTGTATCTACCTATCTCTATAAATTCTTTATTACAGTATTTTTCTTGTTCAGATGCGTGTTTCATTATTGTAGGTAGATTTCTTGAAAAAGAAATTTAATCCTTTTTAGGAAGATTCGAATATCTATTGACAACATTTTGCAAAGTCCCAAGCTGGCTTAAAGGGAGTGAAAATTCAAAGGTAGGAGCATCACACTACCAGTAAATATATAGGTTGTGTGGATAAAAACTCAGTATACACACAAATTCAATTTATTACAAATAATCGTCTAGTACATTTCTCTTGAATTGTTGTCACAGTTAGTTCCCGACTATTTAGGTTTTAATGAGTGCTTTATCAACATATTAGTTTGTAAAGTGTATTTAGTGTATAAATAAAACCATTACAAAAACAAATTAATAAATAATTTCTTTTATCATAGAAAATTATTATATTTAGAAAAAAAAGTTACTGACAAAGTAATGTTTTTGTTTTACTAAAGACGCTTTGTCAAATTGAGGCAACAATTCATTGAAATAAACTTCAAAGCAAGAAAGAGGGGATCAAAATTAGCCCCAATGAAAAACTTGTATTGGGCTATTAGCTGGAAAAACAGAAAAAATTTAGCTTAGGGACAAAATGGAATTGTATAAAACTGTTTTACTATCATCTTTCCAAAAAAAGAGTGTGTGTTCCTTGATACTTATTTCTGCATTCTGATACCTATTTCAGAAATAGGTTATGATACTTTTTGAAATGTATTGAAACAATCTAATATTTTTGTGATTCATGATCTATTTCTGATTCTATGGTTATGGTTCCAAGTCTTTCCCATTGATACTTTAGGGATGGACATCGAGATGTAGCTTTAGATCAAAACACTATACTCTCTCTGATGGTTTTTGGATTTAGTTAGATGTGCTGGATTTTGGATCTGTGATAAAAAGAAGCTTGCTGTAAACAGAATTAGAAACAGTAGTACTTAGTAGTCCAAAACGATTTACTAGAAAGCAGGCTTATTGGGTATGCCATGTCATTAACTTCATCACATCCTTATCTCACTTGATCTCAGATTTCACCTATACAAAATAACAACTGTCCTGAACCTAAGTTGAAATAATTCTGTGCAGCTTAGAGTTTTATAACATAATGAACAATATTCTTACAGAAGATACATGACCCAGTATTCATGAGTAATAAAGCCTATTTTCATATAGATTGTTATGTTAATGTTCAGAACTTTTAGTACTGGGTGCCAGAGAATCCATGTGAACTACACCAAATCCTCTATACAGCTTAGAGGTTTTTACCTAAAAGCAATAGTGTATTGCGGTATTTCCAAGATAGATTTTGTTAGACCTTGCTTTTTTTAAAAGGAAGAGACGGCAGATACCATGACATCAGCACACTACATGGAAATGTTGAGTAACTTTCTTCACCCTGAACTCGAAAGGCATAGAGTGAAATTGAGGGAAATATGGTACAGTACAGTCTCGCTAATCCGGTCTCCGATGATCCGGACGTCCGGCTAATCCGGACGGCCCAAAATTTTTGTTTAGTTATAGTATTTTACAGTGCACAATCAGTCTGCCGTCCACAAAAATATTTATTTTTATACGTCTATATTTGTTAATTTTCAAAGGGGTTTTCCTACTCTAATAGACAAATAATATAATTTATTCATTGAAATATTAATTTACCATATTATTTGTTTCTTTTGTCTATTAAAGTAGGAAAAACGTCTTTGAAAAATTATATTCACATTAGATCTCCCAACACTACAACGCACGTGACATTAGAGACATCTAGCGATAAACGAAAGATAAAGGATAGACAGTCTTTCCGTCTGGCGTCAGGTCAGTTGTGTTGGACGGATGACACCTTTACTGCTTCTCGCAAGATTTCTGCTCGGTTGTCATTTAATTGTAGTGCGATATTGATCTGTTTTTTTTATTTACGTCTCGTTCAGTGTTCAGTGAAAATGGCGACTAAACGTAAGTCAGTGACAGTGACAATAGAAATAAAAACTCCAAGCTTTATTTCGTATTGATGGAGGTGAATCGCCTACTAAAATTGCAAAAGAGTTAGGCGTGGGAAAACAAACTGTTTCCGATTGGAGAAAAAGCGACAGGATATTGAAGATTTTTTTGCAAAAATGGTTAGTAAAGACAGTTTAGGCGGCAGAAGCACTTTAAAAAAACCAAAAAATGAAACCTTAAATGATGCTTTGTATGTTTGGTTTTGCCAACAACGGGAACAGGGTGTTCCATTATCGAGTGTAAATTTGCAAACGATCGCGCTGAAACTGAATGAAAAGTTAAAAGGAGGCCCTAATTTTACTGCCAGTGTGGGTTGACTGTCACGGGTGGAAGGAACGACACGGCACCCGTCAACTCGGAATAAGTGGTGAAATTTTGTAAGGGGACAGTAATGCCAGTGAAAAATTCAAAGACAAAGTTGGCAAGTTTCTCAGAGATGAAAACTTACAACCTTGTCAGGTGTTCAACGCTGACAAAAGCGGATTAAATTATAAAATGTTCCCAAAAAAAACTTTAGCTTCCAAATTAGATTCAGTAGCAAAAGGCCATAAAGTTAAGAAAGAACGTATGACTTTGCTGCCCTGCAGTAATGCTTCTGGCGATCTAAAATTTCAACTTGGTGATAGGGAAATCCGCAAAGCCTAGGGTTTTTAAAAATGTAAATTTAAGTGTTCTACAGGCCCAATACAAGTTCCAAAAATCAGCGTGGATGAACAGTCAAATTTTTAAGGACTGAAGTTCTTTGAAAACTTTGTTCCAACAACTGAAAAGTTTTTAAAAGAGAAAAAACTCCCTCGAAAAGCGATTAATTTATAATGCCCCATGCCACCCAAATGAATAATTGTGTCATGGTGACATTTTTGTTAAATTTCTTCCTCTTAACGTCACGGCTCTCATTCGGCCGATGGACCAAAGCGTGATAGAGGCGATAAAACGGCGATATAGGAAAAAGTTAATTTTATCGCTTTTGTAACAACAAGAAGCAGGTCCAGCTACACAATTTATTGAAATTCTTAAAAAAGTGACTATAAAGGATGTCATTTATATGGCTGCAGAATCGTGGGAGGAAATTCAACCGTCTACACTCCAAAAGAGCTGCAAAAAATTGTGGCCTGAAATGCCACAGGAAAGTGAAAAACCGACAGTCAACCCACTAATGACGACGCAGAATTTGTTCAGATTTTTCAACAATTGGAGGGTTGGGCCGAGTTGATTATCAGTGATAATGACATTGGTTATCAAGTGCTCAATCGTCACGGTGTGCACTGCAAACGCAGAAAATGACAGCTCGGAAGAGGAAGACTACACAGACGAACCTGTCAGCCCAATTCGTGATGGGGCGGCTGTAATGCTGGAGGGGTTGATGACCTACTTTGAGAAACAAACTGATACTCAACTGCGGAGCTACTGACCTTGAAACGCCTACGAGATCGTACTGTGAAACGACGTCATTCATCGTTAAAACAAAAGAATATTACGGACTTTTTTCACTAAGTTTTTTAAAGTTTATTTTTGTTTCAGTTTCATTTTTGTTTGAGTTTTTTGTGCGTTTATACAGTATAGTGTAAATATCTTTATGTGAATACATTTATTCAACAAGAAAGATGCTTTGATATTTATTCATGTCATACCTTTTCTGTTACAATTACAGGATTTTTTGCTAAATAAGCTATGAAATACTGTACTGTATAACTATATTTAGGCCTGAATTTCACTAACACTACTATTTCAATATGTTTCCCCGCCTAAAACACATATTGTATGCATTTGTTTGGCTTTTTCCGTCTAATCCGGACTTTCGTTGATCCGGACAGGGTCCGGTCCCATCAAGTCCGGATTAGTGAGACTGTACTGTAATAGATTGGTGCCACATCTCACAGAGAGAGAGAGAGGTGTTTTGGGAATTGGTTTGACAGATGTTCCCAGGACATGCCATTTTACAATATGGAGATGTTCTGTGGCTCTCATACTCTCCCGATCTGTGAATATGTCACTTTTTGAGGGGATACTTGAAATTAAGAATATGGATATGGAAGTCTCCATTTGTTAGGAAATTGCAGGGGCGCAAACAATGTTTTTACCCCCAATCCCGTACATATGGGGATTTCAAATTTCCTAAACATTATCGAACATATAGATAGAGGCTTACATAAATTCCAAATAAAAATTGTCAAATGCAGATTTGATTTTTGTCGAGATAGCATCACCGTTGTGCGAAGTGTCACAGGGAGATACGTCAGTGATAATACATCTCTAAACACCATCAAGTAATTTGGGAATTCCTGTGTAGTTTTGTTATTTTATCTGCTGTAATAGACACTAAAGGTAGTTGATTTGTTGCAGGATTTGTGTTACTTAAAAAATCTATAATTTTTGACTTCATTGTAAAAAATATGTTTTTTCTGAATTATCTATAAAATTCCCTGGAATGATTGAGTTCACAAATATCAACACTATTTAAATCATTTAGACTCAACAGCCTTTTAAATAAATATGCCTCCTTTACTAATCATTGCACTTATGTATTGTAGGCCTGAAGACAATAATATACCTGTTATTGAAACGTTGCCCGTATAAATAAATAGTTGTACCTGACTCGCAAGTCAATCACATTTATTTAACAATGCCCCATTTACCTTCTTTAATCGAAGTATAAGCTGTCATACCTACGCTAAGCCCAATATTCCCATGTTCTTTGTTGATGTCTTTTTCTTTAATTTTTAATGATTTCGAAAATTCACAACACCATTTATGAGGATTAGATTTCAGATATAATAAAATAAATGTCCTTTGACATTACCAAATTTTTTGCTCTGGTTTTCCTGTAGTAATTTTTGCTCTTCTGGCAGAGAAAGTTGACCAAATGTACCTGTTTTCAAAACTGCTACATCTTTAGGCACAATCTTTTAATTTGTAATTTACGTAACACTTGATCATTCATGATTCTTCAATAAGGCAAGGCATCAGATTACATATGTGTTACTAATTTGCTAACTGTAGTAAGTTTGAGTTTTGTTTCAAATTCCTCTATTTTTGGAGTGGTTGGGCAAGAAGGTGTTTAGGCTTAAAATTGCCTGATTTATGGATGATAGTTGAGTTGTAATATTTGTATTACTAAGGTCAGAATAGTGAACTCAAAATCTCACAAAAAATTAGTTTTTAATAAACAATCACACAACAAACTAATTTCGGCGACGATGTTGCCTTCCTCAGTGCTTGGCTACTATTAACATATTGCCAAGCTATTATACAGGTTAAATAAAACAAACAAGATAAAACATACAAAGATTATACAAGTTAAATAAAACAAACAAGGTAAAACATACAAAGATTATACAAGTTAAATAAAACAAACAAGATAAAACATACAAAGTCAAGCAATAAAATTAATCTACTACATAGCACAACACTTCTTACTCAGGAGAGGTATATTTTTACATAACTGTTAATATTTTGTACTTTTTTCCCCTCCTTACCATCATCAACAAACAAATCCTATACAAAGCTTAAACAGTTAATAAAATAACAATTATATATTATATACAAATACATGTATATAAACAATTCACTAATAAAATCAGTTTATACAAAATTAAAACTAAAAACAGAGTCAAGATAAATAAACAAACATCAACATACACATTACACTTACAAATTACATTACACTACAAATACACTTACACATTTTAAACATTTTTATTAAGGTAGCAGTAGCAACTAATTTAACACTTATTAGATCTGAACCAAAACATAACTGTCTCAAGGGACATTTGATCTCTCAGTTATCAAAGTCAATGACATCAAAATACTCCTGACACAGTTTATTCCTCCCTGCACCATTCTTTTCATTAGAATCACAAAGAATCTACTAAAAATGGCATTTATCAACACAGGATGTAAACCTGTGATGAATAAGTGATGAGTGCCTTTGTAAATATTCTGTTGGTCTACTGTATATGGAACACAAATGTAAACATATTTTCTCTCTGATACAATATTGCTTATAATGTCAGCATCTTATCAATAAGATATATAGTATATATAAGGAATCTGTCTAGCATGACTAGCCAAGAGGAGTTAGTTGGGAATTTGTTGATATAAGCCTTTGTATGACATTTCTGTTTTTATGTGAATATAGTGTTATTTCTAATACATTACACATCTAAGCCCTGTTTTATGTTAGTAGCAAAATTTAATAGCCTATATACTTTTATAATTTATTAAATTTTACATACTTTCAAAAATTTTTCATCAAAATTTTTGGATTTGAGGGGCTACACTGTAGTAAGTACCTCATACGTGGGAAGCCCGTAACATGATAAGAATTTCATGCTATAGATCGACCGTCTCACATATGCGCCATCCTAAAAAAATACTAAAAACAAAAATATACAACAATCACACATGCACCAAGGGTTTGTATGAAGTATAATATGTTATTATAACAACTTTCTACTTTTGGTCTGTAATGAAGGTCAGGCTCATGCTAACGTGGTCTATGTGGAAAGATAGAATTCTTACCGCCGGTCCCTTGTGAAAAACCAGACAACTCATATATGCGCCACTCGGTAGTGAATGTGTTAATCGTATTTGTAATAGTTTCCCCATAGAAACTGAATTTATTTCAATCTTTGTATAAGATTTATATGAGTGACAAACATGGAAGGTGACTATTTTAGTGTTAATTGGATTCCAACTCATCTACACTTTTCAAGAATCCCTTTATAGACCTATGCAATGTCATAAGAAACCTTGCCGCATCTTACCTTTATCTCTATGCATCTTCATGTGGACTCCCGTTGTAATAATAATTATGTAATGATTATTAATTTATCGTTATATAATAGGTAATTAGTTAATAAATAATGGTTAATTTAATAAGATTAATTCTGTAAGTCTTAGAGTTAAACAAGATTCAAATCCATGTATTTTTCAGCCTGTGGTGCCTTCAATACAATAGTTTTCAATATAGATTTGTGGTTTCATTTCAAATCACAAAACATTGAATTTTGTATCTTGTTATGGCCCCCTGTTTGTTATTTTGCTTCTGTATCTCATAGAAGAAATGGATGACATTTATTTTAGAAGTAACTTGTTTTTGGCCAGGACTATAACTTTTGTATATAGTCATTAATTTTAAAAGAAGAATAAAACCTTTGATGAAAAAAGTCTAATAACCACCATTTCTTTTTTTGGTCACACAAAAAATATATTTTTGTTGACTCTTTTTAAGAAAGATAAAGGCATCTGTTTTTAAATTGGAAATTTTAAATCTAATTGGCTACCAGAATCTTGAAGCAAAATATAGTATAATTTCAATGTTTGAAGATTAATATTGGCTCAGTCCTATATAAATATCGTTGCAATGATTTCAGAATATTTCTTATTTTAATTCTTCAAATAATTTTCTTTACAGGTGAGACTAAAAATTTTGAAAATCCATTTGAAGGAACTGACACAGATCCTGGTAAAATCGCTGTTGCCTTTTATGCAGGGATTTTTTCATATTCGGGTTGGTGAGTATAGATATAAAAAAAATTGGCAGAATGCGTCATTTTGACTTGGGCGACTGGCATATAATAAATAATTTAGTTTAAAAAATATATAGCAATTTTGTAGTCCATTACGTTTGGTGAATCTTATTAATCACTTAAACAATAGTTTATGGCTATCCGAACTTTATATTTAGTAAATTTGTAACTTACTGAGACAGAACATTTTCGATCGCTATGTGCCGATCTTCATCAGAAGATCGGCACATACCGATCGAAAACGTTCTGTCTCAGTAAGTTTTAACCAATTTACTAAATATAAAGTTCGGAAGTCATAAACTATTGTTTAAGTGATTAGCAATTTAATATGTGTATAGGCCATCAAAGTTTTGTCAGCGTATGCACAGTAGACAGTTTGGGTTCAGATATGATGGCGGGAGAAATATTGATGCAGGTAGTATGGCATTTTGGGAGGATTGGATAGCCAACTCGCCGGAATGCATAACACATCAAAAAATTCTTTTAACGTAGATGAAAATTTTCATAAATATGCTCTACAAAAAATAGTTCATAGTTTTTAACACCAAAAAAGGTTTTTGTTATAAGAATTTTACAGAACTTTGAAATTTATAAATTTTTTCTGTAGCGAGTGACATATGCAATGGGTCACTCCCAAAATTCTCCTAACTGGAAGACGTACATTAATGGCAAGTGAGTTAATATTGATCCTATTTTCCAATCCATGTGTCACTTTAATAATTTTTAAGGAAAAAATTTTTTTACTTAGTAATAATCATTTATTATTTATAATTTTATATAAAAGTATTCACATTGTGAAATTTAATAACTCATCTTCAGAATGGTAACAAGTAAATGTATAAGTGATAGTATTATTTTTAATTTAATTAGTTATTTATATACAAATTAAAATTTTTATGACTAATCTTGTAGATTTATTTATAAATGTTTTTTTCATTAAAAAAACTGTAAATTCAGAAACTGATGAATTTTATTTTATGTTTTAGGAATTATTTGAACTTTATGACAGAAGAATTAAGAAATCCTTATGTGTAAGTCATATGTAATCTTAATTTTTATAATATATATAGTTCAGAAACATAAGAAGCCTGTCTTTCCATTTCTTTGATATTTGAGTGCTCCTATTTTGAAGCAAGTATGATTTGGTTTTTTAAGTATGAAAGCTTCTAGAGGCATTTTCATGTTTTACAGGGCCATGTCTGAAGTGGTAACAGATAATTCTTTTCATTCAGTGCCAAATAACATGACCTACAACTGTAATAGTTCAACAAAATTAATTATCTGTAGAACATTCAAATTTTTGTAAAATTATTTTGAATTTAGCATTAAGTCAAAATCAGAATGTTTTATTAAAAAAAAAAGTCGAGGCCAATATTTTTTCTGATGTCAGTATTTTAGTTCTGTGTTCCTCCCATGAAAAGTAAGCTGGTTGTTATGTTAAATGTATCAATCATTTTATTCAACGAAAACTTTTATGTACCAATTTATAAAAATGGATGACATAAGAAGTCAGAAGTTTACATTTTTAGTAAAATACACAAATACAATCAACGTTTTGAGTACTGCTAAGTTTAAAAAGTTAGGAGGCCATGAAAAAAGGATGTATAATGCTTGTCATCAAGAAAAGAGAACTCGCCATAACATTCTGGGAACCAAAGACATGGAATAACCCATTATGGATTAGGTTATATGCGATCCGAGCAATTTATTAGGCATGAATTAATTCCTTGTGTCAAATGAGTTGTATTTTGCTACAAAAATATATTCAATATCTGTACTATTTATAAACTAATCTTATATATTTTATATGGATACAATTAATTTATTATTTGTAATCATAATTAGTAGAAACAAATTAAAAGTGTCTTATGGTTTGAAATTTGCATTAGATTCGACACTCCCACTGTTATTGCTCCTTTCGGATATAAAAAAACACTAATCATTTATTAAAAATATTTATATACATTTATATTAAGTAGTTTTTAAATTTAGACCTTTAAATTTCTCTACCCTCACTCTCACTCATTTCCAACAAACGACTTCACCTTGGACGGTTACAGACTTTCTATATTAGCACTATACGACACACAAGAAACATTAGCTTCTGGCCAACACAGTACCAACTAAACTGAGCAAGAGAGTTCATGTGGCATCAGATCTGATGATGGGTCTAGAACATCTGATACAATGACAACTAAAGGGCTATAAATATCTATCTATACCTATGCTGCAGATTTAGAGATAAATATCCCTTACAGTTCACAGACCTCTAGTCTGGTATGTGACTCATCAAAAAATAAACTCTTGAAGCAAACAACAACAAAAATCATCACGGAAAACTGACAACTCTATGATATGGATGCCAATGTTTTGTGACGTATATCTTCTGTCTGTAAACACCAATGGGCTAATAGCCCAGATAATTATGAATAGGTCATTGAATATCTGATCACAATAAGGTAGCGTGCGACCTCGAAGGACGAGTATAGACAGGGGAAGGGCAGAGGAAGCAAAAGACCGTTCCATGGACATTATAATATGAGACAATAGTTTTTATATTACAATAATGTAGATTTGACAAGGCTGAAAGGCTGATGTAAATATTATTTTATTTGATTTGTCATTCACCAGATCATTTACATAAAGATTTGAACAAATTTACTTATATCAGTTTTCTAAATGACCTTAACATCTGCAATTTCTTAGTGATGGCCTTTGATGCAACACACACTACAAAACCAATGTTTTTGAATAGCGCTAGTACAGGTTTTCTATTGATTGGTCGCGTGATAGCTTACGAGTGAACGGCTGTACCTGTAAATTTTAAGAATTGGATTCTGAAGATTTTAGCCTTCATATTAAAAGTAACATATCGACAAGCTTTAAAAATTCTGAAGGCTTGCAGCATTATTTTGAATTTTCGACTTAATTTTCAGAAAGTAAAAACATGAAAGATTTAATAAATTTAGAAAGTTTTCCTTTCTACTTGTTATTACAGGAATTTTGAAGTTATAAATTACAGTCAGTAAAGAGATTTTAGGCTTTGGTGTTACAGCTACTTTCAACTATGTGAAATAAGTCCAGTTATGGAACTCAAGTTTTCACAAACCTATCATTAATTTTACAAAATATTTAAATGAGGTTTTTTTTAGATAATCAAGAACCATCTTGTGCGTGGTATTATTTCGAAATGTTTTGTATTTAATAAATAAATGTTTATTTTTCTTTGAAAATAAGGAATATTTTAATACATTTTGAAGGTAGTAACAATAAGAGAATATAGGAAAAGAGTCTATTTGGTTGGTTGGAAACCTATCATGCCCAGTATCATTTGAATAAGCTCTAAACAAACAAAATATTATTTGATTTCAACGATTAAACTAAGTCATTTAAACTCAAAATGGTAAAGAATCTGGTGTATTATTGAGAAATTAAAAATTCTTATGGGTAGAAAATGAGTTGAGCTCGATATTATTAACATAGCTGGATATTAAAATTGTACATATGTTTTTTCTTCTTCTCGAGTTTGCTTAAATATTGTTGTATGTATATGGTTATAAAAATTAAAACTATTAGTATCAACAAGATTAATTTATTGTATTTCAGAAATTTGCCGCGTGCCATCTATATCTCATTGCCTCTAGTCACTTTAATCTATATATTTGCCAATGTCGCATACCTTGCAGTGCTTACACCTTCAGAAATAATTGCCTCCAATGCAATAGCAGTGGTAAGTAAATGTTGTTATTTTCCTCTCAGCTGTCTAAATGTCAGTTGTAATTAAGTTAATAATATAATACACATTTTCTTGGATATCTTCATACATTATACAAGGGCTATTTAGAAATTAAGGAACGTTTCTGTCTGGCGCCGCTAGGCACGTGCCGATCTCGTACATTTTGGTGCGTGTGCACTCGGCAACGTCCAGCAGTGACAATGGGAACATTTCCGCGTTGCCCGTTTTTTTGCAATTACAACTGAAGATGTGCGCTATGATTGAAAATCCCGCCAATTGTGAGGTGCAGTCAGTGATACGGTTTTTGTTGGCAAAAAACTTAAAACCGATAGACATTTATCGCCAAGTGTGTGAACTTTATGGAAACAACGTAATGAATGAAAGTTTTGTGAGAAAATGGTGCATTCAGTTTAAAAATGGCCGAACTGACGTTCATGACGAAACGAAGAGCGGATGGCCAAGCCTTGTGACTGATGAACTGGTCGCTAGAGTTGATGAAAAGGTTCGCGAAAACGCCGATTGACGATAACGGAGCTTTCACTTTGTTTCCCACAAGTTTCACGGACTTTGTTGTTTGAAATTGCCACACAAAGGTTAGGCCATCACAAATTTTGTGCAAGATGGGTGCCGAAAATGCTCACTGACCACCATAAAGGTCAGCGAATGGAGGCAAGTTTGACATTTCTGGATGCCTATGACAGACATGGTGATTCACTACTGGATTGCATCGTAACTGGTGATGAGACATGGGTAAAACACGTTAATTGCGAAACGAAATTACAGTCCATGAAGTGGGGGCACACAAGCTCCCCCAAAAAACCAAGAAAATGTTTGCAAACATTTTCAGCAAGGAAGTTTATGGCGACAGATTTTTGGGACAGGCAAGTTGTGCTTGTTATTGACTTTCTTAACCGTGGTGCAACAATAAACTCTGAGCGGTACTGTGAAACTTTGTGCAACCTTAGGAAAGCAGTTCAAAACAAGCGCCGAGGGAAATTGACGTCAAAAAGTTTGTTTGTCCATGACAATGCCCGACCTCACACAGCAAACAGCACCAAAGAACTCCTTGACTCATTCAAATGGGAGGTTTTTCTTCATTCGCCCTATAGTCCTGACCTTGCACCAAGCGATTTTCACTTGTTTCCAGAATGAAGACCTGGCTAGCAACACTGAGCTCAAGCTGCGCGTCACTGAGTGGCTGAGATCGCTGGTGGCAGATTTCTATGATGAAGGCATTTCAAAGCTTGTCCACCGCTACGATAAATGTCTCAATTTGTTTGACGTCTACTTAGAAAAGTGGTATTTTAGTTGCTCTTTCAGATGTATATAATAAAAATTTTTTATTATACTTATTTTTTTTGTATTCAAAAACGTTACTTTCTGAATAGCCCTCGTATTTTATGATTTTAACTATAATTTTACAGTTTATAGATATGGTTAAATTTTTTAGAATAAAATGTAAAAATTGTCTTTCTTGTACAGAAAATGAATATCTATCATAAAATAGCGCTAGAATATGCCAATCAAAAAACATTCAATATATATATATATATATATATATATATATGTATATATATTTAGGTTAGTTTTGGTTGGTAAAGATTATTTAGATTTTTTGGACTAGGAGACTGACAGACTTACCTTGGTAAGAGTCCACTCTGTAGTCTTGAAATAGAAACACATAAAAGCACTACTTAAACAATGATATATTTCAACCACACAGTGGTCTTTGTCAATCGAAGAGAAAACACAAAAAGAAATATGAGAGAATGAAATAAAATAATTGTAATCACAGATTGTGTAGAGTAGAAATCAGATGTCACAGATGCACAGATTAAAGATATATATATTGTTTCCATGAACATATGAGTGATTATAGTTTATATAAGTCTGTCAGGGGAAAAGAGATAAGACTATTTGGGAAAAAAAAATTTTTATATAAATATATATATATATATATATATATATATACATATATATATATATATATATATATATATATATATATATATATATATATATATATCAAAAAGATTAAAAACTTTTAATGAAATAATTTAAGTTTTGCACCATATTGCTATGTATATGACACAAAAATAGTAGCAGAGTAGAGATGCTTTTAGAAGAAAAATATTTTCAATTTCATAGACAATTATAACACTTGTAATTTCAGACATTTGGGGATCGTTTACTTGGCTTCATGGCATGGATAGTACCACTAATGGTGGCTTTATCAGCTCTTGGGGGTCTTAGTGTCCACATAATGACTTCTTCCAGGTAAACAATAATATTATAAATATTAAAATGTTGTATTTACTCTGCAAACCTTTATAATACATTTAAAGATCCACATTTACTTCACAAGTAACCTAACCTTAGGGGGGATTCCTGAATAAGTTGCTCATTCATGTATGACTTAATTTTAGGAAGATTGGAGACATATTTTGGTTAAGTTATCCAAGAAAATGTATTATTTGAAATTACACTTTTGCTATTACTTGCGACCAGACATTTGTTAACTAAAAGTTGTTAATTGTTAACTTACACTTGGCGGAAACGTTTTCGTCTTACGACTTCTTCAGCCTCGTATTTTTCGTAAATGTCTGGTCACAAGTAATAGCAAAAGTGTAATTTGTAATTTACAACCAGCTCGTCATGAACAGCAACAAGATTTCGATGTATTATTTGAGTTTTACTGTACTTTTGTACATGTCTGTATAATATTATTACATCAGAGATAAGAAATATGACGCCATTATTTGTATGTTTTTAAGATCGTGCAATATGTAGTTGGAAGTAGTAAGTAATAGTTGGATATCGATACTAATATATACAAATCTAATGGTGTGTGTGTTACTCAATCATGTAAAAATTACTTTACTCAATGAGCTGAAATTTTACATAGACATTCTTAGGGTCCCTAAAATGACATACATCATTTTATCATCTAACTTTTCATCATTTCAGAGATCTAGATAACCTGTTATGCCAATGTCTAGAAAATCCATGCCTAATAAATACTGTATCATCTTTCATTAATTTCTCCATCTTGTATGCACTGGGCCTAACTGATGTCCACCTAAATGAAAGCTCTCGAGTGATTATTGTATTCAATATTTTAGATTCTGGCATATTCAATCCAATTATCCCTGGGCCACCACTGTAGATCTACTGCTGAGCATGACCAGACAACTAAAATGTTTGGCCAGACTCAAGAACCTCAAAAAAACCCCAATTAAAATGTTGGTTCAGACTCAGCAACCTTAAAAACTCCCCTCAAAAACCCCCAATTAAAATGTTGGTTTAGACTCAGCAACCTTAAAAACTCCCAGTTAACTATTTTTGTGCAATTTTCCTGACTTTCCAAGCAGAAAATTTCAAATAATTATGCGTTTTATATACATCATATGCATTTTCGAAAGTAGCTAAACCTTTCTAAAGATATTCTAACTGAAACCTATTTTCAAATTAAGTTTTCTGTAAGTACCTATTGTGATTTCAATATGGAACTTCCATGAATTATCCTACTATGAATTAACCATCATAAAAATACTATTTGAGAAATCTTTTAAACTACACATTAAAAAAAATTCAAAATTGAATTTTTTATTTTGAAATTGGTAAACAGATTTTTGTTATGGCTCCTATAGTGTTATACAGTTTTGGAAAGGGATTGAAAAATCCTGCACAATGATACCTCTCTCGTCTTGTTTAGCTTAACTCTCATTGGTGATAGAGCAAACTAGAGTTTTGCAAACAACTGTATTGAGTGTTTTTTTTTTTGAAAATCTTATCAAGATGTAATTTTGAAATCAATTTAAATATAAGTAAAAATTTGATATTTTTCAAAGACTATATGAGGTATCTTAGTATACAGAATTTCAATTAAATATAAAGTAGTAAGGTAATAGTTTTATTCTAACTGTACCGAGTAGATATAGAATGATTTCATCAGGCCATCTATGATGAGTCTTAAGTACATTGTACTGGGTAAAATTTAGATGCAGCTCAGATATGACATTTTTTGTTGTGTAAATATGGTGACCCTGGATTCAGAAATACATTTTGCTTGTTAAACTATTTGTTGGAGGCCTAACAACCAATTTGGTCAGTACGTAAAGGCATATTTGACATCTTTAATTTCTATTACTTAAGAAGAAGGCTTTAGAAAGTTTGTATGGTTTTTCTATATTAAAATCTTGTATTTAGGTTGTACTATTATGATTTTAGATTTTAAGCTGCTTGAATGAAATTTGTATTGTAGAACAATGAAAAGATTTGGGTTTGAATAGAAGCTTAAAGCATTTCGAAGTCATATCTCAATATTTTGTTTAGTCTCTTCAGGCCAGGGTGTAATTCTCTTATTCTGTCAAACCAAGACAGTATATTCCGTTTCATTGGTGGTTTAAATAATCAGAAAATTGTGATAAGCAGCCACAATACTAACAAGCTAATAGCTGTACATGATTCTTAACACATCATGTCTTTTGATGAATATATCCTACAAAAAAAAAACACCCCTAGTACATTTCAATTCCACTGAACTGAGAAGATGTAAATTGAGATACCAATAGTTTAATAAATAAAAGAAAACCCTCTAACCTTAACATAGATAACCTCCTTCACCTTCCTTCTGATATACTTAATTCCCCTCCTTTATAAGAATGAATTGTTTTAAGTTATATACATTAGGTTCTATAATTGTGTGTAAATTTAAACCACATTCTGTGACAGGTTTTGGAAATGTATATATTCGTTCTTGCAATCAGTCTACTAGTTATAATTGTTTTTTATAGGTAGGAAAAACTATTTTATTACTATTTTTTCCTTGGAGTAGTTGGACATTGATGCATCCTTTGTTTGAAAATATCATCTTAAGTTTGACATTCCATTTTTAACAGACTCATAATACAGAATACAAACTGCATTGTCTCTCTAAAGGCTTAATTCTTAGAAGGTTGTTGTCTATAATTTACAAATGTCAGATGTTCGTCTTTTAGTCAATGTTTTAACTTGGCACCCACACATTTATCACAGAATACACTGGTAACAAAAATAGACATATTGCTGAGTAAGGAACTGACACACACATAGAAAATTAGAGTATGTGCTTTGTAACAGAAATAATGAGTATGGAAGGGTAACCACATTGAATAGACTAATGGCAAGGTTAGAGAGTTTTTATATAATGTATTTATATTTTCATTGTTTCATAGTTCCAATTCACAACAACATTAACTATTTGTTTTAAAAAAATGTGCTACGATTATAAAATATCTAATTTTATAATTATAGGATAATTTATAGTTATACAATTTGGAAAATCACAATTCTAATTTAAATGGTATTAACTTATTGTAGACATCTAAATGCACACTGCGGCAATCAGTGAGTCAAATTAATTCCTTGCATTATTTGAGTTATATTTCCGTACAAAAATATTCTCACTTATAAAGAATTAATATTGTATATTTTATTATATTATTTATACACAATTATATACTAGTTAATTTTATTATTATATATTGTACAGTGAAACCTGTTTAAGCCGGAATCCATTGGGACCGGCATTTTTTTCCATCTAAGACAGGTTTCCGGCTTATACAGTAGTAGTGTACTGTATGATGGTAACATCACGAAACGTTTGCCGAGTCTATTTTTAGCGTTGGGGTGAGGGTAGGTCGTGGGAATTATTAACTATAAAATTATTATTTCTACTGATCAGCTGTATGGCGCTGTACCAACACCACATAGATAACGGACAATTTGTTCTACATTTGTTCTAATACAGTATTAAATTTATTCCGATTAAGTACTGACTGTTTATGTCCTACAGAGATAACACTTCAACATATAAAGCAAGTGTATTTAAATCACAAGAAAACTATCACATTTTAACATCTAAATAAACGTCATTCAACAGTAATATTGGTTATCTTGATTGCCTAATGACAGCCTGTAGCCTGTGCCCTGAGACGTCACAACTTGCAAACCTTGTTTTCAAGGTGGTGTTGGCTAAGCACACTACAGAAAATGTTAAAACCTACATTACATAATAAAAATTTTACTTTTTAATGCAGCATCCTTCTATCTTTCTCCACAAAACATTTTTAATAGAAAATACTAAAACTATAAAACTAAAACACTTATACGCTTGTCAACAAAATTTATGAATTAATGATGCAATTTATTAAAACCTGTATTTTCCCTCTTACTGTATTTAGGCTAAATACTGTACATAGTAGGCTTACATAAAAATAAAAAAAAATCAAGTAGGCTTGAAAAAATCTAGCATTGACTTTTGTTTTAAAAGGTTAGTTTTAATTGCTTGTGTTTCAGTTATTGTTTTTACTTGTAACAAATGGTGACGCATTTCTGGGCTGTTAATATGTACCGCGAATTCTTTTAACTTACAAATTTTCATTAAAGCCTCACCAAATGTTTTTATTTTGTTTTCTACGACTGGACCGTCTTCAATTTCTTCTTCACTTTCTATAATCTCATTAGTCTCCATTTCAATAATTTCGTTCAGAGATTTTGGACCTTCTTCTGTTGCTAGTTCATTGTCAAAACTTACGTATTCTTCAGCAGATAAAGTAGAATGTCCTATTTCTGTCAGCTAATCTTTCACCGTGTGCAAGATAATGTCTTGCGTCCCCATTTCAATAGCATTATTGAGTTCTTCTTGTAGAATAAAACCAGCTTCTTTGAATGCATTTTGAACACACGATTTTGATATTTTCTCATAGGAACTTGATATCCATCTTATAGTATCCAAAACAGTGATATTACTGGTCAATTCTTGTACTGACGATCATGAATTTATGTTAGCAATAAGAGATTGTAAAACAGGTTTTCTATAGTGGACTTTAAGATGTTTAATAACGCCCTGATCCATCGGTTGAGTAACACTAGTAGTATTGAGCGGAAAAAATACTAATTTGATGTGAGAGTAATCTTCACGAGGATGACACGTTGCATGTCCATAAATAGCATAAAGTAAACCATTCATTGCGTTATCTTGAAGGAAACGAGTGCTGACACATAGCCTATCGTAAATTATGGATGTTTGTATACCATTGCGTTATCTTGTGCATATCAGCAATCCTTAAAATTGTTACAGAAATAAATACGATCCGTTACAATTAAGCAGACCTATCTGTGAATTTTGTTATGGTAAAAAAATATATTATAAACCGTATTTTATCCAAACAGAAATCATTGTAACTTTATATTTTACAGCATATATATGATCAGATTTTCCGGCTTATACAGAACTAAGACGTAGTAAATACGTATCACTCACCCTTTTGCTTATTCCGCTTCCGCGTTAGACAGTTTCCGGCTTATGAAGGTTATTAACCAGGTTAATTAAAAAGGTGACAGTCAGGACTTTTAAAGTTTTTCGCGATAGACAGGATTCCGCTTAACACAGGTTCCGTCTAAGACAAGTTTTACTGTACATAGATGCAATATTTATAGAGCTCTAGGGTCTCATTGTAATGTTTTTAGTAATTAAAATACTTTGTGAAGAGATCTTTGTTATGTTTTTGGTTAATATTCAATTGAAAAGACTATAAAAACCTAGGAGACCACTTATTACAATATTATGTCTTATTCTAAATTTGTTTCAGGATGTGCTTTGTTGGAGCTCGCTATGGTCACTTCCCTTCAATGTTGTCTCATATTAATGTTGATAGATATACCCCAACTCCTTCTCTTGTATTCTTGGTAAGTAACATACATAAAATTTTTAAAAACTAGATAAAATTGCTAGAACTTGCTAGAATTAAAGAAATAGCCAAATTTAATGGATATGATCCTAAAATTATTAATAATATATTAAGAAAACAGAGTTTGAATAAATTAAGAAAAGACTCCACTACCTTAATACCAGAGAGAGAAACTGTTAAAAATAAATATATTAGTTTACCCTTTGATAAAAATTTAACAAAAGGCCTAGAAACAGTTTTTAAAGAAGTAAATTTTAAAGTAGCATATAAGAGCCAAAATAGCCTTAAAAATCTCTTAGGTAACCCAAAAGATAAAATAGAAACATTGGATAAGTCAGGGATTTATAAAGTAACTTGTAATTCATGTGAAAAGATTTATATTGGTCAAACTAAACGAAAAATTTCCACTAGATTCAAAGAACACATTAGTCATATAAAATTTCAAAGGCCAGAGAAATCAAGTGTAGCTGAACATATCTTAGAAACTAATCATAACTTAGATATAAATAGCCTTAAATTAATTAAAAATGTTAAATCAAAAAATATGTTAAATAGTTTCGAAAGTATGTTTATTAATAAATATGAAACTAATAAATTATTAAATTCTGACAAAGGGCCTATCCCGAATTCCCAATTGTATCTATTAGTTAAGAGATAGTTATAGTTTTAATTGTTAAATGTGTAAATTTAATAATTACTGTAAAATTCAAAAATAATGTAACGGTAACTCCTTCTGTTAGACCAGACCTAGTTGTTACTCGTAACATGATTGGTCGGATAGTGTAGGGGGCGTGGCCAAGGAGTTTCCGTTGCTTATAAATACGCATAGGTTTAGTTGTAAGTTAGTTATTGTAAAAATCCTCTGAAGATGATTACTTTGTAGTCGAAATGTACATAAGGTTAAAATAAAATTTGTTGAATTTGTGGTGAGAGGTTGTTTTAATTAATATAGATAAAATTTGTTATAATTTTTAACACAATGATTCATATTTTATTTATTAGTTCAGCCACACATCATTTTTACAAACCTCAAACATTACATTTGAAAACCTCAAACCGATAGGATATTTGATACACTTTCCATTTTTATCCACATTTTGCACGATTTTACAAACATTTTAATTTTGGTTATTTTGCTACAATATATAAGAAAAATAAAGAGAGTAAAAAAAAATGGCATAGTTATTTCTACTTGTAACACCTGTTTAGTGACGGTCGAATATGTCAGTATAAAGAATGTAACTACTGACATTCTTTATCTCTCTTGATTTTATTCTTCCAGAACTAATTTCTTTTTGGTGTCGACTTTATTAATTTTGTTTCCACACATTCTAAAACTTACTTGTCAGGATTTGCTGCAGCAAGAAAAGACTGAGGGTTGTCAACCACATTCATTTCTGTCATTATGTTTTTTTTTTTTTTTTCAAAAGACAGTTCTTCCCACATCTTTTCTGCTTATAACAGACTATGCTACGAGAGCAACTAAAAATAAACTATAATTTGAGGACAATTATTTTCCATTTTCAATTCCCTCATGTCCAAGTAGGAAAACGCCTAGTTGTGGTCCTACAACTAGAACACCCACAATATATGACTAAGAAGCATGCTCTGGTAAATCCATGCCTTCTTCGAGCCCAGGAATCTCACCTACTCTGGTCTGCCCTAAAATCCAAATGCTTCTTAGAATTTGAAAAGGAGTACCTTCTTATCCTAATCTGAATTATTGTTTTGTGCTCTGCAAAATCAGGACCATAGTCCTTGAATCTTTTTAAAGCCAAAGAAAAACACTTTGAAGGCTTTATCCTTACACACATAGTCCAATTGCAGAAATCTTGAGTGTCATTCCAACCTTGTAATTGAAATCCATATCATTTTCCATTTTCACAATTTTCTGTGTGTAGTATGAAATAACTACATTCATTTTCATTTGAAAGTAAAAATTTTCTTACGTTTACACAAAAAAACGTTAAATTAAAAAAAAAAATAAACAGTGGTTAATTTTGTTATGTTTCAATTTCAGAATATCTTGTCATTATTCATGCTGAGCACTAGTGATATTTATCTATTGATTACATATTCAAGTATTGTAGAATCATTCTTCATAATGTTGTCTGTTAGTGGTTTACTGTGGTTAAGATATACTCAGCCCAACATGGAAAGGCCAATCAAGGTAACTAAACTTTCTTTAGTTATATATAAATCATTATATAAATCGTATATATATATATATATATATATATATATATATATATATATATATATATATATATATATATATATATTTAGGTTAGTTTTGGTTGGTAAAGATTATTTAGATTTTTTGGACTAGGAGACTGACAGACTTACCTTGGTAAGAGTCCACTCTGTAGTCTTGAAATAGAAACACATAAAAGCACTTAAACAATGATATATTTCAACCACACAGTGGTCTTTGTCCATTTCTTTTTGTGTTTTCTCTTTGATTGACAAAGACCACTGTGTGGTTGAAATATATCATTGTTTAAGTGCTTTTATGTGTTTCTATTTCAAGACTACAGAGTGGACTCTTACCAAGGTAAGTCTGTCAGTCTCCTAGTCCAAAAAATCTATATATATATATATATTGATATATAAATCATAGTCATATAAATAAATCATGATATTTTGGTTTGGGTCTCTAAAATATATTTCTATTATTGCTCTAGTAATAATATTGTTATGGTTAGAGTATTTATGCCGTGGATAGTTACATAAATATTTGCATCCATTGTATTAAATATTTACTTTAAATAATTGTTCACAAATAATTTTAAAAAAAATCATTTTACAAAAAATATATTTAAATGTATTTTATTTTGTGTTAGCTGAGACAATGCTATAAGGCAAAAAATATCATTTTGTAAATGACAACTGCAGGAATGTGTTTGTGGATAGATTTGACCATCACCAGTACAAAATCTAAGGCTTATATTCTATAACAAGCAAGAGAATTATAAAATTTATAAAGACTTATAGAGGATTCGAAGACAGAGGGTAAAAAATCACAGTTATTTGTTTTAATGTGGTAAAATACATTTTCATTTTTTTTAGTTACTTTTTAATAAGCACTGTAGAAAAAAAAAGTTTTACGAATTTTAATCCAATAAAACACAATAAGTGATATCTTCCTAGAAAACGTTAGCGACATGGTTATTGTACACCATGTTTTAAATCAAAACACTTGTCACCTTTTGTTTAGAATTATCGGCACAAAAATTGAATCTTGATGATTATACTCAATCATCCTGATTGAATAATTTCAATTTTCATTTTCAAGACGTCATTAACATGTTTCTAACAAATATATTTTTCAACTTAAGGAATTTAATATCGATATTATGTTCAGTGTGCATTGCTGACCTATTGTTTAATAATGAATTAATTTGCCCACTAAGCGGTCTTGAATAAATTATGTTACAGACAATACTTATCTCACTTCTTTCACAATAATAATATAACTTATTTACTTCTACAAGGACATTGATTTTATTTTACTTGTAGAATAATTGATTTTTTTTTATCAAGTGAATGTTCTACTTTGTCCAGGTTAGCTGTGACTGTGAATATATAAAACTTTATGATAAACTTTTACAAATAAAAATGTTTCTGGAAAGTTGGTTTTTACTATTTTTTGAACGTATAATTTCATCACTAAGCACTGATCCTGATGTTATGTGGGCTCCATGTGTTTGACTTGTAAGGCATGTAATTTCAGTTTCCAGTGATAAACCAGTTAGTTTGTTTTAATTGTTAGACAGTTTATAATGGAATTAATAATGGAATTTATAAAATCGAATGCCCAGACTGTAACAAATTATACATTGGGTAAACAAAACGGAAATTAAAAGAGATATAAAGAACACCTAAATCAAAGATCAAACCAAACACTTATAATTCATACAGCCACACATTTCCCACATTGGAAAACATAAATCTAATAAATAAAAGTAAAAAAGGCCTAAAAATCACAATTTGGAAATAACTGGAAGTTTATAAACACAAAAATGATAGAATAAACAAACAAATAAAATCGAAAAATGATAAATTAAATTCTTGAATTTTGTAGTCTATTACGTTTAGTGAATCTTATTAATCCATAAACTCACTCATTACTTATTAAACTTACAACTTAACACCCACATACGCGAAAATAAACATAAACAACAACACTAAAGCAGCTACAATTACCAAACAAAATACAGGAAACCCATTTGTGAATCACAACAGCTCAAACCACCCTATCGAACACAAACACGCTGCCTTCAGATCCATAGACTTAAAGAAGTCCCAATGACCACCGAAAACATAAACAAAGAATTAAACACAATTAAATATTTAATATACACAAATGGATACAACACCACAATAATAGACAAACTATGGTACAAAATACAAAAAAAAAAACACTAAAATTAACACTACAGACAGGGAAAACAAATACATGACATTACCATACATACAAAACTAATAACAAGTTACAACACAACACCAACAACAAAGATAAACTACAAGCACCAGGTGTATACAAACTGAACTGCAATGAATGTTACAAATTCTGTCGAGGAACACAAACAATCAAAGTTCGGATAGTCATAAACTAGTGTTTAAGTGATTGATAAATTGAACGTTTTTTTAATGTAACCCTGTTTATCCCTAAGTAAAAATGGTAATAAAGTGATTTGCCTTACAAGTATAGCGGTTTACTTGCAAGCTGACATACAGTTGATCGATAAAAAACAAACAGCCAGCCCTATTCAAATAGATTGGTTTTTGTAGTGCTTGTTGCATCAAAGGCCATTGCTAAGAAATTGCAGGGGTTGTGGTTAAGTAACTGATATAAGTAAATTTGTTCAAAGCATTATGTTAAAGATCTGATTAATATGACAAATCAAATAAAATAATGTTTATAGCGAACTTTTGGCCTTGTCAGACATTATTATACCTCATATTATAATGTCTGTGGAACTGTCTTTTGGTTCCTCTACCTTTACCCCTGCCTAGTCACGAGCTTACTTGTGACTAGCTATACAGTAATTGTTCAAGGGAACAATTATGTTGGTAAGTTCGTAAGAGTTTTACAACTTATTAAATAATTTAAATTTATCTTTGGGTTCTTGAAGTGAGATTACAATTTAATTTCATTTTGCACCTAATTGTGTGATTAAATTATCCAGGTTTAAGACTCATCAGACTGTAATCTAAATAAATCACCTTCATTTTATTTTCTTTGCACATGAAGAACTATATAATTGTGTAGCGGTAACTATGTTTTCGGCATTTTCATTTAACTTCTTTGGCGACTTCTGTAATCACAATTTCTGATAGTTCAATTTTGAAAGAACAGTTCCTATTATTTTTGAGTATAACTTATTACATTAATCAATTTGTTGATTTGGATTTTCTATGTGGTTTTGTTGATGATATTAGATTGTCTTTTTTTTTAATATCATTCCTCTCTTTGCCACCATTTCACTATATCAGATCATTTTCAGTAGAAACAAGTTAAAATTCGATTATAGCTGCACTTTTGAAGAGAAATTAAAGAGAAACTATTTATATGGCAGGTTTAGAAATCTACATTAATTATATGATCAAAATAAATGTGTAGTTTTACTGATATTGAATTTGTGATGAGTTTTACAAAGATTTAAGTATTCCCACAATTATGGGAAAATACTGCTTTCTCTGTACTCTTATTACTTTCTATTTTTCGAATATCTGTCGTTGTTGAGAAACATTTTTTATCTTGGCGTTTGCTCAGTAAAATAATGTGTTGTAATATTTCAATATATAGAAAATAAATTTATTTTTTGATTTAAAACAAACTTTTCAATATTGTAAAACCATAATTCACTTTGTTTTTGTTATAATTTCATCTTAAACTTCTACCAATCAAAGTAGAACAGTATTAAAACAAATGGATGTTGACTGTAGAGAATAGAGAATGTTATCCATAGTCTTGTATGTACAATGTTGATTAAAATATGATAGTTCCGGAAAAATACATTAGCCAATAGATGCTCAGACCTATAAAAATGGTATTTCACTATGAAAAATTAACAACACAGATTTATGAATATTAGATCCAGGAAAGCAATTACTTAAGTAGAACACTATTAAAGTTTGACTCTAGCATTAAAACTTTTTTTTTAACTTTCTAAACTTTTTCACATTTTTTTTTTCTAGAAAAATGGAGTTACAGAAGAGTTTCAATAATTCGAGGTAGATGGGACCGAGACCCCCTTAGATTACAGGAAACTCAAGATTATATGGAAATTCTTTCCTGTACATTAGAAAAAAGAGGGGTTCTAAACAACCCTAATACTATAATGAAGAATGCACAAAATATGTTTATAGAACATTTATAGATCATTATTAATTACAGTACCTTACATAAGTTAATGTTACTTCAAACTTACATTGTTCATCATGGTTGCTACATTTTGATGGAAAAAGCTATCCGTCTCTGAGTTTCCTTATCCGATTGTTTTTGTCCGACGGTGTTGCAAAGGCACATTCTGTTGATTTAGTGTCTCTCATCATTTACTTTATTGGTTTTTGTACCATTTCAATAATTGTAACATCTGTTATTTCAAATTGTTCATATCGGAATTTTAACGACCTGGAAATTTCTTGATAAAAAATGTCAAATCTGTTTCTTCTTGTGGATCATTAACACAAAAGTCAACGGTTTGATTATGACTCCAGGATTTTATTCCATGTTTTACTTGATGCTTCCTATTTTATATTGTTCCATGATTTTGCTATGCAATACTCAGCTTCCTTAAGTGTAATTTTTGTAGATAGTCTTCAATACTTTCTTTCCCTTTAGTTGCTTCGAAGAGAGATTCTAAGAGGTAATGTGTGTGCTTTTGTTCATTCATTCCAGAACATACTGATCCATCAACTGGATTAGGCTCGTAACATTTGCGGGAAGATATAAAGCACGGATATCATCAGAGCACACTTGATCTTTATCACGATGCAACAGTGCATTTTTTTACAGTAAAATAGCCTTCCAAGGCAAATTCTTTACTCATCAGGGCACAAACTCATTAAAAAACATTTCTTTGAATAATTATCTATCCATCTAATCAAGACTTGAGTACTTATATGAAACAAGTAATGCTGATGTAGAAATGTTTCTAATCGCTGGAGCTTAACCGATTAATCCTGTGGCTTAACCAATTTGAAGCCTGTCTCGAATTTAACAGAAGCTCGAAAAAAAGGACTCGAAATTTCGAGACTCTACTGTATTTAACTAAAGTATGAAAGTTATATATGTGAAATAAGTAATACAAGTTGTATAAGTAATGAGCTAAATGCTGTTAAGTAAAGATATTTTATTTTATGAGGCCAGGATAATAAATGCTAAATTATGTGATTGGTGAGCACATTCACATTTTATCTGTTACAAATTGTTTGCCAAACTGAATCATTGGCCTAAATGTAAAAAAGAAAGTTTAAAAAGTAAATTACTAATTTTATTATTTGTATGTATTTTATTGTCAAATAAAACAGAAATACAATTAAAACAATTCTACAATGTCTGATTCCAGGTCTCACTCATTGTGCCAGTTGTGTTTGTCATCATATGCTTATTCTTAGTAATTCTACCAGTTTATGTAAGGCCTTGGGAAGTTATTGTAGGAACTCTTATTACACTGACAGGCATCCCTGCTTATTATCTTGGAGTTGAGTGGAACTCTAAGCCACAGTGGTTTAACAAAGGACTAAGTTAGTATTTAGTGTATACATTTGCACATCATAGTAATGAAATAAATATCTGATGCATAATGATAAAAAACAGTATCATTAAACTGGTTTTGTATTTTTTTTTTAATTTAAAGGTTAGGATTGGAGTAAAATGTGTCATAATTGAATTAACTTTAGGACAGAATTTATTGTTCTTCAAACTGTTACATTCTGTCATGGGAATTCTTAAGTGATCTTTTTGTTATAGAAAGCTAGAATAATGGGGAAATTTCTAGATGAATGGCAAGGAAAGTATTTATATACAAGGAATATAAAGAGTTAAAAAGTGTTATAAATTGACCTGAAATAAAAATTTCTTAACATATTAACAAAATAAATAAAATCTGTATACAATTAGAAAAATATTTATAAACAATTTCAATTATGTTTCAGACTATGTAACTTACAGTGTACAAAAACTATTTATGTCTGCCAAGGAACAAGGTGAAGTAGAAGACGAATAACAATTGAAGGAAACACATTGGTCTGATGAGAATGCAGCTAGGTGACAGTAAATTGCTAATGAATGAAAGTTAAAAAAAGGCATCATAGTTTGTGAAATCTAAGATACCTTGAATGAAGCAATGAGATAATGGCTTTCGCTATTTTAGATCGTATTTTTGAAAATAAGTTAATTTTATTTAGTATTTGTGTAAGGCATAAGAATAGATGTGACATATTTATTCGGTTCATAATATTTAATATGCAATAGTAAAAAAGCCTCATTCATTATATAATGTCCTTGTGATGAAAATATATTTAATTTTATTTGTATAAATAATTTGTACACATTAAATTTTATTATTATAAAACACCCACAGGTTAGTAAAATTGGTTGTGATTATATCAGAATGCAGTGATTATATGTTTTTAGTCTTTTAATTATAGAACTGAATCGCTAATGCTAGATTGTGATAAGATTAGGTGGAGATTTATGGAGTTTTGCAAAATAAGAGAGCCTACAATCATAGTACAGCAAGCATATAGTATTGTAAGCCTGATAAAACACATCTATTCTCATACTTTGGAAGTAAACTCTACAATATTTAAGTACTTGTTAGTATCAAATTGATTAAAATAACCAATTATTCTGAGAAATGATTTAGATCTTAATTTTTTAAATGAGAGTTGTACTTAGACGTTTTATAATCTAGCTTGTTTTAGTAATTTAAATTTGTACCAAATAATACTTGTTTAATGTGTTTATTTTGTACTAGATAGTTAATGAAGACTATGATGGCTGAAATTCGACAATAATAATTGAAATTGTTACCTTATATTTATAATTCCAGTTTCAAACAATGGAGAACTAGGCTAACATCATTTTGGGATCAAACTCTACCAAACCTTGTTGCAATATCCCTTTTAACACAAAACATTGAGGCAGCACCTTCAACATGGTTTATTGTTTTTTTGATTCTTGTTTTCTAGTTACATTCCAATAATTACAGATATTCATGAATTGAAGCATTTTTTTAAGGTCACATATTTGGTGGCTTTGGAGACTAGACAGAGAAAATAAACATTAGGTAAGGTTAAGCAATAATACAGATTTTTCAATCAAATTTGCAACTTCATTCCTATTTTGATAAGCAAGGTAATAGCAGTTAAGGATATAAACAAAGAAGTATTGAAAATTTGCAAAAATAGTTATAATTAAGTTCATCATTAGGAAAATAGCTTATTTTGTATGAATATTTATGCATGCGCCTTTATTAAATACATAGATAAAAGTTTTAACTCTGCATATTTTAGCTCACTTTTTGCATGACATAATTTACTGAAAATTAAGAATTCTTTATAAAACCTTAAATATATATTTATTTCTATTTTTAATTATTGTTTGTCTTTTAAAGACAGGTCTTACTTTAAAAAAGTGTTACTAAAGATATTTTTGTAAAAATTTTATCTTCATAGGTAAAAGCAAATTAATCATTTTCACAAAGAAAACATTAAAGCCAAATAAACTACAGAATCTACCATTAAAATAACAAAACATTTTTAATGTGTTTTTCTTGTGTGATTAGGTGTAATATAACATCACAAAATTTTTCAAATAAAATAATACAGTAAAACCTCTCGTATCCGGAACCTCAGATATCTGGACGTAATATGAACATAAAGTAAGCGTCTTTATTGCACAAGGGGCCTTGCCATTGGGCCATTTCTCTTGCGCCAGTAGTCAGTTCTTTGTTCTTTCCCGACTTAGCCAGTTGTGTTTGAGTCTCTGTATTGCTCAGTTCACTAGTGCTCTACAGATTGATGTATTACCCGACTTAATCAGTTGTATTTAAATGTCATTATCTTTCAGTTTGCATATGTTCTACAGGATTTGTGTAAATTAGGTAATTTAGTAAAATATTTTAACTATAATTTGTAATCTACAATATACAGTATGGCAGAAAAGCAGGAAAAAACTGTTTTCTATTGAAAATAAGATTTGCAATAAAACTATTACATGCCAAAGAGACATGTAAAAAAATTGCAAATGAGATGAGTGTAGGTACTGGAAATGTGGAAAATCTCTAACAGCTATACCGCTGAAGTTAGTTATAGTTATAATCGTGGGTATGGATATGGAAAGAAGTGTTGCCGAGTGCCTAAAAAACGTAAACTTGCTAGATGTCGCTTTATAGACTGCTACAGCATAATTAGGCCAATAACACTGGTTAAATGATAGCAAAAAATATACGATCATAAAACACAATCAGAGGATTAAAAACATATTACAAACGGAAAATTGTTTAGTGAAACAAATGAATAAATCGTCGATCTTTTCCAAGACATTTTTGGTTGTAAGGACATGAACAGTGTTGGTGTTAATAAATGGATGAAAGAGGATGAAGTTTATGAGACTACTACTAGTGATATAAACTGAGTGAGCACACAGATAGAGCCTCCCGCAGATGACGAAAGAAAACAAACCGTGATGCATAGCAAAGCTTTCCAGGCATTTGACCAGCTTATTGAGTATGTTACATTGAACAAGACAAAGCAACAGCAGCCGATCGTCTACCCTTTCGAAGGAGAAGGGTTATTTTATTAGAGAAAAATGCTCTACGAAAACTGATAATTAATGTACATATGTATGTACAGTACAGTACAGGAACTGTAAATACAGGCAAGCAACACAATTGTATATTTTGCTAGTAATAGGAACAGTTATATATTGCTATAAAATATAATTACAATCTCCAATAAGTGTAACTTATTTACTTAAAACAGTTATACATCTACTTCTAATTGGAATAGTTGTGATTATGTAATATAAACTTACATCATTACATAACCCTCCCCATATCTGGATTGTTTGTTATTTGGATCAGGCTGTCACTATATTGGTCCAGATATGACGGGTTTTACTGTATTTTTAATAAAAGGACAATGTTGTTTAAAAAATATTAGTAACCTCAATTTTTTTTATTTTAAGGTTTGGTTTTGACAAAATATTTAATTAAAAATATGCAGTTTGGAGCACTTGATTTTCAGTTATTAATCATTAAAATGAAATATGTCATTTGTATGCGCTCACACACACACACACGCAATAAGCACAACAACCCAATAAAAATAGCAGTTTTAACAGCTTAATTTTAGTCAAATGACATTGCATTTGCAACATCTGGTATTATGCAGCTGTAAAATACATTTCACAGGTGTAAAAAAAAATTAATTCTAGAAACATAGAGGCAATTATACTTAGTTTCAACTCTAAGGCTGCAGACATACAGAAGGCAACTGGAGATAGCAACACAACGTAAACTTGAGTTGCTATTAGAAAACTTGCTAGTCGGTTTACAAGATTGTTCATACAAAGTTTAGTATGAACAGTTTAGACAGTTTAGTTATCAGTTATCTCGTCATCAGAGGAAGATTGTCTATATTTCAAGACAGAAACTACAAAAAAGACAATTCAGTGTAGGCCTACACCTCTATAATGTTATTCATGGACAAAGTTAATATATTGCTGTGCAAAACTCACGAAATTACCCAGACCAATTTTTTAATTATTATCGTATGAGAATTAGCAGTTACTACCTTTTAAGTAATGTATTTTAGAACATCAAGAAAAAAACCAATAATTGGCAAGAAAAATGGAGAAATAAATTTCAGTTGGAGAAAGATTAACAATAACACTCGGCTAAGATTAATTGCTCATTTATGTATTAATTTTTACGTATAACTGCAAAACTTAAAATATTGTTACATCACAATGAAATAAAAATAGTTTTTAAGCAAATGGAATTTTATAGTTCAAGTGCTGATTTTATATATTCTGAACAAATTCTTGATAATCATTTACATCGTCTTGAAGTTGTTGGATACACAAATCATGACCAGAACCAGCAATATCTTGTCTTTCTGATATGATATACCACTATAATAAAACACTATTCTAAGAAACAGAAACAAAAAAGTACAAATAAAAATTATTATCATTTAAATACGATATCACTCTTGAGAAAAGCATACACAACACAACAAATACTGCTGGTAACTGAGCAACGAGTTTACAGCATGCCGTGACTGGAGCAATTTTAATTTCTGTGTACTCGCTAGTCACGTTGCTATCACTTCTCTATGAATATGTGCATGCAACTCCATATGCTGTGAAAAAGCAACTCAAGTTTGTGTTGTGTTGCCATCACCAGTTGCCTTCTGTATGTCCTCGGCCTAGACGTTTTACTTTTCCTAAAATACAATGGTTTCTTTAGTATATCAAAATTTCATATGTAATGATAACAATAAATAAATAATTTTATGTATTATTTATCGGATTTCTGATGTATCAGTAGTTTGTCTTTGCAAATAAATCTAACTTCGGATACATCTTTTATAGTAAATATCGTTTATTTTCTTATAGTAAACATGTAGTAAAAGAACATTACACTTGTTTTTTTAATTAACTATAGGTTTGAAAAGTAAAATTAGAGTCAATTTCTTTACTCTTGATTATAAGCAATCCCCCAGTTTCTCTTATTTCCTTAATCACGATTAGGATCATTTTAGGCTGGTTATCATAACCCTTAAAACAAGTTAGACATCCAAAATACACTGAGAAGTAAAGTTTACCTGAGTAGGATTCAAACCTACGTAACAATTTAACCCTATTAGGACCGGCCGGATAAATTTTGGATGGCAAGAACGTTAGGGAAAAGGACTGGGCAGTTGGAAAATATGCAAATAGGAACAGCCGGGCGATTTCTGGATGGCAAAGTTTAAATTATTATTTAAGAGAACACTATGTTACCAGATCATAAAATATAATTTTATTACAATGTTTACGTCATAAACAATAATTTGTTTTGATTCTTGTAACCCAAAATAACATTGAAATGACAGTGTGGTGTTCTAATTTTGAAGTTATTTCTATCAGTGGTTCAAGTCGGTGACGCGCAGTTTGCCCCCAGTTTGAATATTTTGATGTACCTTTATGTGAAATGTGTGGTGATTTGTAAACATATTATTAGATTGATAGTTTTGTTTATCATGTCACACATAAACTTGAGAACAAGTGAATTTGACAATTGTTTAGTGGCGCCCTGGATTTGGATGATTCCCCTAAAATTTCTGATAACGATTAAGATATAGACCACTTAAAACCAAAATGTTGATGAACTATCAAATTCACTGATAATTCCTGTAAATGAAGGTAGACCTAAGTTTGTACTCGAATCAGATAGTGACAGTAAAGAGGATTCGTCTAGGCAACAAAAGCAGGCTAAACCAGAGCCTAGGTATACACTAGTATGTTTGGCCCTATCCCTAAAACATAGAGGGGTACTAGAGAGGTTCTATGTGTACATAGTGTAAATATATAGAACCTTTTGTGCGCTATTAAACATATATGTGTATCATAATGATTTTCTATGAAGTGATATGCAATGTGAATAATCTTTATTGCAAACTATTTTACCTTCCATGAGGTAGTGCTCCTATGAGTTATAGTTTGCTACAGTCCTACATTTTTTTAAATTTCTCCAAATGGTGTGAATTTTTGTGTACATTCTAAAAAGGTAGAGAATAAAATTAAAATGTTTTTAGATTTTTCAGAAAAAACAGCTTTATTATATTAATTTTAAAAAATACATTGTACTTTAACTTATAAAAATGTTTTAATTTTTAAAAAAATTGTTACTGAAAAAGGATAATATATATTTAGGCATTTTGACACCAATACACAAAATATCTGTTACAGAGGCAAAGTTATGATTTTTCTTCTGAATGTCTACAAATAAAAATAATAGCAAACTGCAGTTTTGGTACACACTCAAAATTTTGCTTGGTCCTCAAAGAGTTAAACAAATTTCTAAAGGACTATTAGAAAAGAGCTACCAATAAAATTTAGTTTTGGAATTTTAAATTTTTAATACTTTGTGTTCTTTGTAAAAAGGCAAATATTTAAGCATAGAGAAAATATATTAAAGAAACCATAAACCTATGAATTTACAGTTATAGACCTGATAATTCATAAGAGTTGAAACCTTGAACTCTGTATTAGTATTAATAAAATACAAAATAATTTATACTAATAAATATAAAGGACAAATAAATAGAAATATAAGTTTATAGATACATTTTAGACAAATTAGTACTAAATTTAATTTACACTAATACTCCAACTTGATCTTTCCGTAAGGATATTTTTGAACCTATATTTGTATCAAAACCTTAAATTTTTGTACCATCATTATATTTTTTATTATTTTCATAGTTTTCATTATCCATTACAAAGTAAAGACGTTAAATAGTATTCATAGTGAAGTCTCACTTATCCATTTTTAAGTTAATATCTAGTTAACAGGTCTTATTAACTGAGTTAGTAGACTAAACAGTTAATTTCTATTTGCTTTTTCCGTCTACAGGTCGACTGAATCTAAGGAAATGAATATCCAGGATAATAATGGAAAGTTGAAACGTGGTGGTGCTTACATTTACCTTCCTGGAATATCCCATGGTTCAAGTGAGCCGACTATACCCTGTCTCTCCTAAATCTTGGTAAAGGTTTTAAAAAAATTATAGAATGCTAGAAAAACCTTGTAAATAAGGAGTATGTTAATAGACAAAACAAGTCATGTATAATGGTATAGAGATGAGTATTCACAAGCAACTTTTAAGTAAACGGAATCATCCTTAGCAAATGCAAGGCCTGGAGCAAAAGCTTTTTGCAAAGTCTTTTTCAAGAAAGTGGTCTCCTCTGAAAAAGTTTTAAAATTCTCAGGCAAAAAGTTTTGTTCAGACCAATTTTGATGCAGTCATTTCGTCTTAGAACACACCAATTATATATATATATATATATATATATATATATATATATATATATATATATATATATATGTGTGTGTGTGTGTGTGTGTGTGTGTTTTTTCATTTGCCAAAGTTGAAACGCCACCGCTATCAAACGATGTTTTGCATTTGGTTGCGATCTTTTGGTTGCAATGCTGATATCTCGTTCGTAGGTTTTGTCATTAATCAGTAATTTAACATATTATGCAGGTAATCATACAGATATTTTAGGAACAATATATATGTACATTATTTACTACCAACCAAAACATTTTCATTATTTTTTAGCAGGAGTAAAGCTTTGCGATGCGAGGCCTGGAGCAGCTGCTCCACTCTAAGAACGGTTCTGATAGTAAGTATAAGATAATAAGGGTTTTCTATTATTGAAAATATTTTTGAGCAATGGCCATGGTTGTTTATGGATTGGTAGATGATATTTTGCTAGATAAAATCTCAATGTAGCCTTTAACACGTTCATTGCCAGGTTGGAAATTGGAATTTTGTGTGGTGGCCGCTGTAATAATTCACTTAGATAGCAACGGCCAAGTGATATCACGTGATCGGCCATCCGGTAAGATCTGACATCACGCGATATTGCCTGACATCACGCGATATTGCGTGATTGGCAATGAAAGTGTTAAATCCCATTAACTAATTAGATATAAATGATGATGGTCAGTAAATTGTGTAATAAAACCTCACATGGGTCACTCAAATAGGTAATAGACCGAGGTATTTTAGAGTTATTTTGTGTAACCACTTTTTAAAGCAAATAAAACAGTACAAAGAAATTAAAAGTTACAAAAAAAAATCTATTTTCTAGCAGTAATTACAAAATGTACTTTTGATTTCTTTTATTTATAGCATCAAACCTAATTTTGACCATGACCATGGGGTTTGTGCGTTTCATATTTTAAAGGCAATGAAAGTATTATTTAAGAGCCTAATGATTGTTTCTCAAATTCAGTTGTAACTTGAATTAATAGTGTACCTACATAAAGATTTTTTTTGTAGTTACGTGTTTGTTATTGTTCAATTATCTCTGCAAAAAATAAAATCAACAATTATATTGATTATGTTGTGTATCTACCATATCTAGCCTCATCAAATTATAATTAGTTAACGTATTTTTGATATCCATCTGTGAGAACTATTAACACACTGGTTCACCTTGTCTAAAACTTGAACAGCCAACTAGTCTCTAAAATCAAGTTGGATTAGCTCCGCCCAGTTTACCTACTTTTGACTTTTTTTTGTTTTGTATTAATTTTAGACTTCTAAACAAAAATGTAGACGGGTTATGTGTTTGATCATTAATAATTTCTAGTTGCGTTTTGTATATTTGTAAATTTTCAATCACATTAATCGTTTTATTTTCATAGATTATTGGCTTCAAAGTTTTCTCCTTTCCATTGCAGCATGGCTTTTGTTTATGAGAGGTGTTGCACCTCATAATTGTAATAAGTTTTTCTATATTTATATGATTGTATCTATTCTTTGAATTTAGTTTTAAATTGCCTGTTTGATCTATATAAACTGCAGGGGATTGTAATTTCATTCGGCATATTCCTCTTTCATTATATTACCCTGTTAAACTAATGATTATTTGATGAAGCTAGGTGAACCAGATAACAATACTCAATATAATTTTATCAAACCTAGCGGTAATTTAAGGTACACAAAATGTACATTCATTATATTAAAGTTCAATAACTAATTTTTATACTGTTAACTAGGAGAATCTGTCTCTGAGATACTTTGGTTAATTGAGACTTTACAGCATTCTGAGAAAAATAATACATGACAGTTTGTGATAAGAAAGTATTGTACCATTTATTTTAAGTATTTATTCTATTTATAATTTTACTATTTGTAATAGGAATTTTGAGCTTTAAACTTAGTGATTATTATTGGATATCTACAGTGATCTTGGGAACCAGTGCCAAATCTTTGTGAGTTGAATAAACCAAAGGTTTTGTTTTTATTTTTAATATTGTTTTATTTATGCTAAAATTTTATAAAATAATATTTTGTATAGTTTCTGTAATTATAGTCAATATTTAATATATTTAGTAAATAGTAATAATCTTAGGTTACATGGTAATTGTCTTAAGGTATTAACTATGTTTCTACTTAACACGTTCAGCATGGCAGCGATAATGGAGATCTCATCAAACTGCTGTCTGTTTTTTCGTTAATGTCCACATTGACGGCATTGTTTTATCTCAAAATCTATACTTAAATGCTGTTATAAACAGGAAAATTGGTAACAAAAATTCAAACACTCTAACTGTAAAAATCGGGAGCGAGCCGGTGAGCTCGCAGTCCCTGGCAGTAGAATGTTGGAAATGCTATGCGGGTTGCATAGCTTGTCGTTGCATCTATTGTGCCCGTTGTTTTCTTCTCAATAATTTTATTTCTACCATGTATAGTTTTATTGGGGAAATCAAAACAGTATATTAGGCATTAAAATATTGTTTTATTTATCAGGTCACAATAAAAAAAAAAAAAAATACATAAAATATCAACTAATACAAATGATAAAATACTGTATGACAAATAATAAAACTCAATAAAAAAGACACAGAAAAAAGATAATTTACATAAAAAACTAAAGTACCTACTACTAAAATATATTACATACTAAAATAACCACTCAACTTTTAACTCGGAATGTTTGTTTCTGCTTGTGTCATGTGTTTCACATTGCGATAGAGATCGAAAATGTAAATGTAGACATAGATAATGCATATGTCATGACCTAGACTATTTATAGCTGAGATTAGCTTACATTTGTTTACTACAATCTTATGATGACACATTAGGTTTTCGGGCGTCCTCCAAAGATCTTGTTACAGGATTTCGTCACTCTTATTTACAGTAGTCTGTTCCCACCTCGAGTAGCTTCATATACTCTAATATGATAGTTATTGATTATTCTTGCGTTAGTTCAGAAAGCTTAGTTTATTTTAATGATTGTTGCTTTTACAGGATATTTTGCCGCGTTAAGTGGTTAAAGCTAAAAACACATTAAAATATAAAAATTAAACCAAATTAAATTTAAAACTCCCTGAAGCATTGTTTCAGTTGAAACATCAAAAAGTTAACTTGGGATGATTGGATTTAAAAACAATGCTCTCGAAACTCATCTGAAGCACTGGTGTAAAAATCAAACCTTAATACAAACACTTATCAACACTAGACTGGGAGTGAGCGTGCTGGTGCGCTTGCCGTCTCAGAATGGAAGCGGGGAGCGCACCAGTACGCTCTCAGTGCCTTGCAAGGGAACCTAGAGCATGCCGGTACGGTAGCCATGCTGAACTTGTTAAATACTAACCTGTTAATAAATGCTGTGCCAGTAAGTATTAAGCTGATTTTTCTACCCACTTCTACCATAACTTCTACTAATGTTAGTATCAATGTAGAAACCTATAAATATCATTACTATTTACTAAATAAATAAAATGTACATAAGTTAATGAAAACTTGCTATGTTTTTTTACACATTTCACTAGTCTTTGTACTAAAATTTCTTATTTTTTCAAATTGTTAGAGCACTTTGCAATTTTTTTTTTATTATAGTGATATTAAGCGTGCGTATGGTTTTTTGTATGACAAAAGGCAGAATTAATAAAACAAATCCTATTTTTAATATTTCTCCAAATAAAAATATCTCAAACATTTAATTATTTAAACGTATTAAGGCAATATATTGATATAAGATGATGTTGGTGATTGCTGTAGTCATATTTTTTGTGTGAGTAAATTTTCATCTTATTTGTAAAAACTTAGTACCTGATATTGGTATTATTGTTTTCTATAAGATATAATTTGCCTTTAGTATTTGTATAGAAAGAATTTTAAAAGATAAGTTTGTATATTTGTTAGTAACATTGCATATTAAAGATCTGTTAAAAGAGGGCTAAACTTTTGTCATGAAATTTTAACTATAGAACTTCGAATTTTACAAACGTTTTTGACTTTTGAAGTAGTACTTTGGATTGCCATTTACTTTTTCCATTGTTCTATTATTGTTTTTATATTCCCACATTTTTTTTAGTTGTGCCAGTGATTTTTCTTGAATTTCTTAATTGCTTTAAAAACTATGTTCATTCAACAGGGTTCGTATTTGTATAATCCTTGAAAGACCTGAAATTATTTAAGGGGTCTTGAGGAACTTAAATTAATTTAATGTCATTGTAAATGGATTGTTCAGTAGAGAACTAGATCCAAAGTCTTCTGTAGTTGGTCATTGTAAGGTTTCTTCTTTAGCCCAATACAAGTATTTAGGTTTTGTACTTTATCATTTAAATGAATAAAATCATATTGGGCAAAAAAAAAAAAATTAAATGTAACGTTTGGTAAGAAAATGAACAAGCGATAGATAACAGTGATGTTATATCAATAACAGAAATTTGTTTCACAGTTCTGGCCTCTGTCAAAGAAAACAATTAACATTAATTTCATGTTCCAGCGACACTCGTATCAGCTTTCTTTAGACATGTTGAACAAGCTGTTGTGACAATTGGACTTTTTGATAGATTGTACGTTATGATAAATTTTTGTTGTAGCATTTCTTGTTTACTGTTAACATGCGTTTTTTTCTGTTATCTTGTGAGCAGTCATGGCAAATTTGTTGATGTACAACATGGCAAGTTCCCCTCTGTACAAAGTTCATGACATGACGCAATTCTCATCCTGGATTCTTTAACAATCATCCACATAGTAAAACGTTTTCCTGAATCAAATCAAATGGCGTCAATATTTTTGAATCATTTCTTGATGCTGAGTGTTCCACTGAATCATCATGGATTTCGGCAGTCGATGATCAGCCTGATTTGAAACATAATATCGTATGCACAGCTCATTAAGTCCTCTTTATGGACCTGCTGAAGAGTACACCTCTTCTGGGCCTTCTTTATGGACTCTTCTGGAACGTATCTTCAGAAAAAAATTTACCGACGTTAAAGTAAATTTAAGTGTTACAACATTACATGAAAAATTCCTTCACTTTCACTTTTTCAATTAATCAAGAGCAAATTGCACATGTTCACCTTACTCTAACTGCGTAAAGTGTACAATATGCCAAACGACTCTCTGAGTTTAGAAAGAACTCTGATATTTGTAGTATGAGATGGAATTCAAAGTATATATAGTTAAGACAAATTTCAAAAGTTGTCTTTTTCAAACATACCTAATAATATCATTCACCATGGGCAATTAGATAATACTGTTTTTATGTATGTAATCACAAAGACTCTTAAGTTTTACATTTAACCTATTTCTTTTTCGGCAAATATTGCATGCATTTGATAAAAGGTTGTTTTCTGTGTGAAAACCTGACACACAGTATTTGGTAGCTGTATACTAATTTAGGTTAAAGAATTTCCAAAGCAGTATAAAATTTTCTACTTTATGATGTTCAAATCTGTTAATCACTGGAGAAATTTTACAATGGCCTATATTTGTTTGACATCTCATACAAATACTACTTTTTGGTAACTTTATTTGAATGTTATAATGAATAGTTTGTTATTTTCCCACCAGATAATATTTAAAATGTAATATTTGTAATTTGAAAATATATTTGTATTATCTTTCAACTGAATTCTTCACTTTTTATTAGAAATCTTATCACTTCTTATATCTTTGTTGTTTATTTATGCCATCTATCGATGGCTGAGATTAGTTCTTGACAGGTACATTAGAAACTTTATATCTATATATTATCAAAGTTCTTAAAACACCTCGGATGTGACAGAAGAGAGACGCTTTTGAAAATAATAAATCTTACTTGGAACACCCTTGTGCCGAACCAATGGCAGAGCTGAAATTGTTTCCATTCTGAAACCTATAAAACCAACTGGTGAATGCAACAGTTACAGACCTATTGCACTCACTAGCAAATGAAAATAATTAATAACAGGCTCAATGTCACTCTCACGGGACACAACTACTTTGCAGCACATCTCGCTAGGATTGGTGTTGACAAAGAACCCGCTTTGCCACAAGGCAAATTTACAAATGGACATGCAACATCTATATAAATGCAGAGACCTGGAAGAAATCCGAAACAGCGTTACAGAAAATGGTGACCTCAAGCGTCTAACCATCCTCTATTGGACTCTGCGGCATCGAGTGGCAGAAAAGCCAAGAGTGGATCTTGGATGATGAAGGTTTTAAGATAGGTTAATTTGTTTTTTATTATTTGGAATAATAGAATTTATTATTGTGATAGGTTTTTTTATTTTGTTGGTTAAACTAATTGAGTTTTTATAGAGTATTTAATAATAAATCAATTAATTTAACCAATAAACTAAAAATAATAAACATAACCAAAAACACTAAATTTATAACATTTGATAGAACTGTAACTTATTAGCAAGGCAAGTATTTGTAACTGTTTCTAATAATAATAATAATAATAATAATATTTCTTTGCCAGCTTTGAGGTACCAATGAATATATATTTTTATGTTCTTACTGTAGGATGACACCTAGTCAGGCAAAACTATTCCTCATATAAAGTCTTCTCATACTTTTACCTCATTATATTAAAAATAAAGCTGCACAATTTATTACAAAAATCAGATTTTAAAAGATTTTTTCACTGGAGAGTAGGATATAAAATTATAGTTACAGAAATGTTACAAAACATCAAGAAACAAAAGAGCTTTTAATTACAGTTTTTCTTAAAATTAATTGTGTAGAAATTTATTTTAAAAAAATTAGTTTGATATTATTCTACTACAAAATTCTCCTGCCACAACATAAAAATTATCTTGGTTGACACTTCACCAATGGGGTTGGTATTGTGTGAGGTCTAGTGTTATTACTTTGCTGACAAGACATTCTCCAGCCTGAAAAAAACATTAAGCAATTTGTTTTAAATGATTCATCAGCTTTTAAAAGTACCAATTTTAGAAATTCTTATGAAACTCCAAATTTTTAAAACTTTTATGTTATAATGTGTTAGACATCAGTACAGTTTAATATACAGTTCAACTCTATTTCCAAATTATTTGATCGGCATTTCAAACAGAGGATTGGAACCATTGTGGTTTTTGTGTTTTATTGTTAGTTTTACAAATGATAAAAATAAGGGAAGATATCCTGCACAGTTTTAAATCTATCTTGTTCAACAATTGCAAGATGTGGTAATATTCACTCACATAAACCCAATATTTTCATTTATGCAAAATATACAAGCTCAATACATGGACTATAGACCCTCTCCAACCTACTGCCTGCGAACACATTTTTTCTGGTCTGCAGAAAGCTATCACTGAAAACAAAATTATTTAGTAATATATTTTTTAAAGGTAAGAGTCAAAATAGTTAACTCTAAATCTCACAAAAAATTAGTTTTTAATAAACAAACACACTAGTTCACAACAGACTAGTTTTGGTGACGAGGTCACCATCCTCAGTTCTTGGCTACTTACTGTCTTACTACTACTTCGAGTCGTAACTAAAGCTATTTCCTTATAGGCATTTTTACTATTAAATATGAGTACAGTACTCGTCTCTCACTTGCCACTTCTTTTCTCTATGAATGTAAAACTAGCTGTAAACAAGTAAAAAACTAAGCAAGAAAATCAAAAACCCCCATTGAGCTCTTGATTAGAAAAAACGTTGTGGGTATATGGTGGGGGGGGGGGCTAAACCTTCCGCCCTGAAATATTACTGGCCCTTTCCTCCAAATGTTTTTGATGTGGCCCTTCAGTAGAAAAGGTTGGAGACCTCTGCTATAGACTATTTTATTATCAGGTCATTTGAAAGATAAGGAAAGCATCATATAATAAAAAGGAAGATTTCATGATTAAAATTTATCAATACAAAATTCAACTTTCTTCAAACAAAAGAAATAAAATTGAAAGGAATGATGAATATGACGATGTTGTATGACATTTGGGGAAACTTTTGTAACTGGAATGACTAGAAATTGTTTAATGTATTTTTGTTTCAGTTTTCTCTTTGAATTTGATTTTAGTAGAACCTCATAATAACTGGAGTTGAGGAACAGAGTGACTGAGTTCAGGGCTGGCAGTTTTAATGAAAGTTTGTTACCAGGCAAAATGTTCTTGTAAAGCGGTAACAATTCAAGAATAAAAAGAGAGCGTTAAAGGTTAATAAAATAACTTAATCTGATTTAAAACATGGAAAATCAATAAACAGACTTGCTTGTGACAATTGAAACCATGGTAAAAAATTTTTCCTACTATTAGTAAGGAAGTGTTTTTTTTTTTTTTATTAAATAGAAGTTACATTTCAGCATAATGCCTTTTCGGATAGTGGGGTTGGTATTTGTTCATAAATCTGTCAAAAATTGATGTTATAAATATAATTGATATATCTACACCCTTGCATCAATTTAGTTAGTTATAACAAACAAGAGGATGTTACAGTTGAGTGACCTTTTGTGTAAGATGTGGGTTTCAAAAAGTTTTTGTACAACAAAACATTATATAACAGTATTATAGTTAGTAATACTACTTTACTCTATGTATACTATTTATAGTTCTATTGGATAGCTTTTTCAGACCAGTTACTGAGGATAAAATTATGGTAACATCTACAAATTATTTATAACTGAATCAATTTATCTGAAAATTTAAAATTAAGCATATCTTATCCTCCACTTCAAAAAGTTATATTTGCTCTAGGTGAAATTATTAGATCTTATAAATCACACCAAAATAAAGTGAATCGTTGAGATAATGCAAATAAATTCAATCCTAGTGAACACGAGAGTTTTGTTGCAGTTTTTCTTTTAAATTCGAGAAACCCATCCTTTTTTTTTGATCGTATCTCACATACATTTTGTGTGAAAGGCGTTTACCAGTGCTCATTTTAAATTTTGAAGCTCTTAAACAATCTCTTTGTTCTTTTAGAAACTTTAATTTTGTTTGTTACACTTCAGCAGTGAATAACTCATAAAGTATTGATCTAGGCAAAATGTAGACTACACGTTTTGCTTGACATTTGTCCCTCTATTGAATTGGAAGGTTATTTTGAGTGAAAAAATTACCACTCTCAAGAAGGTGGGGGGGGGGGGACTAGCCTCAAGGTGGAAGCTCACATTGGCACTATATATATAATTTTTGTTCCTTGAGTATTTCTTTACCAATATACAAAATTTCAAATAAATTAATTCAGTTATAAACAATTATAATTAAGAACCCTCGGTTACTGTACTCTTAGGAGAATCGCTGACAACTCTGTCAGCTGCCATTAAAGCATCGAGCAGGTGGAGTACTGGTTTATGTGGCTGGCAGATGGTGTGATTTCTACAAAACACAGTTCTTTACAAGCAACATCTGGTTCAGTAAGGTTCATTATAATGATGCTCCTCTATGGTAATAAAACAAACTTTCTTTAGACTGAATTTTAAAAATTCCAGTTCTAATTTTAAGCAAAACAAAATTGCTAATATTCATGTATTTTTGCAGATAGATTTTATATTAAATTTGATAGATAGAAATTCAAATTACTCTACTTAAATCTAAAATTTAAAAGAAAAAAAATATTTATAAATAAACAAAAAATAATGTTTAGTGTAAAAATACTTACATCTGGACAAATTCCAATCAAAGACTCTGCATGACTGAAAAACTCTTCTTTCAGAGAAATTACAATTGTCTGTAATGAAGAGGTCTTATCATGTATATAGGAAGCAACCTTGCCAATATTTGTATTGTCCAAAGCTGCATCTATCTCATCAAGAACAAAGAAAGGAGCAGGCTGGTAGCTACACAAAGAAGAAATATGTCATTTTATTAAAGATTTAAATCTTGACCAACCTTTTGAATTTAAAAAAAAAAATGCTTAAACACTAGAGAAAGATCTTGTTTGTGCGTAAATGCATTCATTATAAATGAAAGTGTGGAAAAAACATCTAAAAAATATTTTCATCTTATTCAATAAAAAACTGACTATCTACTAAGGCCTTACCTGTGGATGGCAAACAATAAAGCCAATGCTGCAACAGTTTTTTCCCCACCTGACAAGTTAGACATTGGCTGGAATCTTTTTCCAGGGGCTACACAGTTGTAATTGATACCATCTAAGTAGGGTTCTTCAGGATTTTCTGGCCCCAAGAAGGCCTGCGCTGACTGATTTTTAGCCAAACTCTACAATGAAAAAAAAAAACCACTAGCATATCCAGAAGCATATTCAATTCAGACATATGGAAAATTAAATTTAGAAAAGAGGTAAATCTTAATAACAAGGCATTTAATGAAATATAGAAGGTATTTGTAAATGGCTATAAAAAGTGATTAATTAAAATATTGTATACAATAAAAAAAACTCAATATATTATGGTTTTATAATAATAAGGTGTTTACTTGAGAAAAAGCTGGCAGTTGAGTACATAGAAAATGTTGGGAGTGAAGCAACAACATATAGAATGGATAAAAATTGAGGCCTAACACCTTACTTCTTTAGTAACAAGTTACACATTATGAAAAAAGTGTCATTTTTAGATTTTGCTCTTATAAATGATTTTAATATATTTATGTATTCATTTTTGATATAATTATTTTTGTATACTACAATGATCTATTTCTGTGAAAGTTACAAACAAAAACTACCATGTTTTTTTTAGCTTAAATTGAAAACTGTTATTCAAAACCAGATTACTTTCTTTACATTTTTTCTGTACAGGTATTTATACCAGATTTAGGTGAATAAAAATTTTATACAAAAAAATATCCCTGAAATGGCAATCTATGAACAATATAGAAGTATTTAAAAGTGTTTAAGAGTTGTGTTAAAGAAATTTATAAAAAGAAAAGATAATATATATTTAAACAGTTAATAATAAGTCTTATTATCACTGATTGTGCTTAAATGAAACAAAATACAATAAAAACACTTAATATGTTCCCGTTTGAGATGATTTCCCACATAGTACGATTTATCTCTCAGATCTTAAAACCTGGCACGGATATTATGCTTTGAATCCCACTCAATACGCTTTTGTAGGTAAAAAAGGTATTATGGTAGGTTTTCACCTGTTAAGGTATGTGTAACACATCAATGGATATTAAAAATATGTTTCTTACAGAACGGAATTCAATAAGAAAAAGAATAGAACTTTGATAAAGACTGTCTAAAATGAATCAGCAGGATGTTTAGATATATAACATCAATGATAAGAGCCTTGAGTTTCGCGGCATTAGCAAAAATATTAAATAACCCAACATAAAAATTGTTTTCTCTCCCCCAGAACAGTAACAGCAAACCATGGACCCAGGGATAGTAAAAGTAGTAAGGCTGTATTACTGTATGTGGCTGTGCAAAAATACTTATGTACCATGGAACAAGGTAATCAGGAACATCCTGTAAACATTTTGGCATGGAATGAATTTCTTTCTAAAGTAATTAAAACTGTTTCCTAAAAGCGAGTGGTAAACAGTCTTAGTGTGAACTGGCATTGGAATGTATTGACAACAAAGTTGAGGAAGTCATTTCTGATAAATTTCCCGACAATGTTTCTGTCGACAAAAATATTGTAACTTGTTAGTTATGAACTGTAAAGGAAATTGTAAAAGACGTTGCTTTAATAGCTTATACTACATATGAGGAAAGTGAAGATGATGATAATAATGAAGAAGGTGAGCCTATGGCGCCAGTAGCAAGTACTGCAGAATTTAGTGTACTGGCTGATATGAGATGTTACATTATCAGCATTCCCTGAATTTCAGATGACTCTATCAAAAAGGTTATTCAATTGGAAACATTGATTAAAAATTCTTCTTAGAAAAAAATTAAAACAAAATAAGATTGAAAATTATTTTTAAAAAATATAAATTTTAGAAAAATATCCATTAAATACAGTAGTAATGTAATAATGTACAGAATACAGGTTATGGTTTCCCATTAAATTCGTACATCTGCCTTCCATTATTTCATGAATTTTTATTTAAAATTGTTTTGGTGAATACGCGGGAATAATACAGTATTTATATTCCTGAAAGACATTATTCTGTTTAAGACTCTATTTTTGGACAGTTCCTTGAACTACTGTATTTCACTATTGTATATTGAAATACTGCGAACAATTAATTTTTAAAACCATTCTGGTTCATTATTTTGTGTAAAACGTACAAAAACATGCATTACCGATTGCCTTCATGTATATATTTTAAAAGATAATAAAAATGCCAAAAGTTAAAATATATCTTCAACTTACACATTAACAAATTGATACAGTAATAATATAAATACGGACCTTGTAAATGTTGTCTATTTCATTAGATACATGCTCAAAACAGTTCATGAACTTATCGTGTCGTTCCTTCTTCACTCGTTCAAAATTCTTCTTTGCCTGTTTTGCTCGACGTCTTGCACTTTCAAATTCTTCATTAGTTTCCTGCAATTTTTCTCTTGCCATTTCCAACTTCTGCATAGCCTGGTGAAAACAAATGACAAATGTTTGTTGATTAAATCAATGATAAAAAAGTTCTTTGGATCATCTATTCTTTTGTATAAAAAATAAATTCTATCAACCCTTGTGGCAATATATTGAGTTTGACAACAAGAAAGTGTATAAAATGATTATGTTGGCTTGTCAGGTGCACAGGATACACACAAAATCTGAAATCAGGCCTGAAGCAGTAATTGTTTTGTTAGGCCTTGGTAAAAAATTCGTTTTAAAATGAAATTCAGGCATTAATTTTATGCTTGGTTTCCTTTGATAACTTATATGTTTGTAGCAGCTTTTTATAATTGTTTAGAATTAAAATTAAATATTTAAAACTTAGGACATCTATGAAGTATTTGTAGTACTAAATGATATATTAAGAACTTTTCCACAAATTTTGATTACCTTCATATTTGGGGCTTGTATCTTCTGTAAAGTATGTGTGGAATCAGATATTGCTTTGGCCAGTTTGTCACCCATCTTTTTAACTTCATCCTCATCCAAATCTTTATAGTATGAATTTAGTCCAGAATAGTCAACAGTTATTCTAACAAAACAAAAATAAATAAATAATTTCAGAATTGCTTTGTGTTTATATTAAGTAGTAGCACTGCTGTTTAATGGTATATTATAATTGAATTTTAATAAAAACAAACAATTTTACAAATTTCATCTTTTTTCCATTGTCTATTGTAAAAAATGTCCAGTGTTAGACAAAGTTAATTTTGGTCAGTGTTTCAACTTACTTCCAAATATTTACATCAGTTTAGGTTAAAAAATAATTAATACAGATAAAAACAAACGTATATGATTACTATAATAACCATTCATAGCAACTTTGAAGTTACTTTTGAAATGTCAGTATAAAGGGCATATACTGCTTAAAATAATTATGGAATAAATTTTTTGTTTTGTTTATAACATCTAATTAACTTTTCTAAAAATGTGTTCTCCCAATGAAACAACAGGATAATTTTGTCTATAGAAATTCTTGTATTACTTGCTTATGCTTAATTATTCTTCTTTGGATCACTTATTTTCCTCGGTACATGTAACCATGGCGAGTGATAATTCCAACAGTTCCTATATCCTCATATATTTCTCCTTTATATAAAAATAGTTTTTAATTACCTTCAAAAAATGATTTTAATTTTTCGCCTGTTACATTATAATTGTGTTATAAATAAAGGTTTTTCTGTATGAAGTCAGCCGAAATATAAACATTTATTGTTACATAAGAACAAATCAGAAATGTTAGCTCTAAAGTGAAATATAAGCATCAAACATTTGAAAACAAAATATCAAATAGGTTTTAATAATAAAACAAAAAATCTACTGATGTTTCAGTCTCACCAAACAAGAAAAACATTACCATAACACAGCATATTTTTACTTGCCACCAATGATTATAGTTAAAGCAACATCATTGTAAGTAGTATCATCATGATAAATATTTAGTATTCTACATAAATAATAAATGTTGTTTATTAGGTAAAACCTTTTATATTACATAAAATAAATTTTAATATTATTTACTAGTACTGTTATCAGTCATTTATTTGTCTACATTATAACTGAATTATTAGGAAATTGATATAAATTTGTTAAAATCAATAACCCCCTCCACAAACACAATTTTATAAATAGGATTTGAATTTACAATTTAATAAACTAAAATGAATATTGAATAAAATAATAATAAAGAAAATTATAACCTGTAAATTTAAAAGTGCATGCAACAAGCAATATATAAAAAAATAATTTCCAATTAGTAATGGTTAGTTTTATCTAACGGGACAGCAGAGTTTCCTTAAAAGATTTCCAAGTATATAACACCTCCAAAAATAGAACAAACTCCTGAGTTTTGTTAGTTGAGGTAATACTTTGCTAATTTGTTTTATTTAAATTCAAAGATCTATTTCCTAAGCGATCTAAGTTTGAGGGGTTACAATTTTCGGTATCCAAGTTGAATTCCCAATCTAGGTTATTACTAGGAGCAGCCGACTGGTAAGTATAGGGAAATGAAAGCAGAAATTTTTGTTGACTAAGATATTATGATTAAAGTAGGAGGTAGTACATTGGAGATATATTAGATGCCTGTAGATATTAAGGAGGGGGGCAAAACATAAAACATCACACAATACGAGGGGATAAAACATAAAACAGCACAAAAAAATACAAGAGGATAAAACAGCACAAAAATAGTATTTAGGTTATAAATTATTAAACAGAAGCAAAATAACAACCAAGCTATGTTTACTGGGATAAACAAAACAAGAAGAGTTAAAAAATACAGCAAAGAATTTTAATTTTAATAACTATAAAGGGACCACAAAGATGGACAAATGAAAATTTAACACTTATTACCTGCTTTCTCTGTCATACATCTGGTGCACAGCAGTGGAGCTACTGTCCATAGAGGACTCCATTGTTGATGACTCTTGAGCTATATCTTCCATGTTACCATGGATCATAGGAATAGAAATATCCTCCATCTGAAAACATGCAACTCAAAACATTAATTTAAAAATATAAGTGGTAAATTATTGAGTTTTACAATGTATTTTTTTACAGGACAATTTGTGACTTAATTAAAAATTGTTATCAATGACCCATTTCTACCTTCCCCCAGAGAGCATAAGATTCAAGATCTGCTAACCAAAATTTTCAATTTTACTATGATAATGTCAAACAAATTTGTTAACTCAAACCCCAATATGTTGTGTTCAGTATACATGCACTATTATTTTGGTAATTTTGATATACTTATAAGTCTATGATCTATAGACCATAGTTATAACCATAAGTTATGCTTCTGGTCCGTGTTTAATATAAATAATGTTCATCAATATTGTTATTACTGGATGATGTTTAAAGAAAACTCACTTTATCTTTCTATATGCAGATGTAGATACCTCACAAAAATTTCGATAAAAAGGTTTATTTTAAACTGCAGAATCTTATGAAGTTTGTATGTGTGTGTGTGTGTTTTGTCTAAACACATTGAGTCAAGATGATTCCCTTGCTGGGCAAATGAAGACAGATTGTACTCACTTATTATTTATTTCTTTTAATACTTCCTATTATGTCTAATAGTTACTTAAAATCCAATAAATCAATTGAATTCTCAAAATTGCTTAATTTTCTTTGCCATTTAAATATGAATTTTGTTTTTTTTCAGTTAAATTAGTATGCAAATTATTGTTGCTAATATATTATCACCAAATTTACTCATTCTCACTATCAAATTATATAAAGTGTTAACAATATATTTAATTTTGTTTTGAAAATATAGTACCTAAAACAGATTCAAGGTGAGATTGAGGTTAGGTAAGTAACCCAAATACTGGATCTTTTCAAGCTTGAAAGGTTGTAGGGAATTAATACCAAGTAAGGTTTTATTATTTAAAAGTACATTTTTGTGGAGTTTTGGAATGTAACTCAATAGTTGAGCAAACGTCACTAAGAAAGACTAAATAATTTTTATTTATGTTCAAATTAATTACAAAAGCCTAGTTTTGAGAATTTTAGATATAAAACTAATAAATTAACTTAATTTTATGATATAATAACACAGAACAAAAATGAAAACATATTAACAAAGACCGGTATGGGGTTATTTTACTTCCAGTGACTTATGGAAATAATTCTTAGAAATAGGTTTCACTCTAAGAAAACAAATCATACTGAACAAAATAAGTTCTCTACGAGAAATTTCCACAACCATATTAGCATTGGCAGTAAAAAGAGTTTGTTTCCTCGCAAAGGGCTTGTTTAAATATCTGTTCAACCATCATCTACTTAAAGTACTTAAGACGGCTACAGTTATGTTTTAAAAAAATTGTTATTTACCTAAAAATTCAATATGGTAACAGCAAAATGTTAACCTCAGTTAAATTTTTTTCACATGAGTTTAAACTTATGTGAAAGATGAAACTTTTAAAGATGTTTTTGAATTACTTTAAATATCTACCCTTTATAAACTAAAATATAAAAAATAAATTTTTTTTCCAAATTATCTAACAGAAAGTACCCAAACAAATGTCTATTCTACAATATATTATAATTGTATAGTTACTGTTATAAGTATTATATTATAGCAATATTATTATGCTCTCATATATTACATTTCGAATAAAAAATCAGTAATTTACACGCAAATATACACATTTAAAAATTTTGATACAGTACCTTCAACACGTCACATTATAAAGATTAATAAAATAACTATACAATCTATGTTGAGTTTATTATTGATCTTACCTTACAATGCATCAAGATACTATGTCGCTCGCCTTTTCTCATCTCTAACTTTGACTCAATATTTGATACTTGTTTCTGTGCTGCCTGGATGTCTTTGGCAATAGCCCCAACCTCTCTGCGAGCTTTGCCAATCTGTTCCTCCATTGCATCTGCTTCTGTCTTCTTTGTTAATCTTTCTGCCTTTAATTTTTCTAGTTCTCGCATCAATTTATCAATCTCACCCATCTGTTTCTGTTCTGCTTGTTTAGCTCGCTCTAACTCGTCTTCATCATCAGACACAGCCCGTTCCCATCTCAATACATTGTCTAGAAGGTTTAAAATTATTGTATTCATTTATAATTGAAAAATATTTTGTTATGTTATATAGTGAAAAGTTAAAGCAATTTTTATTGAAAACAAATACAAAATGGTGCATTCAGTTTAGAACTGACTTTCATGACGAAGCGAAGAGCAGACGCCCAAGCATTGTGACTGATGAACTGGTCGCTAAAGTTGATGAAAAGGTTCGCAAAAACCGCCGATTCACGATAACGGAGCTTTCGCTTTGTTTCCCACAAATTTTACTGACTTTGTTGTTTGAAACTGTCACACAAAGGTTAGGCTACCACAAATTTTGTGCAAGATGGGTGCCGAAAATGCTCACTGACCACCATAAAAGTCAGTAAATGGAGGCAAGTTTGAGATTTCTGGATGCCTACGACAGACATGGTGTTTCACTACTGGATCGCATCGTAACTGGTGATGAGACATGGGTAAAACACATTAATTACGAAACGAAATTACAGTCCATGGAGTGGGGGCACACAAGCTCCCCCAAAAAACCAAGAAAATGTTTGCAAACATTTTCAGCAAGGAAGATTATGGTGACGGTTTTTTGGGACAGGCAAGGTGTGCTTCTTATTGACTTTCTTGAACGTGGTGCAACAGTAAACTCTGAGCGGTACTGTGAAACCTTATGAGAGCAGTTTAAAACAAGCGCCGAGGGCAATTGACGTCAAAAATTTTGTTTGTGCATGACAATGCCCGACCTCACACAGCAAACCGCACCAAAGAACTCCTTGAGTCATTCTAATAGGAGGTATTTCCTCATCCGGCCTATAGTCCTGACCTTGCACCAAGCGATTTTCACTTGTTTCAAGAATGAAGACCTGGCTAGCAACACAGCGCTTTGACGACGACGGGGAGCTCAAGCTGCAGATTGCTGGATTAGCTGCAGTAGCTGAGATTGCTGGCGGCAGATTTCTATGATGAAGTAATTTCAAAGCTTGTCCACCGCTACGATAAATGTCTCAATTTGTTTGGCGTCTACTTAGAAAAGTAGTATTTTAGTTGCTCTTTCAAATGTATATAATTAAAAATTTTTATTGTACTTATTTTTTTAAAATTCAAAAACGTTCCTTACTTTCTGAATAGCCCTCTTATATGAATCAACAAGGTTCAAGCCATCTAAACAATATATGTCTGTGTTATATAAAAAACAATAAAGTGTACAGTATTTAGAGTTAAAATTCTCTTATTTAAGTTATACACAAAATCCTTACTCTTTGTGTCCTTCATTCTTTCAAACTCCAACTGGTTGGTAATTCTGTTCTTCTGATTTTCAAATTCCAACCTCTTTTTAGCTCGCTCCTGTTGGCTCCTGTATAACAACAGAAGTAAATAAATCATATTATTGCCTCAAGTTCAATTTCCCAAGCTGTAATAAAGGAGAAGAGAATATAAAAAAATTAGTAATAAAATTGATAACTGTTGCAATGCCTCGAAGGGACTATTCCTTCTAGCCTGTTAAGGCCTAAACACAAATATAGAATTATTTATTATATCGAGCAAATGTGGAATATTAATTATAAATCAGTATCTGACACACATTCAAATACAAGGTAATCATGTTCAGAGATACTAAATTCAATGAAAAATCAATTAAATCAAAATATTTCAATTAGATAATTTACTATAATAGAACATGGTGACCTTGTAATTTAAACAAACATTTGATACGTATTTATAATGAACAAATATAGAATGCTCATAACAAAATGGTAAAGAACCTCCTTCCGCAGTATGGATTATGTAGATACAACAAAATAATTTAAATACTACTATTAATATGTAAAATTCATATAGTGGACCAGAATTTGATAGAAGTTCCCTCTAGTGAAACAACTGAGTTAAAATGTTTATATTTAAACATTGGTAAAATTGAAGATAATTTCCCTCAGAATCTGTTTACAATGAAGCTACTACTATTATTATTGTGGGTAATTGCATCTCTGAAATAGAAGACGGAGCAAGAATTAAGTTATGGTGAAAGTACTTTCAAAATCCCTACTGTCAAACTCAGTATTTTACAGTTCAAAGAAAAAAAACTGTCATAAAATTCTTAATCATGATTGAGATGTTTAAATAGTTTTATATTAAAATTTTACAATTAATAAAATTATGTTATCAACATAATAAGTTACTTTAGAGCTGTTGTTTGTAGAAAAAGAAACCGTTTCCAGTAGTCATTTAGGAGGAAAATTATTATGCATTATAAATTTATGCCTAGAATTTCAAATTCTACTAGGATATCTAGTAAAAGGCTGATGTACAAAGATGTCTTCATTTGTTAAGCTGGCTGACTGTTAAGTGGCGGATTTTATGGTTACTCATATTTATAAATGTATTCTAAACACCAGCACAATGATAAAAAATTCGACACGAGTTGATAAAATCATTAAACATTTTAAAATTACACATTAAACATTAGCAAAGTTACTTTTGGTCTAATATTTTTCATCCAACTGATAGTAAAAATGTATATACTTTGTATGGAATACCTGTAAATTTATTGAATTTTTCGGAATGAAAAAATTCTTGGAACTATTTAAGCTGAAACTTAACAAATTTGGTTGGTATGAGATGACAAATTATCTATGGGGTTGTTTAAAAAAAAATATAAACCACAATTGCGTTTTCCACTGATGCTACCGAAAAGGCTCAAAATTCAAAATAAATATGATAGATAAATCAAGCAATTTTATAAATTGCCAAGGAAGGGGAAATGATTTTAGACTACAACATATTTACTAACTTAAAAACTCAAAATATAATTCAAGTTAATAAAATGTTAATTTTTTTTTTATTTACCTGAGTTCTCTCTCTTCATATTGCCGAATATTAGTCATTCCAATCTGTCGGCAAAATTCTTTAAATACGTCATCTTCTACCCGATTCATTTTGCCCTTCATCTCTTGTATTTGTTGGTCTCGTACAAGCATTGACTTTTCAATTGCTTCAACTCGAGGCTGTAACAGAGAATTACTATAAATCTACCTTTATATGATAAACACTAAGAAAAATGATAAAAAAAAGTAAATAAATCCCTGTTTGGTAAAAGTTAAAATGCCATATAAAATAATTTCCACCAAAAATATATGATTAACAAATAAACAAGAGCTATTAGTCATTTAAAAACAGTGGGTAGTATAATAGAAAATTACATTTCACTACTATACAACTATATAATAAAAAAAAAAAACACTAACTATTTTCCCACTAATTTTTCACACTGTAAACAAAACAAGTAGGTGGTTGACAGGTGATGTATATAAAAACCATATACAGACATTACATGACACAAACATTTACACACTAGTGAAATTGATCTTATAATTATTGTTGCTTAATATTTTCAGTTATTCAGACAGAATTTCTGGTGATTTAACTTTAGATGACAATTAATGAAGAATTTGTGAGTGATAATGGTGGACAGGGTGAGGATGATTACAAAAGTGAACAGGTTTTGGTATGCACACATCATCTCTAAGTTAACCGATCTTTATTATGTATTTTGGTGGTGGTAAAATATTATAATTTATTTAGGTACATCCTTGTTTACTTTTCCATTCTTAAGCATTAGCTAAATATTTTACTTTAAACTATATTATATATCTTCTAAATTTTCATACAAACAAATTTTGTTTTATCTCAGTTATGGCAAAATGACTTGGTAAAAATAATTTCAATATAAAATTATTTTAAAGGATAAAAAATGTGTCTTTTAAAAAAAATTAACATAAATTAACAGTTTTAAACTACAAGCAATGAATTTTATTGCACCTTAGAATTTTTTTAACATTACTATTATGAAAAAAACAAATAAAAGACATACACAAGACTCATAAATTAATCATTTATTTACTCATACGCGTTACAATGACAAAGTCATCATCAGTGAGTGTTGCTACAACAAACTCTAACTTACAACTAAACTATTCAACTCGAAAATTAATCATTTATTTACTCAAACGCGTTCAATGACTAAGTCATCATCATCAGTGAGTGTTGCTACTACAAACTCTAACTTACAACTGAATAGTTTAGTTGTAAGTTAAGAGTTTGTTGTAGCAACACTCACTGATGATGAATTTGTCATTGAACTCGTTTGAGTAATAAATGATTAATTTGTGAGTCTTGTGTATGTATTTTAATTGTTTTAACATAACCTCACAAGCTACGCTCAAAGAATAGTTGAACACCATTATGTTTCATAGCAATCTAACAAACAAGAAACATATGTAATCTCAAGTTAAAGACCCAAACTAGTTGGAGTTTCCATGCAGTGTAGTGGAGAAATTAGTAGGCTAAAGGGTTAATATAATTTAAAAATATTAACCTAGTAAGAAATTGATTTCTTGACACAGAGATAGTAAAATGAATTCAATTGTATATTTAATATTACCTATGAACCTAAATTAAAGTTTCTGAACAACTTACCCCAATGTGATCTAGTTTTGCTTCTAATGCTCTCAGTTCATCTTCCAATGCCTCAATTTGCTTTAACTGTAAACATTGAAAAAATAAAATCAAGTTTATGACAAAAGTATATTTAGTAACTTAATTCTAATACTGTCCTACTTTAAACATTTAATGTTTTGTGTATAAAGACTTTCCTTTTCATACTGTTGGTTTAAAAAGCCACAGACAGTATATTATCCAGCCAAAATATATAATCCAGTTGCTTTATGTTTCTATACTTGGTGTCAAGGTAAGAAAACAAACATGGCTTACCTTTCTATAACACTTCTAAAATGAAACCCTACTGGAAATAAATTAATAATTAATACAATATGGGAAAGGCGAACAATTAAATTAGTCACACATTAATTAAATACTTCTTTACCAAAGAAACATTTAAATTTTTTCAAAAATTATTTTGCAAATTTTCTATGCATTACCGTTTTCTCCTTGTCTGTCTTTGAATATTTGAGGCGAGTCTCTAGTCCTCTGATTTGTGATTCAACAGTGTTCAACTCAGACTCTTTGCGAGATTTCTTCATTGAATCTCTAAGTTCTTCTGTCAATTTTTCCTAAAACATAACATTTATCAAATGAGTTTTAAAATCTTGGAAAAACTTATAATAAATAACAAAAGAGAACTTCATTTCTTATTAGTTTTGTTAATTTGACAACATTTAATGATCTCTTTCATGACTACAAATTTATAAAATGTTGCACCCATTAAAATTTTTTATGTACCAACAAATGTAAATAAAATCACAAAAGTTTTAGGATGTAGCGCATTTTTATTTTGCAGTAAGTAGATAACTGTACTACCAGACTGAGTAAACACTGCAGACAAAGAGGGGAATACTAGCAGCTGAGTAGCAGTAGTTCACATATTTTCTCTACATAATGTTTACTCCGCCTAGCAGTATATGACAATAAACAGGAAATTTAATTGAAGTTTTTGGTAAATACAAATAAAAATTTATTTGAAATTAATGGCTTTATTAAAGAGTAAAAATTTGGGTACTAAATTGTAAAAATCACATCAGGTTTGGAATCACTGTTCTTGTTTAGGATCGCTAAATTATGCTTATTTTCATTTTTTAATGGTTGAAATGCAGAATTCTACTAAATTATTTAAACATGCAAATTAATTTTGGGTTTTATAAAATTTGCTTCTCTGACAATGTTGAAAACATTTTTATATGTTTTTTTTTCATTTAATGCTAACTGCATCAAGTATAGAAACCTTTTTTATTTTTAGTATAAGCAAAATTATTGGTTTTATCAGTTACATTCAAAAGGTAAAAATATTAACTGAAACTTCTGATTATTTCTAGATCAGATTTTGCAACACAGATGTAGAATTTGGTGGAAAGAAAATTTTTATAATGTTAAATTGGCTAATTTTGGGAGAGCGAATTTGTTAGTTAAAATTATGCAATAAACCTGAATTCCTGAAAAAATTTATTACCATTGTTTAAATGTGGATTCATTACGTAGGAGAATTAACAAAAAAAAGTAATTTAGTTAGAAAAGATATATCTTTTATTTTAAAATCCAAAAGATCCAGTCAATTCATAAAACAGCAAAACAATTGATATAATACTATGAAACACTGCTCATTCTATTCAACCATATCATCAACCATTGGAGTTATCAAATGCTATTTAAACCTGAACTGATAATCAACGATATTGGAAGTCTATTATTTCTTTATGACACTAATACCTTTCACACAATAAACGCAGATTTATTAAAACAAATAAAAACACACACAAAACTTACAAATTAATCATTTATTTACTCATACAAGTTTCAATGACAAAGTCATCATCAGTGGGTAACTCCTAGTTGTAAGTTAGAGTTTGAAGTAGTAACACTCACTGATGATGACTCTGTCATTGAAACGCATATGAGTAAATAAATGATTAATTTGTAAGTTTTGTGTATGTTTTTATTTGTTTTAACATAGCCTCACAAGCTAAGCTCAAAAAATATTTTCAGATTTATTAGCCTAACCACAGGTATATTTTCTGAACAAAAATCATATAATATTCTTAACATATTAAAATTTGCAACATTATTTTTCATTCAGTCCAAATCAAAGTTTTGTCCAAAATCATATTTTAATTTATATTTTAAACAAAAAAGTCTGTTTATAGCATTAAACCAAAAACTGTGAGAATATTTATATTTTTCAAACCCTAAGTCTTTGACTAAGAATAAATTCATAGAGTAGCAAAATACTAAATACAGTAAACTCCTGATTATCCGTGGAATAGGGTAGCCCGGCTAACGAATTCCCCGGATAATCCGCTATGAACAAAGAATACGCAAAACGATCGATAATCGATTATTATACCATAAGTTACACAAATAATGACCCTGGTTAATGCAATTCACAAATAATCTTCAGAGGACAAAATAAATACAGAAAATAATTTAAAATGTCAATGTATTTGACGGATTATAACATGTTCATTTATATGTCAAACTATTTACGTACATAAGTATATGTCAAAAGTAAGTATGTATGTACACATGTAATTTTCTTTACACATAATACTTTAACTTTTTAACAAGAAAATCAGTCACTTTCGTCTGTTTTTTTGTGAGCATTGATCTAGCTTTAATGTGCGATCTAAGTTTCTTGAGAATCATTTTGTGGCACAGTGTCTACTTGTGTCACAAAGCCATAAAGATCGATAATGTATATGACAGACATGGATAATGCATATGTCACGTTCTAGACTATTTATAGCCGAGATTAGCTGACATTTGTTTACAATCTTATGATACACATTAGGTTTTCGGGCGTCCAAGCATTTTGTCATTGTCTCTTATATACAGTAGTCTGCTCGCCCCTTTTATTTCGCTGGCCCGCGTTGGGATGCTTCCCTTTCAATGTAAAAATTAGTACGTACATATTTACATATCTGTTCCCTACATCTTAACTTCTGTTAAGCCTTAAATGTATTTACGTCGTAATTCACCGTTTGGAAATTTAAACACATGAATCTGATTGGAATAAAAATTGGATATTTGTAAAACAATGGCAGACCCCGGATAATCCGCCCACGGATAATCGGGAGTTTACTGTATAATATCTTATATCAGAAGTCAAGACCTAAATATTTGAAAAAAACGTTTTTAAAAACGTTGAAATGGGTAAAAATGTTGGAACAATTAAAGTAAGTAGCCAGATAAGAAAGAATAGAGAATGTAGACGTATGTTTTCAAAAACTTTATTTTCATTGCATCTGCAGAATAGTTACCTTAGTTGCTTTAAGTTGAGACATGTGTTTCTCATCCCATCGCTTGGCCTTTCGAGCCAAGTCTAAGCTACCACCAGACATGATACCTGACTTTTGGTAAAATGTTCCATCCAAAGCCACAGCCTGAAAAATAAAAATCATTAATCAAAAAATATTTAGTAACATGCAAAACAATTTTAAATGGATAACTGGCATAAAAGTATTGCAGCATTGTGATAAAAAACATTGACGAAATGAAAAATATGTAAATAATAACAATAACCAGAAAAATAAAACATGCAAGGATATATTTAGTTATTTTTTTTTAAAATATGCAAATGAAACTAGCCATGATCTGTAGGTGAAAACAGAAGATCCAGAGCATTAATCTTGACACAGAAAATAATGAATCAAACTTTTACAGAATAAATTATTAAGACCTTTTATTCAAAGGATGTTCAGTCCTATGAGCTTCATAGACCTTTTATTCAAAGGATGTTCAGTCCTATGAGCTTCATAGACCTTTTATTCATAAGATGTTCAGTCCTATGAGCTTCATAGACCTTTTATTCATAAGATGTTCAGTCCTATGAGCTTCATAGACCTTTTATTCATAAGATGTTCAGTCCTATGAGCTTCATAGACCTTTTATTCATAAGATGTTCAGTCCTATGAGCTTCATAGACCTTTTATTCATAAGATGTTCAGTCCTATGAGCTTCATAGACCTTTTATTAATGAACAGTATAGAGAATGTTCTGTTTACAAACATTACTGATGAATGGTATAAAAGAACAAAAGTAAGATTAATCTTGAAGTCATAACTAACTTAAAGGATACTTGAATGTCTACAATTAGTGAATATTAATCTTTAAATAGTCCTATATAAAATGTTCGAAATAAAAAAATTAAAAAAAAAATTAATGTTATCTCATAGTTTTATCTCCATAATGAAACTATATAAAACCTATGTGCATAATATTTCATTTTTATTTTTATTTACCCTCTGTCTACAAAATTAGCAATCGTTATTACATTTCACATTTTAAATATGTACTCAAGCACCTTAATCTTATAAAATTTCCTGAGAAATATGTCTAGAAATAATTAATAAGATAATTAGTTACAAATACTCACATCGTATCTATTCTGAGGCTCTATCTCATAGGCAACTCTCATAGCATCCTCAGGTGTGTCACACACTAAAGCATTGTTAGTTGCAAACAGCACAACTCTCTTAATCTCTGCGGGTGAGTAGTTTAACACATCATACAACAATTTCACGTTTTTGGGATCACGGATATTCCTACACACAATAAATCAGTTAAACTAGTAAGAAATACATCCTACAGTCAATATTACATTACGTAATATTACACTAAATTGTACAAAATTATAAATTATACAAATTAAATATGTAAAAAAATTCTAACAGCTTATTTAACAGTATAATTCACATTTTAATATCATGTACATGTTTCACCATGCATTGTTTACCTCCTAGATTTTTTACTTTCATGGCAAAGGTAATTTTGCTTTAACAGATTTAAGGCTAAAACAATAGAATGATTTAGATAGAGGCTGAGACTAGCAAAATGAAAGCCAACGGAAAGAAACCAGAGCTTTACTATTGTCACATAGTGAGGTAAGGGGCTTCTCTAAAATTGAATAACAAAACAAACACTCTCCTTGAAATTATCACATTTTACATTTGTATTTGAACTATAATTGAATGTATAATGAATATGAATACAGACACATTAACTAGCTTTATATTTTCTAAAAATCCCTCTTGAATCACTCCATTTAATAAAAATGTAGTTTTTATGACAATGCTATGTCAGAAATAGATTTAACAAGTCAATACAAGTTTTTTCCTTTTAGGCAAAATTTAACTTAATTTCATTTATAAAATGATTTTCTTTAATAGAGATTTTAGTTTCATGCAACAAATTTTTTTTCTTACCTGAGTCTTTCTTTAAGAGGTTTTGTCTGTATATAATCAATAGGCAAGAATGTTTCTGGATCTAACATATGTTCCTTAAGGTACTGGATACAAAGTCTCGCTGTTTTTTCAGTATCCACAACAATAGCTTCCATGTATTTACCCAATACTTTGGTAACAGCTACATTATATTTTTTGTTGATGGGCTGACACATGTTTATCATTCTATCGAACTGAAAAATATAGTTTAAAGTTTACATTCTTAACAAATAGGTTACACATTACAGATGGTAAATACAATATTTTCTTGAGCATGCAGTCCATTACTCTCCACAAAATAGTAGTGAAGATTAGGAAATTTACAAGAATTGGAAAAAGGAATCAATACATCGGACACATTTGCCAGCAGTATGTATCATCCCCTCTTGAAGCAAAATAAAGTGGTCTTGATACAAGGGCATATTGAACAAGACCAAAAAATCAGCCAGCCAATATTTTAACCGCTTTAAAGTGGCCATGATGTATTTATTGTTTCTTGACAATCATCTATAGATAAAAATATATTTTATAATTTTAACAAAACATACCAATGAGAAGCTGAAATTTGTAACATTTATTTTTATCTATATGATTATATAGGACCTTTCATTACTCTATCAAATGCTATACAATATTTTATACTGACGTTCAATGAGTGTAATGAACTTTCCAGTCTCAAAAGCCGAAACCATGCTCCAATTTTCATTAGTTTTAATTAATTTCCTATAAATTTTTCATACAGTTCTTTATTTTTATGAATCTATAAAAAATTCTCCTCTAATTGTATATCTTGAAATTTTCATAAATTAATTGTTAAAAAAAATATGTAAAGTTGAATACAATACTGTCAATTTTCTAGAACTAGATATTTGTTTGTTTTTTTTAACACTTCTTTCAATAAAAAGTGTAAGGGTTATCTATTTTTTATAATACATATATTTTTCAACTCAAATAAATATTATAATTGGAATACACAAGAATTTTACTTTATTGTGTGACTATATTATTTTTCTTGTAATTATGAAAAAAAACAGCATTTTATAAATTATAATTTTGTAAAATTTAATTTTTTTATTATATCAAAAACTCTTATATCATCGTATTCTAGATACTTTCATGAAACAGAATACTCACACACACACATACTCAAATACATACTATACACATAAATGTAATATGTTTTTGACAATTTAATGTACAAATTACAAAAAGGTTAGCAATTTAATGTAAAAACTACTGCCTTGCCAGTACAGAGAGACAAGTCAAAGATATAAAAATATTACTTCGATTTATTCTATAATTAAAAGATACCTAACTAAGTAAATACATAAGGGCTTACTTGCTGATGCGTTTCGAAACAATTGTTTCAAGCCTCTCAGGAGGCTTGCTTTGTAGAAGGAACGATTGTTTCGAAACACATCAGCAAGTAAGCCCTTACGTATTCACTTTGTTTAATATCTTTTAATTTTAGTTTAATCAGTGAATTCAAGATGATTACAACAAGCAACTTAGATTTATTGTTAGTTTTGACTATTTAAAATAATTATGTGTTTCCTTCAAGGTAAAAATCAATTTTGGGTTGAAAAATAAAACATAAATGATTTACTTAAAAATATGAATACTATAGGTTCCTGAACTATATTTAATACATAAAGACAATTTTGAAAGGTATGTTCTATACAAACTAAACGTTTGCCGCACTTTATTGATAAACGTATTTAGATTTTAATCCTTTAAAGGGAAATCTACCGCTTTTATTTATATCATCCTACTAATTACTGATACCATAAACATTTCTCTCATTAAGTGTAAAACAACTATATTTATGCTTACTACTCCTGGGTAATTCCTTTTAAAATTTTCCACAATCTCTTGCTTTTTTTTCCTTCTTGAATCTTCATGCTTGTCCACTTTAGCATCTCCTAATTGTTCCATCACATTCTCCAACTCTTTCTGCAATTCCTGTACACGACCTTTGGAAGTTCCAACATCTGACTGAAGTTCAGCTCTAAGCCGTTTTTGGTCTTCTAACGCTTGTTCACTTGTTCTAAAATTGAGAAATTGATTTTATGAATCCTGCTCACAATATATAATTTATAATTAAAAACATAAAACCTAACTAAAATAACATTTTAATTTTTCAGTAAAAAAAAATCAGTAAAACAATGCCTACATTTTTTCAACTAAGAACTTTAAATATATCATTTAGTTCAAGCAAAACGTAGCTTTTGAATTTATTCACTATTCTTTACAAAAAGGGGAAATATATTTAATATCAGATATTTCACTGCATTTTTGTTACACGAAATACTGAAATAAAACATTAAGTATGTACATTTGTTGATTCCATCTTCGCGAGAGCTACTAGTAATAACTAAACACTTTTAAATGTTTTAAACTTGCCTATTGTAGCAAGACTTTATAACTGTTAATTATTAAGAGTTTCTTTTCTGTTGTTGCTAAAAATAAGCTAGCTGATAGTTCATCAATTTCTATTGAACATGTAAATAATAATTAAACACTTTTAAATGTTTTTAAAACTTGCCTATAGTAGCACTTACTTTGTTTGTTGAGGACGGCCGTTTTGGGAGATGTGTCCCATTGTTAACTCATCTCAAGGTTTACGTAGGTTAGGGTGGGGGGTGGGATATTTTGGTGGTGTGGCTGTATTTTGTGTGTATTAAGAGTTATGATGTCAAAAAGTGCGTGTGAGTTGTAATGTAATTGTGTATTGAGTATGTGTGTAGGTTGTAGTTTGAAATGTCTGTATATTTTGTATTGTTCGGTTGTGTAGCATTGATTATTTTTGTGTTGTTTATGAAGAATTTGTAGGTTAGATGTTATGTCTATGTAGTCGTGTTTTGTGGAGTTGAGATGATCGGCGAAGTTTGATTGGTAGTTATTGTTTTTTAGTGTTTTTATATGTTCTTGGTAACGTGTGTAGAATGAACTCCCTGTCTGGCCTATGTAAAAACTGGGGCATGAACTGCAAGTTAGTTTGTAAACTTCAGTAGTGTTGTAAATGTCAATGATTTTGTTGTTGGGTTTAAATTATTTGTTGAGAGTGTTGTGTGTGGAGTAAGCTATTTTGTAGTTGTATTTTCGTAATGTGTTGGTTAGATTGTGGGTTTTGGATGATCTGTATGGTATTGATAAGTATTTTATGGGATTGTCATCTTGTGTGTTTGTATTTGGATTGTTTATTTTTTAGGCGGTTGTATAATTTGTCAATCATTATTTAACCAGACTGTCCCATATTATTGATGCCCATATTGCATCTTCATGACTGTTAGTGTTGTTGTTGTTTTTTTTTTTGTTGAATGTTTTGTCTGCTTATGGTCCTTGTTAATGTGTTATATCCACGCTTTATGACTAAGCCAATGTTTCTTCCTCTCAAAAGTGTAACCATATAGAGAGATATTACTTTATATCTGTCCTAATGCTTCTTAAATTAACAGGGCAAATAAAGTAGGATTTTTATTGCTGTCTTAATGGGTTCATAAAACAAACCTATCAGCTAGCAAAAGAAGTCAACAATTTATTCTAGTCTATACTGCTTTAACATCAGTTTCCTTTGGTTATGTGTCACAATATATAATTTGAAATTGTAGAATTGGAGAGGGTGCTATTGCATAATAAGAGTGAAGGCAACGTCAATGATGGTTAGATGTGATTCTGTCCATGTAGGTTTGCTAATGAAATTAGTTTTGATAATGACTTTATAAAAACAGATAGTGATTAAGACAATATTCCTTAACAAAATTTATCAGAACAAAACAACAATGTCCCATGTGAAATGACAATGTATCACACGAAAATTAAATTCTAAAGTAATTAAAAATTATGTATAAATATATTTTTAATGTTATTTTAGCTACTTACAAATGTTTAGTGAACAATTAGTTGCATGAATATTAGAGGGAGCCTAGAATCAACTGCTAACTTCTAAACAAGTAAGATACTATTTTTTATTCATTAATTTTTCTAACATATTTACTATTTATCATAATCATTACTACTATTTTATATATTTTAATTATTAATTATTTTTTTAGTAGTAATGATTTTAAAAAAATTAAAATTAATAGAATAGCGTGACAAAATTCATTGCCCTGACTATGAATTCACATTTCATGTACCTGCTGGGTTGGTCGATACGCAAATGATTTAATTCACTATGGGTAAAATGATACAATTTATCGTGATACAAAATAATATCATGGTAGATATTATACCTTCAGGCACCCTATTCTCTAGTGTAAAATAACCTGTGATTATAGCTACACTGAATACCCTGATATAATTGTACAGAAAGAAATTGATAGTGTAATTTGCTTCGTATCCTCTATGGAGTCAATGCGTTTATTATCCCTCTGTCTGTATGTGTGTGTGTCTGTGGATATTTTAAGACAAAGAGCACACACACACACACACACACACACACACACACACACACACACAAAGAGAAATAATACTAATACTACATGGTGATTGACACAAAAAAAGCTTTCTATGTGAGTGAATCTAACAAAATAAGCTGATCAAATGATAACGTCCTCTGTTTGAACCTATATGGCTTTGCAGAAATGAGATCATTAAATCTGAATTACTAAAAAGTTGTTTTTTAATATATTTTCAACCAAATTGCAAAAATTGGTCAACAAAGGCAGCAGGAACTTCTGGCATTGGCCTCCTTCTTTTTCCTAAGAAACTCTTACTTCCCGCTATCATGAACATTGTTTATTGAAGATATGGTTTCACATTACAAGGAAACATATCTTACCTGATAATGAGAGATAATTAATAATAGAGGGTAGAATATTAGGAAGACTTGAAACTATCTTTTAATGAAGTGATGGAAATGGAGTGATCAAAGAATAAACCATATGATTAAAACTGTGATTTTTAATATTTTATAAGAAATTTATTTTCTACAAATTAACTATGTTTCTCTTCTGTAAGCCATATCTTTAACTTGATTGTGGAGAGCAAACACAGAAAAGAAGCGTGTATCCTTCTAAGTTTTCATGTTTTGAAATTCTTTTTTATTTCCTTAGGCATTCATTATTTTATTGTAACATACAGGCAAACAGTGTGAATGTGAAGGGGCTGATGTCTGTTCTTTTGAAAATATGTAAAATAAACACATTCACTATATGTTCAATGAGAACTAAGAACTTATTGCCTATAGATAACTATCTTTCTGAATTCTACCCAGATGGTTATCTTCAGTATCCACCAAAGTAAAGGTTCATTTGTGTACAGGGAGTTACAAAACAAATTTTCAATAGTCGTATGGCCACTGGTATTGTAATTGGTCAAAACTGAACTTTGAAATCTTTTAGCCAAATAAGAACTACAGGAGGATAAATTAATACTTGTAATTAATTATCCCTTTGTTATCCAATGCTTAATGAGAACTGTCACTAAAAAGAAATAGGCTTATATCAAGCACTGATTCTATGTTGTCAACTCCACAATGAATGGTGGGTATTAAATTTTCAAAAGAATGAGTAACTCGTTTAGATGATCTACCAATTTGTATTTGAATACTGTAACTTTTTGTGAAACACAGGTAACAAATTATTAGTTTAAATGGTACAGAATGATTTAAATGTTTAACTTTTATCACAAATAGACATTAAAAATGATCAAACATACAATGTTCTGAGTTTTGTAGCTACAAAATTGTGGAATAGATATGAATCTCCTGAATGTAGATGTATAATGGAAAATCTAATATATTTATTTTAAAACAGGTAATATTTTGCACCAAGAGAACTGAATTAAGCTGTGTAAAATTGTTCAAGCTTTGGGACAAGATTTTTTTTCAGGCTTAGGGAGGAGTTTTTGGCTAAGTTTTCAGTTATCTGGCCCAAATTTTTATTAAAGCAAGTAAGTGAAAATTAGCCCTTTAAGTAGAAAAAAGTAGGCCCACGATTTTATTTGCCAAATGTCCAAAAACTAAAGTTTAATTATGATATGCAATTATCTCACAAAACTTGTTTAATTGGCGTTTAATTTCAATTATTTTAAATATTTGGTGAGTCATTTGTATGACTCTTAGATGTTTTAAATAAATTGTTATAACTGTGTATATATTTTCTTACAGATTACATTTGCCTGCCAATAAGGTTTAAATGCCAACCTCAAAAAATTTGCAGCAAAAGATGTTGGCTTTCTTGATCATGCCATCTTCTATTACCAATCAACATCTAAATAGAAAGGAATTGGAACTTGTTTTGTTGATGATCTACAATTAAGGCTCTTTTCTCCAAACCACATAGTTCTACATAACATCGAAATGATTTAAGAATCAGTGGTGATACAGTTACATCTAATAGTTCACATATACTGAACAAGGTATATAAAAAACTGGGTGTGAGTCTTGTGACAGATGGCAGTTTCAATGAACTGATGTAGGAATAACTGTTTTTAGTTGGTCTTTTATTTCATGCCTTTATAATAATGAAGGTAAATTATTATTCAACAAATGAAAGGAGCAAAGTTTAATAAATTGTTTACAGTTTTAATTCTGACATTAAAACAAAAACAGTCAGCATTTTGTGAAGCTAATTCAATAAACTGATTACCTAATATGCTCAATAAGTTTATCAACTCTTTTCTGGGCTTCCTCTTTCTCATGGCATTTCTGTTTCATTTTGTTTTCAAGATCAGAACGCATTCGTGCTTCATTGTCCAACTTATCTTGCTCAGCTTTCTGTTCCCGATTGATTGAATCCAATTCTTGGAGATACTGTGCAGACTTTTTCTGTGCCTCTACTTTTAATCTATTGTACTCCATAACCTGAAACAAAACTATTTATATTAAGACACAATACATAAATCACCAAAATGTGGTCTTCTGTAAACAAAAAGTTGACCTTGCTTGTATAGAGAAATCACTCATAAAATGAAGCAATATTCACAATATCACTCATAAAAAAAGATAAAAGCAAATAAACGTCATCCAGCTTATTTGATTTTTAGAATAATTATTTAGTGTTATAAGTAAGAGCTCAGATTACAAGACTAAATATATACAGGGTGCGGCAGCATAACTTCCTTCTTTGAAAACTCAATACAAACTATTGTATGCATCTGAAAATATTTATTTATTTTTTATAATGTAAGTACATGTCTAAAGTTTTTATTTACATTGTTTTGAAGATCAAATCTGTTAGGTGACGTCCCTCATTCTCCGATTTCTGGCATTTGTCATGACTCTTGTTAGCGTAGCAGGTGTTATGTTGGCAATTTCTTCTTGGATGTTGGTCTTCAAATCTTGTAGGGTTCTTGGACGGTTCACATAAACACAGGATTTCAAAAAATTCGGGAAGTCTTTACTTTGTTAAATTCAAATGTAAAGTTTCACAGGTTGTCATAAAATTAACAAGTCAAAAACTGAAAATAGTTAAAAACCCCATAGAAAAAAAAAAATCACAAGGGGACAGATCGGGAGAGCGTGCCGGCCATTCCAAATCTTATCTAATTGAGATAAGGCGCTCTGGAAAGTGTTCCCTTAAAACAGCCATCGTACTCTTGAAGTGTGTGCTGTTGCACCGTCTCGTTGGAACCAAGTGTCCTCCAAATCCAACTCTTCTAGCCGTGAGAGAAAAAAAAAAAAAAAATTCTGTAGCATGTTTACATACCGGTCCGAATTCACTGTCACTGTAACCTCATTTTCCTCAAAAAACCAGGGACCAATAATTCCAGCTGTGGAAATTGCACACCACACTGTGACTTTGGGTGAATGCAAAGGCCTTTGAAGCAATTCTTGAGGGTTGTTGTCAGCCCAGTAGCGCATGTTTTGTTTGTTAACCGACCCACACAAATGAAAATGGGCTTCATCGCTAAAAAAAACAATAGCACCCTCGGGAACGACATCAGGAAGAAGCTCACACGCGTTCATCCGAGAATTGAAGTCACGTTCTGAAAGTTCCTGCACTATCGCCATCTTATAGGGATGAAAATGAAGATCATCACGAACAATTCTTCTCACAGAACGATCGGATAGTCCAAGGGCAGATGCGTGTTTGCGGGCAGAACGCCATGGTGATCGCAACATTGACGCTCTCACTGCTTCAATGTTCTCAGGTGATCTAACGGGCCGAGGGACTCCAATTCTTCGTTTTGTCGCACTTGCAGTTTGTCTGAATGTAGTGACCCATGTAACAATTGATTTGCGGTCTGGGACGGGAGCCAACAGGGCTAAATTAAAGCGATTCCGAAATGCGCGCTGTGTTGCAATAACCGAACAACCGCTTGAAAAGTAGGCCTCAACGGCAAAGGCACGCTCCTCACTATTCTAACGCATGATGGCGACTGAAACATGTCGGGACAAAACTTTACTGTACCCCCTCTTGAACGAGACCACTAGCGCTCCGCTATGACATCAACTAACTGAATGGCGGGTTCAAAGGTGAGGAATTATCCCTCCTCGTCAGTCAACCGGTTGGGCTTGGTAGAAATAACCGAGTGCTCTGACCGGGGAGACTGGGGTAGTTGGGAATTAAGTCCTCACAATGCTACTCTCACCTCCCGGGTGAACCAAGGGCAATGCGACAGTGAAGTAGGGGCGGGAAACTGCCCAAACGACACAGTTGTAAAAAAGAGAGTAAAGCAGGCTGTTCATCTGAGCAGTTAATAATGTCCTGAACTTGGGGTGTGCTTCAAGGTCAGTGACTGAATACCCAATCCAAGGTGGAAGGCATCGTGCCGAAGGATGAATGGCTGCAGGGTATAAAATGCAGTCCCAAACGATCCCCTTGAGGAACCAGACAAAACCTCATTGTATGTTGTCTTGCCAGGGCAGTGGGGGCTCTGCTCTGGTCGACCGTTATTTCCCCCATACTCGTGGGACTTTAATGGACCAAGTAAGTATAAGAATTAATTTCGAGACTGCACAGACAGTGGGAGCCAATGAGACGGCAAACCGTGAGTCTGTAGCAGATGTGTCAACGGCAACCATCACTGGGGGTGCGGGGGCGGCTGTCAAGCTGCCGACTGCAGAAACCGGTGAAGTGGCTGTAGAGTTGAGCTCAATGTCTAGTCCTGGGGCTGCTCTGCGGACCCAGGCGACTGCAAATTAAGCAGAACAATGATCAAGATCCTCCAAGTGAACCTACAGCATAGCAGGGCGGCGAGTGCTGTCGTGTGTAGGATGCTGGACAGGGGAGAGGTGGACTTGGTGCTCATCCAGGAACCATGGATTTCTGGAGGAAAAATATGCGGGCTGGCGACATCTGGAGGTAAGTTGTTGTATGATAAGGACTCCGGTGTTCCCAGGACGTGTATCCTGGTTAGGAGGGGGTTGTGTGCTTTTGTACTAACGAACTTCTGTTGCAGGGATTTGTTAGCAGTGACGGTGGAGCTGCGGGCGGAGGGGGGGATGAAGAGGCTGAACCTGGCCACGGCATATCTCCCCTTTGACTGCGCGGGGGCTCTGCCAACACAAGAGCTGAGGAGCCTGGTCGAGCACTGCGAGGCTGTGGATGAGGAGCTGCTGGTGGGTATGGATGCTAACTCCCATCACACTTCGTGGGGTAGTACAGGTACAAACACTAGAGGTGAGGAACTTTTAGCTTATCTTAGCTCTAAGAATCTACTAGTCCTAAATCAGGGGGAAGAGCCGACGTTTGTCACTAGGGCCAGACAGGAGGTCCTGGACATTACGGTGGCATCGAACCAGATGGCTAGGTATGTACTAAATTGGCATGTGTCGGATGAACCATCTTCTTCTGATCACAGACATATTAGGTATGATATCTCTCTAAATCCAGCCATGCTTCGTCCAACCAGGGATCCAAGAAGAACAGACTGGGACTCCTACAGGAGGGACCTGGGTGTTCGGATTGAGGAGGCTGGATTGGAGTATGGTGGGAGGAGAGAGCTAGAAGACTCTGCCACATTGGTTGGCGAGGCTATAATAGAATCCTTTACCGATAACTGCCCTCTCAGTGAGGGGAGGAAAGTAGGGGATCCGTCATGGTGGAACAAGAAGCTAGCCAAACTTCGGAAGACCACCAGGAGACTCTTTAATAGAGCAAAAAAGAACGGGGAGTGGGACCTGTATAGGAAAACACTAACCGAATACAACAGGGCAATTAGAGAAGCGCGCAGGAAGTCCTGGAAGGAGTTTTGTCATGAGATTGACAAAACTCGGGAAGGGGCACGACTGTATAAAGTGCTCTCTAAGGACCCAGTGAACCCGGTGGGGATGCTAAGAACTCCACTGGGAAATATAACAAAAACGGCAGGGGAAACTGTGGAAGAATTAATCAGGACACATTTCCCTTCCAGTACCCTGAGGAAACTTGGGGGAGCAGACACTGAACCGGTTACCAAACTCTCCACAAGACGTGGTAAGAGGGAGGACTGGGAAGTGGCAAGGAGGATAGTAACTCCACAAAGGGTAAGATGGGCTATTGGCACTTTTAAACCCTACAAATCTCCAGGTCCAGATGGGATCTATCCTGTGCTGCTGCAGCAGGGAATGGATATGCTGGTGCTGGTACTTACTAAATTATACAGGCTAAGCATTGCTCTAGGGCATGTGCCGGCAGCCTGGAAATCTAGTAAGGTGGTCTTTATACCTAAGCCCACCGGTAACCAATCGGAAGGGAAAGGATACAGACCTATCACACTCATGTCCTTTGTTCTCAAGGGACTTGAAAAACTGGTTGATAGGCATATTAGGGGGGGTGCTTTGGCTATCAAACCACTGCATTGGAACCAGTATGCTTACCAACCGGGGAAATCTTGCGAGGGAGCTCTCCATCAAGTGGTTGGTAGGATTGAGCAAATGATCGCTAAGAAAGGTTGTGCCATAGGTGCCTTCCTTGACATTGAAGGGGCTTTCAATAACCCCTCAGTGGAGACGATGGTAAGTGGTGCAAGACGTCATGGAGTGGATGCGACCACGTGTGGTTGGATAAGTTCCATGTTAACAAACAGAAGCATTTCTGTAGAGGTGGCAGGGGAGGTCAGAAGGGCGGAGACAAGTCTGGGCTGTGCACAGGGGGGGGGGGGTTCTCTCTCCTCTGTTGTGGTGCCTAGTGGTTGACAACCTTATTGAACTCCTGAATGAACAGGGGTACTTCTGTCTAGGATATGCGGACGACATAGTTGTCCTGATCCTGGGCAGATTCCCTGATACAGTCCTTGAGGTAATCAGAAATCCTCTACGACTGATTGAAGAGTGGTGTAAAAAGGAGAACCTTAGGGTAAATCCAAAAAAGACTGCTCTCATTAACTTCACCAGACAGCGAAAAGATCTGACGACTAGGATGCCCCGCTTGTTTGGTGAATACCTTGAGTTTGTGGGGGAGGTGAAGTACCTGGGAGTTACTCTGGACAGGAAACTCACCTGGAATCCACATCTTGAGAGGACAGTTAACAGGGCCAAAAGGGCACTGATGACTGTGAGAAGAATGGTGGGTAAGAAATGGGGACTGAAGCCATCAATGATGCACTGGATGTATCTGAGGGTGATAAGACCTATGATTACCTATGGAGCTCTGGTGTGGTGGACAAAGGCCAACCAGGCACAGACAAGAGCTAAACTGAGCTCTATCCAGAGATTGGCCTGTCTGTGCACACTGGGAGCGATGTCAACTACACCAGGTGCAGCAATGGAAGTAATGCTTAACCTCCCTCCCCTTGAGCTTGTCCTTAGGGGAGAGGCGAGGCTAGCGGCATGGAGATTGCGCAACTCGAGCAACTGGGCTAACCTCCCAGATGTCTCGGGACATATGAGTATCGAGTGCGTGGTCAAAGAACCCGTCTTGGAAATGGGCAGCGACCACATTACTCGAATGTTTGCACCTGACCAGGTCCACCAAACTGTGATGGAATGGTCAGGGACATTAACATCGGGAGCTCAGATCTGGTACACAGATGGCTCCAAGATGGACTTCGGCACTGGAGCGGGGGTGTATTGTAAAAACCCAAGGGTAGAACTAGTTTTTTCCTTGGGGAGGCATACCTCTGTCTTTCAGGCCGAAGTATATGCTATAAATGCCTGTCTGGGAGAGATAGCGAGAAGGGAAACACATGGGGCCCGGATTGCTATTTTCTCCGACAGTCAGGCAGCAATTAAGGCACTAAACGGACACGTGGTCACCTCGGCCATAGTCAGGGAGTGCCTAATTAACCTACAAGCTCTGGCAAGGCACAATCAAGTCAAGATTGGTTGGGTGCCAGGGCATAGGGGAATACTTGGAAATGAAGCCGCAGATGCGCTGGCCAGGGAGGGGTCCTCGACTCCCCTGATTGGACCGGAACCTGCGGTGGGTATTTCCAAATCCATGGTCAGGATGACAGTGCGAAGGTGGATGGCTGAAAGACACTGTGAGCACTGGATCAGGGCCGAAGGGATGAGGCACAGTAAGCTAACCCTTAGGAGACCTTCCTTGGGGCTGCAGAAGAGTCTCATCTATCTGTCTAGGCAGGAATTAAGGATAGCCACAGGACTACTCACGGGATACTGTGAACTAAGGAAACATTTGCATAAAATGGGTATCTACAAGGATGAACCAGTGTGCAGATTGTGCGGGCAGGAACAGGAGACTGCCACACACATTATTTACAGATGTGGAGTACTTGCTGAGAGGCGCTTCAACCTCTTTGGTGATGGAACGGCTTTGGTGGATGCTGAAGGTAAAACTCTAGTCAGGAAACTCCTAAACCTGGTAAGAGGGAAGGGGTTATTTGACTAGATCAGGGAGGTAAGTACAATATATCTTAAGGTAGCAGTGCTTCGGGCAATTCAAACCCGCTCCCAAGTTAGAAAAAAAAAAAAAAAAAAAAAAAAAAAAAAAAACTGAATGGCGAGCATTTAAAAAAAGGAAGTTATGCTGCCGCACCCTGTACAATAAAACAACTTCTAACAACATATTTTTATAAAAATCAAACATGATTTTAATAATCATGATTAATCTATGCTTAATATTGGTCAATTAGAATGTAAAACTTTTGGAAAAGCCAACAACAGATAGTTTTTGATACTCTCGACTTAAAACATACATCAGTTCAAATTCCCAACCTATAATAGCCTGATGTCTGTACTTAAAATGTTAAACTAACAAGCTCCAACACTTAAAACTGTACAAAAATTTTTTAAATTCAATTGATATAGATTAAAATTAATTTGGCCCACTAAAACATTTAAATATTATACTTACAATAACTATCAACTTGAAATACACATATGTTATATATTTACATATTTGTCACTTAAAATGAGCACCTATATAATTTGAAACCATGTCTGGCTATTGTACTAAAAGAATTTAAAAAAGTCATTAATTATGCTGTCTATAAAAGTTTGGTCAAATATTTATCTGTTGTAAAATAGTATATAGGGATTTATATGATGACAAATCTTTTCCATAAATATCTTGGTCAAGCAGAGTAAAAAAAACAAAACAATCAGTTTGTCACTAGCCACAGCCACTAACATACAAATACAAATTTATTTATTAATGAATCTCGAACTAGATATGACAGAAAGAGATAATTATACAGTTCTGTAGCACTTGAACCTTACTTGTCTACAACGTTTGTTTTTACAAGTTGTATTGTGTGATAAGAATCTGTTTAATAATGTAAATTTATTTAGATTTTTCTGCATGAAAATTCGTAATCATTATTTTTTCTGTAATTTTTTGTTCAGACATACACAGTTAACAATTTATTTCATTGTGATGAAATAATTAGTAGCCAAAAAATTGAAATTAAAAATTCTAACTGTCAATGACAAGCTTTATTTATTAAAAGGCTTGAAAAACACAAGTCAATCCATATGGTAGCTAGTGAGATTATATATAGGAGAATGGAAAAAAAGGGCATTAAAAAACAAAACAAATATTATTTACTTTTCCAGCTAAATGTAATAGATTGACTAGTAATAGAAAATTAATGAAAGAATCTAATTATAATAATCTAGATTAAGCTAAGTTATGTCAGTTTAACCAGAAACGTGCTGAGAATAATAACGTGTCCAAGTTCAATGTGTGGTGAAAAAGCACAAAATTTTCATAAACTACTAGGATTGGAAGGAAATTTTCTTCTGATCCAAAACTTCTGCCTGGCTTACACATTTTAAAAACTGATATGTCATTAAGGAATTGGCCATTTAAGCAATGATAATCATTCATGATTTTCAATTGTTCATTATAAAAGAAAATCTTATTGTAAAGAAAAGAAATTATTATAAAAGAAAACAATTATAAAAGACGTGTTTAATCTCTCGCACTCTTGCAATGCAAAACTAAAAACAAAAAGAAAAACAACTGGAGGTAAAACTGCAAAACAAAGTATAACAATGAATAAAAAGTTGAAATCTTCCAATGAATTTTAGTTAACGATTAGATAGTTAATATTGTAAATAGGGATGGGCCGATTCCTAAAATTTTCGATTCCGATTCCGATTCTAAAATTTTCCTTTCGATTCTCGATTCTTTAGTCGATTCTCGATTCTTTCAAGTTATATTAGCTTACATGCTAGTTCTCTAATAATTAATTTAGTTAACATCTTGGTCATATGGCAAAACCTTTTAAAAGTTCTGTTTTAATGTAAAAGGCTACCCAAAACCTTCAACCGTAAGAGTGATATCTGTCTATAATATAATTTATTAAGGATAAGTTTCGGAGGAATAATACAGTGTTTCTGTTATCCGTCTATTCGCTCAACCGTCATGGCCACGGTTCCGACGGTGACGGTTAATCGAGTTTTTACTGTACTTTTTTGTGTTTTGTTCTGACATTTAGTGAGAGAGAGAGAGAGAGAGAGAGAGAGAGAGAGAGAGAGAGAGAGAGAGAGACGAGCGATGTCAAACGACCAGAAATGGTTACGATCTTGATTGCTGTTGCTTCATAAATAATAATATTTTCGTTTACTTTTGTCATGTAATTCATTCAAATCAACTAATACATAAATAAGACATAGTTGGTAATTAATTATTTTTCCACACAAATATAATAAATTTTGGTAATAAATTTTGTTTGGTAATAAATCACTCCACACGCATATTTTAATAGTTAACAAAATAGGAATCGGAATCGACACTTTTATGAATGAAGAATCGAGTATCGACGATTTCTCGATACCACTTAGAATCGACGATTCCTGGAATCGAGAATCGGAATCGGCCCATCCCTAATTGTAAAGTAACAATTTATATTCTCAAAAGTGGAGCACAATGAAGAAGACGCAAGTTAACCAAATAAATAAAAACCCACTAACTACAATATAAAAATTGTTTATTTTACTAAAATTACTTTATGTACATTTCAATCACATGTTAATCATCTTCAGAGTGCTCAAGAAATTTATTAAAACATAAGTTGTCAAGAAAAGTTAACACTGAAACTTTAATCCTTGAGTTAAGAATTATGAAGGAAAACTGGATATGTTTTAACTTGCTGAAAAACTTTCCAAGCAGGTGTTTTCTATGCAGTATTTAAAAAACACAACACCTATTAAAATGAAAAGAAAAGTAAATTCTATAGAGTTAAAATAATTAAACTTTAGGGTTATCTTATATGATTCTTGTTGTCTTCCCAGTTTTATATAAAAAGTTATTTAAGAAACACAATTATAAAAACTAAAAATTAGATGAAACTTATTAAAAACTCTATTAAGAATCAATTTTAAATAACAAAATCGTGAGAGATGTCTTATTTTCTATCATTAAAATCTGCTAAGACATTCTTATTCTCTGTAGCTATCTCAGGTTGATAACAGTTTGATTAAAAATACTTAGCGTGGCCCAACCTATCTTACCTGAGCATCCTCCAGTTCAACATCTCTTCCTTGTGATTGACTTTCACCAGTTATCTGGTCTTCATACTCTTGCCTCTTCTGCTCTACATCCGCCAGTTCATTTTGCAACTCCTGTATGTCTTTCTCATGAGCCTCATTAGCTAACCTTACCTCAGTTAAAGATTTCTTCGCAGTGTTAAGTTTCTTTTGAATGTGAGCAACGCGTTCTTTAGACTTAATAAAAGCAGGCCGTTTTTTGTTGATTTCTACTTCCTGAAATAAACAAATATTCGTTTAAATTATGTAAAACTTTTAATACCTCAAACTTCAAGAATCTTTGCTGATAAGAAATGTATAAAAAAAACAATTAAATCAAACCTCTTATGAATAGATTCAAGTCAGAGTAAAATTCTCAATTAAAGTTTATGGTAACACAAAATGTGTGAGAAAATCTATAACAGTTTTAAAATGAAACACTATAGATTGATAGGTTTCAAATTTGCAAACCTATTAGAGAAAATCTACAATAATTTACCCTATTTTAGTACTTTTTGTGAAGATCCAAATAGGGTTATTATCATTTATTAAAATGATTACACCTACAATCAATATTAACCTAAAATTAAACAATTAAAAGAAAATTACATTCATAATTTACAAAAATCCAGTCATTACTAAAATACAAGAAAATAGAAAAAATATGGTAATACAGAAAAAAACAAAATTGTTTGGAGTTATATAAATGAAGGAGTTAAATTTTATTGAATATGTTACGAAAATGTATAATGTTAACGATATGACCAATGGTCACGGCATTATTCCTCAATGTCGCCTTTAAACTTTCCTAAAGATCATATCTGCTACAAACGTTTATCCACTCATTACACTGAATATTGTAACTTGATTTTGACGGTAGCTCAACATAACCAGTTGGGGCTATGTTGCAACTGGTTATGCAACCAGTATAGTGTGCAGTTACCAGTAAAGTTGCAGCACATTTTTGTGTTGCAACAAACATCCATTTATTGTCATAGAGTGTTCGTCTCCTTTTTATAAATCACAAACACAAAATAATTCTATAGATCGATGATATCTTTGATTTCCCTCATTTTTTTATACACAGATTGCTATTATTCCTTTCAGCCACATAAGACTATATAATTCACTTTACTTAAATTCAAAATCAGATGTTACAATACGTAGTAAAGATCTATAAGCCATCTGAAATTTTTGTATAGTAGCGGTATTCTAGTCTTCGTAAGAAGATAAAAGAACTAGGGCTCGTTCTAAAAGCACTTGTAGTAAGTCTAAGTATAGAGTGGTGTACTGAATTGTGAGTTTACAGAGAAAAATTCTATATAACCATGATGGGTATGCTTCTAAATAAGAATTTGTTAGGATCAATTAAAAGACTGAAAAGTCTAATACTTTCTGTGCTTTGAAGCCACATACCTTCAAGATAAAGAATAAAGCCCTGGCATTGATAACAATGAGTAAATGTTGCACCTTATGTCTTCAGAGTTTCAAAATGTTTTTTAAAGAGAAATCTTTAATTTTAAAAAATGTAACCTCTTCTACTTCAAGTAACGACCTACACATAAAAATTGTTCAAAAACAGAGAGCTGTAGACAAACTTAGACATTATTGGTACATTACTCTGTGGAACACTATTCTCTAGTTTATAGAGATCAGTCATGGAAAGATTAATAATTTATTAGCTTTAAGCTTGTATAGTAATATATGTTGTAAAATTACTATTATAATGTTTTTGTGTTAAACTTATTATTTTTTTTACTAAACTTGATATCATTTGTCTTAATAAAATCCCCCAACTCTGCCAAAGTCTAATATTCAAAACTTAGGTTGAACTTGTCAGTTTTAAAATAACGTCAATTTGAAATTGATGTAACTGGTGCCCAGTATATTACACAAATAATAGTATATATTTAAAATATTAAAAAAAAATAAAAACCGTTACATTTTGATTTACAATGTGTTACTTTAAAATACCACTGACCAATTATAAGAAGTTTGCTTTAAATTTAGATAATGGCGTATCACATGGATGAAAAAAAATTTTTTTTCTCACATATAGTAGATCCCACATAGCACAATGCCAAATTGCTCCTTCCACTACCAGCAGACATAACAGAGCAGAACCTCAAGTAAAGTAAATCAGCATTACTGAGAATGACAGTGACATACAATGAATTTACTATACAAGTGAACATAGGAGAAGTGTAGTGGGAACAACTCAGACTGCGGTTACCTTCACTAAGCTATGTGATATACACTATAAAAAGACACTAAAAATTCAAAATAATATAGCTATGGGTTGTTTTTTCTTAAACCTTGCATGGTCATATACCAAAGACGAGTGCATATAAAAATATATTTTATTATACAAAATTATGTATACTTAACCCCTTAACGGTCGATTTAAATTTCACTTTAACAACCCAAAAGTGCTTATTTTTTTTTATTACTTATTTTTATTTGTTATAATATTACACAACTATTAAACCTAAAATCAAAATTTAAAAAATTTATTTTTATGGAAGAAAGTGAAATTTACTTACATTTTGAAGTTTTTTACAGAATTTCAGTTCTACATATCCATATATTCACTAATACTAGAAAAAAAGAAAAAAAACACTAGGCTAAAACTACATCACAAGTCTACAATTTTACACATTTTAGAAGTTTTTCTGTGTGTGGAATATTTTAAAGCATGGTGAAACGCAGTGCCACGTCGCACTCATTACACTGATAATGTGACTCACGCCGTATGTTATGCTTGGAACACACAGCACACCTCCTCATGGCATTTTTTCTTTTTTCTGTGGAAGGTACAAAATCAGGAAAATGCCTTTGCAGTAAACGTAGTGGATCATCTTCAGCGGAGGGTCTTCTTTTCTTTGGTTTATTTGATTCGTCCAGATGCTTTGAGACAATTTGCTCTACAAGATTTTCTCTAAATTGGAGAGAAGTCATTGAACCTCCAGATTCTTGGTGTAATACATCCTTTTCTATTGCTTCGGACAGTTCCAACAACACTGGTTTTTTACTAGTTAGAACAAGTGCTAGTTCTGGACTGGTATAAAAATTGTTTGTATACACACAGTAACCTTGATCAAGTAAACCTTCCATTACTTTCAGAACTACATTGACTGTATGAGGGTGTTGCGTATTTTGGGCTATTTCAGTTTCCTTTGCGGTATAAACTATTACCTTCCAAATTTAACCTGTTTTAGCCTCAGATAGTATATACGATTTAATTCCAAATCGTGCTCTTTTGATTTTTATGTACTGTAAGAAACTCAACCGCCCTTTCCACAAGAGTAGGCTTTCATCTACTGAGACATTGCGACTAGGAACATAAACTTCGCTAAACTTTTTTTGTAATGTAATCAAAAACTGGCTTTATTTTTGACATTTTTTTATTTTCCATGACTGGGGTAGTGTTGTCCACAAAGTGTAGGAAACGGTTCAAAAGTTTTAATCTATTATGAGGGATGAGGTTTGTAAAACCAGGGGTGGAAAACAATTTTTTGTTTGTATAATATTTTCCTACTTCAGGTTTCCAAATAAGACCTAGCAGCACATACACAGCCAATAAAATAAATATTTCGTCGGTGTATGTTTCTTTCCAAGCATGAAATCTAGAAAAGCGTAGAAGAGGACAATTGGCTAAAAACTGTTCCGCATATTTATTAGTTTGTTGCACAATAATATCAACCAACTCATCTGTGATAAATAACTTGAATAGTTCATATGGATCATTATGATTTTGTATCGTTACCTTTATTCCTGGATCTCCAGTGAAAACTTTTTCAGTGATTTTTTTCCAGCAGAGTGGTAGTTTTCCCAAACAAGGCTATTTAGATTTGGAAGGACAGCAGCAGCATTTACTGGGTTTGGATTTTGCACCTGAGGGCCTAATACTACAGGAACATTGTCTTCTATCTCAATTTCCTCCCCTAAATCATCTATTTCATCTTCTGAATCACTATCAGAAGCACTTTCTAACAACAATTCATGCAATTGTCTATCACTCAAAAATTCATCCATTTTATAGAATGTATTACCTTTATAACCTATAAATAACCTAAAACCGAAGTTCAAGAAATATCTCTCTTGAAAAAGTAAAAAGAAATATAAATATTACTATAAATAACTTCAAACACTAACTACACTGTACATAAAATAATTATAAAACAATATGGCAAACGAATAGACAAGCACAAATGCAGAGCAAGTTGACCGTTGGCAACTGACAAGTCAAACGTCTTGAATCGAAAAACAACACTGGTAAAAATAGTACTATATTACAAAATACTTCCTTGAAGATATATGCACACGATCTAGCGGCATTCAGATTAACTTTGTCGAGCAAACGCGGCATAAACAGAATAAATATGATCAGGCCATTGACGTGACGTGTATATGCGGCAGCGGCCGTTTTTCAGCATTCAGCTCGTGTCGCTTATAGTCGTCACAAACCAGAAAGGGGTTAAGGTCAATTTTCTATATAAACACCTCAATGATTGACGTATTTGCCATACTTCTGGGAAAGCATTCCAATATCCTCTCTATAATGCTGTCACTAATAAATTGTATTGAGTTTTGTTGAATTTGAAGCCCTTTATTAGTTTGGAAGTGCTACCCTTTTAACCAATTCTTTATTCGGCTTAGAAAAAAATATAAAACAACTTATGTTAGTGATAGGTCGGGTTTGTATTGCAGGTGATGAAAATTATGGCTATGAAAAAACTTATTCCATATTGGTTCTGGTGGAGTTCAGATAGGATGGCTTTTTGTTAGTGGACGGGTCTTAAGTCTTGTGCATTGTAACAGATAGTCTGTGTTTAAGATTAAATCTAGGTCTAGCAGATATTGCATTTATTTTGTTTACTTGTTAAATCATGCCCAATTAACAATAAAGATGTTCTCTATTATTGTATCATTAATCTAGTAAATATCTACTTTTTCCTTTTCCTTAATGAATGTGTTTCTCTCCCTTTATCCAAATGTATTATAATAGTAACATATGAATGGAATTTATATGGATATGTTTCAGTACCCTAACTTGACAGGCTGTCAGCAGTTTAATTTCCTTGTATTCTAATACGGCATTGAATCTAATAAATCATTTTCTTTAATCTGAGAGTGGAGCATACAGTCACCAAACTTAAAAAAAACATCGGTCCTAGGAAAACTTATAATCTGTAATCAATAATTCTTTCAGTGTCTTATTATTGTTTTGTGCATTGAGTTTAAGTTCTTTTGTTACACAATTGGATGCAAACCTACATTGATAGACTATGAAAAGTAAATGGAAACTTCAAGTATCCTACTACATGAAGATTAGTTTTCTAAAATAGAAATTGATCAAGCAAGCGAAAATGAACCTACTAATGAAATTTACAGATCTAATGACAGTAATGATAGTGAAAAATTATGAACGTCATAAAATTTCTGATTCCAAATATTGTATTTTTGTAAGCAAAAATAAAAGTTTTAAACGAAGAATAAAACAAATGAAAAAAGGGATAACATATTCTCAAAATATATTTCATTAAGTATGACTGAAAGATATTGTATTAAATACATCAGAACGCAATGACACTAATAAAAAATAAAGTCATCCAGATGTTTTTTAATCACCAATTTTTATAAACTACTTTGTAGTTTACAAGACTTTACTTTAACAATACAAGATATTATTTAAGATAAAAATAAAAAACTAAAATATACATTCAGATAAAATACTGTTTACAATTAACAAAGTAAAAAAATATATATAAATTATAATATGACATACCATTTCACGAATTTCTTGTTCATTCTTAGCCAGTTCTCTGTTTATTTTACCCTGATCTTTCTTCTTCTCTTTCAACAATTCTTCAGCTTTCTCCTTCTTCTTTTCAATTTTTTCTACATCTTTTCGTTTCTTTTCTACTTCACTTTCATAATATTTAATATCACTTTCATTATAGTACAAACGGAACAGTTGGTATTCTACTTCTTTCTCACCCTAGAATTGAAACACACACATATATTAATAATAAATTTAACAACAAAATATAAGTTATAGCTTACATTTTCCATTTTAATAATACAATTTTTAATATATATTATAATTTAATATAAACTATAATAAATAAAATTTAAAATAACAATGGGTAGGTTGATTTAAACTAACAGGTTGAAACAACTCTTAAAATATATTAACAATGGTTTAGATTCTTTAATTATTAAATTCCTTCTATTAGTTCACACTCTCGTGAACAAATATATCTTGTATAAATTTTCAATTGTTAATAAAGTACGTTTTTATTCATCCAATCAAGTTCAAATACATTTTTTTAAACCTATTTAGTTGGTCCAACAACAACAATTTATGTTAATAAAGTTTTTTCAAATATTTATTCAATAATTAAATTATAAAAATTTGGAGTTCTATGCGGATTTGAACTGTGAATTTTCATGTTTAAAGTCTAGTGTGCTTTGGTACTGAACTTTCCAACTTTTCCATAGCTAGAAATGAATTTCTCAAAGATGGATAAGAAGTTTTTCCCTCCTCTGATTGTCGTCGAAACCTCTATTGTACAACCTTAAACTGTTCCACTGTTACCATAAAATATCATAAACAGTGGTGTAGGGTTAAAAATGTTTGAAATGAATAAAAGAAACAAACAAACAAACTAGAGATAAGCAAATAATAATAACATTTTTCTTTCTTAACCTCGGTAGGAATTTATTTGAACAATTTTGTGTGTGTTAATATTACTTGTTTATCCTGCTTTTTATTAGTAATCAGATAGCTATTACTAATTTATAATAAACTACAGTTTAAAAGAATTTTTTGAGATCCTATAGCATCTTAGAACTAGATTATAAATAAAAAAAGAAGGGTTTAAAATTGTTTAGTAAAACTTTACTTTTATAGTCGATATATAATTGTACCTGCAAGCTGCCTTGGATATCGTAAATCTATGTTTCATCTCCAGTTTTCTTAACTGTCCAAATAAACATAAAATGCATTTGATGCAATACATTTAAAGCAGTTGCATTTGTTAAAATTCTGATTATTGATGTTTAAGCCAGAAAGAATTTTTGTGGTATAAAGATTAGTTTTTAGTGGTTACTAGGTAGTGTTTTATGTGTAAACATGGTTTTAACTGGAATATTTTCTTAGTGTTTACAGAATACAATTTCTCATTCTCAGCAGCGTTTGTTGGTGTTTTTTGCTGTTACTAATAGTTATCCACATGATTACACCATCCGCATTTATTCCTCTAAAACTGATTCTGTTTAGTAGATTGTTAATACGAGGTGTGTTCAAAAAATACCAGTTTCGTTTTTTGAAAAAAAATTTATTTATTCATTTACATTGATATTGTCCCCTTCAAAGTAGTCCCTACTAGATATTATGCATTCATGCCAGCGCTTTTTCCAATTCTCAAAACACTTCTGAAACTCGATCTTTGGGATAGCTTTGAGCTCTTTCAGGGATGCACTTTTGATGTTATCTACGCTTGTGAAACGACGACCCTTTAACACGTTCATTGCCAATCACGCGATATCGCTTGATGCCAGTTCATACCGGATGGCGGATCACACGTTATCGCGTGGCTGCTACTATCCAAATTCTAAGTGAATTATCATAGCGGACACAGCTAAATTGTGCGTAATACTTATATTGGCCACAGGGAAGGGATTGACCTATTTGTAGTGGGGATGGCCACCAGCCATTTTGTTTGGTTCTTATCAGCCAGTGCACACAGTGGTAGCGTTTGAATAAGTCAACATAATAATTTTGGTTTTAGTTTTTAATTGATTTAGCGTTTTGAAGTTCGGTTTTTAATTATTTGAGTGTTGATTTTGATTTTTTAATTATGAGTGACCAACCAGGACCCTCAAAAAGGCTCAGTGAAATGCCGAATCGTCCAAAAAAACATTTTTTTTTTAATTACAGAAGTGGAAGAGTTTTTACTAGATTCTGACCCACATCTGACTCATAAACAACACAGAAGACCCGACAAGACCGAGTCAAACACAAGCTAAATAAAATTGAAAAAGCCAAACCGCGATGTCCCAGCCCAGCAAAACAGTAAATGAACTTCTAGAAAAGATTGCAGAAATTGCTATAAAAATAAAAAGAGGATAAACACTACAACTGAGTGTAAAACTGTCCAGGTGATCCACTATTATTTTTTGACTGTTTTTTTGAATTGCATGATTGCAATGCTAACATTTTTTTGATTTTGAAACCATTTTGTAAATTTTGAATGTATAAGTGAATTACAATGTAGAGTGAGTTTTTCAAATTTTGCCTGAATATAAATGTCAGCTAATTAAAGTCATTACAGTTAATACGTTTGAATGACTTTTATTTGTAAACTATGTACCCTTTTTGGCCGAATTATATATCACGCGATATCGCGTGTTTTGCCCATGTGGGCAAAAATCGCATTATGTATGGCCAATCACGCTATATCGCGTGATGGATATTAGAGACCATAATTCTTAAGTACATAATAATAAAAGTTTGTAAATATTATATTTACTCATTTTGAGCACTATATAACTAAATAAAACAATAAAAAAAAATTGGCCACCACATAAAATTCCAATTTCCAGTTTGGTAATAAACGTGTTAGGGGTTTTTTTATTTTTGGAAAAAGGAAAAAGTCACATGGCGTCTGGCAAATATGGAGGTTGGGGCATCATTACAGTGTTATTTTTCGCCAAAAAATCATGAACAAGCAACGATGTGTGAGTCGGTGCATTATCGTGATGCAAAAGCCATGAATTGTTTTGACACAAATCCGGACGTTTTCTTCGCACTGCTTCAGGCAAACGGCGCTGAACTTGTAGATAGTACACTTTATTGATCGTTTAACCTTGTGGCAAGAATTCATGATGCACTATGCCATTAAAATTAAAGAACACAATGAGCATACCTTGACATTCGACCGCACTTGCAGAGCATTTTCCCCCATGTAAAACCATGTTTTGTAGCCTGTTATAATACGTTTCAGTAATTATGCATTGTCGTTGACTACATTTAGTGATTCCTGAGCAACTTCCATTCGCCACTTTTTTTGTTCAAAATTCAACAATTTTTGGACAAGTTTTGCTGCCACGCGTTTCATACCCAAAATGTTCGCAAAAATGCCAACATCATCAGCGCTTCTCTGATTATGATTTGGCGATCATTCATAACCATTGCTTCCACTTTTTCCAAGTTTTCAACGGTTGTTGATGTGCTGGGGCGTTCGTCATCGTCAACATCTTTGCGGCCATCTTGGAAACGCTTATACCACTCGTAAATACTTGTTTTTTTCATAGCAGACTCACCATAGGCCTTTGTTAACATTTCACACATTTTGTTAACTTTATTTAATTTTTTACGCAAAACTTTTTTTTAACAATCCAAAATCGCCGAGCTCATGAAAACACGTCTAACCTTAGCGGCTGCCACAGATAAAGTAAACAATGAATACAGCTGGAAATTGTGTCATACTTCAGGGGCATGTATAACAACACAATAAAAAAAAATGTTGACAAGCAGACTCTCCAAACGCGCGAAATTTAAACATTCTGGGTATTTTTTGAACACACCTAATATATAATGTTAAAAAAAAACAGTGCTTGGGACTTATCCTGAAAGAAACCAAAAGGTTCTTTGTTGTGCCACTAAATTTTTAACAATATTTGTGATACAGATCTCTTGAATTAACTAAGCATGTAACTAATATTTACAGGTTTTAATTTGTTAAATAAGTTGATCCTTTAAACACTTCCCTTGTACCTTTGAAATTTAGGAAGAAAACAAAGGTAATTTTTAAGTCTATTAAATACCATTTCTAAATCCTGTTCTTGGCTACTGAAATAAGAAACTGTGCCAGAATCAACGTGGTTCATAGGCTAATAATTTGTATTATTAATGTATAAATATATGCAAGCATTAAACATAATTTATTCTTGAATCTAATATTCTTGTTTATAGGGTAATAATGTATACATGTGCAGTAATATTTGTAGTTGTTTCCTGCAAAACACGCAGTGTTCTAATTAAGGAAACTATGTGTTTAAATAGAGGAAGATAACAACCTTGAGGAATTTACTGTTAAAGAATATCTCCTCTTTTTGAATCTTTGCAAGAGTCAGAATAGTTTCCAGTTCACAAGAAGTTTTACAAGCAGGAAAATGGCACCACAATGGGAAACCCTCTGTCTAGTTTCTTGGCAAATTTCTTTATGAGCAGGTTTGAGACTAAGGCTATGGAGACGAAATTTTTTCCACATATCTGGATCTAGTATGTGGATGATGTGTTTGTTATTTTTGATGGAAAGAAAAACCTTGATGAATTTTGTCGGGAACTTAATGGATTTTTTCCTTCAATAGAGTTCACCACTGAGGTAAAAGCAAAGAACAGCATTACTTTTCTTGATGTAATGATGACGAAAGCAAATGATGAGCTTTCTTTTGATGCTTATAGAAAGCCTACACAAAGTTTCAGGTGCATCCTAAATGATTCACATCACCCTAAAGAGCAGATATTAGCGGCATTTTGTAGTATGGCACACCATTTAGTTCATTTCCCATTATCGAGAGAAAACTATTTGGAAGAACTAAACATGATACATGGAAGAGCTGAATTTAACGGATTCGGGTTTGATCTGGTACGAAATATCATCCCTCACCTACATAGCGTTGCCAAGAAGTGCCTCATGAAGCATGGAAGACTTCGAGTGTCGGTGGCTTCAGGATGGAGTTTGGGTAGAATGCTTGGATATCCAAAGGACTTCACAGAAAACTGTGAGAAATTGGGGATTTACAGCTTAAAATGTGTGATGTGTGATGCATTATATATTAGCTAAACCCGTAGGAGGACAAGAAGCATGGAGCACTTTGCTCATTTTAAAAACAACAAGCCGGAATACTCAGTGATGGCCTAGCACTGGCTGGACAACCGGCATTACTTTACCAAGCATATGACCATCCTAAGATGTTGAAACAAGTCACAAGGTACAATACCATGAATGCTTGGGAAACAAGGTTTATTAACAAATTTCAAGATGTCTTAGTAAACAATGAATGATTCGGGCCCGGTCCAGGGTTCCTCCCTTCTGTATCAAATTCTGTGTTGTTCCGCTAAGCATGTGATTCATAACTGTTTTCTGTTTCAGATCTAAATAAGTGTTAAATTAGTTGCTACGGCTACGTTGTTAAAAATGTTTAAGTAATGTGTTAGTTAAGTGATTTTTAGTTATAATTATGTATAAACCTTTTTATAAGTTAATAGTTTATAGCGTGTATTTATGTAATATATCTTTGTTATTTTTTAAAGTGTTTGAGCTTTGTTTAGGGTTTCTTTGTTGATGATGATGTGAGATGAGGAAAAAATAATAATAATAACAATAATGTAAAATAGATAACTCTCCTGAGTAAGGAGTTTTGTGCTCCATAGTTAGATTAATTTTATTGCTTGACTTTTTATGTTTATCTTGTTTGTTTTGTTGTACGATAGCTTGACGATATGTTAGTAGTAGCCAAGCACTGAGGAAGGCGACTTCATCGCCAAAACTAGTCTGTTGTGAAGTAGTGTGTTTATTAAAAACTAATTTTTGGTGTGATTTTGAGTATACTATTTTGTGTTTTACAGTTGTGAATACTTCTTACTAGTTTAAGCTCTAATTAACTAAATAAGTGATATATAACGATGATGTTTCCTATTGTTTAGCTAAATTACAGAATACTTTGATAGATCAAATTTCTCAATCAACTTCAAGAATTTTGTATCTAAACAAATGCAGAACCGTTTGTTTGACACTATTCATCTGACAGTGGTGTTTAACATTTCAAATTTTCTATGTGTTTTGATACCTACCAAATCTTCCTTAAGGCGTTGGTATTTTTCTGCTTCTTCTTTTTCTAATTTAGCTTCTTTCCTTTCAGCCACAACACCACGTTTCTTTAGATATGAACAATTCGTTTCTTCCTCTGCCTTAAACATTTCTGACTTCATACGATCATATTCTTCCTTAACAGCACCAGAACTAAACAAATAAAATGTTGTATTAAATTCTACTCTTATATAGAATCTTCATACAGGGTTTAATATGTTTATGGATTATATAAAAAATTAACAATTTGAATTCTAATAAATTCTTGTATAAATTTCATTTTTATTTACTTCATAAAATGTTTAGGCAAATCACAGTACTATATTTTGTTTTACATTAGAATTCAAGTGGAAAATTATGTTTAAAAAATTGTTGATAACTTTTATGTACCAAAGATTTAATAAAAAAAAGTAAAAATTATGTCCTGGAGCCACTAAAAGAGGAAGGATCAATGTAAATATTGTTTAACATTTGCACAAAACTTTGTACATATAGAAAATACTAATGACATATACTTGCCTAGCAAAAACCTTAAATTTGTTTAGGAGAGTGATGTGTGTTATCCTATATTAAAACTTGCTATGTAAATTATTTTTCTGAAATAGTATCTAGCTTCTCTCAATTCATTCCCTCAGTATTGAAACTAGCAATTGCCAAAGAAGGTTTGTGTAGTATCGGCATGTTTACTAGTGTTGCTGTAAATTTTACTGTGTTTTGTTTCCCAATAAACAAAAACAAGTTACAAAAAATATATTCTAATTTATCATTAAAATAAGAAATTTACGTTTACCTGGCTTAACGTTAGTGAATAAATATACTTTAATTAGAACCTAAGCTCAAAGTTTTCAGAATCGATGCAGATAAGGTGTGATTCTAGAAGAATCTAGAAAACTGAATAAAAGATACCTACCGAGAACTTCTACAATGGAATTAACAAGAATACAAAAAAAAAAAAAACAATGATGGATCTTGACAAAAACTGTTTAAGTTAAACCACCACATCCAAAAGCAAGCATGTCTCATCAGTGTAAATAAAAGGCGTACACAAAACTCACAAATTAATCATCTATCAACTCAGACTCACTTCAATGACAAAGTCATCACTACAAACTCTAACTTTCAACTAAGGTAAAAGTAAGGATACATTCTACATTTATACCATGGGCATGACCGGTCAAAACAAACAGTTAATAACTATATTTAAAAAATGATAACTTTAAATAGAAATTTTATACTTACCTCATTTTTTACAACAAAATTCTTAAACAGTACAAATAATTACTTTCATACAAAATTACATAATTAATATTTCATTATTATTATTATTTCAAATTTTAACCAAAAATAACATACAAATTTCCTTGTATCACAACAATTACATTAATAGGAAATTTTGAATAGGGCCTGACTCATTAATTACAATATTATTTTTATTCTTATTAAGACATACAGTTTTTTACACATCCATTCACTACACTTAATTAGGTTTTTTAAAAGGGTTACATTGTCTATTTTAAATTTGTGATTTCCTTCTACAAAGTGTTTCGCCATCACACATTTTTCTGATCTGTTAGATTTAACATGAGAAAAATGTTCTTTAGCCTAGCCCTAGTTTTAATATTTCATTTTATTTTGCCTAACACACTTCAAGTAACACTAATACCATAACACAGTCCCTAATCTGACAGTAATGGTGGAATAAAATAAGAAATACACCAAATGGTTCACAAAGACTGCCACAATAACTGACAAGGTACACAAATTTTTCCGTCAATGGCTAACCTCACACTGAACCGATGAATTGTACATGAACGGCAGAAGAGCACAGGCGTTCATGCACGCCTGCTGCACTCAACTTGTTAAGAGGACATGTGAAATTTAATACAAACCACAGTAGCGTAATTATGACAAACAAACAACAATAACCCTTGCTACAAATATTTAAACACCCTTGATGTACATTTCACCAACACAGTTAGCATCATCAGAAGGTTACAAACATTCTGCGACTAAAAAGAAACAGTACACCTAAAATCGCGATGGGCTACTTCCATTCCTCCTCCCAGTGACCAGTTTGTTAACCTGTACCAGCGCTGCACATGGAACAAGACTACACCGACCACTGACTTGTCATGACAATTCTAAATTAAAACTAATTACAAACTAGTATAAACTAAAATTATAAAAGTAAGATAAACAATAATAAATTATCATGCCAACTTGAACTAAACTATAATACAGCTAAAATTCATGTATTTGGTCGTAACAAAGAGAATAAACTAGAACCAGGAATTGGGCCTTTATCAACAAATCGCCCCTAGTTTTAGCAATGAATATACTTTCATAGCTATTGAGTAACCTGTTGGAGAACACAGTTTTACCCACTTTAACACTATTTATATCCAACTCATGGCCATTATTAAGGATATGTTCAGCCACGCTGGACTTATCCTGTCTCCCATATTTAATATGGGCTAGATGTTCTTTAAATCTAGTTACAGTTTTTCTCCTTTCTAATAGTAAATTAAGGAGAGATTCCACTACCTTTTAACCGGAAGATTACCCTCAAAAATTTATAACTTTACCATTTGACAATATTATTACCAATGGTTTAGACAAAATTTTCAAAAATTTTGATTCAAGATTTGCATATAAAAATCCCAATAAGTTAACTGACTTATTAGAAAATCCCAAGGATAAACTTCTGATGTTGGATAGGTCTGGAATCTACACCATTACTTGTAAAACTTGTGACAAAATGTATATTGGTCAGACAAGGACAATGTGAGCATCTAGCCCATATTAAATATGGGATACAGGATAAGTCCAGCGTGGCTGAACATATCCTTAATAATGGCCATGAATTGGATATAAATAGTGTTAAAGTGGGTAAAACAGTGTTCTCCAACAGGTTACTCAATAGTTATGAAAGTATATTCATTGCTAAAACTAGGGGCGATTTGTTGATGAACGTTGATAAAGGCCCAATTCCTGGTTCTAATTTATTCTCTTTGTTACGACCAAGTACATGATTTTTAACCGTAATTATAGTTTAGTTCAAGTTGACATGCTAATTTATTATTGTTTATCTTACTTTTATAATTTTAGTTTATACTAGTTTGTAATTAGTTTTAATTTAGAATTGCCCCGACAAGTCAGTGGTCGGTGTGGTCTAGTTCCACGTGCAGCGCTGGTACAGGTTAACAAACTGGTCGCTGGGCGGAGGAGTGAGAGTAGCCCATCGTGATTTTAGGTATTCTTTTTTTTAGTCCCAGAATGTTTGTAACCTTCTGATGATTATAACTGTGTTGGCGAAATGTACATCAAGGGTGTTTAAATATTTGTAGCAAGGGTTATTGTTGTTTGTTTGTCAAGAGGATATGTGCTAACGTTCTTTCGTTTAACATTGTATCACTTTATTTAAGTGTACCAATAGAAAAAATGCTTGATTCCATACAAATTTAACATTGGTTCATCCTAATACAAAAATAATGATGTCTGTTGTCAGGTGAAGTTTGGTTTTTATGTGTATCATTTTAAGTGAAAAGTAAAAAAACAAAGTTGGTGAGAAAACTGTAATCTACCTTCTACCTGTTTGTTATATGTGTTTTGAAGTTTGGTTTGTATTTATTTTTAAATTGTCTAAATTACTAAATGTGAAAATAACTTAATTATCCATCAATTTTACAGGAGTAACTTACAACTTATTTACCAAAGCTTTTGTATTGTTTAAGTAATTTTTACCTACTTGATATTTTACACGTTTCCCTTTTTTTTTTTGTTAATGGTATTTTATAATCATCAATTTGATATATAAGTCAGTTATTGGTTGATATTTTGTGTTTTTGTTGTATGAAATTTTAATAGTATTTATAAGAATGAATGTTCAGAATGAATAAATTACATTTGGTATGTCTAAAAAAGAATTTGATAGAAATAGAGAAAAATATAACATAAATTACACCAAACATAAAGCTACACAAAAAACTAATATTTAATAAAAATATCTCAGTGACTATTTTAACATTAACAAAATTATATAAAAACCACTTTCCAGTTCAATGCTTTTAGCTTTTGAGATTTGGATGACTTTTTGAACATTCCTGTTATTCATACTTTAATTTTAAAAAGTTTGAATATTTGTTAAGAAATCAATGTTTAAAGTATACAGAGAGGTACTTGTTATTAACATGAATATTAAACTTTTTTAGAGAGAATAAATAAAACGCCTCAATTATAAATTTTTAACGCTTCATTAATATTTTGGTATGACAATTATTTACAAATACACTCACCCACTTATTTCTTCAAACAAAGCTGTCCTTTCTTTTGGGTTTTTCATTGCAATTGATTCTACTGCACCTTGGAATACAAGAAAATTTTTTGCTTTCACATTTATTCCAATAGCTTCTAATTCTGCCATATAATTCTGTGTTGTCACCCCCTATTTAGTGAAATATAATTAATTTTAAAACAGATCAAACATATTTTTTAAAACAACAAAAAAACATTAATGTTGAAAGATTTTTTGATTAACTGAAACTTAATCAAGTAAAATTGCCATCAGAGCTACTGCAAATTTTTCTTATGCTTTCTTTTAAAGGACAAAAACAAAAAAGCAATCAATAATGTTTCGCACGAAAAAAAACTTGAAGATTACTATTAAATCATATACAAATTCATTAAGTAAATAGTGAATGCAAATTAAAAATTTCAGAGGCCTGTGGAGAAAGAATTGGTGTAACCCTGCCTACCGATTCCTCCTTCAGGTTGTGGTCAGTGACACAATTCTATAGAAAGTAATTATATTAAAACATTAACGTATTATTTGTAATATCCTGTTTCGTTCTTCGGAGTCAGGGATATTAGAGGATCTCAGGTAAAACAACCTTTACACAAACTGCAGCAATCATATGAGTAATTATATTATTCTAGGTTAACAATACAATTTTATTACATTTAATTTAATAAACCTTAACGTCTATTTGAGTTAAAACTGAATATATATTACAATACAATAAATAGATATCTTAAAATAAATTTATAAATATAGTTAACATTTCAAAAAGTTAATTAATTAAATGTATTAGACAGGTCTTCTCGACAGTGGATAGTCTTAAGACCTTTTCTACACTGGAAGCTTAAATCCAATTCGAAAAAAAAATTAGAAGAATATAAACTCTAAGTAAAGCTTACTTCATCCATATAATGAATAGATTACATATATTATATAGAAATATGTACAATTATTAAATACAATAGCAGAGTGCAACAGAATCATAGATTTGTCTAATTACTGATTTTGCTCTAGATTTCAGATTTTGATTTTACTGTTCCTATCTGAGTTCGTTTCTTAGATTCAGTTTTACTGAGCTTTTGTCAATCATGTTGCCTTTAGATGAATGCAATTATTTGGATATATATATATTCACTTTTATAAAGAATGCATGGCCTGAACTTTGTTACCAAAAAAATACTGGACGGCTAAGAAACATAGCCTTATATGCTTCTCGTCCAGGAGCCCATTAGAATCTTCTCTATTTATGAAGCTGTTATATCAAATATAAATTGAATAGTTATCGGAACTCGTTCTAATTATTGCAGATAATTTTAAACACTGATTATACTTATTTTACAAAAAAATGTATCAGAGTAAACACTAAACAATTTATCACTGATGCCAACTTACCTCTCTGTTGATTTTGTAATCTGATGAAGTTCCCTGCACAGTTCGTGTGAAACGCTTAATGGAGCCATCTTCCATCTGGAAAACAGCAGTTACTCCAGCACTGAAATTTTTAAAATAATAGATTGTACTTAAGTATAGATTGAGTTTATTTATTGATGTCACGTACAATACTAGACATCTGTGCTGCCTTTATTTAAAATACGTATTACAGATTGCTTCAAAAATCGTAACTAAAAAATTCTATACTTAAATTAACTTAATTAAGAAAAAAGTCCAGTACACTTGAAACACTTTTTTTAAAAATAACTATATGAAAGTGAACTTTAAATGGACAACCATTATAAATGAAGTTTCATTTTTTAATACAAGGGGCTTACACATTTTCTTCAGGTTACAATTTTTATTAATTATAAACACTTTCAAAAATTATTTTAAAAACTTTGAAATAGTTCTACTTGGGAAATTTAAAGAAAATATATAACATACTTACGATCGAGCAACAGGTTTGTTAATAGAAGCTCCATGAATAAGATCACTTAATCTTTTCACTCTCAAAGCAGTTGTTTTCTCACCCATAACAAAACTGATGGCGTCCATAAAATTTGATTTCCCTGAACACATAGAAAAAAATAAATAACTCAATTAATTTGTTTACTAACCAGTGCTTAATTGGTTTGTGCTAACTTTATTTTAGTGGACACACGAGTCATCTCTTGCTAAAATGCTCAGTTAATATTACTTTACAATATTGGAATTCCCATGATTTGTCAGGGAATTCATAAATAGTGCTTAAAATTAACCCTGCGTCGGTTGCACTAGCTGTGTTTGCACCGCACATCTGGAAAATCTTCTCCCAGTGGTACAAAAGTCAGCGCATTCTACCGATCGCCACATGAATTCGTTAGTTGACTTCTCCAAAGTGTAGGTGCCGAGCTACTACGGCGAGGTTTATCGCTAAGACACATAATCAGTCAGTCAGTTTAAGCACGTACGAAAACCACTACTTGCGGTGTTTACACAGCTGCGCGACAACAGGCAGTCACAATGTAAGTTCACCATAAAACTCATTATTTTTGGTATTTATGTCATTATATATAAAAAACAAGTCTTGTTTTTTGTTTCTTACGTAATCTAAAGTTTTTTCATGGATTACTATTTTTTTCCTTTTTCGAACCTAACTTATTTTTCGACTTTTCCTCATTTTTAAGGTCACACAAACCACGTTATTATGATCCTGAAGAAATTGCGCGCTTGATACAGGAAATGGACGATGAAGAAGAGGGGAATGCCAACTTTGAAGATGAAAACGATCCCGATCTTGAACCACAGACAATTGTACAAGATGATCATGATAGTGAATCGGACCAATCCCTCGTTGATGATAGCGAAGATAACCTTGAAGTAGGTAACAACGAAGATTTTGACGTTAATCTGGGTAAAGATGGGGAAACCTTTTGGTTCAACAATCCTGTGGCACTTCCAGCAAAAACTAAGCGTAAAAATATAGTAAAAGTGTTTCCCCGTCCATCACAATTTGCTAGAGATGCTATGACTGAAAAGGATTCGTTTTTCAAAATAATTTCCCCCGCTATGATTGACAAAATTGTTGGCTACACGAATAATCATATTAAAAAAAAACAGTCATTGAAACAAATAAATATTTTAGACCCAGAGATTGCAAACTCACATGCAATGTTGAAATGACAGCTTTGTTCGGTTGTTTATTTCTGATCGCCACGAAAATGTCACGCCATGCAGACGTTAGCGTGCTATGGGCTACAGATGGTACTGGCATGATATTGCTTCAAGCAGCTATGAGCTACCGCAGATTTTTGTTTCTCTTACGATCACTTCGCTTCGATGATATTGAGACAAGGGAAGAGCGTGGAAAAGTTGACAAACTCGCTGCAATTCGTGAATTTCATGAAGACTTTGTCAATAACTGCAAAAGAAACTACCAACTTGGGGAATTCGTCACGATTGATGAATCGTCGATTGAGATGTTGGTCTCATTTAGGGGACGTTGGTGCATTCAATACATGCCTAACAAACCTGCCAAATATGGTGTGAAAATGTATGCTATGTGTGACTCCAAAACATTTTATACGTACGACTTAGAAGTTTATTGTGGTACTCAAAAAGATGGTCCGTATAAAGTGTCCAATAAACCTTTCGATATAGTGAAACGAATGGTTATACCACTTCATAAATCGAACAGAAATCTTACAGTAGATAATTATTATTGTAGCTATGATTTGGTGCAATATTTACTTGAAAATGGTCTTACTTCACTTGGCACAATGAAGTCTAATAAAAGAGAGATTCCTAGTCAATTTTTGACGGATAAATCTCGAAATCCTGGAACATCGATTTTTGGCTTCCAAGATGAATGTGCCCTGATATCATTTACAACAAAGAAAAAGAAAGCGGTAATCTTGCTCTCGTCCATGCATGATGATGACCATGTTGATCCCAACACAAATAAGCCTGACATTATTCTTGATTACAATAATACGAAAGGTGGTGTGGATTCAGTAGACCAAATGTGTTCTACACTGTCTACTGCAAGAATAACCAGGAGGTGGCCAGTAGTCGTGTTCTACAGGGACCTAGACATAGCAGGAATCAATGCGCAAAAAAATTTTTTTTTTTTAACAAACCCGAAAAAGAATGCAAAAGACGGGTGTTCTTGAAATCCTTGGCTTTTCAATTGATGGAAAAATACCTTCAGAAGAGGGCTGAGATTAAATCGTTACCGAAAATTCTTTACGACTTTCTTGAAATATATCGACAAAAAGAAACAGAGGCACCAAGGCCATTACGTCAGGGTATTTGTTACTTATGTGGCTCGCATAAAAACATAAAGACAAATGTTAGGTGCAATCAATGTAGTAGAAACGTATGTCGAAACCACAGTGAAAGAGTCGTAAAGTGCCAAACATGCTTGGAAGAAGTGGGAATGGAATGTGAAGAGGAAGATTAGTTGCTATTATGAATACACCAAATCGGTATGTGAGTTTCAATAATTTTGTAGTGTTTTCTTATTTTTTTTTTATCTTATCTATATAAAATTACCTAATACCTAATATGTTTTATTACTTAATTTTTCTTTGTTTGCAATTTTGTCAATGTAAGGCTGTGTTTGATATTGATGTAAGAGGAAAAGTCATTATCCATCATAATTAAAGTGTAGGCAAACGCCGACGATTTCCCTGTTTTTTGTTTTTACTTAGGAAATATTTCTAAGTATTTCTATTACCTATACCGTTACCTATTTTGTACAACTTTTTCCATTTTGTATAACGTTAATTACATTTTTTTATAAGATAATTATTTTTCTATTGTTAATGCAATTTGTAATAAGATTGCAGTCCTAGATATTGTGATAATTTAATATTGGAAATATAATTAAGGTGTTTTTGCAATAATATTGAGTGTTTCAATCTGTTACCATGTACCTATACCTTTTTAAAACATGTAAAAATATGATTACCTACCCTTTGAACACATCTAATAACAAAATTAGGTAAAATTTGAGGACTTTTACAATTGCGGTGTAAACACAGCAGCGTGACCAACTAATATTTTCAACTGGTGCGACCACCGCAGGGTTAAACAAATCTGGAACATAACCTAAATGTTGCAAACTCAATGTTTCTCATTGAAATAAAGGACATTATTTTATTATTATTCCACTCTATAACTATATTACAAAACAGCTACAAAATAACTGGTCGAGATAGATTTGCACATCACCAATTAAGAGTTCACACGCTAATTCATTGTTTAAGTTGGTTTTGCCATCTGTATAAACTTTAAGTTCCAGAATAATGTTTTAATAAATCACACTACAGTTTTATTACAACATAGCTACAAATTATCCAGTTAGGATAGATTTGGTTATACAAAAATACTTTACTTAAAAATAAAAGTTACATTTGAATCCACCCTGTTGGATTGTCACAGATTAAATACGCATAGCACAATAAAACTAATATGTAACAAACTTGTCCAACATTATTACATGTCAGGCCTTTCAATTAGATGTGATTTTTAGGACTCTTAATTATTTTTTATGTAACTCTATATCTATATAGAAAACCTGTCAAAACAGTTTTCTACTATGAGTAAAATTTTTTTTTGTATTCTTACATACCGTATTTGTTGCTTTACCTACAGTGAGTAAGAGTTCTTTATTTCTTGCTTAGTTGTATTAACATTTTCAATTAGGTAATTGGTTTTAGAAAAACTAAATAAAATTATAACCACTTACTGTACTGATGTATTTCGAAACAGTTGTTTCATTGACAGACCCTTACTACTACTAAAGTTTGCAAGGGTGTAATTTATGAGTATACAGGTATAAGTATGCAGGTTGTATACTAAATATTGAAAAAGGCTGATAGATTCAAAATGTGTGTGGAGGTTTGAAATATGTTGTTTTCGAGTTACATGACTTTTGTATATTTTGAAATTTTTTTGTATATTTTTACTGGTAGTATTTCCATATGATTTATTAAATGGAGAATGTTTAAATTAGTCTGAATATGTGTATATGGGAGAGGTGTTTAAAAAGATCTCGCGAGTGATGCATAGCTAGATTTTGGGTTTATATTATATGTCATTCATGGTTATGTTCTTTGAATCTAGTGTTAATGATCAACCAGTTTGGGCAATTTAGAAGCTAGAGCAGCCTTTACATGTTACCAGGTAAATTATATTTGTGTGTTTGCTGTTTAGTGGATTGTCCAGTCTTAAAATTTCAAGTCCCGATTTTTTTAACTTCTGTTAAATTTAAGTCTGGCTTCGAGTCTGCTGAGCCGCACCAGTTTCATATAAGAACTAAAGTGCTGATTGAATGGATAAAAACTATTCAAAGAGTGTTTTTTTAATGAGTTTGTTCTCGAAAATGAAAAGTTTTTAAAAGCAAAGAATTAGCCTCAGAAGGCTATTTTACTATCAGACAAAGGCAGTCGCATCATGATGAAGATCAACTTTGCTTTGATGATACCGTGCTTTATATCTTCCTGTAAATGTTATAAGCCTAATCCACCCGATGGATCAGTGTGTTCTGGAATGAATACAAAAAAATACACACAACACCTTTTACAGGGAAAAAAGCATTGTAGGCTTTCTAAAAAAAAATTAGTTCCGGGAGTTGTGTACTGGATAGTCGAAACATGGAATAAAATTTAAAAAGACTCAAGTAAGTCGTGGAATAATAGCCTGAGTCATAATGAAACTGTTGACTATGTTATTGATCCACAAGAAGAAACAGATGGCATTTCTTATCAAGAAACTTCCAGGTTGTAAATATTACGATTTGAATAATTTGAGATATCAGATTTTACAATTATTGAAATGGTACAAAAAAACTACTGGAGACAGTGATAACGAGAACAAAGATGAAGGTTCGGCCGAGACAGTAGAAGAAGGAAAAATTATTCACAATGATTGATTGACTGACTTGGAAATGCACTACGGCATATTGAACAACAGATACCATGCCACTAGATGTGATTCTGTTAAGATCTCTACGTGATACCGTAGCACCAGAACAATTTGATAAGCAAACGCAAAAGACACATAACTACCTCATCCAAAAAATGTAGCAACCATGATGATCAATTCCAGAGCCACATTAATTTTAATCAATAAAGTTCTATAAACCTATTTTTTGCCTTCATAATTACAGTATTATGGTTCATTAGAACTCTACTTTTTTCTAATGTACTGGAAAAAACATTACTCATACTTCCGTTGATTACGAGTTTTCTGTAATCCTAGAGGGTTTCAGTCCCATATACCTCGAATTATCGAGACTCTACTGTATGTGTTTTTTAAGAGTGTTTGTAGTTTTGTTAACTATGCGAAAATTGAGGTTTCCGAAATATCTCAAAAACTGAGATTGAAAAATATCTATTTGTAATCGTAGTATAAAATATCGCTGTTTTTAAAAAAAAACGTTTGCTTTGTTCAGTTTCGTGTTTTGTTGTGGGGATGAGGTTATGTTTACTTTTTCAAATTTCAAATATTTTTTGTTATTTGCTACATTTAAAAATATTTAAATGTTTTTTCTCAGTGATAATTTAAGGGTAAAAATATAGACGTAATGACGTTGGTGTTAAATTTTTTGTTTGCTATTATATTACTCGTTTTAATGTGTAGAACACGAATATCAACTTTTTTTTTCGCGGAAAGTACAGAAAGTTACTTTTTTTACATTTTAAATGTTAGGTTATAATGGCACGTATAGCGTAAATGAGTCTTATTGATATTGTCAAAAAGAAAACTTTTTGTTCAATTACTCATTTCAATGTGTAGAACACTATTATAAACTTTTTTCCGCAGAAAATGCAAAAAGTTAATTTTTCTGCACATTTTTGATGTTAGTCTGTAATAGCGTGAACCGGCCACGCAGTAGCTACAGCGCATTGCACTATGTTAAAGTCAGTTTGTTTTAATACTAAACTTAAAAACTAAAAATTTAACTTTTGGTTATAATTTTATACAACATGACTATATACCTACATTAAAATATACCTACGAAGTTTCCAGTCAGGATAGATTTGGTTATAATGTTATTCAACTTTACTATCTACCTATATTGAAATATACCTACGAAGTATTCAGTCAGGATACATTTGGTTATAGTTTTATACAATATTACTACATACCTACATTAAAATATATCTATGAAGTGTCAAGTCAGGGTAGATTTGGTTATAATTTTATTCAACATTATTATCTACCTATATTAGAAGTATACCTACGAAGTATCCAGTTAAAACAGATTTGGTTATAATGTTATACAACATTACTATCTACCTATATGAAGTATCCAGTCAGGATAGATTTGGTCGTAATTTTCTGCATCGGCAATTAGTCTAAATCTAAATATTTACCAAAATTACAACCAAATCTATCCTGACTGAATACTTCATTGGTATACTTTAATACAGGTAGATAGTAATGTTAAATAAAATTATTACCAAATCTATCCTGACTGGATACTTTGTAGGTATATTTTAATATAGATAGATAGCAATATTAAATAAAATTATAACCAAATCTATCCTGACTGAATACTTTGTAGGTATATTTTAATATAGGTATATAGTAATGTTTAAAATTACAAATCTAGACATAGTGCAGTGCGCTGTAGCTACTGCACGCCAGCTTAAAGCTATATGCCTACATGCCTTTACAACTTAACATTTAAAATGTGAAAAAAGTAACTTTCCATACTTTCTGCGGAAAAAAAGTTGATATTCGTGTTCTACACATTAAAACGAGTAATATAATAACAAAAAAAATGTTTAGAACCAACGTCATTACGTCTATATTTTTACCAATTTAAGTAATATATATCAAAATAAAAAACTGAACTAAACACTAGTAGCTCATGTGAAGATGGAATCAACAAATGGAAAAAATTGAAGTATATATGAAATATTATTCTTTTTTAGTGAATTTACATAATTACAAAATAGAAAAGATTCGCAATGTCTAAAAAGTATTATTAATTTTGGCCACATAACAGGTTTCTTCTTTGCATAATTTACATAATATTACTACTAAATGCCATTCAAGAGCATCTCTGTATTTTTGTAAAATTGAAAGATTTACTTACCAGAACCATTGGGACCGATTACTGCAGTAAAGGTTTTTAAAGGGCCTATAGTATACTGTCCTTTATAAGACTTGAAATTATCAACTTCAATACTAACTAAAACTGGCGGCATTTTGCAAAAAAAAAAAATAAAAATCTCTCTCAAATAGTTGTAACGATTTTGTTTTAAAATAAGTTTTACAAACCATAAACAATACAAAACGATACATTCAGGCTGTCATATCACTGCCTACTAAATATTTGGTCTTTCAAATTTCTCCATTACCGAATATCACGAATAAAGTACTATTCTGAGGATATGTAACATTCTACTGCATTATATATCCTTCTTACAATTTTCCATTATGTATAGTGAAATGGAGTCATCTTTAAATGACACAACAAATATAAGAACCCATTATTAAAAGTAACGGAAGAAACCTAAAACAAATATAAAAATATATGTTTGAAAACGAGAGTATTTGTATATTTATATTAACTACATCTGAAATTGACAATTAAAAACTATACAAATTTTCAAACAAAAATTCTTCATAAACTTAGACAATATTATAAGCATAAGAAATTACTAAACTCTGGATATAGATATTCCGTAATTAACTTTTGTAATAAGTTAGTTTGAATTCAGAAATGTAATTAACACTTTCCACCTACTTTCAGAAAAACAATAACATTTTCATTTGATACAATTTAAGTTTATATAAAAATTTCGAGCTATAATATCTACAAACGTATGAGGATAATTACATAATTATAACTATGGTACTATAGTGTGTAATTATAACACTAACGATCATATTATTAGTATATCAGTACACTATACATTGGATACAGTTACAGTGTTTTGATACCCAAAACGTTAGTTAAGTACTAAACAAGATTTTGGTCTTTTGCCCCTTTGTGACAGAATAAAAATGAAACTGGGGCCTATAACAACAGACATAGATTTAAAACCAATAAAATTCTTGTAAACACTTAGGGTGCCATAAAGATTTATACTCTACTGAGCAACACTCAACAAAAATGTTTTGGAAAAATAACATGACTGATATTGTCATGAGAATATTTTTAACATTTACTAAAAAAATTCAATTGTTTTTATCTTGATATTTCAATTAGTTTCAGTATTACAATTAGTGCACAACTGCACATAAATAAGTAATTAAATTTGTATAAATAAAGTATGAAAAGTGTAGCTAAATTTATAAATATATAACACATACACACACACACACACACACACATGCATGCACACACTCTCTCTCTCTCTCTCTCTCTCACACACACACATACATGAATGCACTCTCTCTCTCTCACACACACACATACACAACATTAACACATCCATACAAATTTTATATTATTTAGTAATTATTGAATTTGTGAATAAAAATTCCAGTTAACTGTTTGCCATTCGATAAACCACTTAGGTGACCCAAATGATATATGTACCAGCTCTGATTGATGAAGCTTTGTCTTAGGTCGGTTGGGCCACTTTTATGGCCGCTGTTACTTTCATAGTTGACTGGGAGCAATTTTTGAATGTGTTTATAAAAAAGTTACTTCAGAGTCTAGTCAACACATAAATACATTTTGTTTATTATGTGGTCAGTTTGTGAGCAAGTGATGTTTTATTACTACAATAAACAAAAATTGAAAGAAGCTTATGGCAGTGTAGAAGGGTTTCATGTACCTGTGAATGGTCGTATTGGTACTAGTGGGTTTTCGGTATATGTTGAATTTATGTGTTTGTTTGTCTGTTTGTTTAATTGTAAGGTCTAGGATGTTGAGAGAGTTTTGTTGTTCTGTTTTGATGGTGTATGTTAGTTTTGGGTGTATGGAATTAAGGTGTTTTAGAAATATGTGTGCTCGGTGTGTGTTACCTTTATATAATGGTATGATATCGTCTACGTATCTGTACCAGTAAATTATGTTATCTGAGTATCTATTGTTGTGTAAAATGTGGTTTTGTTGAATATGGTGTATGAATATTTCTGCTAATATGCTAGCTATAGGGGAGTCCATAGGTAGGCCATCTTTTTGGTTGTGGAATGTGTTATTGTAGGTGAAGAAAAGATTGTGGTTATTCTGATGTGATCGAAGAGTATATGTGATTTATGTTGTGTTTGTTTATTTAGGATGTCATTTTTATGTTGCTATGTCTGTATATTTCATATTGTTCTAGTGTGTTTAATTTATTGCCTTTGTTGCATGTGTGGAGGATGCTCATGTTATTTTCCATACTTTTGCATGAGTGTTTAATGTCCATGAGGTGATTTGCGAAGGTGGATTTAATAGTAGTGTGCAGTGCGCTTTTGTGTTCTATCTTTTGGTGAAAGATCTGCCTGTTTGTCCAATGTAGAACTTATTGCAGTTGTTGCATTTTAGTTTGTATACTCCTGGGTTATTGTATGTTTTGGTATTGTTATTAATGCTGTGTCTGATAGCAGTTTGGACATTATATTCTATGTACAATAAATGTCCTAAACCCCCTGAATTACTGAACACTTATAGTGCTTTATTTTACGTAATGCTGAAATTGAAGTCAACATTTTCACAGCACTATTCGTTCATTCAGATTAAGTTCCCTTCTAGAGAATAGTTATATGCCATCTTCTTGTCAACTCTTGAAATAATTAAGTAGGAAAGTAATTTTCCCAACACGCCAGAGGTTGTTGAGGGTAGGACTGTACCCTAGGGAAATCAAATTTGCTGCAATTAATCATTGGAAGTCTGTAGGACAATAGTGTTACAGGAAGCTGGATGACAACTGGAGTGTTAAGGAGATAATTTCTTTTGATGTTTTTTTAAGATGTTGAGAAATAGAGGAATCTCATTATTAAATATTTGTGATGACTTATATATTCTTTAAGTGATTGTTGTAAAGTCTATTTTTCAGTATTCTCCATATCTGATAAGCCAGAAACAACTCATAAGCAACAGTAGTTCCAAAAATTTAAGTTGTGGTAATATTAGGTTTTGATATTTACTAATTGTTGAACCCAGCTGTTTTAATTACTTTAACAATAGTTTATGACTATCTGAACTTCAAATTTTGTAAATTTGTGAAAACTTATTGAGGCAGAATGTTTTTGATTGCTATGTGGCCATGTTCATTAGTGTCTTCTGTTTGGAGATGTCGGGTCAAGCGGACTACAAAATTCAAGAACAGCTGTGTTGTTGATACATTAAAAAATTCCAGTACTTATTGGTAAGGGAATTATCATACATTTTTTAAAATTACTTGAGAAGAAGGAAAAATCAGATGAATGAAACAGTAAATGGGTCAGTTTTCACTTGGAATAGGTTGTATAACTTTGTAGTTGGCAATAAATGAAATATATCCCAGTGTAATAATATTATAGGATCACAAAAACTCCAAATCACTGTCTTCATAACACAACTGTTTTCTTCGTTACTAGAATAATATGATTTACCAACTGACACATGAAGGGCATTATCATTAACTTGAGCAGGAGCCATAACTCACTCAAATATAAATATAAATAAAGAAAACACCAAACCTATTGAAAAAATAACATACAAGACAAGATTAATTGTAATAAATATGAAATCAACACAGAGTAAGAGAATGGCATAAAATTAAAAGATACTGGAAAAATAGCTTCAACAAGTCCAGTAGAGCATTATAATAATGGTACACAAACTCTTAGGAGGAGCTGAGCCTTTACCAACTAAATTTCTAGCAAAATGAAATTGCACAAGCTGCTTGAGTTGTAAGAAACTCAGTATGATATTATACTGATAATACTGAAAATGTTGAAGATTAAATAAGTATTAAAGAGTAAAATATACTACTGTAGTGTGCCCCAAAGGTACACCTGTAACAATATATTCCAATGGCATTGTTGAAGGTTTTTTAAAAGTATTAGTGATTGATGTGAGTTTTTGTAATAAAGGATAGACTTATAGATAGTAAATAGAATTATACTTTCTTTTGGATATATTGAACTACACTCGCTTGATAAAGGTCCTTATGGACATGTTAACTGTTGGAGTTGTGTTCAACAGATAATGTCTTGTGATATATATCTGATTTTAGGTTTAGCCCTTGTACTCAGCTTGTGACTTAATGATAGTAAAATCGCATTTTGATAGTATTTTGCATAATGTTTGTTATGTTTAACGAAATTCATCACAGCCATTACTTGATGACATCATGAGGAAAATTTTATTTAGGCTATAAATCTAGAAAGTATTCTGAATTCATTTCCAGAATGGCTCATGTTAACAAAATGACATAATTTTCAAAAGATCTAAAGAAAAAATATTATTCAAATGCCATACTGAAGGAGATCTTGAAAAAATCAGGGTGAGAAAAGCTTTACTATATGAATGAAAATTTGTCGTTCTCAATTAAATACGAATTCTTAAACAGTTATTTATGTTATAAATGTATAGGTTTTAGTGATGTTTTCAAAGTGTAAAGATGTATATCTTTTATATCTAATCCTGAGGTTGAGTAAATATTGCTTGCTTATATCATAAAAATGCCAAAGATCTGCTTGTTAATCAAATGAAATATCTGCTTGATATTATTTTTGAATACTTTTTAAAAGCACCAGGCAAATATGTTTAGTTAAAAAAAAGTAAAACATGCCTGTAAACTGATAATGATTAAATCAGACTGTAGTAAAGCTTTACATAAACATTAAAAATTTAATTAATCACTAACATTAGTTTATGACTATCCAATCTTTAAATTTTGTAAATTTGTAAAGTGCAGGAAGGCACTGATGAAGATCGCTAGTTAGAAGTCAAAGACATTCTGCCTCAGTAAGTTTTTATAAATTTACAATTTGGATAGTCATAAACTAATGTTAAAGTGATTAATTAATATTCACCGAACCTAATGGACTACATAATTCAAGAAATTAAAAACTTGCCAATGGACACCATGTCAAGATAAGTGAATTTTACAAAATGGCAAGTCTCAAAATATTACAAAGACCTAAACCTGTAAAGAACGCTGATGAAAGTAGCATATAGTTTTGTCATATGAATACATATTTTGAAATAAAAATATAAACTTTATTGATGAACATTTAGTGAAAAGAGATGGCCAGATTTTTATTTTCCAATGATCTATGTTTCTCAATTTACGTTTAGGAGCGGGGTTTCTCAATACTAGCGTTACCTATAGGAGCGAGGTTTTTTTAAAAATATTTTCCTGATTTTGAGATATTTTAACTTTTAATGTTCCAAATAATAAATAAAAAATAAATAAAATACAACACCCCTATTTATTCTTCAAAAAAAATTTTTTGTTAATTTCCAACTTAACCTTACCTACGAAGAGATGTTATGTCAATTTTTATACAATCATTGGCAAATATAGTTAAAATAACAGGTTAAATGCATACAAAAACACTTCCTGTCTGACAAACATGAAATGTCAGCTGATTTCCAGATGGTTGATCAAAAAACATTACAGAAAAGTTACTTCGATTATTTACCAATAGATAGCCTAGCAGATGACACCAAAGAAGTTCAAATAATGACCAATAGATGGCCTAACAAATACCGAAGAAGTTCAAATATTAACCAATAGATGGTGTAGTAATGACATTTGACAATCGCGGGATTTTTCCTGGCAGGGTTTCTTTCTTGCCAGGTTTTTTCATCCCGCTTTTAGCGCGACACTTACCGTACTGTTTCATTTCACTATCTCCTGATTCTCCATGGAAAGAGCTTATGAGCTTGGTACATGGGCAATCAATCCCGTTTCCTTCACTCGCGGTAGGGAAACTAACCGGATGCGCATGTGAGACGGAGGTAGCTTGCTAGAGGTTGGCTGCCACGAGGGCTGGGTGGGTTTTGAGGGCTTAGACCAGGGTAAAAAAAAAAAAAAAAAAAAAAAATTGCGTATGCTCTGACAGAAGAAATTTCAAATAGAGTATTCTCGAAAGTGCTCCTACACTGCGCACCGTCCGCGAACGAGTATGTTCGGGAGTGCTCGTGAAAAGGTTAAAGAAGCCAGAGTATTATATAGATTGAATGCTAATCTTTTTCATGAAACACATTTTTAATTACAATGAAAGCTGATTATTAAAAAGTTGGTTACAGTGAGAATCTTACTAACAAGATCCTAATAATTGAAAATTTTGTTGGTTTCACATGTTGTTTAAATCAACATAAACTGTCATATAACAAAGTACGGAATTAAATTAGTAATAAGATAATTATATTTCTTCTTATGTTTTCCTTATGTTTCTCCTATATACTTCTTCTTCTTATGTTACACTACATTTGCTCAATTAAAATGTTTTTCAATTAAAATTCCTTCTATTAGTGAACACTTTTCTTATGTTGTAGCTTGTTTAACTTTTCAATCAAAAATAATTTTTATTCATCCTATTAAATTCAAATACATTTAAAAAAAACTTTTAGTGGATTACACTTGATGTTAATACAGTTTTTTCAAATATTAATTAAATTTAATGAATTCATTTTAGCTTATGTGGGAGAAAAACCTTTTACAAATGGAGCATTGTATGCAATAATTTAGTCCCATTTGGCTTAAAATAAGTGGTCACATATGATTTCATAAAACAGCTGATTTTATGGTGTAGGTTATGTGGTAGAACATCTGTTTTAACGCATAGGTTATGTTACTTTCTTTGTATTATTTTAATTTTCTATATAGGCCTATATAAGAATCATTGTCCTTAGTGACTGACTGAGAATCAGCGTAGAGTCGAAACTATAAACGGTAGAGACTTGAAATTTCAGGGAATATTCCGTTCATAACATAACGCACAATAAAAAAGGATTTTGAAAAATGTTGATTTTAAAAGTTAAAAATTGCAATACTATACATTATTGCTTCAATCATCTGTACAACTCCATATATTTTTGTTTAAATAATACACTATTATAATTTTTATTCCATAATCATTATCTATTATTAGTTCTTTTTAAATTTATTAAATTAACATATAAATTGATAATTTTAAACAAGTGCTGGCGAAGCCGCCACGAGATGGTAGTTAACAATAAGCAAATAACATACAATTTTCTTTGCTGAACTAAGTGGGAATTGATTTTAATTTTTATTTGTTTATATTGCTTGTTTTGTAAACTACTTTGAAAAATTTTGAATAACTTTGTGGAAATCTATTCCATATGGGCTTTCCAGATATGTAATCCGTCATACGAGCAATACGAAATAATTTTACCATCTATATACATATTTAGGCACAAGTTTAAGAGTAGAATACGTTCTATGTAAACAGTTCCTTTAATCTTTGACTTTAAAAAAAAAAATAATCGAAAATAATAATATTTGGCAACTTTAATAAATATATTTTATAACTAAGTATTAATAATACATTTGGATTACTAAATAAATACAGTTTAGGTAGCCTCTTTAACAATTTTAAAATAATTTGTTTAAAAAAGCTATCTAATGTATCCGTTGTAAATGTAAACGTGTAATTGTTCAAGCTTATCTAGTTTCTAGATTCAACATGTAATTGAGAAGTTTGTAGAGAACGTACAAGCTATAGGATTGTGATATCTAGTTAGACTTGGCGACAGGCACTCATGTAGTTTCACTCTAAGGGATTGTTGAGATAAGAGACAAAACTTTGAATGAAGTTTTTAATTTGACAGATGTATTTTATAGATGGTAACGTTTACTTTACTCACTCCTTCTCCAAAAGTAGAATGTTAACATGATATTTTAGAGACATCATCAAGGTAAACGTGAAACAGGCAAATATAATGAACATAATGGGTTAAACAACACACACACACGAATATTGGAATGGTGAGGATTTATTGAAAATTCATTATGTCTTATATTCATTTTACCTTCATTAAAAAAAAAAAAGATTCATGTTGGCTTGGCCTCAGCTGAGTGATTTTCCTTTTTTAGGTTTAATAATAAGGAGGAATAAGAGATGCCCTCAAGTTTGGAAATAGGTTTTATATTGGCCATATTGTAGTATTGTTTTTATACACGAGTTTTACGTTCATTCATTCATAAACCCTTCATAACTCAGTAAGCAGTTGTAGCTAGTTTTATATGCATACACCGTTTAGTTTAAAAACGCTTGCTTGTTTAACAGTAAACAATATTCCACTTTAACGCACCTCTTTCGAAATTGAAAAATTGTAGTGTGTAATTAAAATTAGCATACTAAAAGTTTTAAGTAGCAAGTGTGTGTGTGTGTGTGTGTGTGTGTGTGTGTGTGTGTGTGTGTGTGTGTTTGTTTGTGTGTGTGTGTGTGTGTGTGTGAGTGTGTGTGTGTGTGTATGTGTATGTATGTGTGTGTGTGTGTGTGTGTGTGTGTGTGTGTGTGTGTGTGTGTGTGTGTGTGTGTGTGTGTGTGTGTGTATGGTGTGAGTGTGTGTGTGTGTGTGTGTGTGTGTGTGTGTGTGTGGTGTGAGTGTGAGTGTGTGTGGTGTTTGTGTGTGTGTGTGTGTGTGTGTGGTGTGGGTGTGAGTGTGTGTGGTGTTTGTGTGTGTGTGTGTGTGTGTGTGTGTGTGTGTGTGTGTGTGTGTGTGTGTGTGTGTGTGTGTGTGTGTGGTGTGAGTGTGTGTGTGTGTGTGTGTGTGTGGTGTGAGTGTGAGTGTGTGTGTGTGTGTGTGTGTGTGTGTGTGTGTGTGTGTGTATGTGTGTGAGTGTGTGTGTGTGTGTATGTGTATGTATGTGTGTGTGTGTGTGTGTGTGTGTGTGTGTGTGTGTGTGTGTGTGTGTGTGTGTGTGTGAGTGTGTGTGTGTGTGTGAGTGTGTGTGTGTGTGTGTATGTGTATGTATGTGTGTGTGTGTGTGTGTGTGTGTGTGTGTGTGTGTGTGTGTGTGTGTGTGTGTGTGTGTGTGTGTGTGTGTGTGTGTGTGTGTGTGTGTGTGTGTGTGTGTGTGAGTGTGTGTGTGTGTATGTGTATGTATGTGTGTGTGTGTGTGTGTGTGTGTTTGTGTGTGTGTGTGTTTGTGTGTGTGGTGTTTGTGGGTGTGTGTGTGTGTGCGTGTGTGTTTGTGTGTGTGTGTGTGTGTGTGTGTGTGTTTGAGTGTGTGTGTGTGTATTTGTGTGTGTGTGTGTGTGTGTGTGTGTGTGTGTGTGTGTGTGTGTGTGTGTGTGTGTGTGTGTGTGTGTGTGTGTGTGTGTGGTGTGAGTGTGAGTGTGTGTGTGTGTGTTTGTGTGTGTGTGTGTGTGTGTGTGTGTGTGTGTGTGGTGTGAGTGTGAGTGTTTGTGGTGTTTATGTATGTGTTTGTGTGTGTGTTTGTGTGTTTGTGTGTGTGTGTGTGTGTGTGTGTGTGTGTGTGTGCGTGCAAAATGTAAAGACATAGTTAACAAAATAATTCAGTTCATATTAAGATATGCCTACATGGTTAGTAAATTCATTGCCTTAAGGAAAAATAGAAAGCAAACAGAGGTAGTTTGTTAAGCTATTCAGTAAGAAACTTGATGGACGAAAGGGTGTGAGCTGACTGTTCTTTGTATAAGCCTATATATATATATATATATTAAATGTGGTGATATGTTTTCTTGTATATATAGTTAATAAATTTAAAATATTTCAAACACAAGAATACTTTTAATGAATATATTTATTCAAAGCTTTTCGCCGATAAAAAAGTATCAGCATCTTCAGGAAAAATAATTATCTAATAAAATACTTTTACAAAATTCGAATTTTGTAAAAGTATTTTATTAGATAATTATTTTTCCTGAAGATGCTGATACTTTTTTATCAGCGAAAAGCTTTGAATAAATATATTCATTAAAAGTATTCTTGTGTTTGAAATATTTTAAATTTATTAAATATATATATATATATATATATATATATATATATATATATATATATATATTAAACTTAAAGAACTGTATTTTCTTTCTTGAACGCGTCTTAAAATGTCCTTGTTATATTTAAATAATTCTCACATCATGTACAGACCTCATGGGAATAATATATTCCTTACTTCAACTTGATTTAATGCTGGTTAATAACTATTTGGTGTGCTTAAGGTTAGTGACAGATCACAGTTCAACTCATAGTGCACAAAAGTGTATCAGCATGACTTGGTCTGTGTTCTGTCATTAACCTTAAACACAGGAATGTATCCCTTAATACACGCATATTAAGTGTGCACAGATGGGAACTTTAATAATAACAAAAAGAACTTTGTGGTTAACCTACTTTATTTAAGTAAACTTACTTGCCACAAGAGTATGATAAACAATTACTAACTTCCGCTGTGTAAAGAAAAAATTACCTCCTAACTGTAAAGCATTTAAAGGCATAATGTATCTATACATTTCAGGTGTAGCAATGAAGATATGAAAATGCAATTATACTCAGGAGATGGTTAGTTAAAATGACATGGTCACAAATCAAAGCAATAAATTTTATACGGTTATTTATAAAAGGTAACAAACAAATTAGACTTTATAAAGAATGTTTAGAAGCAAATAGGAATCGTTCGTCAAGCTGAAAAAAATCAAGAGTTGAAATTTCATGAAATGTTTAATACTAGGTAGGAAAAAAAATTTCATGTTCATCCATTTCATCTTTTAATTTCTCTCCATTTTGCTGTAATTTATCAGACACTATCGCAGATTATCACATTAGCATAGATGAATGTGTATTATATGTAAACATCTAATGAAATAATAATTAATAACGATAATTTATTAGAGCTACTAGGACAATTAAAACAAAAGTCGATGGATGAAAAAAACGGTTTGGTATTCATTAAAATTAAAAAAATGTTTTCCAAGTTTGTAAATGCTGTTTTTATAAACCTCTTTGGATGAAAACCACCAGTCACGAAGATAGAAATCAAAAATAATTAGAACAAAATCATTAAATCCAAATTGGCTCCTAAGAAGTGTTACACAGTTATTATTTTACAGAATTCATCAATATCTAACAGCGAAATATCGAGCCAAATGAGTTTAAAGATCTCACTCGAACAACAGACAGGTAGGGCCTACGTTTGGAATTCTTGCTTGTTAGAATTTTCAGGAGTAATATAATTAACCAATGAAAATTCAAGTTTTAGAATCTGGCTGGAAGAAAGCAGGAGGAAGCATAACGATCGTTAAACAGCTGCTATAACGAATATTCTTTTTCTATAGTTAATTTAAAATTAGAAAGGTATTTTTCCTGCAGGGTCGAAAAAAAACCAGAGGGTCATTCTGTGTCTGAAACATGTCTTTCAAGGTGAAATGTTATTTTTGATAGACTAAGTGTTAATTTATGTCCATGTTTCATGCCCCGTCATTAAGCAAGTGACTAATTCGTTTCCTGTACTTTAGGCCTATACTGTATATCTTTTGTAGGGATATAAATTGGGGCAACCACAGCAATAAAGCTTTATCATTTCAACCACTTTTACAATACCGATTTCTGTATACCTATTTTAAATTTGAATAAAACGTTTTTAATAGCTTTATAAAAAAGCTATTATATATCAAATTGCTTTTACGGATTTTGTGTTCTGAAATAATTAAGTAAATAAAGTTATTGAGTGCATGATTTGAAACTCAACTGTCACAAACATACAGTAGCAAAATAAACGGGAATTGGTAAATTAAAAATTCACCAGGTGAATAAAGTGAAATCGTTTAACAAAAACTGTCCTATTTCTAGCGGTTACAAAATGACATATCCGTTTATGGAACCCAATTTATCCGGTCAGTACTAACGTGTTTCAATATTATACAAGCTTTTAGTTTGTAAAGAGAATTTATCGTATCTGCTCTGTTTGATTTATTCTGTTTGAATCGTAAGTTTGAAGTTGACATTTCAAACCGCTAGAGTTAGCAGCAGTTTCAATATTGAATAAATAAGCTTGATCTCCCGTCGCTATACTGACGTTTCTTCGTGGCGTTTGTGGCTAGCCAAACACAACTTTCCCACGCGTTACAGAGCATTTAGCGAAACACAACCGGCAAAATGTTTACAGAACAAAACTCCGCAGTCAAATTATTTTAAAATCAACAACAATCGAACTTGCAGATGGCAGTATTACTTTACATATTGTATTGCAGAGATTTCTCTTATTTTTGTTGTAATTTTGATGTATACCATTTAGTATGACTATTACCACCTACATTTCCCCCCCCCCCACCAGTTATGTTTAGAGACATCATATAGAGAGGAAAAAGTAGTGCAATATTTACAAAATATTTTATAGTTTAAAAACCTATCACTTCACATAAGATGGTTCTATGAATAAACTGTGTTTAAATTTTATTAAAAATTTTTTTGGATTTTCCCAGTTTGTAAACCGATAAATATTACGAAATATGTTTTTAAATAGTGGTTACAAAGTATTGAAAAAATTTAGCTGAGCTTCAGGCAAAGGTAGGCCTAATAAATAAACAATAATAACAAATAATAATTTAATTTCTCGTGTGATTTTCAATTACAGTGTAATTAACACAGGTAACACAAAACTAAACAATTCTAAGCTATAACTAAAATAATGTATGTATTTTATAACTATAAGAAGTAATATAACAACAAAAGATTTAGAGCCAATTCCTACTTAAATCAACAAAGAAATTTTTTTAAAAATTTCTTTTGATTTTATAATACAATTAATATAAATGTGTGTATACAGATGTCAGAATAACAATATTAAGTGCCAAAATAGAAAGCGAATTTCCTTGCAATTTTCCAGTTTCCTTTCTATGTATGATGTTGGAATATTATTTTTGTTTGTTACTATTTATTCGCTTTTTCTTCATCGCTTGCATTGTGTTGTAGTTTCTTTTCGATTTCTTTTCGCATTGTCCGTTTGTAAAACAAGATTCGATATCGTTAATCCATCTTGTTTGTTTATTTTATTTTTTTCATTCATTTTCAATCCTAGAGCATTATTTTTGAAATTGTGTGATAACCACGGCAACAATTTAAGTCTATCCTCGATACCACGAACAGGGAAAACAGGAGCAGGCTACTTTTGTCGACTAATTGAGGGTTTTCTCCCAGTGGGTGGACCTCTAAGCAATTACGACGGTGAAGTTGTTGCAGTCTTGGCCGCAGTTAAGGAGCTAGAACAGATCAACCAGCCTATAAACACAGTTTTTTTGGTTGATTCCCAGGCAGCTATCCATAACCTATCAAGTAACACAGAAACAGATTGCCCAAGAACACTAGAGTGCCGAGGAATTCTACATACACTCGGGCAAAAAGGATGGCTTATCAAACTTCAATGGATCCCCAGCCATGCCAACATTTTCGGAAATGAAAGAGCTGACAATCTAGGAAAGGGACTACACTCCAGCAACCTGGGTGCCAACCATCTCTAAAATCTTCTAAACTGCAAATACTTGCTGCAACAGAGAAGTGGGTCAGACAGCATCTAGCCCAAGAGGCAGGTGGTAAAAAATGGGAAAGCCATGTTAGCGCTGGGCCTGTTAGAGACGATCTCCCGCGAGCTGTTGCTGTTACTGCATTCCGCATGAAAACAGGCCATGATTACCTGGCAGCCCATCTAAATCGCATCAAAGTTCTCCCAACACCACATTTTCAACGTTGCTGCTACACTACAATGGACGCAGAACATCTCGCTGCATGCCCGGCACTTGACCATTCCATTCAAGAAGATGAAGAAGTATACCAGGCAGCTCATCTCTACTGGTCAGCGCGTCACCAAATGGCTCCACAGCCAAGCGTGGGCGTTGGCTAGTAAGTAAGTAAGTAAGTACAATTTAAGTCTATACAATGGAGGTTCTTCATATAGATCTTTTAGAAGTTCATTTCTAGCTGTGGAAAGTTGGCTCAGTGCCAGAAAGCGCTAGACTTCAAACATGATGATAATCAGTTCGAATCCGACCTAGACTACCCACATTTTTATAGTTAAATTATTGAATAAATATTTGATAAAAATGTACTAAGATCAATTGTCATCTACTATAGGTTACAAAATATCTATTTGAATTTTATTGCATGAATAAAAACGTATTTTTATCAACGATTGAAAATTTCTACAAGATATATATTAGGAGAGTGCGAGTTAATAAAAGGGATTGAACAAATATAGACTGGATCTATATAATCGCTTTCTCTGCAAATATAGACTATCTGTTCTGTACAGACTGAAATCTGAATAAAAATTGTTTTGGCTGCAGGCAAAGCAGAGATACGTAATTTTATTGTGGATCCTAAATCGGCTGCAATAAAGTAAATCGTCTGCGTATTTGAATTCATTCAACAAATCTTTCAATATTTGGAGATGATATTACAAATCTGTCAAGAAACACTTCTTCCTTCTAGCTATAGTCGAGTTTAAACAAAATTCTTCTGAGTAGAAACATTAATATATATTTTTAAAGAAGTATCCTTTATAGAATGTAAATAAAAAGATGTATTTATTAAAAAAAAACTCTTGGTAAATGTAGCAAAATATATTCTTTGTATTTGACGCAAAAATATTCATAATAAATTAAAAAGCTTGGTTTTTATACTCGTATATAAGACAATTATGTATAAAATAATTAAAATGCCTAAGATTATAACCTAAAAACAAACATTATATGAGGTTTTATATGAAATTAAATTGGCATTTCTTAATAAAACATTTCAATTCAGAAATGAAAGAATATATTTTGTATAACGTTTTATAATATTTTAGATTATGATAACATTCAAGGAATGAATCAAAAAAATTGAGAGTACGAGGAGAAATAAAATAATTATTTACTTTAAATGATAAAATCCGATATTAGGTACTTTAATTTTATGTTATAATTTACGTTGAAACATAAATAGTTTTTTAAATTCTATGAATATTAATTGATTGTGTAGTTGTAAAAAATTAGAAAAAATCAGAATTGAAACACAGCACAAAAACAGTTGAGTTATATTTGCTCTTAGTAGTTCTAAGCTCATGTAACGCTATAGGGAAGGTTCTGTATTTGGAGTAAAAGTAAAAGTATTATCCTCTTTAATGATGATGATGATGACTTGTGTAGTATCTGAGATTAATAAAGCCACGTAAATTATGCAGTAAATTCTCAATGATTGTTTTATGTCTTGCTTGTTAGATTCCCTGCACCTAAAATCTTTCACCTCTCACACAAAATCTTCTAAAAAAAAATCGAACTACTCCGAATAAATAAATTATTACTTTACTTGCCTATCTTAACACAGAGAACTGAAGGATAAAATTAAGTTGAATTACTCCTGCAATTGACTCCTTACTTCCAACAACCTTCGCAATAATCCAAATACGTATTTCTCTTTATTGAATGTTTTTGATTTGTACGTTTTTTTTGCTGTTTTTTGTACCAATCGTATAACATGTTTTTGTATAGATATGAGTATTAAATAAAACTGTAACTTGCATAATTGTTTTAATTTTCTTTTATTGTCTTATCGTTATAAAAAATATTGGGAAAAATGAACGAATAATTAAATCGTTCTATTACTTTAAAATAAAATAAATATTGAATGTGCTTGTGATAGAAAATGTGTTTCTAAAAAAATTAGGATCAGGGGCATTCTTCCAATCTACTCCTCCCAGACCCCTTGAGGATGGTTGGAACGCCAAGATCTACAAAAACTTTTAGATGGTACGTAGTTGCAACAGCTTTGAAAACCCCTGCTCTAAACAATACGAATAACTTCAGAATTAAAATGAGGCCTAAATGAAGAAATTACGGATATAACACTTTTTCACAGATATTACAGAGTACTCAGAAAATGACGGTAATTGGACGACATGTAAAAGCAATAATGTTTAGGCTGAATGATGATATTTTTAGGGAGAAGGACAAGGAATTTATCTGTGGAGAAGCTGTAAATTATTTACTTTTAATTGTTTTAAATTCATCCAAGGTCTGACCAGGGGCATAGTGAAGGGTAGATTTCCGGGGTTAATCGATCAAAATGATTCTGCAAAAAATTATCTTAATTGGAAAGTATTTTTAAAAACCAATTTCATATTACATTTGAACTCTTATTCGGAAATTCAAATATAACCTCAAACACTCGTTGTCAGTAATAATAAAGCTGATAATATGTATGCATACATAATGTCCGTAAAAGTCTAGAATTTGGGTTACTTCATTTGGCGATGGCATATATTTGAGAATAGAATTTCAGTAGCACTTAAAAGGGTATGCCTAACATACATAAGAAATAAGCAGTGGTTTCCAACCCTTTTCATTTCATTTACTTCTAAAAATGTTTTTACAATGAAAGCCCCCCCCCATTTTTTGACGTGAAAGGGGGAATTACTATTGGTACTATTAGTTTTATCAGATTTACTAATAACCGTTGATAATTTTCTAAAGTAAGAATTTGTGGTAATTTTTACTTATGTTAAGGAACAAAGTAAATACAACAAAATTAAAACCACTAAGTTTACTTATAATAAGTCACAAAACAAGAAACTTAATTTAACCTGAATACATATTATTACTCAAACAAAACCTGAAAGTAAATGAACGTTTTTTATTGTAGGCTAAGGGAAAAAATACATTTCATGGACCTTTGTGAACATTAAACTTATTTCTTCTTAATGGATCCTTAAGCTTGGACGTTCGAGCTCAGCCTTTTAAAAGTCTGGACTGAATGATGAAAGGTAGAGCCTCAAGTCTGGAACTGCATCGAGTTTACTTCTCGGTTTATTCTTAATAAAGGCATAAGATGAAAATACTCTCTTTACAAGCACTGAGCTTGTGAAAGGCAACAGACACTTCAGGGCTTTATTGCTGACACTTTCATATTCTTTCCTGATTCCTGTCCAGAACTCGTGTTTAAACACGAAACGCAGAGAAGAATCTGTTGAAATTTCCATTAACGACTCTTCGTCAGAGACCGGCAAGATTGTTACTTGTTTAAAATATTGGGAATCAATGGTATTTGGAATCCAGTTGTCTTTACAATTTCCCCCTGGAAAATACCTCCTGAATGATGCTTGAAGCTCAGAGAGTTTGAGATTGTTCTCCATCAAGAAACCCTCACACTGGTTCAGTATAAGGTAAGATACCCTAAACTGCAACCTCTTTATAATAGACTCAAGTTTGTCTAATACCTTGATGTTAACCGTTATCCTACATTAAGTTTTTTGATCTCTGAAAAAATGTTACTTAAAGTACGCAAGTTGCTGAAGCCAATTACAATCATGGAACTTGAAAGCCAAATGAAAAGAGTGATCTTCAAAAAAGACTAGTGCTTCATTTCTCAATTCAAATAAGTCTAACCTTTCCTCGAGATAACCACCCCACCTCTGTGTGATGATTTCGTTGTACTCCCCTTAATAAATTCACAACTTTGAGTCATTGGTCGAACACTTTTTTGATGAATCAGGATGGGGTTTTGAAGCTAGGCTTTGCCTATGGATAGGGCAATGGCTCCAGGAAACCTGGAAGCAACGTCTTTGATTTGACCTCTCAAACCTTTGTAACAACCAGACATATATTTACCTCCATCAGTACAAACACCACAACAATTTTCCCAACTGATTTTATGTTCGTCGAAATAACCTTCAGTTGCAATAAATTGTCCTCACCTGCACATTTCTGTGTGTTGATAGCATAACAACAAGTTTTCCTCAAGTATATTGCCACTTAAACATTTTGAAATTACAAGAAAAATTGACTGACTCGAAACATCTGTGGTTTCGTGCACTTGAATAGAAAAGAAAAGAATCGGTTTTATTTTTTCAACTAACCTAGATTCAATATCATTTGACATATCCTTTATTCTACGAGAAACTGTATTGTTTGATAAACGAATTTTCTTAATTATTTTTACATGTTCATCACCTAACATACATTTGACAGAATCTTGAATACAATCAGAAATCATATTTTTAGCAAATGTGGGATTTTCAGCAAAGAGTGGTCTCCTGGCTGCCTTATAAGTAATGAGTGGAGCGAAGCAACCGACAGTGAGTACACGACAGACGGTTTCCTGAAAGTTTCCTGTCATCAAATAGTATACCAATTCCTGCATTTGTATTGTTCACCTAAACCTGGAATATATGTTTCCCATTAGCTATTCTATTCTGTGCTTTCAGTCGCACACATCTATACAAGCTTCACGCAATTTCCGATCAACAACACATCAGCTATCTTGCCAACTACTAGTGTAACCTCGTATTTGCTTCAAATCCAAAGTGAGAAATATTGATGTCCGCCATTACTGGTATTATTTTTGCGTACCCTCCACAGACTTCTTCGTACCCCTGGAGATATGCGTACCACAGGATGGAAACCGCTGTATTAGAGAGAAGATATCTTTAAACGCAGATTTAATATTTCGATTTAGTATTGTGAAATTGAAAATTCAAAATTTGTATTCAATATTAGGAGCTTGAGATTTCGTCAAACATTTACCTGATTCCTTAAAAAAATCACTCTGACATCAACCTAAATTTATCGTACATTGAGGAACTACATAAAATTTGAAATCGTACATTAAAATTTGAAACTATGAAGAAATCTGAAATTCCAATTATTTCACTCTTAAAGGAACAAAGTTGTTTTACACGCTTTGTGTATTATTTTAAATGTTAGAATCATGTAGAAAACATGATATTCATAATTTGGCCATTGCTCCCAGTCCTCTCGGAATCTTCTCTCCCCTCCCCAGGAAATATTTTTGGACGATACTGGACAGACTAAGTAGTTTATATTAGTTAATTGTGTCGACAAAAGCATTAGAGTTCGCCGAGAACAATCTGAGGATGTTAAAAAAGAGGAGTAAACTAAAATATTTCGTATTTAGTAATAACAGGTTTAAATCAATCTATAAAGTAACATATATTGCAATTTGAAATGGTTAGAGTTTGAATTTGTCGTGTTCATTAAAACAGGAATGAACTTCTTTATTGAGTGGATTAGATTTAGTATTTTCAGAAGAGGCAACAACACGCTGAACTGGCACACTGCCCAGATTTTGCTAGTCCTTTTGTAAACAATAACCTCGAAGCGATTCAACCAAAATTAAAAAACCCTTATTAACAGTTAGACCTTTTTTAACGAAGGAGACAAGTAAGAATAACAAATTGGTATTTTTATTTGACATAAACCTAAAATATCAGAAGAGATATGTGTATAATGCCATTTTTTGTATAATACTGTAAAAGATCAAGCCCTCTCTGGAATCTATGAAAATTTCCAAAGAAAGTTTCACTTAAACTATTTAAATTATATCGAGATCTTGTTGCTGTTCATGACGAGCTGGTTGTAAATTACTTATTACACTTTTGCTAGCAAAAGTGTACTTAGTAAATTATTATCGCTATCCCTTTGTGAAAAATGAATCACTTCTGTCTTTTGTTTCAAATATAAACCACAGAGTCTACAAATCCAAGGAATTCTTTCCAAGGAGTACAATTATTGCATGACATTTAGGATACGCTAGTTAAAATTAACCATAGAAACACAGTTTAATTCTTAGAGGTTTGGCACGATTTAAAGCTCGAAGAGAATATAGCATCTTAGTAGTGAGTCGATCATTATGAGATTACCTGCCTAATGCTTGGTTTATAATAATCAATAAGAAACAAACAAAGGAAAATGAAGGCGAGGAGATTTCCCTTTAGTAAAAAAGAAAATCTAGTTGTGCAAATAATTTAGTAGCCATGTAATACTCTGTGGAAAATATAAAACAAGGTATTGATCGTAGAACTTGTTAAAGAGATATAAATTAGTTTTACTACGTAATAAAAATCTCTAAAGGACGTCTCCGAGTCAAAGGTAAAGGTATTGGAGTTCTTTATTCTGAAAACATAAGTTTAATCTCACCTTGTTGTGCCACAGAAATATGTTACAAGGCAGATCTGACGTTTCTTTAACAACCGTGGATAGTGTGTTGGATAGGGCGAATTCCCTGTGAATAATAGCTTTAGAGAATCCTAGAGTATAGGACAAAGCCAGGATTACCCAACTGAGATATTGCAGCCGAGAAAATTATATCTTTGGGATTTTGTGATAGTAAAGATAGAGTTACAAATAGAGAAGAACACGTAAATGCTTGCGTGTACAATAGAGTACATTTCCTCAGCATTTACACTACACGAAGACTATGAAGTAAAGAGGGTCGTCAAACAGCGATGTCCAATAGCAAAAAATGGATATTATTCCTCTCCACGTCATGGCGCACAGTACAAAATGGCTCTTATTGAATCGGAGACAGTATGTTACACTTAGAATTATATATGAGTGAAAATTTAAAGTGGTGATTCATTAATAGAGTGTAATTAAAAAAAAAGGATAAACTAGGATGGGATAGAGTTAACAAGAGGGACACAATAAGAAAATATTATTTACAGAATGATATGTGTCTGAGAAAGAATATTTTTATCAAATAGGGGTCATACATACTTCAAGGTTATTGGAAGCGGAACTCGAGATCTCCAAACAGATTTCTCTATAAAGACTAACAGCCCTGGAGTCTGTATTCCAGGCCGAATAACATGCAGTTTATTTGAAGGTAATTATGATCGGTGTGCAAGTTGCCATGCTACCCTTATAAAGAGTTATTCATTAAAGCAAAAGAAAGTATAAACAAATAAAATTTCATGGTATATGCGAATTCTAACATTAAATGTACCTCCCCTATGCATCCCTCCACCCTAAACAGCTTGTTAGACTCAGGTAGAGTGGAGATACGTCATTACAGTGGATGGAGCTTAGAACCGGTTATGCAGTTGGCTTAGTCTACGGAAAAGCTTCTGGACATGAAAAAGCTGCAGAATGTTTTTGGGGGCAAAACGTTGGATCTACAATAACCCCCCAAAATTGTTTTTTAAAAAATGTTTCTTGCAAACTAATTACACGCAACAGAAGAACTACAAAAAGGTAACTATGCGACCAATCCTTTGAAATATACGAGAGTGATACTTGCTCACAAAATTAACTACAATTGTCGATAAAAGTGGCTCTATGTGGTATTCAGATCTTTAGCTGGTGGTTGAGACCAAGGGTATTGGGATCAGATGGTTTCTAGATTTGAACTCTTAAGATACACTGCTGTAGTTGTCAAAGGTATTGCAGTGTTACAAAATTCTACCTCGTTCGCAAAATACCGTAGCATTTGTTATTGAAAAAATCTCCTTGGAAACCATTTAAAACTCACCTCACTTGAGCACATTTATCAAAACGGAAGTGAGAATGGGTTCTTATACGCTGAGATGCCTTAGTTATTCTAGAACCTAGATACAGGCAAGAGTCATATTTGGTTTAGTGAGAAAACGACAGTACGAAATGTTTTCTTTTTCTGACCGAAGTCAGTAGCACATGCTCTCAGATAAACGTCTTTGAAGGGGCTTAGGATTATTCCTTATAGACGTACCCCAAAGTTATCTTATCTTTAATAGAATATGTTCTACAGAATTGTAATGGATTTTTTTTTCCACATTAAAACAAGAATTGAAGTTAACGATAAGTCATGTGTGTTGAAAATGAACATTTCTGAGTAGCTAATCAGTTGTAATTTTGAAAAAGTAAATCGTCAGTGATATAAGTAATGCAATTATCAGATGGTCTTCTAAAACACTGACTACTGGGTCTTGGCCTCGACCAGGTCTGGAACCTTATAATTTTTTTAATAATGTTTTTCAATATATCTTGAAATAAATTATAAAAATTCCATACGATTAATAAATACACATTGTGATTTATGATCATAGTCGAGAAAAGATAAAAGGAGAGAGATGCTTGAAACAAAGTAAAGTTGAGTACTACAAAACTTTAGAGGCGTGCCTGAGAGGATCATGAAAAAGCATTTAACGAAAATTTAAAGGAAACACTTTTCTTTAAAGGCGTAATGTGGAGGTCACTGTTCTGTCCTATTAATATTCGAGAGGGTCACTTCTGTAGAAGTGTCTAATTGATATGGAGGCTAAGAAATTAAAGTTCGGATAGTCATAAACTATTGTTTAAGTGATTAACTAAGAAATAGTACTGAATTTCAATTAGGCCTAATAACTTATAAAATACTCATTGAATTTCTATGAAGTAAATTTCAATAGTGACAAACAACGGGTGCCGTGTAGTATTCTTATGTTTACAGTACTGGGTGATAAAATTAGGCTTATTCTAAAGTAAATAATTTAGCATAAACAGACTAAATAATAAACCACGAACTTATTTTACAAATTTTACTAAGAATTTGCTCTCTATAAACCCAATTTTAAATATTTTACGAAGAATTGGAGATAGAAGAAAATTAAGTGTGAGAACTATATGCTACATTGCGCATGAACATACAAATCTGAATGGCAAAAATATTTTAATGTTATTATAAATCAACTTAATACTTTTAAACCGACATAAGAAAAACAAAAAAAGTGTAGACAATTGTTTTGTTTGTAATAATATATCATTTCATCGAAATAAATATCTAGCAACAGATGTCTTAAAATAATTTCATTAACTACCTAAGACTAAAAATCTAGTTTGCTATTTAACTTCGTACATTCCTAAAATGTTGTAAGATAAAACTAACCTGTTTAACTGTTGCTTGGTGAAGTCAGCAGCAATTTTATAATCGATATTTGGATAGTGAAAACGTTTGATTTCTTTTTTGAGAAAAACTGTAGAATAATTTAGAACTACCTATGCAGCATTAATGGGTGATAGGTATGGCCAACCTAAGAAAGTAAAATAAGTTCATTGGTTTAACGACGTGATACAGAAATTAGCAATACAATAAAGTTACAATTAGTAAAATAGTTGTGTTGTGACTAGTTAAAGATATTCATCCATCGCATTTGATTTAATTGTTGGCAATAACTTAATTTATTTATTTAATAATAAATATATTCAATATACAATTTATTTGTTTGTAATAGATCGTGTACGACGTGATAGTAATGTTACGGTTGAATACTTTCGAGTCTGTATTTTCTAAAAAATAATCATAGCTTACCCAATAATTGGCACATATTAATTTATGAGTGATTGCACTAACATTTTTGTTTTCAATAGTAGTAGCCTATATAAACAGCAATAAACATTTTAAAGTTTGGAACATTTATTTTTCATACCTTTAATAGTATCTATAAAATAATACACATTTAAAATTTAAGTTTGATGCAGTAAATATTTCCTGCTTTTGATGTAACTCTATAATTCAGCAATGACATCTGTCACTCGTTACGCTGTGTGCTCTGCAGTATTCCAAGCTTTGATTAAACAATAACTCAATAACTTTTGCGGCCACCGTCTACTGCAGAGCAATGATGAACCGACTTCCTTTAATTGCAAACGTAAAAATATCGTATGAATTTTTTCTTATGACAGTATTATAAGCGAATGTTTTCAAGTTTGTTAGTAACTGTCTTAAATTTTGTCAGTATCTATTTCGTCAAAGGATTTTTTTTTCAAAGAAAAAAATATGTTATAATTGCCTTCTAGGAATGGATGAGAGATTTTATTAATTTGAGACAGGATTTAGGTGGCTCCATATCATCTAGTGATGGAAGTGGGGAGTGTTTGAAGTTATTGTACAAGGATATTAGATTTAGTGATGTTATTTCAGAAAAGTATTATATGTGTCGCAACTGATTCTAGTGAGTGTTAATTGGAGTGTAACAATTAGACGTTAATGTGTAATGGCATTCAAAGTAGGCAAATATGATTCTTGCTTCTTTTAAAAAACGTTTAATGTATTTTCTAAAAATAATTTCTTACAATGTACCTAAATTTAGAAATTACTCGTTCTTTGAAAGCCATTTCCTGTTTTAATTTAATTTTGGTTTAAAATGTTTTCGACAGGACTGAGGAACGTCAGTAAATGTTTTTGATTGTTTCTATAAAAATTTATGTTTTCTCTCGGAAAAATCTGAAAAGCTAATTTAATTTCCTTATTAACTACATAGCTACAGGTTTCAGAAGTACTGTTTAAACGCCGCTCCGTTTCATCAGCAATAACACTGTAGAGATCCGTTGAGGTTTTAAAAAAATGTTTACCTTTTTACAGTCGTCCCACGTTTTAACTCTCTAATGAGAAAAACGTTCGACGTAAAGGTAACAACATTACCTCATTTTATTTTGCGCAAATTTCCATACGTAAAGAGAATATTCTGAAAGTAAACATGTTTTTGAACTCTTAATAATTTATTAACGGTGATGTTAAAACCTTGTGCTTTCCATAATAAGCATGTCTTTCAAAAATGTATTTTGAAATTTCCTTTGCTACGGTAATGAAATTATACCATTGAAGTTATAAAAGAAGTAGGAAAAGAACGAGTGAAATGTTTTAGAATGTTGTTGGGTTAACAGAACTAGAAATAAACTGAAATCCTCTCACTCCGCCTTTCTCGATTCTTGTTCATCTTACAACCATTCTCTAACGATATTTTATAAATATTTTCACCTTTTTACAGTATGTATAAATTTTAAATGTGCATTGAATGGAAGACGTTCTCATGCTTAAACTATATGTAACAATGCAATCCTCTGAATTCATGTAAGTGGAATTTTGTACTACTACTTCAGGTATGTTGCTAAAAAATGAAATAATACTAACAATGTTTGAAAGATATTTTTAATTTTATAAAAGCACTCCATATCTAGTTTCACTTTAAAAACATTACTTTTATTTATAAAGTTGAAATATTTCTTGTTTTAAGAGTTATATCTTATAAGTCAATTAATTAACTGGAATTATGACTAATCAAAATATTAAGAAGAAATATTCTCTGAGCGACTATCTTTAACTTGAGTTAATATTTTACATTTTTACTTTAACGTACAGTAATATGTTATCCAATAAATTTAGTTGCACTTGAAGTATTGTCTAAATAAGGACTAGTATTTCGATATGTCAACCAAATTGTTACGTTTCGAGTTGATATTGAAACACAGATCCCAAAACAACAGGCCTCACTAGACAACGAGTAAATGCAACCATAGGGCGAGTGATTATACATGCCAAAGTGTACAATTTTCAACAAGAAATAAACGCTCACGTATCAAGAAGCAAGTGGAACGCATTCACTTAATTACAGGGATCGTTCAACTTAGTAGTCTGCTATTCTTAAAGCTAACGGTTTTTATTTAATCAATAATTTACTTTATCACTGTCTCATATTTATCATGGGCAATTGTTGCAAAATTTTACCGTTTTGTATTAAAAAAATTCTAGACAACACATTGACATAGACTTGCATCTTATAAGGCAAACGTATTTGTTATGTTGATGAAGAATTTCCTTTTCATTAGAAACAATTAAAATTATAAAATAAGTGAATATGTTGTTTTGGAAATACATTAAATAACAATATTTTATGTCTTTTTCAGAAAGACGTCTCTTAATACCGTTATAGAAATTCCTGGTTGGGCTTTATGTGTTAAGCTTTGTCTCAGCTTTCACAAATTGAGATTTGTTTCTTAGAATTGTTGACATTGTTTTAAAGTAGTTTCAATATTAGGTTTTTATACTATTATTGTTAATTAATATTCAGATTACAATTGCACAGATAGTCTCTCCTCAATCAAGTTTGAAGCAGTAGTTGAGCACGACTTTTGCCTTGCAAAAATACTTTTTTTCATTTATCAATAAATGTTTAAAAAAAATGCCAGTACGGGAGTACCTTCCTAAGTTTCTATCGCTTTGAATTTGTTCTAGGTAAATTACTATATTTTCGAAATAAAATTAAAAAAGTTAATTTTAAAAAGTTAAAGGTTTTGAGTGTTTAAAACTTTTAACGACTCTAATGTTTTTGGAAAAAATTAAAATAATAATAAATAATAATAAAATAAACAGATAACCTCGAGGCTTCACTTCAAGTGACAGAAACAAGTCTACTCTTTTCGTAGCTCGATGAGAGAGTTGGTGAGGGACATTAGAAAAGAAAAAGAATGACAACCTGCCATCATCCGCTCGAGAAAGCGATTCGTAATGCCTATAGTAGACAGTATTATTACAAATATTATATTTCTTAACTAATCGGAGACTCTTTGTGAGAAGAGAGCAAGAAACACTTTAGTTGTAAGATAGATGTAATAAACTCATTAGAGTCACTAATAGTTAGTGACATACTTTAGGTTATTTTTTAATTGCATTTTATTTTGCTGTCACGGTGGTTTTAATCCGAGCGTGGCCTATGGCAACTCGAACATTGTCATTTGGCTTGTGGTAGAGTCATAGAGCTTAACGAATCTCACACCTCACTTTATCCTTAAGAAAACACAAAGCACGCACGTTAGAAATAAACCGATCTATCTTGTAGCTAGTTAGTGAGGAATAATACAGAGTGGGAGAGAGAAGTATCCCTGCTTTTGAAATTGCGTTGTGAATTAAGGGAACGTACTGGAGGAGGGGGGAAAAGCTCTAATGACGCTTTAGTCTTAGAAGTATTCGTTAGTATCGCTATTAGCTGTAGATATATCTTGGTCTAACGAAAAACGCGCTTTTGCTGTCAAAGCGTACTTTTTTACAAAACAAGTCTATCGTAGCACAGTGTGTGCTGCGTAAGCTTACTCATAATTGAAGTCTCTTCGAAATGCTATTCCTGAAATAAAGTCTATTTTGTTATGAATGGATAACATATGAGCATGTGGTAATGTGAAAAAGGTTGAAGCCCAGAGGACCATCCAAACC
>JBAIZL010000001.1:149057543-149132543 GCA_036971475.1 Prosapia bicincta | reverse complement strand
TATCAATTGAATTGTTTATCATTTGATTATATTGATTTAAAACTTCAAGATTTTCTCCAATATTTTTATAAAAGTAATAAACATGATTTTGAAACATTGAAGCTTCAATTTATTATCATCGTTTTGTTAGAAAATAGATATTCATGTTGCTCTTCTGTTCTTACATTTCTCGTTTTAGATTAAGATAGTTTGAATAGAATAATAACATTTTTGTACTGTTAGAATGTTCAAATGGTTTATTATTTCTACTAACAGCTGTTGTTAGCTTCGTCGACATCTTATATGATGCGTTTCGGGGGGGGGGGCTCCAACCTCATAAAGTGTTTTCAGGACTGTTTTTTTAACGTCATAGTTAGTCATGCTTCCTATGTTATTTAGGTCGTTGGTATGATTAGTTTTCTTCTTATTATTAATATTATTCTGTGTTTTTAAATATATTTAATGTTTCAAATGGGTCCGTGATCGCGCACTAATCTGTCCATTTAGAATTTGTTTATGTGTACTTTTATAAATTTATACATTTCCTAGGCTCTTGTAGTTTTCCCTTATTGGGTTTTCTGGAAGGAGGTTTCGCTCTGCTAAATACCTTTTTTTATAGGTAATCTTTTTTTGTATCGTATTTATAAGAACGAATATGTCCTTTACACTTTGTTTTCAACTTCCGTCCTGTTTGAAAAATTCCTTTTTTGTATTTTTTTTTCATATTTACTTCGAGTTTTTGTGAATCAATTAGTTTTTTCATTTTGATCAATTTTTTATTCAATTAATCGTTATGTTTTAAGGTTTTATTTGAAATAATAGCTATATCAATTTTTATAATACTTGAATAATGGTTTGACTCTACTTATTCCATGTTATATAGGCCTATATGTGAGTTCTATTCATTAGTTTTATGTATTTCTTTTTATTTTTTACTGGTATTACTTTTTAAATTAAAAAAGTATCTATATTTTCCTAATAAATTTGCAGACTAAATATTTACTTCTGCTATTCCTACAATTTCATTTTAGTTCTATTGCCATTTGTATTATTAATTTTTGCAATATTGGCTTTATAAATGACATTTGCTCTATACAATTCACACAAACATTATTTTTCATCCATCGTTTTTTGTTTTGAATTTTATAACAACGTTCATATTTAATAATATTAGCTGTTGAAATTGACCTTATGATAAAATAAATGGATACACCTTATAGATATATGAATTTTAATTATTTTAATTAACAGCTGAAAAGCTTGTAAAATGGGGCTTCTAAGTTTACTGGAAAACCTGGTTATCACCCAACATCTTCCTCTACTATCCCCCACATCGTGTCAGCAACTGTTCCGTTTATGTTAATGCTTTCTTTAATCTAATAACGTCTTTTGCCTTGAAACACTTTCATGCGTATCGTTTTCCATGTCCCATTTAGCAAAAAGTATCTTTCAATCTTCCAAGCGATTCTCTATATAACAACCTTCTTCTATGTCTTACATTACATTACGTTCTGTACTACAATCTTTTAAAAAATCAACATTTTTCTCGTGGTTCCATAAACCAAAAGATTCTCTTTATAAATTATAAAATTCATTTATAAATAAAATTTAAGAAGAAAAACGTCACTCACAAACGTCAACAAATTTAAGAACTAACCCAAAAACATTTATAAATTTTAAAATATTCTCATTTCTAAAAACATAAACTTTAAAAAAATAGGTAGAAGTAGACTGCGTATGTGAAAAATAAAAGGTTACCTGCGAGGCTGATCGGAATAACAAATGTACTCCAAGGACAAAGATTAAAATTTACGGTAATTTTAAATTCAACCCTTGCCCTAACGATACATCTACCGCAATTGTCCTCGGGGAGAAAGCTTAAAATCAACCTAGATTTGGCTTGTGTTTTGCTTCTCCAGGCGCAGATATTACAAGATTTTCCTTCGGAAGAGGATTTGACAGATTTATATTATTAAATTAGAGTTTTGAAATAGGAAAATAAAAATGCAGTTTTTCCATCAATCAATTGCTTATTTAAGACAGAATGAAAAAAATGGTAAGTTTTTAAGGTATGCTTTTATTTTAATTTTCTAATTTTTAATTTAAATTCTAACCTCAAATACAATTGATGTTTGTTTAAAAAGAAAGCTGATATTATCCTCCAAACGTATGAAAGATTTAAAGAAATTATATTGTGAGTAATATATGTTTCAATTCAACACAAGCTGTAAATAGAACTAAAAAAATTGTTTAAAGTAATAAATGCGAACAAACTCTCAGCTACAAAAGAACGGTTTTCCTTGTGTATGTTGTATTATATTGTAATTCATTACGCTCTGATCTACATTTACTCTTGAATAGATATTAGCATTCACTATTTTCGACTATTATTTGTATCCTATTTCTAGGGTCCATTGGTTTTATTTACTGAACGTGTTAACATTGTTTAACCTTAACTGGATTGACATAAAAGTGTTTATGGATTTTGGATATTGGATTTAGCTCTGCTGAAACAAGCAGGAAAGCGAATGTAACTGAAATGTAACTGAAAAGGAAATGAATGTATCTGAAATTCTCACAACTATTTGGTATAATAATAGCGACATTATAGTACAAATTAAAAATTCAGTTGCGAAGTGGAAAAGTCGAAATAAAAACCGCACTGTTAAAATGTTTGGTGAAATTTTGTGTTTTTCATTGGTCTCGTTGTACCATCTTTTTATTTTAGGGGCTGATGCTACCAGTGTTTTGAAAATTAGAGTTTGTCCTACATCCTCTTTTTTCTTCTTCTTTTAGGATTGTTTTTATTGTTTTTAGGATACTAAAAAAACAACAACTAGTATCAAATGTAGATTTAACAGAATCAAAAATCCTGTTTGTTTCTAACAAGCAAAAGGTTTTGTTAGTTAGAATATTTTCTCAGTCAAGATGGATAATAAGGTAATTTAAAGTGGGATTCTTATCCTAAAAGTTAGATTTGATTAGAGGCTGCGAAGAAACAATTCGTACTTGAATTTACTCAGTTAAAAAAACTCAGCTTAACATTGACGGAACATAAAGTACTAAAAAGCGCCGATATTTTTATCCACTTCACCCTCAACTTTTGGTAATGGGAGGGTAGGGGACTCTTACAGTCGCAGCAAGTGATTTACATTTTAATCAAGACGGCGCCTGTCTGTCTGTGTGTCTATTCAACTTGTAATTAAAACATTTAGTTTTTCCTCTTCACCTAATCGCTAATGTATTTTTATGATTAAAATAACAAAAGTTACAAGAAAATCCGTACATTTGAGCTGTTCTTACTATTAGTTAAAACATATATATGAAAGTAGTCGTCCCAGATAATGAGGTATCAAATGTAGGCCTAAATATCTCATTTGATTTCATGAGAAATGCATCGAGTTTTGATAATAGTGATACAATTTATGTAGGGAGACTGTTGCACCTTGGATCACATTATATATAAATTGTTGTAACTTATAATATACAATGAAAGAACAGATTTGGGTTTTTTTTATTAAAACAATTTTTATACAAAGAAATACATATTTAAAAAAAATAAGAAAAAAATACAATTTTATTTAGATACAAAAAATTACTTATTTTAATAGGGAGGCTTCTTCCGCTTCTCTCCGTCGTTGCCTTTGCCATGCCCGCTGCTTGTTGCGCCACCGGCGTTTAGTGCGGAGCTCTATTTCCACATCGTCCCTTATAAGGTCTTCATAGAGTTGTATGTGGTCTCCGGCGAAACCTTTATCCTGGACGTAAACCCTCGGAGCAAGGGCGATCTCAGTAATTTCCTTAAACGTTCGTCGTCCGGGATCATCTCAGTGCCGATACATTTAAACATTTTTTTAATACATTTTAAACGTCTCCAGAAATAATTAAAATGATCCCTTACAACTTGCAACGATATTATTATAGAGTATATAACTACAAACATTCCTTTTTTTTAAAAATCTAGTTTGCGTAGTTACCAAGGTACTGACCGTCTTATACCTTGGACTCTACTAGAAACGATGTTGAACCTAACTAACAACTTTCCTAAGTTATTTTATAGAAAATAAATAGATTAAAGAAAAACTTTTTAATATGATATTGCATCACACTAATATTTTAATAAATTTCCTAATAAACATTTTAATTAGGCAAACAATAAAGTAAGTTAATACAAATTAAGGGATATAATTTGAAAAGAATGAACAATAAAAAATAATAAATAATATTAGAATATGGTTTTACAAAAACCACACTTGTAACTCTTCCGCTCGTTTTCTTTTACACCTGCACGTAGATAATGTATCCATCACCACAAGAGGTGTACTTACACCACTGTTTGCTTCTTTGATCACTCACTTTTGAAGAATAGCCATAATACAGTCTTCATTATCGGTGGATGTGAGAGAAAGGCCTAACGGATATAGTTACGAGCCAGACAAAAATAAATCCGTAATTTAAATATTTTGAATGACATCTTGGGGACTTTCGTTTTACTTTTCATCTCACTTTTATTTCCTTTCCGCTCTTTAATAGCATTTTTGTCTGGGGTATCGGTTGCGATCTTCGTTTTTCCTGGTTTTCTGTCTAGTTTCCCGTTCTTTCGATCTACTTTAGTGTAAGGTTGGACTTTCTCAAGCGTGATAAAATTCTTTATTTCCTGTTTATTGTTTGGTGTTGTACAAATAACATAGGCTCATTGAAAACCCAATTAGCCTAGAATTCCTGGATCAGTTTAGTTCTATATATTAGGTTTCATCGTTGACTATCCATAATTGTTTTGTGTCGTTATTTTCGGGCATTTTAATTCACAATTTTACCAATTTTACATTTATTCCCCCCCATGACATTTTAAACACGTATTGCTTTTGTCTTCCCAGAATTGACCATTCATGACGTCATATAGCAGTCTATCACTTTCCATGCGTTTCACACCCTACTACATATAATGTAATACGAGTATGATTGTAGATCCGGTTATTGTGTCTTCTTTTTGATACAGTATTTTTTCTGGTCTAAATATCTTAGCAGATTTTTTTCAGTTACTCCTCTAACTCTGAGCCTCTTTTGTTCTCCACATTGTTGCACCATATGTTACACTTTTCAGCTTTTTGTTTAGGTTTTTATTTCACGTATTGTTCACGTTCAGCTTTTTTTTTAATTACTATTCACATACAGTTTCGTTTTTTCACAGACATTCTTCTGTGTTTTATTCTGTTTTTTTTTTTTACTTGTCTTGCTTCTGTTAAACCTTTATTTACAATTACTGTATTTTATTAGACTTGTTTTTTGTTGCTCAGAAATTGATATCTCCGATTGGATGGTTGGATCTCAATGGTGATTGAAAGAGCATTTTTTGTAATTTGTAAGTCCTTACTTAGAAAGGAGTTTCGTGAATCAATTACAATAAACGTGTTTTAATATGATATTAATAATATCTATTGCAAAAGAATTAAAACAAATTTATTTAAGTTTCTTGATGTAATCATCTTGAATTTACTGATTAAACTAATTTTACACTACTTAACTAAGTGAATAGGTAATTGCTTACTTGCTGACGCCTTTCAAAACGATCGTTACTTTTTCGAAGCTAACCTTCTACTAGCGGCTTTTGGCTCTTTACAAACGGTATGACAGGGTTGGATTTATAACAGGGTTGGATTTATGACATTAGGTGAGGTGTCGGCGGTTTGTGTGATGTATTTGAAAAGACTATTGGCTTCAAAGTGTGTATGGTCATTTAATATATTTTCCCTGTCTGTTGCGTAGTGTTTGAAGATTTCATATTTTTCTAAGGTTGTTAGTTTTTTACTCTATTTTAATGTGTGTAGAATATTTAAATTAGTGTGTATGTCGGTATGTGTGTGTTGGGTGTTATTTAGGTGTTTTGCGTAGCTGGATTTAGGGTTTGTTGGTTTTGTTTGGGTAATGTGTTCATCGAAGCGTGTTTGACCGATGTAATAGCTGGGACAATCGTTGCAAGTTAATTTGTAAATACCTGAGAGTTTGTATATGTCAATTTCTTTTTGAAAAGGTTGTATATGTTTTCTTAGCGGGTTTGTTGTTTTTTAGGATATTTGATAATGGAGTTTTTTGAATGTGTTTTTCAACACACGTCAGCAAGTAAGCAATTACGTATTCACTTAATTAAGTAGTGTAAAATTAGTAAATATATTTATATATTCTGAATGCTGGTGCTTTGACAGACAGTTGTCTAAACAATGCTTTAAAGGAAGGTTTGCAAAATCAATACTCTAGACAAATCTATTACGCCACGTTCATAAAAATTGATAATATAAAACATTGGTTACTGGCTTTGTCTCATTCCCATATTTCTCCCATGAGTGTAATAGTTAAGTGAAATAGCTTCCCATTCTTCAGACGATAAAACAACGAGACAAAACATAAAACGTGTTTTAGTTTAAATATAATAATTTTCCTGCATTGTTTAATATTTTGTTTTCTTGTTTGTTATTTACCTTTCATTGCAAAATCTTTCGACTACTCTATTTAAGTTTGCCACGAATTGGTAAATATCTCTCCTATGCAATGTAAACCTTTGGCCCATATTGTTTAATCTTTCACCTGCCTTATTTAGTTTTTTGTTTGTTTGATCATTCTGTCGTATGAAGTGTTTAATATTTTGCCTCAATTGTTTATTCTCGTCTGTTGTTCAATTGTTTTATTGAAATCTACGAAATTGTATTATTGAGTTAAACATCCTAATAGTATTTGAACTTTGTTATCCAATTCAATACAGTTCTAAGTATGAATGGAATTAGTGGTTTAAAAAAGTCATATAACTCTGGAAAATTTCACCAGAGGAGTTAATATGCAATAATATTTTTCCACAATTTTGAAATGAAAAGTTATCTGAGAAAAAACGTAAGTTACTCTCTTTTTTATAATTAAAAAAATCTAGATTTCTTCAAACATCTTAAAGAATTTTCATTTTTAGAATCATTTTGTTGAAAAAATATAATGCAAAATAGAACTGGGCAGTGAAAAGAGAAAAGTTTTGAGTAAAATTGTCTAAACCTTTCAATTCATCTATTACTGTAATATATTTACAGTAGTTAGCTTTATTATGACGTCATGTGGGAACTGTGCTGATGGAACATATCTTCGAAACTACGTCTTATGCTAAGGTTTAGTTATTAATGTTCACTTGAGCGATTTTGTTTGCTCGTCTCCTATAACTGTTCTATAGTCAAACCAAAAAGCATGTCGGGTAGCGGATCATGTAGGAGACACTCGTAATGGACATTGGATACAATATGTTGACAATGGATTATATATCTCAAGAAAGCAATACATAATAATATCACCCTAAAAGAAATCAACAGCCTATACCCGAACATAAAACTCACCATTGAAGAAGAAATAAACAATAAAATGAACTATCTAGACCTAATAATAACAAGAAATAAAAGTAACAATGAACACTCAATTTGTAAGAAACCTATACAAACCTCAAACACAAACTACTCTAACTATCCCCCACAACATAAAACTGCTCCTTACAATTTTTATACAGAATGCTTAAACTACCATTAATAAATGAAGAGAAAGGTAGCGAAAACAAATAATATATCAAATAGCCACAAAAAATGGATATAATAAAAAAAACAATAGATAAATTAGAATTTGACATTAAATAAATTTGAATACAACCTAAACAAGAACCTCAAGTAAGAAAAAAAATCTCCCACATTTACATGCACAGGATAAAACATAAAAGGAATAATTAAAATATTAAAACATATCAATAATAACATAACATACAAAAATGCAGGAAGGATAATCAATAAATGAACAGAACGGAAAATATATGTCCCACAATTAATAATGGATTATATAAAATGCAACAAATTATACACTGGCTAAATAAAAAAGAAATTAAAAGACAGATATAAAGAGGACTTCAAGGCATATATCAAACCAAACACTTACAATTCAAACTTAGCCATGCACGGCATAAAAAAACCATATATTCCCCACGTTAGATAACTACATCTAATAACGTTAAAAAAGGCCTCAAAAAGACAATCTGGTAACAGCTACAAATTTATAAACACAAACATAATTTAATAAACAAATAAATACAAATAAAATGAAAAATCGATAAATTATTCAACTTAATGGATAAAATTAACACCAAGACAAACTAAGATTTTCCCACAGTGCAGTGAATCCGAAAATAGAAAGATACCGTTATACCACGTGACAACGGAAATCCCACACACCTGGCAAACTACAAAAAGCTCTTAGTCTCAGTTGATGCACGAAAATGTGGGCAAGTAATTAAATTTCTCGAAAGTCGATTCGCATATATACCAAGTAAGATTTTTGTTTAAGTACACATTTTAGAATAACTGATTAGGGATACAAGGAAAAGGTGTTGCAAAGTTAAATGTATATATATATATATATATATATATATATTTATATATATATATATATATATATATATATATATATATATATATATATATACATTGATGAAAGTTAAGCTTCATTATCGCCAAAAATTGAACTTATAATTGCCATAAAAGTCACATGGATGGATGTGAAAATTCTAATATTACCTATCCAGAGTTTCGAAGTTTTTTTTTTGCCCATAAGTTAAACAGAAAAGTTGTTAATAATTTTGTTTTTTATAATAATGAAAGTCCTGCTTATTCATTGGATTAAGAATAAACAAAAACATAATTTTGTTACAGTGATTGCTATAATATATTTATAAATAAAATAATTGGTGTCCTTTGTTCAATAACAACGTTAAAAGCTCATTTTAGTCGAATTGATTTTCCTTTTGAAATTAGGGAAACGCTAAAAGGAGACGGGAGGGAAAGAGAGAGAGAGAGAGAGAGAGAGAGAGAGCGAACGCCTCCACATTGTTTAAACTTGTCTTAATTTTACATTAAAAGCTTTGACGGTTATTAAATTATATTTGGTTTTTTACACAAAGAATGTAAATTATGAAAATTAAATAAACGATGTCAAGATTTTAAATCTTTATTATAATATATATATATATATATAAAGAACTTAATAAAGTTCTTAATTAAGTTCTTTATTAATACACATGAATACATATTGCAATATTTATATATATAAGTTACGTGTTATATTAAGCACGAAAGGTTTTTAAAAAATGTTTATTTTTTACAAACCTTAAAAAATCAAGAAACAATAATTTTGACTGTTACATTAATTTTGCTTAACATAAAAATAAATTCAACTGATGTACATTCAGCTGGAGCGGAAAACGTCTGTGCGATACAGAGGCGACTTACACACTGCCGGGGCTCTGTTCTCACCACCTATATAATACAAAAGCTGCGTAAGCAGGAATTTTCCTAGCACGCATTTAATTATGAAATGTTCACATAAATTGTTCATATAACTTATATATATAATTATCGCAATATGTATTCTTGTGTATTAATAAAGAACTAAGTCAAAATACAAATACAAGAATTATAATTGAGTTTACAAATCAAAGCTTTTCGTTGGCTTACAGTACCAACATCATCAGGAATATTAAACAATTCTTTTATCATTCAGAGCGTCATGATAAAAGAACCATCCTAAGTCTCTGAGGCGGAGCTCTATGAATGGATCTACACCAAACGTCACAGAAATTATCGTGGAATATCTTAAACAGATCCTCCAAATTTAATAAACTTTTGTACAGAGATTTGGGGGTCTATAACATACATACATACATACATAACACACATACAAACATTCATATATATATTAATATATATTATAATATATAACAGAATATACAGTATATGTTTTCACACATCACACTGTTTTATCTAATAAACTGCTTTTGTAGCAAAACATAAATATAAATCTTGCTTCAACGATTATCCTCTTAAACTACTGTTTCGTATATACGTTGGAAGGACTGCTTAAGTTTTATATAGGAGCCTAGCCTCAAGCCTCTATAATATGAGATAACGACGCCATTTCATTTAATATCAAAGAACAAAAACGATATCCGCGGTCCGTTTTATGTTCGTAATTTTGCAGAGTTTTATAACAGAAATATAAAAACCGATTATTAGCCATGTTGAGGGCAAATAATATTGGTTACAGGAAGTTCATTTCTGCTTCATTTAGGCAAACATAGAGAATATCGATTTTTCACAGGAAAATATGTTTTCCTTGAGATAGCCTATGGTTTGATACCTTATATTTTGTCATTTAATAGAATTATTATTTTACTTAAGGTATTGGTTTTAGAATAAAGTTTAATTGTACTCACCATTTGTCTCTACTTGAAAGTCTCTTTTCATTGCTTTAAATATTCAAACACTTTAAAATTTTCAGTTAATATTGTTATTCATTTTTTATATAACTGACACGCAATACTTCTATTGTGATAAAAAAACCATTCTAATTCTAGAAAAAAAGAAGGTTTCAGTCAGTGCCTTCTTTATTATATATTAGTACTAGTACAGTCTGGAATCTGTAGGTGTATACACTGAAAGTGCAACGTGTTTTGATTTTTGATTGTTGTTGGGGGTTCTTTGAAGATGACCAAAACCTATGTTTGCCCCAGTAGGTGCACAATTGGGGTGGAGCGGGTGTTCTAAGAAGTAGAGCACCTCGTAAAAGCGCTCAAACCTCGCTGTAAACGGCATTATTACACACATTGCGATCCTCCGTACCCGTAATATAAATTAACTATCTTAAAATATAATTTCAAAGCATCTACTTTCAACTAAATATAACGTAAAGATTAACAAAAACGTTTAAGTTTCAGTCTTTTGCCAAATTAACTATGTTGTTTAAATAATAACAATGTTCCACGTTATACGTGAAAAACTAAATATTTATACATATAAAAAGGTATTAAAAAAATTTATTAGATTGTTTACCTCAAATTCATTAACCAGATACAAAAACAACGACGCCACCACCATTTTACCAACATTTTATCGGCCTATGTCTTCTTAACGTAGAAGGTACTTATATTAGGAGAATTTAATATAATAATATATTAATAATATAATAGAGAGGTAAAGTAACTTTACGTTAGACTCCTCCCTTAACCTCTATTTTCTCAAGCTTTAATTACAAAAAACGACTCTAAGATAATCTAATTTTCAAAAGAGAAGATATTAAAATGAACATAAAAACTCTTTGTAAGACTTAATTAAGAATTTTACAGTTGTTTTAGTTGTGTTTCATTTTACCATTTGTCGTCTGCATAAATAATCCAGACTTTATTTCTATTGTTTTTAACCTAACAATAACCTTAATCTCGGTGCAAAAAATTTTAAGCAAAACACGAAGAGTCTTTGACTTCCTCAGTGATTGGCTACTATATAAATTAACATATATAATATATTTATTTTACATTCAATAATAACTATTATAGATATTTAATTCTTAAATATTTTTAAATATTGACATGGCAATAGGGATAAAATTTTATCATTGAACTTATGAGTTATATATACTAAACTAAACAAAAAATAATTTATTTCTCTAAGCGCGTTTCTGTGACAATACATCATTCATAGTGAACAAAATAAAATTTCGAAATGTAAATCAAATTGGTAAAAAATGTAATTAGTCATTTAACGGCATATATTTTAACGGCAGTTGTAGCGTATTTACTTTCTACAACGACCTGTCGTTTTTCTTTCTATTTCGTATTTACTTTCTACAACATCGTTTTTTACTGGCATACAGTATGTAGCTTTGATTTTATTACAAGTTTTACAAAGTTGACTGTAAGGAGAATGATAAAATGTAAATATGTGCTTTCAGTAAGAAGAATATCAAACAAAACGTTTCATCAAGAATTCAGTCATAGCTTGAAGGTTTGACGGTTCTTTCAAAGGGATATAATATCATCTCCAAATATTGCAAAATTTGTAGAGCGTATTCAAATATACGTTTATTACAGTCGATTTAGAGCATACGATCAAATTACTTTCCTGCGTTCTAGCTGAGAGCAGGGAAACCGATTTTTATTCAATTTGTATAGTCTGTGTTAAAGAAATATCACTGAACAAAATTCATTTTTTTTTGTAACTGATTTTGGGAATAAATATAGTGACATGTCTAAAAACAAAAATCTAAAAAATAACGCAAAAACTAAGAATAAAATATTTTAGTAATAAAAACCACTAAGAATAATAATATTCACTTGAAAAGAGCCAATAAGTTTTTTTTATAGACCTTAATTGTTTCTTTTCACTATATAATAAAAGTGTTTCAATATCTTTATTACAAAAGCTACTAATAACGCTACACTGGAAAATACACCGTACATTACACAGGAAGGTACACCAGATGCTACTAATAACGCTACACTGGAAAGTACACCGTACATTACACATGAAGGCACCGGATGCTACTAATAACGCTACACTGGAAAGTACACCGTACATTACACATGAAGGCACCGGATGCTACTAATAACGCTACACTGGAAAGTACACCGTACATTACACAGGAAGGTACACCGGATGCTACTAATAACGATACACTGGAAAGTACACCATACATTACACAGGAAGGTACACCGGATGCTACTAATAACGCTACACTGGAAAATACACCGTACATTACACAGGAAGGTACACCAGATGCTACTAATAACGCTACACTGGAAAGTACACCGTACATTACACATGAAGGCACCGGATGCTACTAATAACGCTACACTGGAAAGTACACCGTACATTACACATGAAGGCACCGGATGCTACTAATAACGCTACACTGGAAAGTACACCGTACATTACACAGGAAGGTACACCGGATGCTACTAATAACGATACACTGGAAAGTACACCATACATTACACATGAAGGCACACCGGATGCTACTAATAACGCTACACTGGAAAGTACACCATACATTACACAGGAAGGTACACCGGATGCTACTAATAACGGTACACTGGAAGGTACACCGTACATTACACAGGAAGGTACATCGGATGCTACTAATAACGCTACACTGGAAAGTACACCGTACATTACACATGAAGGCACCGGATGCTACTAATAACGCTACACTGGAAAGTACACCGTACATTACACAGGAAGGTACACCGGATGCTACTAATAACGCTACACGGGAAAGTACACCGTACATTACACAAGAAGGTACACCGGATGCTACTAATAACGCTACACTGGAAAGTACACCGTACATTACACATGAAGGCACACCGGATGCTACTAATAACGCTACACTGGAAAGTACACCGTACATTACACAGGAAGGTACACCGGATGCTACTAATTACCATACACTGGAAAGTACACCGTACATTACACAGGAAGGCACACCGGATGCTACTAACAGGAAGGTACACCGGATGCTACTAATAACGCTACCCTGGAGAGTACACCGTATATTACACAGGAAGGTACACCGGATGCTACTAATTACCCTACACTGGAAAGTACACCGTACATTACACAGGAAGGCACACCGGATGCTACTAATAACGCTACCCTGGAAAGTACACCGTATATTACACAGGAAGGCACACCGGATGCTACTAATAACGCTACACTGGAAAGTACACTGTATATTACAAAGGAAGGTACACCGGATGTTACTAATAACGCTACTCTGGAAAGTACACCGTACATTACACAGGAAGGTACACCAGATGCTACTAATAACCCTACACTGGAAAGTACACCGTACATTACACAGGAAGGCACACCGGATGCTACTAATAACGCTACCCTGGAAAGTACACCGTATATTACACAGGAAGGCACACCGGATGCTACTAATAACGCTACACTGGAAAGTACACCGTACATTACACAGGAAAGCACACTGGATGCTACTAATAACGCTACACTGGAAAGTACACCGTACATTACACAGGAAGGTACACCGGATGCTACTAATAACGCTACACTGGAAAGTACACCATACATTACACATGAAGGCACCCCGGATGCTACTAATAACGCTACACCGGAAAGTACACCGTACATTACACAGGAAGGTACACCGGATGCTACTAATAACGCTACACTGTAAAGTACACCGTACATTACACAGGAAGGTACACCGGATGCTACTAATAACGCTACCCTGGAAAGTACACCGTATATTACACAGGAAGGTACACCGGATGCTACTAATTACCCTACACTGGAAAGTACACCGTACATTACACAGGAAGTCACACCGGATGCTACTAATAACGCTACAGTGGAAAGTACACCGTATATTACACAGGAAGGCACATCGGATGCTACTAATAACGCTACACTTGAAAGTACACCGTACATTACACAGGAAGGTACACCGGATGCTACTAATAACGCTACACTGGAAAGTACATCGTACATTACACAGGAAGGTACACCGGATGCTACTAATAACGCTACACTGGAAAGTACACCATACATTACACATGAAGGCACCCCGGATGCTATCAATAACGCTACACTGGAAAGTACACCGTACATTACACAGGAAGGTACACCGGATGCTATTAATAACGCTACACTGGAAAGTACACCGTATATTACACAGGAAGGTACACCGGATGCAACTAATAACGCTTTACTGGATAGTACACCGTATATTACTAGAGGAAGTTACACAGGGATCATAAGAGGATAGTTGCAAAGCAGCTGCTACTGAGAATAGTTATGTCATTATGAAAAATAATTTTATATAAAATACAAAATAATAAATACAATGTAAAATATATAATAATTATATGATGTTATTACATAGGTCTTACATTTGGTATAATGTTGTGAAAGAATTTTGATTTATAATCATAAAAAATCACAACTAATATTTTTAAAATTATACTTTTGTAAATGCTAATGAACAAAACCTGAACATTCTGTATTCCTATCGCCTCTGAAAAACGCATGTATTAACTTCTATGTATACTTACATTTGGATAAAATTGGAAATACTGAATTTTTATAGAGATATAAAGTTTTTCCTTTACATTGCCGTTAATTTTACTAATCCAGCACGCATTTGAGCTCGTTACTGCATTAATGTCAAATTTAACTATTGGCCACTTGGAAAACCAAACCTACTTTAGAGCAGCAATAAGTTTAGAACTGATACATTTATGCACCAATAAATTATTCTCATATTTTTATGGGTCGTAAATTTGTACTACGGGGTTCCAACAGTATAAGTCATAAATAAACTCCAATGATATAAATTTATTGCCATATAAATAGTCTTGATATTTCAATATTTCAATATGCTTTATGAGCCGGGCTCTGTTACGTACTTGTAAAAGAACTTATCGGCATACGTGTAAGTAAAATTTATTGCATTTTTTATCTAACCACGTAACAGCAATTAGGCCATTACTTTCCACTATATTTCCAAGGTCACTACTTCCAAGGCCATTTTCTGAAAAGAATATGTTTTTTGAAAAATATTCATTTATTTATATCTAACACTTTGACTTAGTGTTATTATCCAAGGACAAAGGATCCTACTCTAAGTAAAAGTTATTATCAGTTATTTGTATTATTTATTGAAATTTACGCTTTGAAGGGAGATAACGAAAGCAGAATAATACTTGACAAAATATATAAAAAAAAACAAGCAACAAAAAGATCAACCCTACAAATTAACCCCAATAAAACATTAGTTCTTGGTTGTTTCTAACTTATACAACAATGTATTATTCATACTACATATTCCTAACTTATCAAAATAGTGATATAGAGATTTGAGAATTCTTGAAGGTCATGTTATCGTTGGTTTAAATGTTATCGCACTTTTTACTAATGTTGGTAAGAATTTGGTAATGCGGTGTAATGAAATTAGTGTTACCGGTACACGAAAAGAGCTCTGGCTTAGAAATGGGTCACGCTCGGTTTTCAGTTCTGCGCGTGCGCTCTCGATATATTCCTGACTTTCAAACACAGACCTAATGGTACGGAAGTGTTTTAGTAGTTATGTTCTAGTAAGTATTATAAGTATTTTCAGATAGGTAAAAGTACTAATTTTATTTAGTAAGGGTGTGTAATATAAATTGTGTATGATCCCGTTTCTGGATTGTTTTGTCTGTTAATCTGACGTTTTGTGCTAGAAAATGTTTTTCGGAATGACCTTATCGTTTTGACTGCTTTGGGCCAGGGCTCCTCTCGCGTGCCGGAGACAGTACCTCTTATAGAATAAGGCCAGAGAGCTCTGACGTCACAGTGTGACGTATAGTCTTGAGGCTGACTGCTTTGGGCCAGGGCTCCTCTCGCGTGCCGGAGACAGTACCTCTTATAGAATAAGGCCAGAGAGCTCTGACGTCACAGTGTGACGTATAGTCTTGAGGCTGACTGCTTTGGGCCAGGGCTCCTCTCGCGTGCCGGAGACAGTACCTCTTATAGAATAAGGCCAGAGAGCTCTGACGTCACAGTGTGACGTATAGTCTTGAGGCTGACTTCTTTGGGCCAGGGCTCCTCTCGCGTGCCGGAGACAGTACCTCTTATAGAATAAGGCCAGAGAGCTCTGACGTCACAGTGTGATGTATAGTCTTGAGGCTGACTGCTTTGGGCCAGGGCTCCTCTCGCGTGCCGGAGACAGTACCTCTTATAGAATAAGGCCAGAGATCTCTGACGTCACAATGTGACGTATAGTCTTGAGGCTGACTGTGTTCTTACTCTATTTTCAAATTAGTAAGTTCTATTGTAAACCTCTTATTCATATATTTAAACTGTAGAATGTTTTAACGGTTAACAACTTTTTTCAGTTCAATAATAATAAGTATTATAAGCAGGATTATGGGACTCCAATGGGGTCTCCTATTACTTCAGTTATTTCGGATTTTGTAACGGATGATCTTGAATTAAAACAGTTAAATAAATTGAGTTTTAAACTGTGAGTGTATAAGGTCTATTTATATAATGTGTTTACTATCATTCTGAAAGATATAATAGGTGAGATATTATATATTTTCAACGAATATTATGATAGGTTCAACTTTACACATAAGTTAGAGGGGGAGCATATTGGGTTTTTGGATTTGAACATTATGTGAGACTGTGAAAATATTATTACAGATTGGTATCATGAACCTACATTTTCTGGACGTTTTAAAAAAATTAATTCTAACCATCCTCGATTTTAAATGGTAGGGATGTTATGTCCTTTAGTCAATAAAGTCCTGCACTTGTCTCATCCTTCTTTTTATTAAAAGAATATTCAATTAATAAACACGTATTTACAATATGATTTCCCAATTTTTATATTAAAAAGCTGTTATATTTTAAACTATGGTTGATTACTTATAATATTAGTAAATATAAATGTGGGAATTCGACTAATTATAATGGCAGGGATAATAGTTTTGCATGTTTACCTTTTATTAAAAGGTATTTGAGAGAAAATTTCTAATAACGTAAAGCCGGGGACTCGTTTGTCATGCAGCCTTCTGATCCGACTGCCGGACGACTGCATGACAGGGGAATATACTGATAGTGATATGTCATGCCGCAGGCCACACCTTTCCGTCACGTGACCAGTCCGTGTCCGTTGTCGTTGTCAGATCATGCTCTGACATTGCATTCTATTCGTATCCTAGTTGCGGGACGCTTATCGGACATAACAATGTCAGTTAATCTCGGGAATAAATAGTCTAGGACATAAAATAAGAATTGTCCATACTTGGGCTTACGTTATCGCTCAGTATCACTTCGTAGAACACATCACGCAATTCGAAAAAACTTTCCGAGTTAACTCGGGTTAGTAAGTTTAGTGGTTATTTATTATTAAAAATTTTTTTTTTCACCACTTCTATTTCATTCCTTTCCAATCCTGCGATCCTTAGATATGTGGAGAAAAATCGGACTGGAGTCGGATCAGAAGCCTGCATGACAAAGTGTGCCCGGCTTAAGACGGTTTATCATTAAAACGGTTCCTATAACTTTCGATAGTTTAAGCAATCAAACAAGGTAAAAAACGTACTGATAGGTTACGCATGAATAATGTGGTGTTTAAAATTAACTGTCTAAAGTGTGGTGCATTTAATGTAGGTGAGACTAAGAGGTTGGTGTTTGTGTCCTACGTGAATCTCAGAATACTAGTAAAACGTTTAGGCATACATTTGATTTTGAAAATATTATTTGACTGGATATTGAGTCTAACTGGAAAAAGAGGACTTGTTCTGAAGTTGTTCATATTTACTTACAAAAGAATTGCATCTGCATTAAAAATGGTCTTGATAAGTTATGGAATATGTATAAGTAATTGTTGCGCAAGTTAAAAACATTCACGAAATAGTGTTTTATTGGTGTTAATTTGTATGGTTTATCCTTTAGTTTTTTGTTTAGTTTTATTTTGTTATGTGTTTTGTATGTAAATATTGTTGTTTTTTTAGTGTTGTTACTGTTTTCAATTTTTTAGAAGATTTAATGACACACACATTATATTGGTTGATTATTGCATTAAGGTTTTGATTAAATTTTATTGACTTTTATAAAGGTTTAAGCTATTGTAATGAGTGTACTACTAATATATATTTAATTAAAAGCAATATATTGTTGTTTTCAGGATGAATAAGAGCAACGAACTTGTTCCCGAAATGTTGCATTATTACAATAAATATCTTTGACTCGTATGTCAATAGTTTTTCTCATTTATTTGTTACCGCATTATATTATTTTTTATAGTAAGGTAAACAATAATTTTATTGCGGTATAGAGTAATGCACCAGACAAATCTTCAGACAAATGTGTAGACCAGACAAATCAACAGTAGTCTTGTTCTATGATTTGAGATAATTTTTGTTTGTTTGAACTACCAGTTCAGCTTCTTGAATTATTTGTTTTAGTTTAAACTCTTAATTAAACGTCTGAGATAGATAAACTACTCAACTTCTTCAATAGGACTGCCGTTTATTTTCATTTACATTTTTGTGGTTCCTGCAGACTGCAGTCTGTATGCAACCTGTCTTGTGGACCTGAATGTGCCTTATCACTTTCAGCCGCTATTGCTATTTCCTTAATGACTCGCCTAATAACACGTCCACCAAGTAAATAGCCTTTCTTACTCCAACTATAATTTCCAAATTTCTATTGATTATTTAAAAAGTGCGTAAAATATAAAAACATAATTTTTAAAATTAAATTTGTAATTTTTGTCTCACAAATAATCAATATCCCTGTTAATTTTTAAGATGATAGTACAAATAAACCATACATATTGATGAATATAGTTAAAACCTTTTTTCACATGTTTTTGGAAATATAAAATTGTAACACTTGTCTCCAGTAAAATCACCGTTTTTAGAATGAACACTTAATCTCAAGGGTTATCTATAAAAACGTCTTCCCTTCACTAGAGTTAAAACGTGGGCCGGTTGTAAAGAGGTGAATATATTTTTGAAAACTGTCGTAGGATCGTTAAGTGATATTGCTCAGAAGACACAATGATGCCGGCCTGATACTAACTGTCCTAAAGATATCGACTCCAACCTGCGGTAAGTTCCTTAAATTACAAGTGAACAATGTATAAAGAGCATCAACTGAAATTAGTTTATAATTGAGATAGTTTAATACACCCTTACCGCTTTACAGTTTCCCTAACTTAACAATATCTAAAGTATCGACCTATTAAAATACGAGGCAACATCAGCGAGATTTCTTTGGAATCTAGTATACTCATTTTACTTTATGTACCGTTATATTTTAATGTAATTCCAAGCCAAGAATAATTTAAAATATATTATAAAGTGAATTTATGGAATATTGAATTCGGAAATCATTACTAAGCCAATGAAGAGAAAAAAATGTCAACTTGTTAATTAAATTGTTTACAATAAATTATAAAATTAAATTAAACGATTTCTTTGAATTAACAGGAGTTTACAAATTTTATCAAAAGCTTTATTACTAAATTCGAATGTCATATTTTAGGTTGAAGATATTATAATGAAATATTTATCTTTCATCTGTTTTTAGAATTACACAAAAAACTAAACGTTGTCGTTGGCGTGGTAAAAGAAACCATAATTTCTGGGTTGTGTGGTGGATTAAAGAAATAAAAATAAATGTGTTTTAGTTAACAAAGTAAACATTTACGTCAGACTTTAACGATGTTTTTATTGCCAAACTGATGTGTTTCAGTTAAATGTTGGATAGTCAGGGGCAGAAGCAATGCAAAGTACATTGACAGATTTGAAATACAAGAAATATCTAATTCGACACAAACGTCACCACTTCCCAGGACTCGGAATATTAACGTAATGAAAGGTCGTGCTAACCAGATAATCAGTGACTTTGAATAATTAATAATCGTAAGTTAAATCATATGTGCGCACACATTATGTCATCATTCTGCTTTACATATCTTCCACTTATGTAATACAAATTGTTATTCATGTAGCAATAACGATTAATTATGTCCACACGAAAATTAGTAACGATATTGCTACTTCAAAGTTATTGATATTTTTTCAAAATACTTAGTCATTTTTTTATTTCGTTAACCGTCCGTCCCTGGCCCTCGATAGCTGAAGTTAACTGCAATATCACTAATGTCACGTGAATTACTTTCTTTTTTCAATAGTTAAATCACTTTACACATTCATACTTCTCTCTTTTGATTTCGTCGCTATTCGTTCACATGCGTAAGAAGGATGCGAAAAGAATATGTTAAAATATGTACTCTGAAATTAGTATTTGCACCGTTCTGTGTTTGGGCATCATAAAGCATTTTGATTGGACACGATTCAATTCGCATTGTAATTACAAAACGTAATGAACAGAGACCCAACAAGTGATCGATTTATTGTTTAATTAGGGCTGCGCTCATTTCAGCGACATAATGCAACGAATGACAGGTAACCTGGTATAAGGTCTAACTGTAAAATAGTGCAAAACTTGGTAGCATTGGTTTAACGAATTTAGGTTACAATATTTCTCTAATAGAGCGTGCAATATGTACTAATTATCGGCTAAAATATTTTCAAATCTTATATATGCACTTTAATATGGACTAATTAAGGAAGTATAAAACACCAACATCAAATTAGTTCAACCCTTGTTGCAGTATTTATATTGGTTCATTACTAATTTAGAATTTTTTTTGGTTTATAGTTTACAAAAGAGCACATGCATCAAAACGTTTCGTTAGCGAATTACAGATACAAACGGTATCCTTTTAAATTCTGGAAAATGTAGATTATCTGGTTCCAAACCTTCCTTCATATTTTATTAAGCAGTAAGTAGTAAAAAAACGTATTCCAATAAATGTAGCTCAAGTCATAGACAGGTAACTGTAGTAGAAAACTGTACTTACTGTTAAAGTGACAGAAAATGAGATAAATATTCAAGACAAGAATTGAAACTTACTGTTACTGTACAAACAAAAAATTACATTAGCTTCGCCCAATAAAAAGAGATGTTGTTTGAACTCTTATATTTTCATATACGGTAATAAAACATACAGGAATTTACTTGCCCTATATAATGTAGTTGGAACTCTTACATTGCCATATACGGTAATAAAACATACAGGAATTTACTTGCCCTATATTATGTAGTAGGAACTCTTACATTGTCATATACGGTAATAAAACATACAGGAATTTACTTGCCCTATATAATGTAGTAGGAACTCTTACATTGCCATGTACGGTAATAAAACATACAGGAATTTACTTGCCCTATATAATGTAGTTGGAACTCTTACATTGCCATATACGGTAATAAAACATACAGGAATTTACTTGCCCTATATAATGTACTAGGAACTCTTACATTGCCATGTACGGTAATAAAACATACAGGAATTTACTTGCCCTATATAATGTAGTAGGAACTCTTACATTGCCATGTACGGTAATAAAACATACAGGAATTTACTTGCCCTATATAATGTAGTAGGAACTCTTACATTGCCATATACGGTAATAAAACATACAGGAATTTGCTTGCCCTATATAATGTAGTAGGAACTCTTACATTACCATATACGGTAATAAAACATACAGGAATTTGCTTGCCCTATATAATGTAGTAGGAACTCTTACATTGCCATATACGGTAATAAAACATACAGGAATTTGCTTGCCCTATATAATGTAGTAGGAACTCTTACATTGCCATATAAGGTAATAAAACATACAGGAATTTGCTTGCCCTATATAATGTACTAGGAACTCTTAAATTGCCATAAACGGTAATAAAACATACAGGAATTTGCTTGCCCTATATAATGTAGTAGGAACCCTTACATTGCCATATACGGTAATAAAACATACAGGAATTTGCTTGCCCTATATAATGTAGTAGGAACTCTTACATTGCCATATACGGTAATAAAACATACAGGAATTTGCTTGCCCTATATAATGTAGTAGGAACTCTTACATTGCCATATACGGTAATAAAACATACAGGAATTTGCTTGCCCTATATAATGTAGTAGGAACCCTTACATTGCCATATACGGTAATAAAACATACAGGAATTTGCTTGCCCTATATAATGTAGTAGGAACACTTACATTGCCATATACGGTAATAAAACATACAGGAATTTGCTTGCCCTATATAATGTAGTAGGAACTCTTACATTGCCATATACGGTAATAAAACATACAGGAATTTGCTTGCCCTATATAATGTAGTAGGAACTCTTACATTGCCATATACGGTAATAAAACATACAGGAATTTGCTTGCCCTATATAATGTAGTAGGAACTCTTACATTGCCATATACGGTAATAAAACATACAGGAATTTACTTGCCCTATATAATGTAGTAGGAACTCTTACATTGCCATATACGGTAATAAAACATACAGGAATTTACTTGCCCTATATAATGTAGTAGGAACTCTTACATTGCCATATACGGTAATAAAACATACAGGAATTTACTTGCCCTATAAAATGTAGTAGGAACTCTTACATTGCCATATACGGTAATAAAACATACTGGAATTTACTTGCCCTATATAATGTAGTAGGAACTCTTACATTGCCATAAACGGTAATAAAACATACAGGAATTTACTTGCCCTATATAATGTAGTAGGAACGCTTACATTGCCATATACGGTAATAAAACATACAGGAATTTACTTGCCCTATATAATGTAGTAGGAACTCTTACATTGCCATATACGGTAATAAAACATACAGGAATTTACTTGCCCTATATAATGTAGTAGGAACTCTTACATTGCCATATACGGTAATAAAACATACAGGAATTTGCTTGCCCTATATAATGTAGTAGGAACTCTTACATTGCCATATACGGTAATAAAACATACAGGAATTTGCTTGCCCTATATAATGTAGTAGGAACTCTTACATTGCCATATACGGTAATAAAACATACAGGAATTTGCTTGCCCTATATAATGTAGTAGGAACTCTTACATTGCCATATACGGTAATAAAACATACAGGAATTTACTTGCCCTATATAATGTAGTAGGAACTCTTACATTGCCATATACGGTAATAAAACATACAGGAATTTACTTGCCCTATATAATGTAGTAGGAACTCTTACATTGCCATATACGGTAATAAAACATACAGGAATTTACTTGCCCTATATAATGTAGTACGAACTCTTACATTGCCATATACGGTAATAAAACATACAGGAATTTACTTGCCCTATATAATGTAGTAGGAACTCTTACATTGCCATATACGGTAATAAAACATACAGGAATTTACTTGCCCTATATAATGTAGTAGGAACTCCTACATTGCCATATACGGTAATAAAACATACAGGAATTTACTTGCCCTATATAATGTAGTAAGAACTCTTACATTGCCATAAACGGTAATGAAATATACAGGAAAATACTTGCCCTATATACTGTGGTAGGAACTCTTACATTGCCATATACGGTAATAAAATAAACAGAAAAATACTTGCCCTATATACTGTGGTAGGAACTCTTACATTGCCATATACGGTAATGAAATATACAGGAAAGCAATTGCCCTATATACTGTGGAAGGAACTCTTACATTGCCATATACGGTAATAAAACATACAGGAATTTGCTTGCCCTATATAATGTAGTAGGAACTCTTACATTGCCATATACGGTAATAAAACATACAGGAATTTGCTTGCCCTATATAATGTAGTAGGAACTCTTACATTGCCATATACGGTAATAAAACATACAGGAATTTACTTGCCCTATATAATGTTGTAGGAACTCTTACATTGCCATATACGGTAATAAAACATACAGGAATTTACTTGCCCTATATAATGTAGTAGGAACGCTTACATTGCCATATACGGTAATAAAACATACAGGAATTTACTTGCCCTATATAATGTAGTAGGAACTCTTACATTGCCATATACGGTAATAAAACATACAGGAATTTACTTGCCCTATATAATGTAGTAGGAATTCTTACATTGCCATATACGGTAATAAAACATACAGGAATTTACTTGCCCTATATAATGTAGTAGGAACTCTTACATTGCCATATACGGTAATAAAACATACAGGAATTTACTTGCCCTATATAATGTAGTAGGAACTCTTACATTGCCATATACGGTAATAAAACATACAGGAAAGCACTTGCCCTATATACTGTGGTAGGAACTCTTACATTGCCATATACGGTAAAAAAATAAACAGGAAAATACTTGCCCTATATAATGTAGTAGGAACTCTTACATTGCCATATACGGTAATAAAACATACAGAAATTTGCTTGCCCTAAATAATGTAGTAGAAACTCTTACATTGCCATATACGGTAATAAAACATAGAGGAATTTGCTTGCCCTATATAATGTAGTAGGAACTCTTACATTGCCATATACGGTAATAAAACATACAGGAATTTACTTGCCCTATATAATGTAGTAAGAACTCTTACATTGCCATAAACGGTAATGAAATATACAGGAAAATACTTGCCCTATATACTGTGGTAGGAACTCTTACATTGCCATATACGGTAATAAAATAAACAGAAAAATACTTGCCCTATATACTGTGGTAGGAACTCTTACATTGCCATATACGGTAATGAAATATACAGGAAAGCAATTGCCCTATATACTGTGGAAGGAACTCTTACATTGCCATATACGGTAATAAAACATACAGGAATTTGCTTGCCCTATATAATGTAGTAGGAACTCTTACATTGCCATATACGGTAATAAAACATACAGGAATTTGCTTGCCCTATATAATGTAGTAGGAACTCTTACATTGCCATATACGGTAATAAAACATACAGGAATTTACTTGCCCTATATAATGTTGTAGGAACTCTTACATTGCCATATACGGTAATAAAACATACAGGAATTTACTTGCCCTATATAATGTAGTAGGAACGCTTACATTGCCATATACGGTAATAAAACATACAGGAATTTACTTGCCCTATATAATGTAGTAGGAACTCTTACATTGCCATATACGGTAATAAAACATACAGGAATTTACTTGCCCTATATAATGTAGTAGGAATTCTTACATTGCCATATACGGTAATAAAACATACAGGAATTTACTTGCCCTATATAATGTAGTAGGAACTCTTACATTGCCATATACGGTAATAAAACATACAGGAATTTACTTGCCCTATATAATGTAGTAGGAACTCTTACATTGCCATATACGGTAATAAAACATACAGGAAAGCACTTGCCCTATATACTGTGGTAGGAACTCTTACATTGCCATATACGGTAAAAAAATAAACAGGAAAATACTTGCCCTATATAATGTAGTAGGAACTCTTACATTGCCATATACGGTAATAAAACATACAGGAATTTGCTTGCCCTAAATAATGTAGTAGAAACTCTTACATTGCCATATACGGTAATAAAACATAGAGGAATTTGCTTGCCCTATATAATGTAGTAGGAACTCTTACATTGCCATATACGGTAATAAAACATACAGGAATTTACTTGCCCTATATAATGTAGTATTAACTCTTACATTGCCATATACGGTAATAAAACATACAGGAATTTACTTGCCCTATATAATGTAGTAGGAACACTTACATTGCCATATACGGTAATAAAACATACAGGAATTTACTTGCCCTATATAATGTAGTAGGAACTCCTACATTGCCATATACGGTAATAAAACATACAGGAATTTACTTGCCCTATATAATGTAGTAAGAACTCTTACATTGCCATAAACGGTAATGAAATATACAGGAAAATACTTGCCCTATATACTGTGGTAGGAACTCTTACATTGCCATATACGGTAATAAAATAAAAAGACAAATACATGCCCTATATACTGTGGTAGGAACTCTTACATTGCCATATACGGTAATGAAATATACAGGAAAGCACTTGCCCTATATACTGTGGTAGGAACTCTTACATTGCCATATACGGTAATAAAACATACAGGATATTGCTTGCCCTATATAATGTAGTAGGAACTCTTATATTACTATATACGTTAATAAAACATACAGGAATTTGCTTGCCCTATATAATGTAGTAGGAACTCTTACATTGCCATATACGGTAATAAAACATACAGGAATTTGCTTGCCCTATATAATGTAGTAGGAACTCTTACATTGCCATATACGGTAATAAAACATACAGGAATTTACTTGCCCTATATAATGTAGTAGGAACTCTTACATTGCCATATACGGTAATAAAACATACAGGAATTTACTTGCCCTATATAATGTAGTAGGAACTCCTACATTGCCATATACGGTAATAAAACATACAGGAATTTACTTGCCCTATATAATGTAGTAGGAACTCTTACATTGCCATATACGGTAATAAAACATACAGGAATTTGCTTGCCTTAAATAATGTAGTAGAAACTCTTACATTGCCATATACGGTAATAAAACATAGAGGAATTTGCTTGCCCTATATAATGTAGTAGGAACTCTTACATTGCCATATACGGTAATAAAACATACAGGAATTTACTTGCCCTATATAATGTAGTAGGAACTCTTATATTGCTATATACGTTAATAAAACATACAGGAATTTGCTTGCCCTATATAATGTAGTAGGAATTCTTACATTGCCATATACGGTAATAAAACATACAGGAATTTGCTTGCCCTATATAATGTAGTAGGAACTCTTACATTGCCATATACGGTAATAAAACATACAGGAATTTACTTGCCCTATATAATGTAGTAGGAACTCTTACATTGCCATATACGGTAATAAAACATACAGGAAAGCACTTGCCCTATATACTGTGGTAGGAACTCTTACATTGCCATATACGGTAAAAAAATAAACAGGAAAATACTTGCCCTATATAATGTAGTAGGAACTCTTACATTGCCATATACGGTAATAAAACATGCAGGAATTTGCTTGCCCTAAATAATGTAGTAGAAACTCTTACATTGCCATATACGGTAATAAAACATAGAGGAATTTGCTTGCCCTATATAATGTAGTAGGAACTCTTACATTGCCATATACGGTAATAAAACATACAGGAATTTACTTGCCCTATATAATGTAGTATTAACTCTTACATTGCCATATACGGTAATAAAACATACAGGAATTTACTTGCCCTATATAATGTAGTAGGAATTCTTACATTGCCATATACGGTAATAAAACATACAGGAATTTACTTGCCCTATATAATGTAGTAGGAACTCCTACATTGCCATATACGGTAATAAAACATACAGGAATTTACTTGCCCTATATAATGTAGTAAGAACTCTTACATTGCCATATACGGTAATAAAACATACAGGAAAGCACTTGCCCTATATACTGTGGTAGGAACTCTTACATTGCCATATACGGTAAAAAAATAAACAGGAAAATACTTGCCCTATATAATGTAGTAGGAACTCTTACATTGCCATATACGGTAATAAAACATACAGGAATTTGCTTGCCTTAAATAATGTAGTAGAAACTCTTACATTGCCATATACGGTAATAAAACATAGAGGAATTTGCTTGCCCTATATAATGTAGTAGGAACTCTTACATTGCCATATACGGTAATAAAACATACAGGAATTTGCTTGCCCTATATAATGTAGTAGGAACTTGCAGCGGCCAGAATGTCCGATGCAAAGAATCTGGGTAATTGTACAGAATACCAGAATCAAACCTAACCGGGTTAAATAATTGACTAAATTTATATATAAAAATTTTAAAACATTATAATAATAATAATATTAAAACTAGGGTAAATAATAGTAAAATGAAGAAAATTAGAAATAACTTTAGACTTAAAAAACATAAATTATAAGCAATAAGAAAAATTATCACTTCAAAGTGGATAGCCTAAATTATGTAAACAAAAAAAGACGGTAATTGTGTAGTATAACAAACTAGGCCTAGATGCCGGCTATTAAAATAATTGTACTTAAAAATAATCAGGAATAAAGAATGTAAATTAAGATGTGAGGAAAGTAAATTAGGCCTAGCTAGGGAAAATAGTATTTATGTAAAAGTAAAGATTAAATGTTAAAGTGTAATAGCCTAAGAAATTAGGTTATAATAGAAGAAGTCATATTTGATTTCGGAAAAATCCGCTTAGGGCATTGATTATAAATCTTGTCACTACGAAACGAAAGCGCTACAGTCGAACTTTGGATTAAGAATGTTAAAAAGTTAATTAAATTAAATGAGAAGAAATAAAGTCAAATATGTTATTAAATAAAAGGTAAAAATGCAAAGGACACATCAGAATACAGAAACGCCTTTTATAAAAAGGGAAACTAATCTTAGTTCAGAATTTCCGAACAAACAAAGTCAATTGCCATGGCAACGGCTTTCTGATTGGTCAAAAGTTGAAAAATGGATACTGGGACGTGGGAAGTTTGAAATTGGAGAAGACGGGCCTCACAAAAGGCACGCTATCCAGAATCAGAATGCATTAGGCTCTCAAAGCGAGCAGACGTGTTGTTGTACCATGCGATCAAGACAAGAAAAAATGTGCTAAAAACAGAGTAAAAAGTGCTACGATGTGATCAGGGGAAGGAAGATATATATGAGCAAGGGCTCATATATACCCAGAACAAAATTTCGACCACCAAAATGCAAAATTAAAGAAAATAAGAAGATTGACCGAAATTATGGAGAGACGCCTACCTACCAAGACCCTGGAAGCTGTAACAGGACCGACAGATGACAACATTAATGAAGATAAAAAGATTTCTACAGTACAAGGTTATATAATCAATTTAATTATTCTTTTTTAAATAACATTTTACTTCAAATTATATTAACTTAATTTCAAAATTAAATAAGATGGGAATAACCTAAGGGACTGATTAGTCAACTCTCTTAGGTTACCCAAATTTAAGTAATAAAGATTCAAAATTGACTTTCCATTCCCATCGCTGTGGGAATGTATGGATTAAGTATAAAGATGTATATCTTATATGGCTTTTTCTAAGTGAATTTATAATGAATAACTTCCAAAGAAGTTAATTGTTCAAGGCCTAGCCTAAAGGCATTACATAGTAATATTAAGTGTTTGAAAAAGAATCAGATTTTAAAATATGTTAAATTTAACTCTACTAATCAAAATTATATACAAAATTAATTATGGTAACTTTGATAATTTAAATTATATGTAAAATTAATGATAATAAGAAAATTTAAAAACAGAAGGAGATAATAATGTTTAGTTAAATGGCAAGTTGTATGAAATTTTGAAAAAATAATTAGTCAAGAAAATCCTGTGAAATTAAATAAAAACAATAATAATTAATTTGAACCTTGGAACAAATAAATAAAAATGTATATTTTCCAATTAGCTGTGTTTTCATTCTAGATAAGATAAGTTCACTAGGTATCCAGGTATAGTCTTTAAATCACAAGTGTCTCTCAAAGATTCCACTACCCGAAAAGGAGCTTGAACAGGGCTTATCGGAGGCTAATTGGTTTTATCAAAAATTCAGGGGTTGGTTCCTCTGAGAGGTTTATTCCTTGAGGCACAGGTCTATGAAATTAGGTTCGTAGTCAATGGATAAACCATTACTTTCTTACTGACTTAGCAATTGAGGAAGAGAAATAAACAACGGCAAAGGTTATAAAAAGTAAGTCGGTAAGAAAAGTATGGCGCCCAACGTTTGAGGCTCGATGCTTACATTGTAACATCGGGTCAACATCAAATAGAGACAGATTTAAATCGACTAAGGAGCCTAGTGAAATAAAATTAATTAAATAGAATTCAATTAAAATTGTAAAAAATAATAGGAATCATAAAATGAAAGAAGTTCTTTAAATTAAATAAGAGTTAATTATAATAAAAATGAAATTAAAAAGAACTTAGAATAAATAATAATAATTAAAAGGAAATAATTAAGTAAAATAAAATTCAGTAGGCGTCGGTAGGGCATAATATAAATAATAATGTTAGTTATTAATGAAAGTAAATAGAATACATAGGCGTTAGATAGACAAGGTCAAGGGAACACTGAACCGGATCACATCGAGCACAATTCTAAACGAATATTTAATTAAATACTCAGTATATAGTAAAAATATAGAAGTAGGAGAAGTTAGTAAGGGAATAAAAGGATAGTTAAATACGAGACTTTAAGATGGCGACAAGACAGAGAAAAGACACAGAACCATCTGAAATGATGAAGTTTTTTAAAAAAATGATGGAGGAACAAAAACAGGAGAGATTAAAGGAGATGGAGGAACAAAAACAGGAGAGATTAAAAGAGATGGAGGAACAAAAACAGGAAAGATTAAAAGAGATGGAAGAACAGAAACAAGGGAGAATAAAGGAACAAGAAGAATTAGTAAAAATGATAGAGGAACAAAGAAAGAAAGAAAGAGAGGAGGAAAAAGTAGAAAGAAAGAAAGAAAGAGAGGAGGATAAACAAGAAATTAAGAATCTTTGGGAAATCATGAATAAGAGGATAGAGGAAATAAATGAAGGAATTACAAGAAAGAATGAGGAAATGGGAAATAAAATCCAAGAAACTATAGAAAAGATGTATAACTTAGAGGTAACAGTCAGTGAAAATAAACAGACTGTAGAAACAGTTAAGGGAGAAGTCAAAAAAGTAGAAAGAAGGGTACAAGTAGTTGAGAATAAGATAAAGAATATGGGAGAAGGGATAAATATAGCTACCTTGTTTAAATCAAGGATGTTTGAGATGGGTGATAATGGAGACAAAAGCAAGAAGGAATTCTACGGTAGGGAAGATGAAGACCCTATTGATTTCATTAAACACCTAGAAGGTATAATGTCCGAAATTGATCCTGACATGGAGGAAAGACAAAAAAGGAAAATAATGGAGAGACATCTTAAAGGACCAGCACAAGAATGGTGGTTGGCCATGAATATGGAGGAGGAAAATTATGATGAAGTTAAGGAGAGATTCTTTAGCCACTTTTGGGGATCTCATGCACAAGAGAGAATTCGAGGAAGAATCGAAAATGGAAAATATGAATACCATCGAGGCACAAACAACATGGTAAATTATTTCTTAAAAATGGTGAACACGGCGAGACACCTAACCCCGCCATACAATCAGGCGGAGTTAATTATGAAGATTATGAAGCATTATGGGAACAGAATGTATATAGGATGTTCCGGGATGGCGGCTACCGACATAGAGGAGGCGGTAAAATACATCCGAAGGAACATGGAGCAGGAGGCTACCAGGAACCGGACTCAGCCTAGGACTGAGGAACGGGAACCTGAAAGGAGAGGGTTTACACACCAAACGAGAAACCCCGGATACAAGGGAAATTGGAGGCAAGAGCCTTACCCGGTAGAAGGGAGAGGAAACTGGAGACAGGGGCCCTACCAAAGAGAGGGACCAAGAAATAGGCCGCAAAATCAGTGGCAACAACAAAGGCCAGAGTACAGGCCACAAAACCAAACGGAAGAAGGCCCACAGACAAAAGAAAAGAGACCACAAAATCCAGGGCCAAGTGGTCAATCAAAAAACTAAATGAGAGGATCCCTAATGGTAGGAAGGAAAAGAGGAGACAACCATTAGAGATCCAACAACAAACAAAATATAGGAAATATTACCCGGAGAAACAGGGAACAGTAAATAAAGGAAAGGCGGAAGACCTAAAGAACAAAAATAAAAAAACAATACAACAGGAAAATAACAATGAAGTACACCAAAATCAAGAGCGTAGAGTTGGTGGACTATCTCTTGATATTCGTGCTGAATTGTTAGAAGAGGACAAGGAGATTGGCGAAGGTAACCAGAAGAAAGAAACATGCCCTGTAATTGACTGTGAGGTAGAAGGGCACTCTATAGAGGTAGAGATTGACACGGGTGCAGACGTGTCAGTCATTCAAGAAAAGGCTTACAACAACCTCAAGTTGCATGGGCTTAAGTTCCTGGAACTACCCATCAACAATGTGGGAGTTGTAACAGCCATTAAGACTGCACAAATAAAGGTTACCCGGCAATGCTTAATTCCCTTAACAATTAAAGGCATAAAAGTGGACTGCATCTTCATAGTGGTCTCCAAACTTCGGTCGGAGATGATTATGGGGTGCAACACACTGTATGACCTAAAGGCACGGATAAACATGGATAGACGCTTTGTGACATTCGAAATAGAAGGGGAAATGGTGTACCAGGACTTTAAAAGTAAAATACAAAAGATAGAGGAAAATGAAGAAGTCCGAAAAATATGCAAGATAACCCAGGAAAAAGAAGATGCATCAACAATAGGGCATCAAAGCAAAAAGGAGGGGTTAATGCGACAGTGCGAGAAGCAGGGGCACTGCCGAATGAATGAAGGAGGAAATGGACAAGAAACAAGTAAAGGGGAAATCTTAAATATAACGAACGAATATCAAAGAAAAATAAAAAATGAAACAGAGGAAAAATTAAACAAAAACAAAAAATTAAAAAACAAAAATGAAAATATAATAAATAAGGAAATAAATTTAAGACCTGAGGGAGTCAAAACAGGAGATAAAGAAACAAAGGACATGGAAAGAAGAGCTGCAGCTGAGATTAAGAGCAAACCAAAATATAAACAAGGTAAGGCCGAAATAGTGCCAAAAAGGGGAAATAATGTGAGTGGAAAAATAATAAATAAGAAAATAAATATAAATAAAAGTATAAACGTCGCGTCGAAACAATTAAAAGGGGGGAACAACGAGGTTAAAATGAATAACCAACAAGTAGCTCGGAAGCCCATGACTAAGACTTTAGATTCTGGAGAGATAACCCAAAGGAAAGAAATTGAAATTAAAGAAAGAAAAAAGAAAAACCCATTTACTAGTTCAAGAGTTCGAAAGTCAATTAAAATGAGAGCCAATCCAAATACGAGAAGAACCTTCATTTCATTACAAGTCAAAAACAGAAAAATAAAAGTTAGATTTAAGGAGAATAAGGGAAAGTTAAGAAATTGGAAAAGGAGAAAGAAGAAAAAGAAAGATAAAGATGGACGGATGATAAGAAAATATTTAAAGAATAAAGGATAATAAGGCAAGGTAAATAAAAAATGATCCATCAGTGACATAGGGAGTAACGGTTAAGTAATAAAAATAAAAATGTAAAATAAATCTAAGTAGTAGATTAAAGCAGTAACATAATCCAAATACATAGGACAAATAATATAAAATCAGTATTAAATGTGAAAGAAAAAGCCATATGTTAAATGAACGGGATTCATTGAATTTATTAAAGTAAAGGTTGTGTTAAACAACAATGAATGTGTAAAATAAGGATTACAATATACAATATTGTATAGTTAATATAAACTTGAAATAAGATTAAATTAAAAAGAATGTGACTAAGGACAGGAGTAATAAATGAGTAAATAGCATGTGAAGTGACTAATGTGACAATGATATATATGAGTGAAAGGGACAGGAGAGTAAATTGTGAACTTTAGTAAAATTAATTAAGTTATGAAAATGAATAGGAATAGTAGATTAATGAAAGGAATATGAAAATTTTAATATAAACTAGTATAAGTGTTAATGTTACTTTTCACAAATATGTTATTAATTATGTTTATCTGTTTCAAGGGAGAGAAGAACCAAAATTTTCATATATTTAAAAAGGGGGGAATTTTGCAGCGGCCAGAATGTCCGATGCAAAGAATCTGGGTAATTGTACAGAATACCAGAATCAAACCTAACCGGGTTAAATAATTGACTAAATTTATATATAAAAATTTTAAAACATTATAATAATAATAATATTAAAACTAGGGTAAATAATAGTAAAATGAAGAAAATTAGAAATAACTTTAGACTTAAAAAACATAAATTATAAGCAATAAGAAAAATTATCACTTCAAAGTGGATAGCCTAAATTATGTAAACAAAAAAAGACGGTAATTGTGTAGTATAACAAACTAGGCCTAGATGCCGGCTATTAAAATAATTGTACTTAAAAATAATCAGGAATAAAGAATGTAAATTAAGATGTGAGGAAAGTAAATTAGGCCTAGCTAGGGAAAATAGTATTTATGTAAAAGTAAAGATTAAATGTTAAAGTGTAATAGCCTAAGAAATTAGGTTATAATAGAAGAAGTCATATTTGATTTCGGAAAAATCCGCTTAGGGCATTGATTATAAATCTTGTCACTACGAAACGAAAGCGCTACAGTCGAACTTTGGATTAAGAATGTTAAAAAGTTAATTAAATTAAATGAGAAGAAATAAAGTCAAATATGTTATTAAATAAAAGGTAAAAATGCAAAGGACACATCAGAATACAGAAACGCCTTTTATAAAAAGGGAAACTAATCTTAGTTCAGAATTTTCGAACAAACAAAGTCAATTGCCATGGCAACGGCTTTCTGATTGGTCAAAAGTTGAAAAATGGATACTGGGACGTGGGAAGTTTGAAATTGGAGAAGACGGGCCTCACAAAAGGCACGCTATCCAGAATCAGAATGCATTAGGCTCTCAAAGCGAGCAGACGTGTTGTTGTACCATGCGATCAAGACAAGAAAAAATGTGCTAAAAACAGAGTAAAAAGTGCTACGATGTGATCAGGGGAAGGAAGATATATATGAGCAAGGGCTCATATATACCCAGAACAAAATTTCGACCACCAAAATGCAAAATTAAAGAAAATAAGAAGATTGACCGAAATTATGGAGAGACGCCTACCTACCAAGACCCTTGAAGCTGTAACAGGACCGACAGATGACAACATTAATGAAGATAAAAAGATTTCTACAGTACAAGGTTATATAATCAATTTAATTATTCTTTTTTAAATAACATTTTACTTCAAATTATATTAACTTAATTTCAAAATTAAATAAGATGGGAATAACCTAAGGGACTGATTAGTCAACTCTCTTAGGTTACCCAAATTTAAGTAATAAAGATTCAAAATTGACTTTCCATTCCCATCGCTGTGGGAATGTATGGATTAAGTATAAAGATGTATATCTTATATGGCTTTTTCTAAGTGAATTTATAATGAATAACTTCCAAAGAAGTTAATTGTTCAAGGCCTAGCCTAAAGGCATTACATAGTAATATTAAGTGTTTGAAAAAGAATCAGATTTTAAAATATGTTAAATTTAACTCTACTAATCAAAATTATATACAAAATTAATTATGGTAACTTTGATAATTTAAATTATATGTAAAATTAATGATAATAAGAAAATTTAAAAACAGAAGGAGATAATAATGTTTAGTTAAATGGCAAGTTGTATGAAATTTTGAAAAAATAATTAGTCAAGAAAATCCTGTGAAATTAAATAAAAACAATAATAATTAATTTGAACCTTGGAACAAATAAATAAAAATGTATATTTTCCAATTAGCTGTGTTTTCATTCTAGATAAGATAAGTTCACTAGGTATCCAGGTATAGTCTTTAAATCACAAGTGTCTCTCAAAGATTCCACTACCCGAAAAGGAGCTTGAACAGGGCTTATCGGAGGCTAATTGGTTTTATCAAAAATTCAGGGGTTGGTTCCTCTGAGAGGTTTATTCCTTGAGGCACAGGTCTATGAAATTAGGTTCGTAGTCAATGGATAAACCATTACTTTCTTACTGACTTAGCAATTGAGGAAGAGAAATAAACAACGGCAAAGGTTATAAAAAGTAAGTCGGTAAGAAACTCTTATATTGCTATATACGTTAATAAAACATACAGGAATTTGCTTGCCCTATATAATGTAGTAGGAACTCTTACATTGCCATATACGGTAATAAAACATACAGGAATTTGCTTGCCCTATATAATGTAGTAGGAACTCTTACATTGCCATATACGGTAATAAAACATACAGGAATTTACTTGCCCTATATAATGTAGTAGGAACTATTACATTGCCATATACGGTAATAAAATATACAGGAAAGCACTTGCCCTATATACTGTGGTAGGAACTCTTACATTGCCATATACGGTAAAAAAATAAACAGGAAAATACTTGCCCTATATAATGTAGTAGGAACTCTTACATTGCCATATACGGTAATAAAACATACAGGAATTTGCTTGCCCTAAATAATGTAGTAGAAACTCTTACATTGCCATATACGGTAATAAAACATAGAGGAATTTGCTTGCCCTATATAATGTAGTAGGAACTCTTACATTGCCATATACGGTAATAAAACATACAGGAATTTACTTGCCCTATATAATGTAGTATTAACTCTTACATTGCCATATACGGTAATAAAACATACAGGAATTTACTTGCCCTATATAATGTAGTAGGAACTCTTACATTGCCATATACGGTAATAAAACATACAGGAATTTGCTTGCCCTATATAATGTAGTAGAAACTCTTACATTGCCATATACGGTAATAAAATATAGAGGAATTTGCTTGCCCTATATAATGTAGTAGGAACTCTTACATTGCCATATACGGTAATAAAACATACAGGAATTTACTTGCCCTATATAATGTAGTAGGAACTCTTACATTGCCATAAACGGTAATGAAATATGCAGGAAAATACTTGCCCTATATACTGTGGTAGGAACTCTTACATTACCATATACGGTAATAAAATAAACAGAAAAATACTTGCCCTATATACTGTGGTAGGAACTCTTACATTGCCATATACGGTAATGAAATATACAGGAAAGCACTTGCCCTATATACTGTGGTAGGAACTTTCACATTGCCATATACGGTAATAAAATAAACAGGAAAATACTTGCCCTATATACTGTGGTAGGAACTCTTACATTGCCATATACGGTAATTAAACATACACGAATTTACTTGCTCTATATAATATAGTAGAAACTCTTACATTGCTATATACGGTAATGAAATATACAGAAAAATACTTGCCCTATATACTGTGGTAGGAACTCGTACATTGTCATATACGGAAATGATATATACAGGAAAATATTTGTCCTATATACTGTAGTAAGAACTCTTAGATTGTCATATACGGTAATGAAATATACAGAAAAATACTTGCCCTGTATACTGTAATATGAACTCTTACATTGTCATATACGGCAATGATATATACAGGAAAATATTTGTCCTATATACTGTAGTAAGAACTCTTACATTGTCATATACGGTAATGAAATATACAGAAAAATACTTGCCCTGTATACTGTAATATGAACTCTTACATTTTCATATACGGCAATGATATATACAGGAAAATATTTGTCCTATATACTGTAGTAAGAACTCTTAAATTGTCATATACGGTAATACAGAAAAATACTTGCCCTGTATACTGTAATATGAACTCTTACATTGTCATATACGGCAATGATATATACAGGAAAATATTTGTCCTATATACTGTAGTAAGAACTCTTACATTGTCATATACGGTAATGAAATAAACAGAAAAATACTTGCCCTATATACTGTGGTAGGAACTCGTACATTGTCATATACGGAAATGAAATATACAGGAATTTACTTGCTATATATACTGTAGTAAAAACTCTTAAATTGTCATATACGGTAATGAAATGTACAGAAAATTACTTGGCCTGTATACTGTAATATGAACTCTTACATTGTCATATACGGCAATGATATATACAGGAAAATATTTGTCCTATATACTGTAGTATGGACTCTTACTTTGTCATATACGGTAATCAAATATACAGAAAAATACTTGCCCTGTATACTGTAATATGAACTCTTGCATTGTCATATACGGCAATGATATATACTGGAAACTATTTGTCCTATATACTGTAGTAAGAACTCTAACATTGTCATATACAGTAATGAAATATACAGAAAAATACTTGCCCTGTATACTGTAATATGAACTCTTACATTGTCATATACGGCAATGATATATACAGGAAAATATTTGTCCTATATACTGTAGTAATACCTCTTAAATTGTCATATACGGTAATACAGAAAAATACTTGCTCTGTATACTGTAATATGAACTCTTACATTGTCATATACGGCAATGATATATACAGGAAACTATTTGTCCTATAAACTGTAGTAAGAACTCTTACATTGTCATATACAGTAATGAAATATACAGAAAAATACTTGCCCTGTATACTGTAATATGAACTCTTACATTGTCATATACGGCAATGATATATACAGGAAAATATTTGTCCTATATACTGTAGTAAGAACTCTTAAATTGTCATATACGGTAATACAGAAAAATACTTGTCCTGTATACTGTAATATGAACTCTTACATTGTCATATACGGCAATGATATATACAGGAAAATATTTGTCCTATATACTGTAGTAAGAACTCTTACATTGTCATATACGGCAATGATATATACAGGAAAATATTTGTCCTATATAATGTAGTACGAACTCTTACATTGTCATATACGGCAATGATATATACAGGAAAATATTTGTCCTATATAATGTAGTAAGAACTCTTACATTGTCATATACGGCAATGATATATACAGGAAAATATTTGTCCTATATAATGTAGTAAGAACTCTTACATTGTCATATACGGCAATGATATATACAGGAAAATATTTGTCCTATATAATGTAGTATGGACTCTTACTTTGTCATATACGGTAATGATATATACAGGAAAATATTTGTCCTATATAATGTAGTAAGAACTCTTACATTGTCATATACGGCAATGATATATACAGGAAAATATTTGTCCTATATAATGTAGTTGGAACTCTTACATTGTCATATACGGTAATGATATATACAGGAAAATATTTGTCCTATATAATGTAGTAAGAACTCTTACATTGTCATATACGGCAATGATATATACAAGAAAATATTTGTCCTATATAATGTAGTATGGACTTTTACTTTGTCATATACGGTAATGATATATACAGGAAAATATTTGTCCTATATAATGTAGTAAGAACTCTTACATTGTCATATACGGCAATGATATATACAGGAAAATATTTGTCCTATATATTGTAGTAAGAACTCTTACATTGTCATATACGGCAATGATATATACAGGAAAATATTTGTCCTATATAATGTAGTATGGACTCTTACTTTGTCATATACGGTAATGATATATACAGGAAAATATTTGTCCTATATAATGAAGTAAGAACTCTTACATTGTCATATACGGCAGTGATATATACAGGAAAATATTTGTCCTATATAATGTAGTAAGAACTCTTACATTGTCATATACGGCAATGATATATACAGGAAAATATTTGTCCTATATAATGTAGTAAGAACTCTTACATTGTCATATACGGCAATGATATATACAGGAAAATATTTGTCCTATATACTGTAGTAAGAACTCTTACATTGTCATATACGGTAATGAAATATACAGAAAAATACTTGCCCTGTATACTGTAATATGAACTCTTACATTGTCATATACGGCAATGATATATACAGGAAAATATTTGTCCTATATACTGTAGTAAGAACTCTTACATTGTCATATACGGCAATGATATATACAGGAAAATATTTGTCCTATATAATGTAGTATGGACTCTTACTTTGTCATATACGGTAATGATATATACAGGAAAATATTTGTCCTATATAATGAAGTAAGAACTCTTACATTGTCATATACGGCAGTGATATATACAGGAAAATATTTGTCCTATATAATGTAGTAAGAACTCTTACATTGTCATATACGGCAATGATATATACAGGAAAATATTTGTCCTATATAATGTAGTAAGAACTCTAACATTGTCATATACGGCAATGATATATACAGGAAAATATTTGTCCTATATACTGTAGTAAGAACTCTTACATTGTCATATACGGTAATGAAATATACAGAAAAATACTTGCCCTGTATACTGTAATATGAACTCTTACATTGTCATATACGGCAATGATATATACAGGAAAATATTTGTCCTATATACTGTAGTAAGAACTGTTAAATTGTCATATACGGTAATACAGAAAAATACTTGCCCTGTATACTGTAATATGAACTCTTACATTGTCATATACGGCAATGATATATACAGGAAAATATTTGTCCTATATACTGTAGTAAGAACTCTTACATTGTCATATACGGTAATGAAATAAACAGAAAAATACTTGCCCTATATACTGTGGTAGGAACTCGTACATTGTCATATACGGAAATGAAATATACAGGAATTTACTTGCTATATATACTGTAGTAAGAACTATTAAATTGTCATATACGGTAATGAAATGTACAGAAAATTACTTGCCCTGTATACTGTAATATGAACTCTTACATTGTCATATACGGCAATGATATATACAGGAAAATATTTGTCCTATATACTGTAGTATGGACTCTTACTTTGTCATATACGGTAATCAAATATACAGAAAAATACTTGCTCTGTATACTGTAATATGAACTCTTGCATTGTCATATACGGCAATGATATATACTGGAAACTATTTGTCCTATATACTGTAGTAAGAACTCTAACATTGTCATATACAGTAATGAAATATACAGAAAAATACTTGCCCTGTATACTGTAATATGAACTCTTACATTGTCATATACGGCAATGATATATACAGGAAAATATTTGTCCTATATACTGTAGTAAGAACTGTTAAATTGTCATATACGGTAATACAGAAAAATACTTGCCCTGTATACTGTAATATGAACTCTTACATTGTCATATACGGCAATGATATATACAGGAAAATATTTGTCCTATATACTGTAGTAAGAACTCTTACATTGTCATATACGGTAATGAAATAAACAGAAAAATACTTGCCCTATATACTGTGGTAGGAACTCGTACATTGTCATATACGGAAATGAAATATACAGGAATTTACTTGCTATATATACTGTAGTAAGAACTCTTAAATTGTCATATACGGTAATGAAATGTACAGAAAATTACTTGCCCTGTATACTGTAATATGAACTCTTACATTGTCATATACGGCAATGATATATACAGGAAAATATTTGTCCTATATACTGTAGTATGGACTCTTACTTTGTCATATACGGTAATCAAATATACAGAAAAATACTTGCTCTGTATACTGTAATATGAACTCTTGCATTGTCATATACGACAATGATATATACTGGAAACTATTTGTCCTATATACTGTAGTAAGAACTCTAACATTGTTATATACAGTAATGAAATATACAGAAAAATACTTGCCCTGTATACTGTAATATGAACTCTTACATTGTCATATACGGCAATGATATATACAGGAAAATATTTGTCCTATATACTGTAGTAAGAACTCTTAAATTGTCATATACGGTAATACAGAAAAATACTTGCTCTGTATACTGTAATATGAACTCTTACATTGTCATATACGGCAATGATATATACAGGAAACTATTTGTCCTATATACTGTAGTAAGAACTCTTACATTGTCATATACAGTAATGAAATATACAGAAAAATACTTGCCCTGTATACTGTAATATGAACTCTTACATTGTCATATACGGCAATGATATATACAGGAAAATATTTGTCCTATATACTGTAGTAAGAACTCTTAAATTGTCATATACGGTAATACAGAAAAATACTTGCCCTGTATACTGTAATATGAACTCTTACATTGTCATATACGGCAATGATATATACAGGAAAATATTTGTCCTATATACTGTAGTAGGAACTCTTAAATTGTCATATACGGTAATACAGAAAAATACTTGTCCTGTATACTGTAATATGAACTCTTACATTGTCATATACGGCAATGATATATACAGAAAAATATTTGTCCTATATACTGTAGTAAGAACTCTTACATTGTCATATACGGTAATGAAATATACAAAAAAATACTTGCCCTGTAAACTATAATATGAACTCTTACATTGTCATATACGGCAATGATATATACAGGAAAATATTTGTCCTATATACTGTAGTAAGAACTCTTACATTGTCATATACGGCAATGATATATACAGGAAAATATTTGTCCTATATAATGTAGTAGGAACTCTTACATTGTCATATACGGCAATGATATATACAGGAAAATATTTGTCCTATATAATGTAGTAAGAACTCTTACATTGTCATATACGTAATGATATATACAGGAAAATATTTGTCCTATATAATGTAGTATCGACTCTTACTTTGTCATATACGGTAATGATATATACAGGAAAATATTTGTCCTATATAATGTAGTAAGAACTCTTACATTGTCATATACGGCAATGATATATACAGGAAAATATTTGTCCTATATAATGTAGTATGGACTCTTACTTTGTCATATACGGCAATGATATATACAGGAAAATATTTGTCCTATATAATGTAGTAGGAACTCTTACATTGTCATATACGGCAATGATATATACAGGAAAATATTTGTCCTATATAATGTAGTAAGAACTCTTACATTGTCATATACGGTAATGATATATACAGGAAAATATTTGTCCTATATAATGTAGTATGGACTCTTACTTTGTCATATACGGTAATGATATATACAGGAAAATATTTGTCCTATATAATGTAGTAAGAACTCTTACATTGTCATATACGGCAATGATATATACAGGAAAATATTTGTCCTATATAATGTAGTATGGACTCTTACTTTGTCATATACGGTAATGATATATACAGGAAAATATTTGTCCTATATAATGTAGTAAGAACTCTTACATTGTCATATACGGCAATGATATATACAGGAAAATATTTGTCCTATATAATGTAGTATGGACTCTTACTTTGTCATATACGGTAATGATATATACAGGAAAATATTTGTCCTATATAATGTAGTAAGAACTCTTACATTGTCATATACGGCAATGATATATACAGGAAAATATTTGTCCTATATAATGTAGTTGGAACTCTTACATTGTCATATACGGTAATGATATATACAGGAAAATATTTGTCCTATATAATGTAGTAAGAACTCTTACATTGTCATATACGGCAATGATATATACAGGAAAATATTTGTCCTATATAATGTAGTATGGACTCTTACTTTGTCATATACGGTAATGATATATACAGGAAAATATTTGTCCTATATAATGTAGTAAGTACTCTTACATTGTCATATACGGCAATGATATATACAGGAAAATATTTGTCCTATATAATGTAGTAAGAACTCTTACATTGTCATATACGGCAATGATATATACAGGAAAATATTTGTCCTATATACTGTAGTAAGAACTCTTAAATTGTCATATACGGTAATACAGAAAAATACTTGCTCTGTATACTGTAATATGAACTCTTACATTGTCATATACGGCAATGATATATACAGGAAACTATTTGTGCTATATACTGTAGTAAGAACTCTTACATTGTCATATACAGTAATGAAATATACAGAAAAATACTTGCCCTGTATACTGTAATATGAACTCTTACATTGTCATATACGGCAATGATATTTACAGGAAAATATTTGTCCTATATACTGTAGTAAGAACTCTTAAATTGTCATATACGGTAATACAGAAAAATACTTGCCCTGTATACTGTAATATGAACTCTTACATTGTCATATACGGCAATGATATATACAGGAAAATATTTGTCCTATATACTGTAGTAAGAACTCTTAAATTGTCATATACGGTAATACAGAAAAATACTTGCCCTGTATACTGTAATATGAACTCTTACATTGTCATATACGGCAATGATATATACAGGAAAATATTTGTCCTATATACTGTAGTAAGAACTCTTAAATTGTCATATACGGTAATACAGAAAAATACTTGCCCTGTATACTGTAATATGAACTCTTACATTGTCATATACGGCAATGATATATACAGGAAAATATTTGTCCTATATACTGTAGTAAGAACTCTTAAATTGTCATATACGGTAATACAGAAAAATACTTGTCCTGTATACTGTAATATGAACTCTTACATTGTCATATACGGCAATGATATATACAGGAAAATATTTGTCCTATATACTGTAGTAAGAACTCTTACATTGTCATATACGGCAATGATATATACAGGGAAATATTTGTCCTATATAATGTAGTACGAACTCTTACATTGTCATATACGGCAATGATATATACAGGAAAATATTTGTCCTATATAATGTAGTATGGACTCTTACTTTGTCATATACGGTAATGATATATACAGGAAAATATTTGTCCTATATAATGTAGTAAGAACTCTTACATTGTCATATACGGCAATGATATATACAGGAAAATATTTGTCCTATATAATGTAGTATGGACTCTTACTTTGTCATATACGGTAATGATATATACAGGAAAATATTTGTCCTATATAATGTAGTAAGAACTCTTACATTGTCATATACGGCAATGATATATACAGGAAAATATTTGTCCTATATAATGTAGTATGGACTCTTACTTTGTCATATACGGTAATGATATATACAGGAAAATATTTGTCCTATATAATGTAGTAAGAACTCTTACATTGTCATATACGGCAATGATATATACAGGAAAATATTTGTCCTATATAATGTAGTTGGAACTCTTACATTGTCATATACGGTAATGATATATACAGGAAAATATTTGTCCTATATAATGTAGTAAGAACTCTTACATTGTCATATACGGCAATGATATATACAGGAAAATATTTGTCCTATATAATGTAGTTGGAACTCTTACATTGTCATATACGGTAATGATATATACAGGAAAATATTTGTCCTATATAATGTAGTAAGAACTCTTACATTGTCATATACGGCAATGATATATACAGGAAAATATTTGTCCTATATAATGTAGTATGGACTCTTACTTTGTCATATACGGTAATGATATATACAGGAAAATATTTGTCCTATATAATGTAGTAAGTACTCTTACATTGTCATATACGGCAATGATATATACAGGAAAATATTTGTCCTATATAATGTAGTAAGAACTCTTACATTGTCATATACGGCAATGATATATACAGGAAAATATTTGTCCTATATAATGTAGTATGGACTCTTACTTTGTCATATACGGTAATGATATATACAGGAAAATATTTGCCCTATATAATGTAGTAAGAACTCTTACATTGTCATATACGGCAATGATATATACAGGAAAATATTTCTCCTATATAATGTAGTAAGAACTCTTACATTGTCATATACGGCAATGATATATACAGGAAAATATTTGTCCTATATACTGTAGTAAGAACTCTTAAATTGTCATATACGGTAATACAGAAAAATACTTGCTCTGTATACTGTAATATGAACTCTTACATTGTCATATACGGCAATGATATATACAGGAAACTATTTGTCCTATATACTGTAGTAAGAACTCTTACATTGTCATATACAGTAATGAAATATACAGAAAAATACTTGCCCTGTATACTGTAATATGAACTCTTACATTGTCATATACGGCAATGATATATACAGGAAAATATTTGTCCTATATACTGTAGTAAGAACTCTTACATTGTCATATACGGTAATGAAATATACAAAAAAATACTTGCCCTGTATACTATAATATGAACTCTTACATTGTCATATACGGCAATGATAATTACAGGAAAATATTTGTCCTATATACTGTAGTAAGAACTCTTACATTGTCATATACGGCAATGATATATACAGGAAAATATTTGTCCTATATAATGTAGTAGGAACTCTTACATTGTCATATACGGCAATGATATATACAGGAAAATATTTGTTCTATATAATGTAGTTGGAACTCTTACATTGTCATATACGGTAATGATATATACAGGAAAATATTTGTCCTATATAATGTAGTAAGAACTCTTACATTGTCATATACGGCAATGATATATACGGGAAAATATTTGTCCTATATAATGTAGTATGGACTCTTACTTTGTCATATACGGTAATGATATATACAGGAAAATATTTGTCCTATATAATGTAGTAAGTACTCTTACATTGTCATATACGGCAATGATATATACAGGAAAATATTTGTCCTATATAATGTAGTAAGAACTCTTACATTGTCATATACGGCAATGATATATACAGGAAAATATTTGTCCTATATAATGTAGTAAGAACTCTTACATTGTCATATACGGCAATGATATATACAGGAAAATATTTGTCCTATATACTGTAGTAAGAACTCTTAAATTGTCATATACGGTAATACAGAAAAATACTTGCTCTGTATACTGTAATATGAACTCTTACATTGTCATATACGGCAATGATATATACAGGAAACTATTTGTCCTATATACTGTAGTAAGAACTCTTACATTGTCATATACAGTAATGAAATATACAGAAAAATACTTGCCCTGTATACTGTAATATGAACTCTTACATTGTCATATACGGCAATGATATATACAGGAAAATATTTGTCCTATATACTGTAGTAAGAACTCTTAAATTGTCATATACGGTAATACAGAAAAATACTTGTCCTGTATACTGTAATATGAACTCTTACATTGTCATATACGGCAATGATATATACAGGAAAATATTTGTCCTATATACTGTAGTAAGAACTCTTACATTGTCATATACGGTAATGTAATATACAAAAAAATACTTGCCCTGTATACTATAATATGAACTCTTACATTGTCATATACGGCAATGATATATACAGGAAAATATTTGTCCTATATACTGTAGTAAGAACTCTTACATTGTCATATACGGCAATGATATATACAGGAAAATATTTGTCCTATATAATGTAGTAGGAACTCTTACATTGTCATATACGGCAATGATATATACAGGAAAATATTTGTCCTATATAATGTAGTACGAACTCTTACATTGTCATATACGGCAATGATATATACAGGAAAATATTTGTCCTATATAATGTAGTATGGACTCTTACTTTGTCATATACGGTAATGATATATACAGGAAAATATTTGTCCTATATAATGTAGTAAGAACTCTTACATTGTCATATACGGCAATGATATATACAGGAAAATATTTGTCCTATATAATGTAGTATGGACTCTTACTTTGTCATATACGGTAATGATATATACAGGAAAATATTTGTCCTATATAATGTAGTAAGAACTCTTACATTGTCATATACGGCAATGATATATACAGGAAAATATTTGTCCTATATAATGTAGTATGGACTCTTACTTTGTCATATACGGTAATGATATATACAGGAAAATATTTGTCCTTTATAATGTAGTAAGAACTCTTACATTGTCATATACGGCAATGATATATACAGGAAAATATTTGACCTATATAATGTAGTTGGAACTCTTACATTGTCATATACGGTAATGATATATACAGGAAAATATTTGTCCTATATAATGTAGTAAGAACTCTTACATTGTCATATACGGCAATGATATATACAGGAAAATATTTGTCCTATATAATGTAGTATGGACTCTTACTTTGTCATATACGGTAATGATATAGATAGGAAAATATTTGTCCTATATAATGTAGTAAGTACTCTTACATTGTCATATACGGCAATGATATATACAGGAAAATATTTGTCCTATATAATGTAGTAAGAACTCTTACATTGTCATATACGGCAATGATATATACAGGAAAATATTTGTCCTATATAATGTAGTGTGGACTCTTACTTTGTCATATACGGTAATGATATATACAGGAAAATATATGTCCTATATAATGTAGTAAGAACTCTTACATTGTCATATACGGCAATGATATATACAGGAAAATATTTGTCCTATATAATGTAGTAAGAACTCTTACATTGTCATATACGGCAATGATATATACAGGAAAATATTTGTCCTATATAATGTAGTAAGAACTCTTACATTGTCATATACGGCAATGATATATACAGGAAAATATTTGTCCTATATAATGTAGTAAGAACTCTTACATTGTCATATACGGCAATGATATATACAGGAAAATATTTGTCCTATATAATGTAGTAAGAACTCTTACATTGTCATATACGGCAATGATATATACAGGAAAATATTTGTCCTATATAATGTAGTAAGAACTCTTACATTGTCATATACGGCAATGATATATACAGGAAAATATTTGTCCTATATAATGTAGTAAGAACTCTTACATTGTCATATTCGGCAATGATATATACAGGAAAATATTTGTCCTATATACTGTGGCAGGAACTCTTACATTGTCATATACGGCAATGATATATACAGGAAAATATTTGTCCTATATAATGTAGTATGGACTCTTACTTTGTCATATACGGCAATGATATATACAGGAAAATATTTGTCCTATATAATGTAGTATGGACTCTTACTTTGTTATATACGGTAATAACATATAGGAAATTGTTCGTCCTATATAAAAATATATAGAAAATGTCATTCAAAAATAACCTAAAAATAGTCTAATATTTAAACAGTCAAAGTGAAAACGAAAACAGGTGTTAGCATTGACTGCCATGGAAAAAAGAAAGAAAATTCGTACATCCCTAGATTGTTATATACTGTCGCTTGAATTCCTAATCGATGACGTCATGCTCTAACGATTAACTCGTAAGTGTGCTCCTTTTATATACTGTGCCATTAGAAGATCCTTCTGCATGATTTAACAAAATATATTTTCTCCAAAAATAGGAATTTGAGTTCTTAGATTCTGAGTTCTTATTCTGAAATTAATAATATCGTTTGAGTAAATTGTTATGAAACAATAAAATTGATGTAAAAAGGCCTATCTTATAGATTTAGGGTTAGGCTTGAATAGATTTAATAAATGGGTAATAAATATATATATATATATATATATATATATATATATATATATATATTTATATATATATAATTATATATATATATATATATATATATATATATATATATATATATATATATATATATATATATACACATATATATATATACATATATAATTATATATATATATATATACATATATATATATATATATATATATATATATATATATATATATATATATATATATAATTATATATATACATACATACATACATATATATATATATATATATATAATTATATATATACATACATACATACATATATATATATATATATATATATATATATATATATATATATATATAAATATCGCAATATGTTTTCTTGTGTATTAATAAAGAACAAAAGTCAAAATACAAATACAAGAATTATATTTGAATTTACAATTAATATTGTAAATTCAAATATAATTCTTGTATTTGTATTTTGACTTTTGTTCTTTATATATATATATATATATATATATATATATATATATATATCCACTTAAATAGATCACAAAAACATATTCTTAAAAAACAGAATTTCGAAAGCAAATACACCATAACCTTTAACTAGGTTTTTACTTTGAAACAGTTTTCTGAGCACAATAAAATAGGCTATAGTCCTCTTAAATTACAATTTTACAATTCCTTCTATTAGCTTACACTCTCCTGATAAATATCTTGAACAAATATTCAATCGTTAATAAAATATGCTTTTATTCATCCAAGTTCACATACATTTATTTTAATCTATTTTAGATGTCAATTGATGTCAATAAAGTTAAAAAAATGTTTATTCAACAATTAAATTATTCATTGGGGTCTATTGAGATTCTTCATGTTCAAATTCTAGTGCGCTTTGGCACTGCGCTAATTCTGAAATAAGAGTATATTAAAATATCTCCTCCCCCTCTGGTTATCTCGAAACCTCCATTGTACAAACTTAAACTGTTGCCATGGTTACCACAAAATATCATAAATAAGGTTAAAAATGAAAGAAAAGAATAAAATTAACATACAAACTGGAAATAAGCAAACAATGATAAACCTTTCCTTTCTTGACCTCAGTAGGAATTTACTTAAAATTTTGTTTTTATATTACTTATTAAAAAGGTTACTTAAAAAAAGGTTACAACCCCAACCTGTACAGTAAAATAACCAATAAATAATTAATCGTATTGTTGAAAATGTCATGGCGTGCAGTGCAAAGGCTTAAATTACACTGCTTTCAGTAAATCGTATCTTTGTACTAAATGTATAGTAATAAACATTCCGATATTGTTTTAAAATTCAATTTTTGAAACCATATTGGTATGTTCATTGAATATATAGAGGACAGAACATTTCCCAATTTTAAAAAGCTTTACAAGTTGAACCCATTTTTTAATTTTAATTTTTATTAAGAAACCCATGAAAAAAGATTTATGAGACTACAGCTAAAAGAAAATTAATTAGCCCTAGAGTGACGTACAAAATTACATATCAGGTTATTGAAGTTATTAGCTTTGTAAAAAATTTTTCTCTTAATAGAATTTAATTCATTATGTTATCTCATATATTTTCTTTCTAATACTGATATTCGTTACAAACCTTTTTTACCTAAAAAAACTTTTACTGCAAAAAGTATCCATTTACGAATTACACTCTTGGAATTTTTTGTCTATAATTATCTTTGAACTTGGATAAATTATGATTTGGCAAACTTAAACTTTATAAAAGGTTTACGGGGCCTATAATTATTATAAATTTACTTTATAAATTCGGCAAGTTATAGTTTTTTTTACGTTAAAAGGTCTTTGACTTAAAGTGGAATCAGCGTCTTTATTGTCATTAAAAGAGAAATGTTAACTGCTTTTAGAAAATAGCAGTCGCTTAGCTTCACTCATTCAATTAACCTAAGCAAAGCTCAGCCGCCTTTCCTATTACATTAATGTATTCTATGACCCTTGTAGCACTTTAGCAGCTCAAATGTCCTTATGTCTTAAGCTATAAAGGGTCCTTTAAAGCCATTCTGGCAACATTACCGGGCAGTTTAAAAAAGAAAATGGTTCTGAGAAATGCAGTATCTGAAAACGTTATTCTCTTTTGCCTTAGCGGTTCGCTTATGGTAATTTTATGGTTGTGTTGTTTAGGGTAAAGGCAGAGAAATATTTTTTATACATTTATGTTTAGATTAATTATCCACCTAATTCCTTGCCTTTGGGCAATTATTATTTATCGTTAGGAGAATTTACACATTTTTATAAATCTGAAACTCATTATTTTTTTTACTTATTTATCTACATTTAGTTATCTATAGGCGATGTCAATATTGGCAAATTATAAACTTGCTTTCTCTTCTTGGGAATCTTCAGAGGAATTTACTTCTAGACTAACTTGTAAGAGTTAGTATTGTAGTAATGTCTTGTGAAGATGTTTGCTTTGCAATCGAAATGTGCATCAGGACAACAATAAAAAGGTTTTGGGGTTTAAAAGGTTATACTTATTGTTAATTCAAAATTACTCCACAGTTGCTTAAAGTTATTAGAGTAAAAATGTAGTTCATTTAAAACAATAGTTATTCTAACCTAAAGTTTATCATACGTTTTTGAAATAAAAATCGTTATTTGCGTGAAATTACTTCGTAGCATTCATTCATTTAACAAAATAATACCACTCGAACAATTTGATACATCATTAAAAATATTCATAATATGCACCATGTTGTACAGTAAAAAGTACATTTCTAGTTTTTTAAAAATCTTTACCTATTTTTGTTTGATGGGTATAATGATTAGTAATGTTATAAAGACAGAAAAAATTATTAGTAAATTATTATTGTTTTAGGAATTAAATAACCATTAAAGCATTAAAATGTTTAAAGTAAAAGTTAACAGAATAAAAGACTTGCAGAAAATAAAATGGATAGATTAACTCAAAATTATATTATATAAAAATCCAAAACTACAAAGAAGAAACATTAAAAAATATTTTATATATGCTAATGACAGATCATAAATTAGATCGTAAACTGAGTGTCTAGGTCTACTACTTTGTTGTGTATGCAATTATCGGTGACGTGTCTGAAGTATTCTATAAAACTTCTCAGATGCCGTCAGTCTTGGAAAACAACTTTGTAAATTGAAAGGAACACATGTTTCGGCAAAGATCATAATCAAGATTGGGAAAATGTCACTCTTCCGATTCTTCACTCTCACAAACATACTTAAAAGCAATACCAGAATTCTTTTCTCTTGTGATTTATAGCAATCCAGTATACCCATTGGACGCTTCATTTAGCTCCAAGGGTGAATTCGAACATGTCTCTAATGTAGTCATACAATGCCCATTCACAAGCCCTTATAGGGCCACAATACTTGGTGTCTATAATCTCTAAATGTTCCTCGATTGTCGTGAACTGCGAACCCTCAGTGGTCGTAGACTCGGGTGATTCTTCGGTGATCGTAGATTCTGGTGGTTCTTGAATGGTTGTAAATTCTGGAGATTTTTCTCTGGGTGCGTTTTCTGTTCTTGTTAAAACTTCTGGTGGAATAGATCTCTTAACCCTTATAAAATGGCGATCATTGGCAGTTACACAATTTAGCAGCACCGAAAGGTAAAGGGGACGAGCAGGATCATGTCCTGAGTATACTTTAGTCCTGCCATTTCAATTAAACTAAAGTCTTATCTTACAGATATCAGCCAATATTTGATGCTGTGAGTGTTTTAAAAAAGCAAAATTGTCTGTGATCGGTCATTAGCCGAGTTTTTAACAGACATTAAATAAAAACATAAAAAAGTAAGAGTTAAACAAATGTCTTCATAGAAACACTGAATCTTTCCTAAAAATAGCATGAAACGTTTATTCATTATTTAAATTTATAACCCGATTTAGGAAGAGTATTACTTAAAAACAAAAATTCAACTAAAGTAAAATGTAACTAAACAATCTAGATGCGAACTTGGTCATTATTAAACAGCTACCAAGAGTGTATTTATAACACTAAAATGGAAACGGAAACAAGTATAAAGTACAATGTAACTAAACAGTCTAGTTCCCAGATAGCTTGCCTTAGCAACTGGGCGGGTCCACGGGTGGCGGATAGTGGAACGGCCTACAGATATGTAGGTTACTTGTGAATAAGGATTCCGGAAGGTTTCTGATAAAGCAGGCCCGGACCAAAGCAATGGTTCAAAGGTGAGGAATTATCCCTTCTCGTCAGTCAACCGGTTGGGTGTGGTAGAAATAACTGCTCTGACTGGGGACTGGGGTAGTTGGGAATTAAGTTCTCACAATGCTACTCTCCCCTCCCAGGTGAACCAAGGGCAATGCGGCTGTGATGTATGGGCGGGAAACTACCCTAACGACACAGTTGTAACAAAAGAGAGTAAAGCAGGCTATTCGCTCCATGAGCAACAGTTAATAATGTCCTGAACTTGGGGTGTGCTTCAAGGTCAGTGACTGAATACCCAATCCAAGGTGGAAGGCATCGTGCCGATGGATGAATGGCTGCAGGGTATAAAATGCAGTAGCACACGATCCCCTTGAGGAACCAGACAAAACCTCATTGTATGTTGTCTTGCCAGGGCAGTGGGGGTTCTGCTCTGGTTGACCGTTCTTTCCACCATACTTTTGAAGCTAATGGACCAAGTAAATACACAAATTGATGTTGAGTCTGCACAGACAGCGGGAGCCAATGAGACGGCAAACCGTGAGTCTGTAGCAGATGTGTCAACGGCAACCACCACTGGTATTGCGGGGGCGGCTACCAAGCTACCGACTGCAGAAACCAGTGAAATGGTTGTAGAGTTGAGCACGCTTTCTCTACGGAGAAAGGGTATGAGGGGAGCGGCCAGAAGAGATCAGGCGAGAGCAGCGGGAGGGCCAATAATCCTGAGCACACAACGCAGGGGAGGCCAAAACGGAGCCGAGCATGTTAACGTCCAGGGCTTGGATGTTGTGAGTGGTGAGGTGCAACAGGTGGGAAGCAATCAACCACGAGCACCAAGCCCCAGCACGTCCAAAAGGCCTAGGAGTTCGAATTCCAATCCCTCTCCAGTGGAGGGAGGAAAGAAGAAAGCTAAGCCCAAACCCTACAATGACAAAGAGCCGGAAAAGATCCAGAATGTGGTCAAAACCCAGAACTCTGAGATAGTTCAGGATAATTGGAAGGTGATTGTCAGGAAAAGCGAGGATGCAGGTCTTACCCTTATCCTGTATATAAGAGAGGGCTCCCTCAAGGCATTGCGGAGCAACAACCTGAGGGTGCACGTAGGGCTGAGGCAGGCCAAGTTCAAGGTGCTCTTTAGTCCTGGGGCTGCTTTGCGGACCCAGGCAACGGCTAAGTAAGCAGAACAATGGTCAAGTTTCTCCAAGTGAACCTACAGCACAGCAGGGCAGCTAGTGCTGTCGTGTGTAGGATGCTGGACAGGGGAGAGGTGGACTTGGTGCTCATCCAGGAGCCATGGGTTTCTGGAGGACGTATATGAGGGCTGGCGACATCTGGAGGTAAGTTATTGTATGATAAGAACTCCGGAGTTCCCAGGACGTGTATCCTGGTCAGGAGGGGGCTGAGTTGTTTTGTACTAACGGACTTCTGCTGCAGGGACTTAACAGCAGTGATGGTGGAGCTACGGGTGGAGGGGAGGATGAGGAGGCTGAACCTGGCCACGGCATATCTTCCCTTTGACTACGCGGGGGCTCTAACGACACAAGAGCTGAGGAGGCTGGTCGATCAATGCGGGGCTGTGGATGAGGAGCTGCTGGTGGGGATGGATGCTAACTCCCATCCCACTTCGTGGGGAAGTATAGGTACCAACACTAGAGGTGAGGAACGTTTAGCTTAACTTAGCTCTAAGAATCTACTAGTCTTAAATCAGGGGGAAGAGCCGACGTTTGTTACTAGGGCCAGACAGGAGGTCCTGGACATTACGGTGGCATCGAACCAGATGGCTAGGTATGTACTAAATTGGCATGTGTCGGATGAACCGTCATCTTCTGACCATAGACATATTAGGTATAATCTCTCTCTCAATCCAGCCATGCTTCGGCCAACCAGGGATCCAAGAAGAACAGACTGGGACTCCTACAGGAGGGATCTGGTTGTTCGGATTGAGGAGGCTGGATTGGAGTATGGTGGGAGAGGAGAGCTAGAAGACTCTGCCACACTGGTTGGCGAGGCTATAGTAAAGTCCTTTACTGATAACTGCCCTTTTAGGGAGGGGAGAAAAGTAGGGGATCCGTCATGTTGGAACAAGAAGCTAGCCAAACTTCGGAAGAACACCAGGAGACTCTTCAATAGAGCAAAAAAGAACGGAGAGTGGGACCAGTATAGGTAAACACTAACTGAATACAATAGGGCAATTAGAGTAGCACGCAGGAAGTCCTGGAAGGAGTTTTGTCACGAGATGACGAAACTCGGGAAGGGGCACGACTGCATAAAACGCTCTCTAAGGACCCAGTTAACCCTGTGGGGATGCTAAGTACCCCATTGGGAAATATAACAAAAACTGCAGGGGAAACTGTGGAAGAATTAATCAGAACACATTCCCTTGCAGCACTCTGAGGAAACTTGGGGGAGCAGACCCTGTACCAGTTGCCAAACCCTTCACAAGACGTGGTAAGAGGGAGGACTGGGAAGTGGCAAGGAGGATAGTAACTCCACAAAGAGTAAGATGGGCTATGGGCACATTTAAACCCTAAAAATCTCCAGGTCCAGATGGGATCTATCCTGTGCTGCTGCAGCAGGGAATGGACCTGCTGGTGCTGGTACTTACTAAATTATACAGGCTAAGTAGTGCTCTAGGGCATGTGCCTGCAGTCTGGAAATCTAGTAAGGTGGTCTTTATACCTAAGCCTACAGGTAACTAATCGGAAAAGAAAGGATACAGACCTATTACTCTCATGTCCTTTGTTCTTAAGGGACTTGAAAAACTGGTTAATAGGCATATTAGGGGGGGAGGTTCTTTGGCCATAAAACCAATCAGTATGCTTATCAACCGGGGAAGTCCTGCGAGGGAGCTCTCCACCAAGTGGTTGGTAGGATAGAGCAAATGATCGCTAAGAAAGGTTGTGCCATTGGTGCCTTCCTCGACATTGAAGGGACTTGTCCTTAGGGGAGAGGCGAGGCTGGCGGCATAGAGATTGCATAACCCGAACAACTGGGCTAATCTCCCAGATGTTTCGGGACATATGAGTATCGAGTGCGTGGTCAAAGAATCTGTCTTGGAGATGGGCAGTGACCACCTTACTCGGACGTTTGCACCTGACCAGGCCCACCAAACTATGATGGAATGGTCAGGGTCAGTAACATCGGGAGCTCAGATCTGGTACACAGATGGCTCCAAGATGGACTTCGGCACTGGAGCGGGGGTGTATTGTAAAATCCCAAGGGGAAAACTAGTTTTTTCCTAGGGGAGGCATACCTCTGTCTTTCAGGCCGAAATATATGCTATAAATGCCTGTCTGGGAGAGAAGGGAAATACATAGGACCCGGATTGCTATTTTCTCTGACAGTCCGGCAGCAATTAAGGCACTAAACGGACATGTGGTCACCTCGTCCATAGTCAGGGAGTACCTAAATGACCTAGAAGCTCTGGCAAGGCACAATCACATCAAGATAGGTTGGGTGCCAGGGCATAGGGGAGTATTTGGAAATGAAGCCGCAGATGCACTGGCCAGAGAGGGGTCTTCAACTCCCCTAATTAGACCGGAGCCGGCGGTAGGTATTTCCAAATCCATGGTCAAGATTGCAGTGCGAAGGTGGATGGCTGAAAGACACTGTGAGCACTGGGTCAGGGCTGAAGGAATGAGACACAGTAAGCTAACCCTTAGGAAACCTTCCTTGGGGCTGCAGGAGAGTCTCATCTATCTGTCTAGGCAGGAATTGAGGATAGCCACAGGTCTACTCACGGGACACTGTGACCTAAGGAAACATCTGCATAATACGGGTATCTTCAAAGATGAACCAGTGTGCAGATTATGCGGGCAAGAACTGGAGACCGCCACACACATCTTTTATAGATGTGAAGCACTTGCCGAGAGGCGCTTCAACCTCTTTGGTGATAGCACTGCTCTGGAAGAGGATGCTGAAGGTAAAACACTAGTCAGGAAACTTCTAAACCTGGTAAGAGGGAAGGGGCTCTTTGACTAGATCAGGGAGGTAAGTACAATATACCTAAGGTAGCGGTGCTTCGGGCAGTTTAAACCCGCTCCCAAGTTAATAATAAAAAAAAAAACAGTCTAGTTGAGAGCTTGGTCATTATTAAACAGCTACCAAGAGTGTATTTATAACACTAAAATGCAAACGGAAACAAGTATAAAGTACAATGTAACTAAACAATCTAGATGAGAGCTTGGTCATTATTAAACAGCTACCAAGAGTGTATTTATAACACTAAAATGCAAACGGAAACAAGTATAAAGTACAATGTAACTAAACAATCTAGATGAGAGCTTGGTCATTATTAAACAGCTACCAGGAGTGTATTTATAACACTAAAATGCAAACGGAAACAAGTATAAAGTACAATGTAACTAAACAATCTAGATGAGAGCTTGGTCATTATTAAACAGCTACCAAGAGTGTATTTATAACACTAAAATGCAAACGGAAACAAGTATAAAGTACAATGTAACTAAACAATCTAGATGAGAGCTTGGTCATTATTAAACAGCTACCAAGATTGTATTTATAACACTAAAATGCAAACGGAAACATATAAAGTACAATCAAACGGTTTTGCTATCTTTTACAGTGCTTTGCACAACTATAGATTACTAGAGATTCACAATTTAAGAGAGGTTTAATACAGCCATAGCCAGAGATAATGAAGATAAAAGACATAGGCTATTCTCATTACATCGTTATAATGCTTTTATTTAAAAGCCTAAGGTTCACATAAAATTTTATTATAACTTTAAATGATAACCACTGGTTTTATAACATACTAAAATTTATTTTATTACATACACTGTTCTTTAAATAAAAAATCGATGAAAGTAAAACTTCAGATAATTTGATTTGTAGGATAAAATCAAATGGGCATTAGGACATAGATATGGACATGGTATAAACATTTGAAAGTTTCCTTAACAAATACTTAAATTTTTATCAAATATTTATTTATTAAGGTATTTCTAACCTTTGCAATTGTAGCCTTAGATATTTACCGTATTTTATTGTTTTATAGAAATGGCATATGACTCACATATATTATAGAACAAACATAGCCTCAGTTTTATTATAATTTTTTTTAAACGTCACAGTTTATATGTTAAAATTAAAATTTTGTTATTAAATAGGTCGTAAGTAAATGTAGCTAATTATTAAACATACCTCAACTCATAAAAATGTTAGCATATTTGATAAATATATTCACCTGTTTATACATTAGAAAATAATACAATTTCCCTTAAACATACATTTTAACACACAACTAATGGTACATACAGAAACCAACATAACCTACAAGTAATAAAAATACATAGTTTAACCAAATAAATCTTTTTGCTGAATATAGGAAAGTGCAGTAAAAAAATATTTGAACGAAACCTTGAAACAACCTGGAAGTACAGTCGAGATTATTAGCAACAACCGACAAGTTTTGCTTTGAAGAATCTTCAGGACGAAATTATTTACAATCGGATTGTTACATACTTTCGTGTTTATCTCCAAGCGGTGGCTTCAAGTTCTACCGATACGCTTCATTTAGTTTTATATACGAAGAATAGTAAGAAAAAAGTGATATTTTCTCCTTCATTAAATTTACACTTTAGTTCTGGAAACAGCCAATAATTAACTTTTCATATCATACAGAAATAAAGAACTTATATATACGTTACAATGAAAATATTGGAGAGAACCCCAATACCACAAAAATAATCAAAAATAACAATGAAACAAGTTACTTAAGATTAAACCCTTATGTACATTTCGATGACCATGTCATCATCATCAGAGGGTCTTATTACAAAATTACAATCTAGCAAACAAGAAGTTACAAACTAGAACGATCATTCACATGATGATGATGACATGGTCATCGAAATGTACATAAGGGTTTATCTTAAGTAGCTTGTTTTTTTGTTATTTTGATTATTTTTGTGGTATTGGGGTTCTTTCCAATATTTTCATTGTATTATATTGTACCACTGTGCTCTTGATATTGTGTATTACATATACGTGTTATTGAACATCAATAGCATGTATAGCCTACATTGTAATAAACATTGTAACAGGTTTTCAACAACAACGAAAATTGTACACTAGGAATTATAAAAAACTCTAGAATCAAGTACAAAGTGAGTAAATTTATTTGATATGAAATATAAAAGAAGTTTTAAAATTATAACTTACATGAGTTGAACAACATTGGAAGGATATATTAAATAATATATTTTTAACCCATTTACAAATGAAATATTCAGTACAATCGACGAAACAAACTAAAATTATAAAAAATTGAAATTAAATTACTTGAAGAATGTGTTTCTCGATCAATACAAAGCAAACCGTGGTTGAAAATGATTAAACTCTCCGAAGCTTTTGTCAAGATTTTATTGTTTAATTTGTTATTATTTTATAAACAATAAAATCTTAACAAAAGTTTTATAGAGTTAAATATTTATCAACCCCAGTTTACTTTGTATTGATTAAGAGACACATTCTTCAAGTAATTTATTTTTAATTTCTTATAATTACAGTTGATTTAATCGGTTGTAGTGGATTTTTCAGTAATGGAATAAAAATATATTATTTAAAGTATCCTTCCAATGTTTTTGAAGTTATGTAAGTTATAATTTTATTAATTTTTAGCAAATAAATTTACTTACTTTGAACTTGATTCTAGAATTTTTATTAGTACGTTATGTATAATTTTCGTTAAACAATTATTAGAAGTTACAATTATTAGAAGTTACAATTATTAGAAGTTACAATTATTAGAAGTTACAATTATTAGAAGTTACAATTATTAGAAGTTACAATTATTAGAAGTTACAATTATTAGAAGTTACAATTATTAGAAGTTACAATTATTAGAAGTTACAATTATTAGAAGTTACAATTATTACAAGTTACAATTATTAGAAGTTACAATTATTACAAGTTACAATTATTACAAGTTACAATTATTAGAAGTTACAATTATTACAAGTTACAATTATTAGAAGTTACAATTATTAGAAGTTACAATTATTAGAAGTTACAATTATTAGAAGTTACAATTATTAGAAGTTACAATTATTAGAAGTTACAATTATTAGAAGTTACAATTATTAGAAGTTACAATTATTAGAAGTTTTTTTGTTAGTAAGTATTGTATGAAAATCTAACCTTTTAAATATTGGTTATTCCAGTTAGGGAACAGCCCTTAACAAAAATAGAAACCAAGAAGTTAACGAGTATTGTCATCATTAAATTGCAATCCTTCGTTGAAGATGTAATTATCATTGGAAGGAAATTCATTGTTCAAACGTTTCCATACAATGTAATTGAGAAATCCTTGAAGTTGTATTACACTTAAAATAAGAAGTTTTAATCAACTAACCTATTATTTAAATATTAAAACTGTTTTCTGCTAAAACGAGTAAGGAGTTGGAATAAAATTTCCTTTTATAATCTTTTCAGCACTATCCTACTACATCCTTGTATGTTAGGGTTGTTTCTAATTTCTTTCTATATTTGTTCCTAATTTATTTTCAATGAAATCCTACAACAAAGTATATAGTAATTCATCGTCTTAATTAAAAGTTTCTTCAGTCATATCACGATACTCTGTCCATTCCGTACTAAAAATACTCTTAGAGATTAGGGAGATAGACAGTTAGTCGAAAGGCACAGATTAAAAGTTTTAGATTGATATTTGTTCTAACATCATTAAATGGAAATCGTTCGTCGATAAATTGCTACAAAAGATAACAACATTTAGCTTAAATAGTAACGAAGTGACAGATTCGATCGTGGTCGAAGTGCCCTGAAAGAATGAACCAAATGCCAAACCAACTTAGTTTTTAATCTAAGCTGACCTTTAGCCTTGTTCACTTCCTTCCACAAAGAAAGTGTGATTTTAATAGATATATGAAAGTTAATTGCTCTATATTAAATACATTTTGCTAAAGGGGGGTTTACATGATGCCAATCGAAGAGACAGTTGTCGAGGTCAGTTGTCTTGGGCAAGCTGCGTAAATATTTAAGGCCAGTCCAATTGAATACCTTGTTCACACGGTTAAACTATTGCCACGGGCAGTTGGTGACGAAAAGTGGCTGAGTGCTTATCTGCCGTATCTCGTGACGAAGTGAAAGTAATGAGTGAGAATCTTTGTCAAGAATTTATCGCTGAGGCTTGCGAAGTGCTCGAGGAAGGATTAAATAAGAAGAGGGAGTGGACAGGCTTTTGCAAAGAGACAGTCAAGGAGCGTCATCACAACTGATAAAAGAAATACGAATGGAGGCCATTGGAATATAAAGCATGTTTAAGGACGAGTCCGGAAAGTTTTGACGAACTATTGCAACTTGTTGAAAGTAAAATATCTAATAAAGACACAATAATGAGGAAAGTACTGCCTCCTAAGTCAAAATTAGAAGTGACACTATCATTTCTTGCTACAGGAAATAGTTACAGCATTTCTCCCGAATGTACTGGAAGAACAAATGCAAACTGGCCCAAAACGAGAGATCTACTGCCGTACAACGTTCATACGGCGCACAATTGTCTTGATAGAGGGGGGGGGGGTCACTGCTTCCAGTCAATTGGTCTCTGTCTACTCCTGGAGACAATCGAATTTCAGGACAGCTGCCAGGACAGTTGGCTTACCAATTTTCCAGAGATGTTTACATGTAGCCAATAATTGCATGCCAGTAAGTTGTCCTCTGACAATTGTCTCCTCAACTGGCATCGTGTAAACCCAGCTTCACTATTGTTCAGATTCAGACAAGTATTTAAAAAGTTTATTTTTAAAAATCATCTCTAACACTTTATTCGATTGGTTTTAATTTCACGGAAAGGCTAATGTACAAATAATTATATTATACCAAGAAAAATGAGTGGACTTGGGTGATAAATTATTTAGTTCAAAATATGCAAATTTATGAGGCTATTTATAAGACTGAAGGGAGAGATTTCAAATAATATAGAGTTTAGAGTCCTTTTTATTGTAGTTGTTTATTTATGTTTTATGGCAAGTTAATAGTTTTCAATATAATAACTTTAATACTTTTGTTAAATTATTCAAGTTACAAACTAGTTTCATATTGCCAACCGATGATGCCTAGATAGTTTATAAATTTAGGCTTGCTTTCGTTTCACATCGTGTACAACTGCCTACTTTATACCACACGTAACAAAGCCTTGCCTTAGGCCTAATTAAAATAAGGGTCTTAATTAAACCCAAGCAACAGCGCGTATCAAGGTTTCCATGTAATATTGTCTTTGTGGCGAATGGAACAGGTAACGGTAAGATTAAATTATACGAGAATAGCGGGCAGGTTGTTACAAACGAAAAAATTGGTTTGTTATTGAAATGCCGTTAAATGCTAGACATACAAGCGTTCTTGCTTTAGGTGTTTCAAGATTTTGCCGAGAAGATTGATGATCCAATCACCCACAGATCGTTGTTCCCACACAGATGTTTTTAACATTCGGTCATCCATATGTTTAATCATTTAAATGTTATAGTGCTTGTGGTGGATAAGCTTTATCGATAAATCTGTATTTCTACGTCTACATACTACGAAACAGAATTACCGATAAGGTATAAGAATAAACCACTGCTAAAATAATTTTCATTTGAAATAAAACAAATTAATTTTAAGACATTAGTTTTAAACACACTGTTTTGACAATCGCATTAGCAAATAAATGAAAATAGTATATTCTGTATGTAGTATTCGTGTCTATCTACAAATTGGTCTACTAGTTTACACTTTCATATTTTATCACCGATAAATCTGTAAAAGCGTGCCTGTAGTAGAGCTTACCTTTTGGTCTAAATAAGAATTACTGTTATATGGATGTTTTCCATTTGTAACCTACACAGTAACTTCGCTCTTTGTTGTATAATGAAGTTCTCATTAGAATTTACTCTAATTAAGTGTCGGAAAAATAGGAAGGATTTTAAGAAATCTGATTCTGGAGTTTGATTAGGCTGTTCTTGGGAAACGATCTTATTGATCTATTTTGAGTGTATTTTCGGACGATAGGAGTACATGGAAAAGGAAATAGGCAAGATAAAAAGGGGATGAATTTTGGATATCCTGTATGTTAGAGATGGAAACATATGGAGTACAAATGAAAATAAGTTTTGAAAAAATCAAATGAAAACCTTTCTCCCTTATTAATAAAATATATAAAAAAGGTAATACACACCTAATATTTTAAAATCAATTATTTTAAAAGGCATTTACGTTAATCCCCACAATTATGGAAGATATAAGTACACTACTTAAGAAGATTGAAGATGGCAAGGTTATAAATAAAACATTTAAGCCATTTTGAGGCCTATATTAAATCTTCTAGAAGCTACAAACTTATTTCACAAAATACAAGTAAGCGAATTACTAACAGGTTGTTTCAAGTAATATACATTTCTATTTCAAATATTTAATGTACTTGCAATTAAAAAAACGTCGCATAACTTTATAGAACTGGCAATGAAAATAATATTTGTTAGCTAATTATCGTATTGGCCTCTGTAAAGATTTTAATTGTACGGAATGAGGAAAATAACACAAACAGTTACATTTCAAACGAATTTATTAGTTGTATTCAAATACATCATATTAAATAATTAACATTGAATATATTATGATTATAGACTATTAAAATTTATTTGTTATTTATATATACTACAAACAAAATGTTTTGTGTTTTATGTCGTTTAAATTTCATGTGTTGATATTTCTAACACTTGATGTCACAATAGTGTATACTTTCTGTGAATGCGTCTTTCTCATAACTGCAGGCATTGTTCGTACCCTTGGTCTTGCATTGACTTCCTTAAACGCTGTAAAACATGAATTACATAGATGAGTACAACTTTTGTCAATGTATTATAACATTCCATATTATAAATATAATTATTATATAAGGTAATTGAGTACTGTACTCACCTTGGCGTAGAATAAATTCCGAATTTTCGAAATTATTAATAGGAGAGAGAGTCTGTCATCTATTCTTGTTTCTCCTTATAACCCCAATCATGTTTCTAAGATATAACCTCTTTTCATTTCTTATTTCATCCTCTTCTGTAGAACCATATCGTTTCGACAAATTTGGTACCAGGATTTGCACACAAGAGCTGCACTCAACAATTATTTTCCTGGCAACAATCTAAAATAAAACAATATCAATGAATATGTGGTAAGAGGACAGATCAATTTGTATTTGACATTTCAAACAAAATAACTAACAACTCACTTCATTATCATAATCGATGCTGGTTATGGTAATAAAGAAAAATTATCAGTTTTTCAGAATTCAAATACAGGAACGTCTGAGCTAAAAAAAAAATGTCTGATTTGCCGTTTAAAATTCGATTAGATTACAAAATATTTCCGTTTTTCTCTGTAGCTCATACAAAAGCTATAACAGAAATTATACACTTTACCAAGTTGGAGATTGATTTTTTTGGGCGTGGTCTAAGACATTTAGCGAGTGAATATTTGTAATGTAAGTATTATTATAAGAATAGCTTTCAAAAAGTGGTCACAAAATGACAGTTGTATACCAACTGTGGTTTTGTGTATGCTACTAATTTGACTATGTGGACAGATTTAATTTGAACGTAAAGAGCCAAACAACACAAATTATTAAATTTTGAAGGACGTTTTTTGGAATTCGTTTATGTCACATTGAAACTACTAAGAATAAATAATAATGAAATAAAATTTTATTGTATTTATACAATAAATAATAATGAAATACAGTTTTATTGTATTTATACAATAAATAATAATGAAATACAATTTTATTGTGTTTATACATTAAATAATAATGAAATACAATTTTATTGTGTTTATACATTAAATAATAATGAAATACAATTTTATTGTGTTTATACATTAAATAATAATGAAATACAATTTTATTGTATTTATACATTAAATAATAACGGAATACAATTTTATTGTGTTTATACATTAAATAATAATGAAATACAATTTTATTGTATTTATACACTCAATAATAATGAAATATAATTTTATTGTGTTTATAAATTAAATAATAATGAAATACAATTTTATTGTGTTTATACATTAAATAATAATGGAATACAATTTTATTGTTTTTATACATTAAATAATAATGAAATACAATTTTATTGTGTTTATACAATAAATAATAATGAAATACAGTTTTATTGTATTTATACAATAAATAATAATGAAATACAATTTTATTGTGTTTATACATTAAATAATAATGAAATACAATTTTATTGTGTTTATACATTAAATAATAATGAAATACAATTTTATTGTGTTTTTTTACATTAAATAATAATGAAATACAATTTTATTGTGTTTATACATTAAATAATAATGAAATACAATTTTATTGTTTTTATACATTACAAACTAAATATCTTGAGCTATACATCGCATCCATTGTTTAATTTGAGATTCTTAAACTTACGTTGTAACTTCACTTCATGTAATGAATGTTCATATGTTAATCTTCTTCATAAAGCCATGATTTTTTCGACCACTCCGACTTAGAACGACTTCTGTGTGTCGATGGAACTGTGTTCCTAAGATACGCAAAGAAAAATTTATAGATTGAAATACCCCTTCAGGAAAGCTATTGTCACTTAAAACTTTATTTGTTAACAAAAAATCACTTAATCCATGTTAAAATTAGAAAGGCTAATTGCTTTACATAGGAAGGCTCTTCCAGTATGAAGAATGTCAATGGGGTTGTGCGAAAACTATGGATCGACAATTTACTCGAAACACATTGAAAACAAGCAGAAGAATGTGTATATAAAAGAAGAAGAATATAATATCTCCCATATCATGCATAAGGATCTTTTGGGATGTTAAAGGTTTTTCAGATAATATAATAGATTACGTTTTATATGACAAATGGCTGTTGCCCTCAATGTGTTCTTATTTTATGAAGTAATAACTCGATGGTAGTTTAAACCACGGAAAATGGTTTGAAATTAAACAGTTTTAATTTATCTCGCATATGTAAATATAATTTAGCATTTATGTTTATTTAAAGCGCACACACTTACATGTCTTTAAACTGTCCAAACCTGGTTTCGAGCAGTTACACATAAATGTTCTAGTTTCCAATCTGTTCACGATTGTTACTAACTTCATTATTTATCTCCGTATTTTGAAACCTGTTCACACTGTAACCTGGAGTGTCTAATTTGAGTTCTGCTACTAAAAAATTAATTTCGAAATATGCCGCTGTTTAAACATTCCTAAACGTGAATATTTTCAGGACTGGACATTGTAAGATAACTTTTTTTTATTGTTGATCCATAATAAAATTACTTATAGCTGATGTTTGATTGTTTCTGTCTTGATTGTCACAGTGATTTGTACACAAAACTCTCACCATATATAATCTCTCACCTGTTTAATCTAGTATCCGTGTTTCGCAGCCATTCGCACGTTAGGGTTGGTTACGAGGGGTCGTCGATTTGCATTTATATTGGTAGTAACTTTAGTTCACGGTTATTGAAGAGTAGTTGACTCCGTCCAATATTCATTAACATGTCACCTAATATTGGTCCAGTAACTACACAATCGGTTTGTGTAAAATTGAGAATTAAAAAGCTTTAAAACTTTATTTTTCCATTTGAATTAGTACTTAGGCATTCATTACATAGAAATGAGTATTGCTCTGTATTCTATTTAAATATATTGACCATCGTAAATGCGATGATCACAAGGTTAGAATTTGTGATATAATGAATACTCACTTGAGAACAAAATTTGTTTTAGTTAGTTTCACGCTATTATCATATTTTAAGACAAATTATACAGTCAATAACGAATGGGGGATCCCTAAATATTATTTTTTATAGTAGTACATGACACATTTTTAAAGATTTAAATGCTTTAATTGTTTACAAATTTAGAAACAAAAAACTTGACAATTTTACATAAATTTTACGGATTTTTAAAAATTCAAAATATTAAAGCAATGTATGTTTGAAATATACAAGCGTGAGTTGTCGATTTAACAGAAATTATCCGTCACTGATAGTGACATGTTGGTTGTGAAAAAGTATATGCCAATTAAGTAATTTTTTAAAATATATGATTTAATTCCAGGTATTTTGCTACTTGTGGGAGTAAATGACTCACCTATCATTGATGAATAATAAAAAGATAATAGATTGTATGAACTATTTCTAGGCCACAAATTGTCTGTTAATAGCAAATAAACGTAGATAAATCTAAAATATAGTTCTTGAAATTTGTAGTCCTTTACGTTCGGTGAATCTTAGTTAATTACTTAAACAATTGTTTATGACTGTTTGAACTTTAGATTTTCTAAATTTGTGAAAACTTACTGAGACAGAACGTTTTCGATCGTTATGTGGCGATCTTCCTCAGTGTCTTCTGCTTGGAGATGGGTTAAGCGGTGACGGTTTTAAAGGCAGATAAATTGCATACAAAACTAATAACAAGTTACAATACAAAATACAACACGACACCAACAACAAAGACAAACTACAAGCACCAGGCGTATAAAAACTGAACAGCGACAAATGTAACGAATTCTATATTGGACAAACAGATCGCCGCTTTAAACAAAGAGTAAAGGAACACAAACAGAACACCAACTCAGCATTTTTTAATCACATAAAAGAAACAGGACACATATACACAGACATTTACTATAACCTAAAAATCCTACACATCAACAAAAAGGACCACATCTCAACAGACTAGAACAATATGAAATTTACAGACACACAAAACACAAAGTACAAACATATTAAACGCACAAACACAATACAAATCACACATACTCTTTGATACTATCGAAAATCTGTCTTTAAAACCGGCACCGCTTGACCCGACATCTCCACATAGCGATCGAAAACGTTCTGTCTCAGTAAGTTTTCACAAATTTACAAAATTTAAAGTTCGGATAGTCTTAAAATATTGTTAAAGATATTCACTAAAATATAGGTTATACTAACTTCAACATCGTCGTTATTATTTGCAAGATGAATTTCAAAAACCTTTTGTGAGTTTAAATGATCTATAAAATTGTACACATTCAACTGCTATCAAATCAGGTAATTTTATTGATGATTTTAACGCTTTAAATATTTTAAAAAGGATGAAATTTATTTCCGAGAGTAGCACTTACTTATTTATCACGCGATTTTAAAATTTTTGATATGCAATATAGAATTTCAGTAAGAGATTAAGTAATACTAATTGATAGAAAAATTATGTTTTATAAACTGTGTTTAATAAAGCAAAATTACTCACACAAGCGTGCGCACACACACTCACATACACGTAGTACGCGAAGATACACATGATAAATGTAGGGGTAGAAACGGTTAATCATAAGATTTAAACGCATAAAATATAAAACTTTGCAGAGTAAAATATATTTAATCCATATAGGATAGGAGAAACTGGGTCGTAAGAAAAATCAGTCAAGGATGGGAACGGGCGTCGTTTTTAAGATCCAGGGTTGAATTATAATTACTGGCAGAAACAATGTAAATTATCTTAGCATAATTTCAATTTTCATTCCTGATGATGTTGGTACTGTTTACCAACGAAAAGCTTTGGATATAAATTAATAAATATTCCTGTATTTGAATAACCTATGTTGTTTTAAATTAATAAACAAGAAAACGTATTATATATATATATATATATATATATATATATATATATAAAACAACGTTATATATATATATATATATATAATATATATATCTAATACAATGGTGTATATATATATATATATATATATATATATATATTTGTGGTTTTGCAACACTGTTTTCTTGTATTCACTCATCACTTTCACTATATGTACTTAAACAAGAATCTTTCTTGGTATTTATGATAGTTAACGTTCTAAGATCGGTCTTGTCTCCATCGTCGGGCATACTGAACGGGGGTTGTAAATTGCAGCTGTGTGGAATTCCCGTTGTCCGTGGTGTACCGTTGTGTTCTATTTTCGGATTCACTGCACTATGCGGGTCTTTGAAGTTTGTTTTGGGGTTAATTTTGTCTATTAGGTTGAATAATTTATCGTACGCCATCATATTCCACGCACACCATCAAAAACAAACACACATTCCTAACATTAAGAAACGTACTCCTAATAAAAGAAGTACAAAAAGGCCTAAAAATGACAATCTGGGAACAACTACAAATTTATAAACATACAAATAATATCATTAACGAACAAATACAAATAAAATCAAAAAACGATAAATTATTCAACCTAATAGACAAAATTTACCCCAAAACACACTTAAAAGACTCGCACAGTGCAGTGAATCCGAAAATAGAACATAACGGTAACCTTGTGACAACGGGAATTCCAGACAGCTGCAGTCTACAACCCCCATTCAGTATGCCCGACGATGGAGACAAGACCGATCTTAGAACGTTAACTATCATAAATACCAAGTAAGATTCTTGTTTAAGTACATATAGTGAAAGTGATGAGTGAATACAAAAAAACAGTGTTGCAAAACCTCAAATATATATATATATATATATATATATATATATATATACATACATATACACTATTGTATTATATATATATATATATATATATATATATATATATATATATATACCATTGTTATATATATATATATATATATATATATATATATATATATATATATATATATATATATATAATACGTTTTCTTGTTTAATCATTTAAAACAACATAGGTTATTCAAATACAAGAATATTTAATAATTTATATCCAAAGCTTTTTTTGGTAAACAGTACCAACATCATCAGGAATGAAAATTACAATAATGTAAGCTATAGGCCTAAATCATATGTTAAATTAGAAATAGAATTGTTGCTAAATTAATACAAATTTCCAAATTTATTTTGTTGCTGTAACATTATTGATATTGAATATAGTATCAAATTTAGAATGTATTTGTATTTGTTCTTTTATTAATTTGTTATTATAATTGTGTTTATATATTTCGAATGCTTCATATAAATTCATTCTTAATCCCTTATTAATTTCTTTTATAAGTTTCATATTTTCAATATTTGGAAATTGATGCTTATTATTAATAAAATGATTTGCAAAATTTGATTAATATATTTCTGGATTAAAATAGGCATTCAAATGCTCTTTATATCTTTCTTTTAATGTTTTCTTGGTTTGACCTATATAAGCTTTATTAGAGTTTTCGCAATCTAATTTATAAACACCACCTTTTTCATGTATTTTAATTATTTTATTATTGTTATTTATTATGTTTATTATTTTGTTATTAGTTTTGTATGCAATTTCGATATTTGTATTTTTACATAATTTGGTGATATTTTTTATTTCATTGCCTATAAATAAAAATGAAGTCCATATTTTATTATTATTACTATTGCAAATTAAATTATTATTTTGTTTATTAAAAATATTATAATTAAGTTTGTCAACACTTTTCTTTTTATAACCGTTTTCTAATGCAATTTGATAAATTATGTTTTTTTTTCTTATTGTATTTTCTTTATGTATGGGTATTTTATGCATTCTATATAATAAGTTATATAAAGAAGCTATTTTTTGATTATATGGATGATTAGAATTATTTGGTATAATTAATAGGGGATTAAGAATGAATATATATGAAGCATTCGAAATATATAAATACAATAATAATAATAAATTCATAAAAGAACAAATACAAATACATTCTAAATTTGATACTATATTCAATGTCTACAATGTTACAGCAACAAAATAAATTTTCCAATTTGTATAAATTTAGCAACAATTCTATTTCTAATTTAACATATGTTTTAGGCCTATAGCTTACATTATTGTAATTTTCATTCCTGATGATGTTGGTACTGCTTAATTACGAAAAACTTGGATATAAATTAATAAATATTCTTGTATTTGAATAACCTATGTTGTTTAAATATATATATATATATATATATATATATCAAAAATAATAAACAATTAATCTTATTTTTTAGACTTTGCGGTTTTATACAATTAATAATCATGACTCATTTTTATAATTTATTCTAAACTGGGAAGCATAGAGCAATAATTGTCCTCGTTTCTCAGTACAGGAGAATGAGAATTAATGGCAGCTCACCGTGCAAGGTTACACACAAGGCTTAACACGGGTCACAGATAATAACCGCTTTAGTTAAAGCTATATATTATGCAATCCCATTAGTATACATTTTAATTGCTACGACTAAAAACGGTTAACATTTTGTTTGCCAGAAATAGCTTTCTTAGTATTGAAAAATATGCAGTTCTTCTTCTCAAAATATGGTAAGCAAGTATAACAATGTATTGTATGTAAAAAGAAATAATTCCTAGACTTATTTTGTTAATTTGCAGAAGAATTATACACCTTATATGAAAGTTTTATTGTAAATTTTTGAGACATGTTAATATATAACTACTAAAATAATAATATTCTCTTCAATTTTCTCCCCTTATTGCAAAACTATTTATTAATAAAGAATAAAACATTTCTTCTTGAACAACATTTATAAATGAATATATCTTAGAAAACATATAACTAGACAATGTTAAATTAATTTTCTTTTGTAATACTTCATAAACAATTATAATATGTGTTTGAATAGAATGCCGAATCAGATCCTGCAAAGGAAGCCTCAAGGAAGAAGAAGCCAAGGCAGACCACGTATCAGCTGGTGAGAGGGAGTTTGCAGACAGATGAGAGAGCTACAGTTTGAGCAGCATCTGTGCGGAGACAAGAGTGATGACATATTAGAATCGGAATACGTACAACGTTATGAAACCTATTAAGAAGAACAAACGCGGAAGAGTGGGAGGAATATCTTTTTTCTCTCTTTTAAAAAGGGTGAAAAAGTAAGAGGCGACTCTCTTTTGAAAAACAAAGCAGACCGTTTTGTCATACGAAGAGCGATGAGTGCCAATGGTGTCCTTTCTTGCCAGGAAATTTCAGTTTAAAGTTAGTTGATTCCTTAATCATGTTTGAAGGGGAAGACGTTTTCATATGGTGTGATATGTTGTAGGGGTAATTATCACTAAACCCTCACATTTCGAAAAGTACAGGAGTATAACACTGATTCATACAGAATGTAAATATGGAAAACTTTAAAAATTTTCAAGTTTTACATTTTATTTAAAAAATCAGAATAAAACTAGAAAATATTTCTAAGTTACGACTAAGTTTCTTTAAAGAACGACTAGTAATATTATATATTTTAACTTTAGAGATGTAAAAATATCCATTTCTTGAAATCCTTGTTCTGTAAAATACAATATGTCAAGCATTACAACAACTGAAATGATACTTGCATATAGAAAACCAATTTTACGTTTTATAACTCAAGGGATCCTTTCAACATCCTCCAATAGAACAGTAGACAATATTGTAGAAAATATACTACTACAACAAATCACATTTTCTTTGAAATAGTACCGAATATTGCCGCTGGGAGAGGAAGTAACACAAAAGGCATTCTTTTACAATAATGAATCTTGCAGCTAGTTGCGTTTTCTTTGTGGCAAAAGTTCGAAATTTAAAGATGGAGTATTAATCAAAACCTTTTTGTCCTTTGCGGAAATGCGGAAAGAAAAGTTTGTAGACATATTAACACTACCATAAATGATGTGAATTCATATAAACTCTGATTTAGAAATACTGAGTTAATAATCTGATATTTGTGCCTTCTGAGACTTAGTCGTGTGTCACTGTTTTATTACTAGTTTTTGTTCTGATTCTTTTCTAAGCGTATAGTTTTTATATTTTGAAAATTGTCCTAAATTTATTTATAATAAGACATCGTCAATTATAAAGGTAAGAGAGCTTGAAATTTATATTATTAAACTTTAGTTTATAAATTTAAAACATGTTTGCTTTTATTAACGTATTGTGGAGGCAAATGAGGTACATAATATTAGGCATAGAAAATCATTCACACAAAGGATACATGCAAAAGAATGATGCATACACACATATAAATATCATTCCAATAAAATGTAAATTTTTTCTTTAAAATATAGCCTATATATATATATATATATATATATATATATATATATATATATATATATATATATACATATATATATATATATATATACATATATATATATATATATATATATATATATATATATATATATATACACACACACACACACACACACATCACATACACACACACAAACATATATATAATATTATTTTTCTAATATGAGCGAAAATATATTTTGGGATCGATTTTCTTATTTCAATTTACTGCTATTTCTTTTACCGATGATTTTACCTAAAGAGTAGTTAACCATTCTTTAAAAATTTGGATTTTACAGTGTTACACTCAACCCCTCTGATGGCATAGTAATCTTCACGGACTGCAGATCTGCTCTTCAGGCTCTCCAAAAAGGAAATACAAACCTCGCCCAAAAGATCAATACCCTTCTGTCCTTAATTGAGGAAAACAAGAAGCTTTGTACGCTTCAATGGATCCCGGGACACGTCGACATCAAAGGGAACGAAGAGGCCGATTCTCTGGCCAAGGAAGCGAGGGCCATCGAACCAGCCCCCGTAATTAAAACATCTTTCGACGTAAATGTCGTTGCAAAACAGAAGCTCTGCCATAACAACTGAAGAAAATCATCACTTCCTGAGCTTAACTTCGACAGGGAAATAACAAAAACAATTGCCAGACTGAGGACAATGCACCTCAAAGACATGAAAATCTTGCCTGATGGATCAAGAACATACACTGAATGTAGGCACTGCCCAGGGATACAGCTTGATCCCGATCATCTCTTCAACTGCCCGTCCATCATTGCAGCACTATTTAAGATTGACTTAAACTGTTCTAGGGAGACTCTTTATACGGATAAAGCTGCAGAGGTGGCCAGTGCAGTGCTTCACGCCTTTGGAACTGTGTAGCTGTGCTCTCTCTACCTTTCTCTGAAATTGTTTATTGCACTTGTCACACGACAACAACAACAACAACACTATATTTTATAATATTCTTTTTACCGATCTTAAAATTTTTTTCTGTTCACAAAAGTCCTTGCCCCCTTTTACTCTCTTCTCTTCCAATTACCTCTTCATTTATTTTCCCTTTTCTCTTCTCTTTATGTCACTTCTTTCTTCTTTTCCCTCTCTTTTGTCCCTTTTCCTTCTTTTCAATACTTCCTTATCTCCCCTTTTAATACTTACTTCTAAGTTAAATATGTGTATTAACGACACTTTATAAAACTGATGTATTAAAAAAGTAAACATTTTACTAAGAAATCTTTTTTGGTATTGTTTTTATTTTTTTATCACTAGCGTTCATGAAAGTAATAGCACGATTGCACCAAGAAACCCATCCTAAATGTAATACAGACACAACTTGAAGCACACATATTCAACTTGAAACTGACAACTTCCCACTTCTTCCACAATATTGCGTCTCACTATTTCCAGTTACAATAGCGGTTTCCTGTTTCAAAGTACACGGCGAAAAGAGAAATTTGAAGAAGTTCAGTTACCACTTAAAGTATAGTCATTTGTTGTAGAGGTACAGTCACATTCAAACAATATAACCAGGTTAAGGTGAACTAAAGAAATAAGTTGGAGTTGATATG
>JBAIZL010000001.1:148860043-149052543 GCA_036971475.1 Prosapia bicincta | reverse complement strand
ACAGGGCTTAGCCTTTAGGGGAATAGTTAGTTATTCTTGTCACTAAAATATTTCCGTCTGTGCGTCACTGTGGGCGAGAAATAAATCGGACAGGGCTTAGCCTTTAGGGGAATAGTTAGTTATTCTTGTCACTAAAATATTTCCGTCTGTGCGTCACTGTGGGCGAGAAATAAATCGGACAGGGCTTAGGCTTTAGGGGAATAGTTAGTTATTCTTGTCACTAAAATATTTCCGTCTGTGCGTCACTGTGGGCGAGAAATAAATCGGACAGGGCTTAGCCTTTAGGGGAATAGTTAGTTATTCTTGTCACTAAAATATTTTCGTCTGTGCGTCACTGGGGCGAAAAATAAATCGGACAGGGCTTAGCCTTTAGGGGAATAGTTAGTTATTCTTATCACTAAAATATTTTCGTCTGTGCGTCACTGGGGCGAGAAATAAATCGGACAGGGCTTAGGCTTTAGGGGAATAGTTAGTTATTCTTGTCACTAAAATATTTCCGTCTGTGCGTCACTGTGGGCGAGAAATAAATCGGACAGGGCTTAGGCTTTAGGGGAATAGTTAGTTATTCTTGTCACTAAAATATTTTCGTCTGTGCGTCACTGGGGCGAGAAATAAATCGGACAGGGCTTAGGCTTTAGGGGAATAGTTAGTTATTCTTGTCACTAAAATATTTTCGTCTGTGCGTCACTGGGGCGAGAAATAAATCGGACAGGGCTTAGGCTTTAGAGGAATAGTTAGTTATTCTTGTCACTAAAATATTTCCGTCTGTGCGTCACTGTGGGCGAGAAATAAATCGGACAGGGCTTAGGCTTTAGGGGAATAGTTAGTTATTCTTGTCACTAAAATATTTTCGTCTGTGCGTCACTGGGGCGAGAAATAAATCGGACAGGGCTTAGCCTTTAGGGGAATAGTTAGTTATTCTTGTCACTAAAATATTTCCGTTTGTGCGTCACTGTGGGCGAGAAATAAATCGGACAGGGCTTAGCCTTTAGGGGAATAGTTAGTTATTCTTGTCACTAAAATATTTTCGTCTGTGCGTCACTGGGGCGAGAAATAAATCGGACAGGGCTTAGGCTTTAGGGGAATAGTTAGTTATTCTTGTCACTAAAATATTTTCGTCTGTGCGTCACTGGGGCGAGAAATAAATCGGACAGGGCTTAGGCTTTAGAGGAATAGTTAGTTATTCTTGTCACTAAAATATTTCCGTCTGTGCGTCACTGTGGGCGAGAAATAAATCGGACAGGGCTTAGCCTTTAGGGGAATAGTTAGTTATTCTTGTCACTAAAATATTTCCGTCTGTGCGTCACTGTGGGCGAGAAATAAATCGGACAGGGCTTAGGCTTTAGGGGAATAGTTAGTTATTCTTGTCACTAAAATATTTCCGTCTGCGCGTCACTGTGAGCGAGGAATAAAACGGAGAGGGCTTAGCCTTTAGGGGAATAGTTAGTTATTCTTGTCACTAAAATATTTCCGTCTGTGCGTCACTGTGGGCGAGAAATAAATCGGACAGGGATTAGCCTTTAGGGGAATAGTTAGTTATTCTTGTCACTAAAATATTTCCGTCTATGCGTCACTGGGGCGAGAAATAAATCGGACAGGGCTTAGCCTTTAGGGGAATAGTTAGTTATTCTTGTCACTAAAATATTTCCGTCTGTGCGTCATTGTGGGCGAGAAATAAATCGGAGAGGGCTTAGCCTTTAGGGGAATAGTTAGTTATTCTTGTCACTAAAATATTTCCGTCTGTGCGTCACTGTGGGCGAGAAATAAATCGGACAGGGCTTAGGCTTTAGGGGAATAGTTAGTTATTCTTGTCACTAAAATATTTTCGTCTGTGCGTCACTGGGGCGAAAAATAAATCGGACAGGGCTTAGCCTTTAGGGGAATAGTTAGTTATTCTTGTCACTAAAATATTTTCGTCTGTGCGTCACTGGGGCGAGAAATAAATCGGACAGGGCTTAGGCTTTAGGGGAATAGTTAGTTATTCTTGTCACTAAAATATTTCCGTCTGTGCGTCACTGTGGGCGAGAAATAAATCGGACAGGGCTTAGGCTTTAGGGGAATAGTTAGTTATTCTTGTCACTAAAATATTTTCGTCTGTGCGTCACTGGGGCGAGAAATAAATCGGACAGGGCTTAGGCTTTAGGGGAATAGTTAGTTATTCTTGTCACTAAAATATTTTCGTCTGTGCGTCACTGGGGCGAGAAATAAATCGGACAGGGCTTAGGCTTTAGAGGAATAGTTAGTTATTCTTGTCACTAAAATATTTCCGTCTGTGCGTCACTGTGGGCGAGAAATAAATCGGACAGGGCTTAGGCTTTAGGGGAATAGTTAGTTATTCTTGTCACTAAAATATTTTCGTCTGTGCGTCACTGGGGCGAGAAATAAATCGGACAGGGCTTAGCCTTTAGGGGAATAGTTAGTTATTCTTGTCACTAAAATATTTCCGTTTGTGCGTCACTGTGGGCGAGAAATAAATCGGACAGGGCTTAGCCTTTAGGGGAATAGTTAGTTATTCTTGTCACTAAAATATTTTCGTCTGTGCGTCACTGGGGCGAGAAATAAATCGGACAGGGCTTAGGCTTTAGGGGAATAGTTAGTTATTCTTGTCACTAAAATATTTTCTTCTGTGCGTCACTGGGGCGAGAAATAAATCGGACAGGGCTTAGGCTTTAGAGGAATAGTTAGTTATTCTTGTCACTAAAATATTTCCGTCTGTGCGTCACTGTGGGCGAGAAATAAATCGGACAGGGCTTAGCCTTTAGGGGAATAGTTAGTTATTCTTGTCACTAAAATATTTCCGTCTGTGCGTCACTGTGGGCGAGAAATAAATCGGACAGGGCTTAGGCTTTAGGGGAATAGTTAGTTATTCTTGTCACTAAAATATTTCCGTCTGCGCGTCACTGTGAGCGAGGAATAAAACGGAGAGGGCTTAGCCTTTAGGGGAATAGTTAGTTATTCTTGTCACTAAAATATTTCCGTCTGTGCGTCACTGGGGCGAGAAATAAATCGGACAGGGCTTAGCCTTTAGGGGAATAGTTAGTTATTCTTGTCACTATAATATTTCCGTCTGTGCGTCACTGTGGGCGAGAAATAAATCGGAGAGTGCTTAGCCTTTAGGGGAATAGTTAGTTATTCTTGTCACTAAAATATTTCCGTCTGCGCGTTACTGTGGGCGAGAAATAAATCGGACAGGGCTTAGCCTTTAGGGGAATAGTTAGTTATTCTTGTCACTAAAATATTTCCGTCTGCGCGTCACTGTGAGCGCGGAATAAAACGGAGAGGGCTTAGCCTTTAGGGGAATAGTTAGTTATTCTTGTCACTATAATATTTCCGTCTGTGCGTCACTGTGGGCGAGAAATAAATCGGAGAGTGCTTAGCCTTTAGGGGAATAGTTAGTTATTCTTGTCACTAAAATATTTCCGTCTGCGCGTTACTGTGGGCGAGAAATAAATCGGACAGGGCTTAGCCTTTAGGGGAATAGTTAGTTATTCTTGTCACTAAAATATTTCCGTCTGTGCGTCACTGTGGGCGAGAGATAAATCGGACAGGGCTTAGGCTTTAGGGGAATAGTTAGTTATTCTTGTCACTAAAATATTTCCGTCTGTGCGTCACTGTGGGCGAGAAATAAATCGGACAGGGCTTAGGCTTTAGGGGAATAGTTAGTTATTCTTGTCACTATAATATTTCCGTCTGTGCGTCACTGTGGGCGAGAGATAAATCGGACAGGGCTTAGGCTTTAGGGGAATAGTTAGTTATTCTTGTCACTAAAATATTTCCGTCTGTGCGTCACTGTGGGCGAGAAATAAATCAGACAGGGCTTAGCCTTTAGAGGAATAGCTAGTTATTCTTGTCACTAAAATATTTCCGTCTGTGCGTTACTGTGGGCGAGAAATAAATCGGACAGGGCTTAGCCTTTAGGGGAATAGTTAGTTATTCTTGTCACTAAAATATTTCCGTCTGTGCGTTACTGTGGGCGAGAGATAAATCGGACAGGGCTTAGCCTTTAGGGGAATAGCTAGTTATTCTTGTCACTAAAATATTTCCGTCTGTGCGTTACTGTGGGCGAGAAATAAATCGGACAGGGCTTAGCCTTTAGGGGAATAGCTAGTTATTCTTGTCACTAAAATATTTCCGTCTGTGCGTTACTGTGGGCGAGAAATAAATCGGACAGGGCTTAGCCTTTAGGGGAATAGCTAGTTATTCTTGTCACTAAAATATTTCCGTCTGTGCGTTACTGTGGGCGAGAAATAAATCGGACAGGGCTTAGCCTTTAGGGGAATAGCTAGTTATTCTTGTCACTAAAATATTTCCGTCTGTGCGTTACTGTGGGCGAGAAATAAATCGGACAGGGCTTAGCCTTTAGGGGAATAGCTAGTTATTCTTGTCACTAAAATATTTCCGTCTGTGCGTTACTGTGGGCGAGAAATAAATCGGACAGGGCTTAGCCTTTAGGGGAATAGCTAGTTATTCTTGTCACTAAAATATTTCCGTCTGTGCGTTACTGTGGGCGAGAAATAAATCGGACAGTACTTAGCCTTTAGGGGAATAGCTAGTTATTCTTGTCACTAAAATATTTCCGTCTGTGCGTTACTGTGGGCGAGAAATAAATCGGACAGGGCTTAGCCTTTAGGGGAATAGTTAGTTATTCTTGTCACTAAAATATTTCCGTCTGTGCGTCACTGTGGGCGAGAAATAAATCGGACAGGGCTTAGCCTTTAGGGGAATAGCTAGTTATTCTTGTCACTAAAATATTTCCGTCTGTGCGTTACTGTGGGCGAGAAATAAATCGGACAGGGCTTAGCCTTTAGGGGAATAGTTAGTTATTCTTGTCACTAAAATATTTCCGCCTATGCGTCACTATGGGGGAAAAATAAAACGAACAGGGCTTAGCCTTTAGGGGAATAGTTAGTTATTCTTGATTTACACAAAGGTACACTAGCATTATTCATATATTTATACATATACATGTCAGTACATTTATATTCCTTAAGAAAACTATTTCTGTTTTCCCCCAATTCGATTTTTGCTCGTTATTTAAGCTTTTTAATGTTTCAAAAGACCAGTTGGTGGTCTCCACTACTGATAGCTATTTTGCTGCATATTGTTGGAGCACGTTTTCCCTAACCCTTAAACTGCATGTTGGAAGAACTTATTTCATACATAACTTCTACAAACACCCTTAAAATTCTATTCTAAATTTCATTTAGCTATTTCCAGTGTACATATCAGTGGAGCTCAATTTTTAGTTGAAGTGATTGTCTAGTTCTAGTGGTCTACTACAGATCGCCACAGTATAAATGGACCAACAATGTGTTATATACTCATGGGTAACTCACTGTAACAGAGGATAAAGTGTTAAACTTTCAAAGAAGTAAATAAGGCTTAATATTCCTCTCTATAATAAGTACACAAAAACCTCTTAACCACAAGCCGTAAAGGCAGTCTTTGTATATTATCCCTCTGAGGTTACTTGGTAACTGAAATGTACATAAGGGTAAAATAGAAAGAGTTTGTGGTTAAGAGGTTTTTACGTATTTATTATTAAATTAATCCACAGTATATTCCTAATAAATAGTAATCTATAATTGTAGTTCGTGAAATAAAAATTTAGTGTTTGCTTCAAGGATCATATTATTTATTGCCAACAATCTGTTTTTGTTTATCTTCAATTAACCCTATTCGATAAAGTTCGTCCTATGGTTAGGTTTAGGCAATTGGTTCAAAACGGGCGGAACGATATAGTTTTTCTAGTCCTCGGCTTTTTTACGTTAGTAGGAATAACAGACGGTGAGTTACATCAAGTTAATCTTGTAAAAATAAAAAAATATATTTTCTATCCTTAGTTAGGCTATGACGTGTAATGAACAAAAGGAACTATCCATTCTATTACGATTTTCGTAGATTCATTATTACTTTTTTTAAATTACATATTTAAACCTACTACAGATTTGTTTTTAAAAATAAATACGGGTAGGCCATATTTATATAATACAGACATGTTTAACGTTGTATTAAAACACATACTAACTTGTCCAAATTATAACTGAAGTTAATTTATTAAACAAGTAAGGAAAAAGGGGACGGAACGTTTTCTAGTATATTAGGCGAAGACGAGACACTGACGAAGATCAAGTGCGATAGAAAAGGTTTCGTCTCAGTACGTTTCTCACTGAGTTTATTAAATTTTGTGTTCTACAAATCGATCTTGAGTTTCAACAGGAAAATTCACTAAACGTGACAATTGGTACAGTATTAAAGTTATATATTATAAAGAAATAATATGTTTGTAGCTTGTAAAAAAATATCTATGGTTTAAACCTACGGTGACGCAGTCTGACATAAGTAATATGATTTATTTTAAATCAATAAGTTCAATCATGAGTGGCCGTGTGCAGTATTATAAAAAGTATTCAAATTCATAGCAAAATCTTAAATGGGAATTCGAACAATGAACTGACAGACATGTAGGTAGTTGAGGGACAATCCTATAAGTCCTTAGTTACTAAAGCAGATTCTTTCTCGGCGAAAGCTGTAATTTCTAAAATAAAGCGAGTGTAAAGAGGGACAAGATACATATGTAGACGAACGAGAGAAAAATTTAAGAACGGATAGGATAGGCAAAAATAGGAAATAAGAAGATAAGATAGGAGATATGATAGGAGAAATAGAACAATAGGAAAGAGGAGCTCTCTAGAAGTGAAGAAAGAGAGTGTAATGAAGTTTTGGCAGTCGAGGAGGAAAGCTTGGAGAGCCAGAAAAAAAGCAGTTGGAGGAGTTGGAGAAGGAGTCTAACCATGGTAGCCGGAGGTGAGAGGATAAAAACAACGCTCTTTTTGACACAAAAATAAATAACGACGCCAGAGGACGGGCACTCTGATGATAGTCCAAGATACTCAGTTATATGTAAGTACCAGTTAGTTATTTATTAAAAATTAATGTTTTTAAAATTTAAAAGCCAAGAGGTATATTTGTAAGATGGATATAATAATTGAAATTACCAAAGCTTGTAGTAATGCGTCACGCTTGGACATAAAGTTATTATATGAGATTTAAGACGATCAACTGCTCTATAGATAAGAGTTCTTTATGCTGTTTTACCGATGAACTAGCCAGTAATACATCAATTTGTATGATTAAAAAAATCTAAATTTTATAATTAAATTCGTCTTGTTAAATATATTAAGTAATTATTGAGTTTTTTTGTTGGTTAGGTCCAAAAAATCTTTAATTAAAGATTTCAGTCTGTCTATTTACAAAATTTGCCCACGACAACAAATTTCTTTCAGAAATAATATTTAGTAATATTAATAAATAATTTAAGTTATTACAAAAAACCGTATTACACTGGTAGATTATAGATGACACACAACAAAATTTTGTATATGTTCATCTTTTTCAAATAATAAAAGCTAACAGTTATTAGTATAAAATCAAACAACAATTAAAAATAAAAAGGTTTATATTTCCATAGTTTCATCAAGACACTTTTGCTTGAAATTGTTTTTGATAACACACGAAACAATGAAGCTAAAGAGCGTTTTTAAATTTTGTAAACTTTCTTGAAGTTATTTATTTACCTACAATATTGTTTTACCTACACAATGTTCATTTACACACACTTTTAATAAAACACAAATAAAATTAAAAGTGTAAGGCATTTTAAGCTGTGTTTTACCCCAGCTCATGATAGGCTACCATGTAATGCACGTAACCTGAGCGATACGTTACTGTATAACTTAACAAAATGACATGACTTCCCCTTACGTAGGATACATAGACATATTTACATAACCTATTAGCCCCAGGAAATGTAGCAAAATTGTATACATTATTATTATCAACTTAGGAATTTTATTCTTCAAAGACATTACCCACAGACAATCGTATTATGGATCGTATACAGAAAGGTATTAGTTCGGTGTAACCATATTACTGTAGAAGAACACACAAAGTCGACACTCGCGAGAGTAAATGACGACAAACACAAATAAGCCATAGTGGAATGAGGCTCATTAGTGTTTGTCGACATTTACCTGCAAAGCTACAAATGTATCTCAACGTAAAGAGATATTGGGTCTCCTTATTTAACCAACCAGACCTTCAAACAACAATTACACTTAAAATCATGTGTTAGAAAGATTTCGCTGTAAGCAAAAGTGTTCAGTGCCAAATCGAGTATTTGTCAAATAGAGAATACTATTTAAGAATTTAATAGCAATTTTTCTTCTAACACTTAAAAATACGATTGTCATTTTTAATAAATGTAAATTAAAACACTAAGTTGTGTATCCGCATTTAAATGTATTTATAATATTTATTTTCTAACGCAGGTTGCTGAAATCAATGTTCACCCCGCATACACGTTCTTCATCTTGAAAACTCTCAGAAGCTTTACCTCTCTACACAACCTTTTCCAAATGTTTTGAAGAACAGGGTCATTTCAGGTATGCAACAAACAAAAAAATAATTTACCATATATGTTTGACAATTACAGAATATTTTTATTTATATTTAAAAATTAATTTTCTTGTAAATTATGTTGCATGGAAAAATGCCGTTTTGAAATCATTCCGTACTCATTATATTTAAAGAAAGAATTTGATATTTTTTTACGCTGACTAGTTCGACTTTTCAGGTAACTTTCAATTAAAATCTTTGCCCTGTTTGTCCCCGGGAAGGGAGTTTCTAAAGAAAGTGTTTGTTCTTGTAGTGTAAAGGAGGTCCTTTCAGCTTCCACTGATGGTAAAACCGCACGCAAAATTATTTTAGGAATATCAGTGTATCAATTTTTTTCCAAGTTGTTATTTGCAGTGAAATTTAAAGACCTCTGCACTCGACAAAGCCTAAGGTCCTGCGAAGACTGTAAGGGGGGACTATTATTGAATAACCTTTACTTTTATAGTTTCGGTTATAATCTCGGTTTTGCTTCATTTACAGTTTTGTCGGTAATTAAGGTTTCCATGCTCCCTTCTGTTTTTTGTCGCTATTTCATTCTTTTAGTTACATTAAATACTTTGGTTTCTGTTTGACTAATTGTAAAAAAATGTCCACTAATTGAAACGTAGTAGATAAAGTGTATGTTTCAGTACATATTTAATAGTTTTTAATTCACAGATTTTTTAATTTTTACCATTGATTTAAATGTTTCTATAATAGCTTATAATAATGATTTTTATTGTAACAATTTTTTCTTTTAGTAAGATGTGTAATCATAACATTTATCAAGGTTTGATGAATTTCTATTCAGTATAGTTTATATTAAAACAGACATTTGATAGTGATACAAAATGGTTTTATTCTATTTAACTGCAACCAGTTAGGAGTGGTTTTTATTTGTTTATTCTTCGCTCAACTCAATAAAAATATTTAAGATTCGTGTCTTTCAACCATTTTATGAAACGTATTTCAATCTTTACTTAGACGCCTTGTGTTAATAAAATTATCGAACTTAAACAGAAATTACCTTCTAATGAGGAACCTTCCCATGCTAGCCGTTATCTAAATAAAGCGACCAAATACCGTTAAATGAAGTAATACTGGGAAGTGTAGTAATGGTTAAGTATTTAAATTTAATTTGTTCTGTATTTTGGAATATAAAAACGTTGATAAGATCTAGGATTTCAAGTCATAGACGTAAACAAAGTTCCAAACAGAAAATCACGAAAAACCTAATGCGTAGCAATAAGTTAGAACCTAGTGCGTAGCAATAAGTTAGAACCTAGTGCGTAGCAATAAGTTAGAACCTAGTGCGTAGCAATAAGTTAGAACCTAGTGCGTAGCAATAAGTTAGAACCTAGTGCGTAGCAATAAGTTAGAACCTAGTGCGTAGCAATAAGTTAGAACCTAGTGCGTAGCAATAAGTTAGAACCTAGTGCGTAGCAATAAGTTAGAACCTAGTGCGTAGCAATAAGTTAGAACCTAATGCGTAGCAATAAGTTAGAACCTAATGCGTAGCAATAAGTTAGAACCTAATGCGTAGCAATAAGTTAGAACCTAGTGCGTAGCAATAAGTTAGAACCTAGTGCGTAGCAATAAGTTAAAACCTAGTGCGTAGCAATAAGTTAGAACCTAGTGCGTAGCAATAAGTTAGAACCTAATGCGTAGCAATAAGTTAGAACCTAGTGCGTAGCAATAAGTTAGAACCTAATGCGTAGCAATAAGTTAGAACCTAGTGCGTAGCAATAAGTTAGAACCTAATGCGTAGCAATAAGTTAGAACCTAGTGCGTAGCAATAAGTTAGAACCTAGTGCGTAGCAATAAGTTAGAACCTAGTGCGTAGCAATAAGTTAGAACCTAGTGCGTAGCAATAAGTTAGAACCTAGTGCGTAGCAATAAGTTAGAACCTAGTGCGTAGCAATAAGTTAGAACCTAGTGCGTAGCAATAAGTTAGAACCTAGTGCGTAGCAATAAGTTAGAACCTAGTGCGTAGCAATAAATTAGAAACTAGTGCGTAGCAATAAGTTAGAACCTAGTGCGTAGCAATAAGTTAGAACCTAGTGCGTAGCAATAAGTTAGAACCTAGTGCGTAGCAGTAAGTTAGAACCTAGTGCGTAGCAATAAGTTAGAACCTAGTGCGTAGCAATAAGTTAGAACCTAGTGCGTAGCAATAAGTTAGAACCTAGTGCGTAGCAATAAGTTAGAACCTAGTGCGTAGCAATAAGTTAGAACCTAGTGCGTAGCAATAAGTTAGAACCTAGTGCGTAGCAATAAGTTAGAACCTAGTGCGTAGCAATAAGTTAGAACCTAGTGCGTAGCAATAAGTTAGAACCTAGTGCGTAGCAATAAGTTAGAACCTAATGCGTAGCAATAAGTTAGAACCTAGTGCGTAGCAATAAGTTAGAACCTAGTGCGTAGCAATAAGTTAGAACCTAGTGCGTAGCAATAAGTTAGAACCTGTTGCTTAGCAATAAGTTAGAACCTAGTGCGTAGCAATAAGTTAGAACCTGTTGCTTAGCAATAAGTTAGAACCTAGTGCGTAGCAATAAGTTAGAACCTAGTGCGTAGCAATAAGTTAGAACCTAGTGCGTAGCAATAAGTTAGAACCTAGTGCGTAGCAATAATTTAGAACCTAGTGCGTAGCAATAAGTTAGAACCTAGTGCGTAGCAATAAGTTAGAACCTGTTGCTTAGCAATAAGTTAGAACCTAGTGCGTAGCAATAAGTTAGAACTTAGTGCGTAGCAATAAGTTAGAACCTAGTGCGTAGCAATAAGTTAGAACCTAGTGCGTAGCAATAAGTTAAAACCTAGTGCGTAGCAATAAGTTAGAACCTAGTGCGTAGCAATAAGTTAGAACCTAGTGCGTAGCAATAAGTTAGAACCTGTTACTTAGCAATAAGTTAGAACCTAGTGCGTAGCAATAAGTTAGAACCTAGTGCGTAGCAATAAGTTAGAACCTAGTGCGTAGCAATAAGTTAGAACCTAGTGCGTAGCAATAAGTTAGAACCTAGTGCGTAGCAATAAGTTAGAACCTAGTGCGTAGCAATAAGTTAGAACCTAATGCGTAGCAATAAGTTAGAACCTAATGCGTAGCAATAAGTTAGAACCTAATGCGTAGCAATAAGTTAGAACCTAGTGCGTAGCAATAAGTTAGAACCTAGTGCGTAGCAATAAGTTAAAACCTAGTGCGTAGCAATAAGTTAGAACCTAGTGCGTAGCAATAAGTTAGAACCTAATGCGTAGCAATAAGTTAGAACCTAGTGCGTAGCAATAAGTTAGAACCTAATGCGTAGCAATAAGTTAGAACCTAGTGCGTAGCAATAAGTTAGAACCTAATGCGTAGCAATAAGTTAGAACCTAGTGCGTAGCAATAAGTTAGAACCTAGTGCGTAGCAATAAGTTAGAACCTAGTGCGTAGCAATAAGTTAGAACCTAGTGCGTAGCAATAAGTTAGAACCTAGTGCGTAGCAATAAGTTAGAACCTAGTGCGTAGCAATAAGTTAGAACCTAGTGCGTAGCAATAAGTTAGAACCTAGTGCGTAGCAATAAGTTAGAACCTAGTGCGTAGCAATAAATTAGAAACTAGTGCGTAGCAATAAGTTAGAACCTAGTGCGTAGCAATAAGTTAGAACCTAGTGCGTAGCAATAAGTTAGAACCTAGTGCGTAGCAGTAAGTTAGAACCTAGTGCGTAGCAATAAGTTAGAACCTAGTGCGTAGCAATAAGTTAGAACCTAGTGCGTAGCAATAAGTTAGAACCTAGTGCGTAGCAATAAGTTAGAACCTAGTGCGTAGCAATAAGTTAGAACCTAGTGCGTAGCAATAAGTTAGAACCTAGTGCGTAGCAATAAGTTAGAACCTAGTGCGTAGCAATAAGTTAGAACCTAGTGCGTAGCAATAAGTTAGAACCTAGTGCGTAGCAATAAGTTAGAACCTAATGCGTAGCAATAAGTTAGAACCTAGTGCGTAGCAATAAGTTAGAACCTAGTGCGTAGCAATAAGTTAGAACCTAGTGCGTAGCAATAAGTTAGAACCTGTTGCTTAGCAATAAGTTAGAACCTAGTGCGTAGCAATAAGTTAGAACCTGTTGCTTAGCAATAAGTTAGAACCTAGTGCGTAGCAATAAGTTAGAACCTAGTGCGTAGCAATAAGTTAGAACCTAGTGCGTAGCAATAAGTTAGAACCTAGTGCGTAGCAATAATTTAGAACCTAGTGCGTAGCAATAAGTTAGAACCTAGTGCGTAGCAATAAGTTAGAACCTGTTGCTTAGCAATAAGTTAGAACCTAGTGCGTAGCAATAAGTTAGAACTTAGTGCGTAGCAATAAGTTAGAACCTAGTGCGTAGCAATAAGTTAGAACCTAGTGCGTAGCAATAAGTTAAAACCTAGTGCGTAGCAATAAGTTAGAACCTAGTGCGTAGCAATAAGTTAGAACCTAGTGCGTAGCAATAAGTTAGAACCTGTTACTTAGCAATAAGTTAGAACCTAGTGCGTAGCAATAAGTTAGAACCTAGTGCGTAGCAATAAGTTAGAACCTAATGCGTAGCAATAAGTTAGAACCTAGTGCGTAGCAATAAGTTAGAACCTAATGCCTAGCAATAAGTTAGAACCTAGTGCGTAGCAATAAGTTAGAACCTAATGCGTAGCAATAAGTTAGAACCTAATGCGTAGCAATAAGTTAGAACCTAGTGCGTAGCAATAAGTTAGAACCTAGTGCGTAGCAATAAGTTAGAACCTAATGCGTAGCAATAAGTTAGAACCTAGTGCGTAGCAATAAGTTAGAACCTAATGCGTAGCAATAAGTTAGAACCTAGTACGTAGCAATAAGTTAGAACCTAATGCGTAGCAATAAGTTAGAACCTAGTGCGTAGCAATAAGTTAGAACCTAATGCGTAGCAATAAGTTAGAACCTAGTGCGTAGCAATAAGTTAGAACCTAGTGCGTAGCAATAAGTTAGAACCTAGTGCGTAGCAATAAGTTAGAACCTAGTGCGTTGCAATAAGTTAGAACCTAGTGCGTAGCAATAAGTTAGAACCTAGTGCGTAGCAATAAGTTAGAACCTAGTGCGTAGCAATAAGTTAGAACCTAATGCGTAGCAATAAGTTAGAACCTAGTGCGTAGCAATAAGTTAGAACCTAGTGCGTAGCAATAAGTTAGAACCTAGTGCGTAGCAATAAGTTAGAACCTGTTGCTTAGCAATAAGTTAGAACCTAATGCGTAGCAATAAGTTAGAACCTAGTGCGTAGCAATAAGTTAGAACCTGTTGCTTAGCAATAAGTTAGAACCTAATGCGTAGCAATAAGTTAGAACCTAGTGCGTAGCAATAAGTTAGAACCTGTTGCTTAGCAATAAGTTAGAACCTAATGCGTAGCAATAAGTTAGAACCTAGTGCGTAGCAATAAGTTAGAACCTAATGCGTAGCAATAAGTTAGAACCTAGTGCGTAGCAAAAAGTTAGAACCTAGTTAACAATTATTACTATGTTTGTTAAACTTTAAAAAATAATAACTAATATGAGCATAAAACACGTCGATGAGAACGTGGAAGATTTAAAGACTATTCCAATAAGTAAAACCATAGTGTTTAAAAACATATTACATTCAAAAACTAAATACAGCCCAATAAATACAAAGCTAGAACAAACCTTATCATAAAAAGTTTTCTTCCAGAGAACTATTTAAAGTGAGCGTGTATATTTCCCGGCTAGCTGGCCTGAGCAACCGGGCGGGTCCACAGGTGGCGGATAGTGGGACGGCCTACAGATATGTAGGTTACCTGTGAATAAGGATTCCGGAAGGTTTCTGAATAAGCAGGCCTGGACCAAGGCAATGGTTCAAAGGTGAGGAATTATCCCTCCTCGTCAGTCAACCGGTTGGGTGTGGTAGAAATAACTGCGCTGACTGGGGAGACTGGGGTAGTTGGGAATTAAGTCCTCACAATGCTACTCTCACCTCCCAGGTGAACCAAGGGCAATGCGACAGTGAAGTATGGGCGGGAAACTACCCTAACGACACAGTTGTGAAAAAGGGAGTAAAGCAGGCTGTTCGCTCCATGAGCAACAGTTAATAATGTCCTGAACTTGAGGTGTGCTTCAAGGTCAGTGACTGAATACCCAATCCAAGGCGGAAGGCATCGTGCCGAAGGATGAATGGCTGCAGGATATAAAATGCAGTCGCACACGATCCCCTTGAGGTACCAGACAAAACCTCATTGTATGTTGTCTTGCCAGGGCAGTTGGGGCTCTGCTCTGGTCGACCGTTATTTCCCCCATACTCGTGGGACGTTAATGGACCATAAAAATAAAACAATTGATTTTGAGACTGCACAGACAGCGGGAGCCAATGAGACGGCAAACCGTAAGTCTGCAGCAGATGTGTCAACGGCAAACATCACTGGGGGTGCGAGAGCGGCTGTCAAGCTGCCGACTGCAGAAACCGGTGAAGTGGCTGTAGAGTTGAGCACGCTGTCTTTACGGAGAAAGCGTATGGGTGGAGCGGTCAAAAGGCGGCTCCGAAGGGAACAGGGGAGAGCAGCGGGAGGGCCAATAATCCTGAAAAAACGAAGGGGAGGCCAAAACCGAGCCGAGCCTGTCAAAGTCCAGGGCTTGGATGTTGTGAAGAGGGAGGTGCAACAGGGAAGCAATCAAGCAAGAGCACCAAACCCCAGCACTTCCAAAAGGCCTAGGAGTGCGACGTCCAATCCCTCTCCAGTAGAGGGAGGAAAGAAGAAAGTGAAGCTGGGACAAGGGGGGGATGCTGCAGTGTCTTCGTGCACATACGGCGATACCCTTTGCACATACGGCGAAAGCTAGCAATTGTCCCAGTTAGTTACCCAGAGAGACAACTCTCGGAAGAGATGGCGTTGGAGCTGGAGGAGCTGTTCTTCTCGGAACTGCGGTCCGCTGAGGCGGAGAGTGGGGATAGAGGATTCAGGACAGCATACTTAGAGAGGGGGTAAAGTTGAGGGTAGGGCCACCCAAGTAGATCTTTTGCATTGCAAAGGTTTCAATGTGGGTGCCCAAACCCCACAATGACAAGGAGCCGGATGAGATCCTGAAGGTGGTCAAAACCCAGAACCCTGGGATAGTTCAGGATACTTGGAAGGTGATTGTTAGGAAAAGGGAGGATGCAGGTCTTACCCTGATCCTGTATATAGGAGAGGGACACTGCTGAACAACAACCTGAGGGTGAACGTGGAGCTGAGACAGGCCACGTTCAAGGTCATCTCTAGTCCTGGGGCTGCTCTGCGGACCCAGGCAACTGCGAAGTAAGCAGAAAAATGATCAAGATCCTCCAAGTGAACCTACAGCATAGCAGGGCGGCTAGTGCTGTCGTGTGTAGGATGCTGGACAAGGGGAGAGGTGGACTTGGTTGTCATCCAGTAGCCATGGATTTCTGGAGGACGAATATGCGGGCTGGCAACATCTGGAGGTAAGTTGTTGTATGATAAGGACTCCGGTGTTCCCAGGACGTGTATCCTGGTTAAGAGGTGGTTGAGTGCTTTTGCACTAACGGACGTCTGCTGCAGGGACTTGATAACTGCTATCAGATGGTGGAGCTGCGGGCGGAGGGGAGGGTGAAGAGGCTGAACCTGGCCACGGCATATCTTCCCTTTGACTACGCGGGGGCTCTACCAACACAAGAGCTGAGGAGGCTGGTCGAGCACTGCGGGGCTGTGGATGAGGAGCTGCTGGTGGGGTTGGATGCTAACTCCCATCACACTTCGTGGGGAACTACAGGTACCAACACTAGAGGTGAAGAACTTTTAGCTTATCTTAGCTCTAAGAATTTACTAGTCTTAAATCAGGGGGAAGAGCCGACGTTTGTCACTAGGGCCAGACTGGAGGTCCTGGACATTACGGTGGCATCGAACCAGATGGCTAGGTATGTACTAAATTGGTATGTGTCGGATGAACCATCTTCTTCTGACCACAGACATATTAGGTATGATATCTCCCTAAATCCAGCCATGCTTCGGCCAACCAGGGATCCAAGAAGAACAGACTGGGACTCCTACAGGAGGGACCTGGGTGTTTGGATTGAGGAGGCTGGATTGGAGTATAGTGGGAGGAGAGAGCTAGAAGACTCTGCCACATTGGTTGGCGAGGCTATAGTAGAATCCTTTACTGATAACTGCCCTCTCAGTGAGGGGAGAAAAGTAGGGGATCCGTCATGTTGGAACAAGAAGCTAGCCAAACTTCGGAAGACCACCAGGAGACTCTTTAATAGAGCAAAAAAGAACGGGGAGTGGGACCAGTATAGGAAAACACTAACCGAATACAACAGGGCAATTAGAGAAACACGCAGGAAGTCCTGGAAGGAGTTTTGTCAAGAGATTGACAAAACTCGGGAAGGGGCACGACTGTATAAAGTGCTCTCTAAGAACCCAGTTAACCCTGTGGGGATGCTAAGAACCCCATTGGGAAATATAACAAAAACTGCAGGGGAAACTGTGGACGAATTAATCACAACACATTTCCCTTCCAGTACTCTGAGGAATCTTGGGGGAGCAGACACTGAACCAGTTGCCAAACTCTCCACAAGACGTGGTAAGAGGGAGGACTGGGAAGTGGCAAGGAGGATAGTAACTCCACAAAGGGTAAGATGTGCTATTGGCACATTTAAACCCTACAAATCTCCAGGTCCAGATGTAATCTATCCTGTGCTGCTGCAGCAGGGAGTGGATAAGCTGGTGCTGGTACTTACTAAATTATACAGGCTAAGCATTGCTCTAGGGCATGGTGCCGGCAGCCTGGAAATCTAGTAAGGTAGTCTTTATACCTAAGCCCACCGGTAACCAATCATAAGGGAAAGGATACAGACCTATTACACTCATGTCCTTTGTTTTTAAGGGACTTGAAAAACTGGTTAATAGGCATATTAGGGGGGTGGGTGCTTTGGCCATAAAACCACTGCATTGGAACCAGTATGCTTATCAACCGGGGAAATCCTGCGATGGAGCTCTCCATCAAGTGGTTGGTAGGATTGAGCAAATGATCGCTAAGAAAGGTTGTGCCTTCCTCGACATTGAAGGGGCTTTCAATAACCCCTCAGTGGAGACGATGATAAGTGGTGCAAGACGTCATGGAGTGGATGCGACCACTTGTGGTTGGATAAGTTCCATGTTAACAAACAGAAGCATTTCTGTAGAGGTGGCAGGGGAGGTCAGTAGGGCGGATACAAGTCTGGGCTGTTCACGGGGGGGGGGGTTCTCTCTCCTCTGTTGTGGTGCCTAGTGGTTGACAACCTTATTGAACTCCTGAATGAACGGGGTACTTCTGTCTAGGATATGCGGACGACATAGTTGTTCTGATCCTGGGCAGATTCCCTGATACAGTCCTTGAGGTAATCAGAAATCCTCTACGACTGATTGAAGAGTGGTGTAATAAGGAGAACCTTAGGGTAAATCCGAAAAAGGCTGCTCTTATTAACTTCACCAGACAGCGAAAAGATCTGACGACCAGGATGCCTCGCTTGTTTGGTGAATACCTTGAGTTTGTGGGGGAGGTGAAGTACCTGGGAGTTACTCTGGACAGGAAACTCACCTGGAACCCACATCTTGAGAGGACAGTTAACAGGGCCAAAAGGTCACTGATGACTGTGAGAAGAATGGTGGGTAAGAAATGGGGACTGAAGCCATCAATGATGCACTGGATGTATCTGAGGGTGATAAGACCTATGATTACCTATGGAGCTCTGGTGTGGTGGACAAAGGCCAATCAGGCACAGACAAGAGCTAAACTGAGCTCTATCCAGAGATTGGCTTGTCTGTGCACACTGGGAGCGATGGGAACTACACCTGGTGCAGCAATGGAAGTAGTGCTTAACCTCCTTCTCCTCGAGCTTGTCCTTAGGGGAGAGGCGAGGCTGGCGGCATGGAGATTGCGCAACTCGAACAACTGGGCTAACCTCCCAGATGTTTCGGGACATATGAGTATCGAGTGCGTGGTCAACGAACGCGTCTTGGAAATGGGCAGCGACCACATTACTCGAACGTTTGCACCTGACCAGGTCCACCAAACTGTGATGGAATGGTCAGGGACATTAACATCGGGAGCTCAGATCTGGTACACAGATGGCTCCATGATGGACTTCGGCACTGGATCGAGGGTGTATTGTAAAAACCCAAGGGTAAAACTAGTTTTTTCCTTGGGGAGGCATACCTCTGTCTTTCAGGCCAAAATATATGCTGTAAATGCCTGTCTGGGAGAGATAGCGAGAAGGGGAACACACGGGACCCGGATTGTTATTTTTTCCGACAGTCAGGCAGCAATTAAGGCACTAAACGGACATATGGTCACATCGGCCATAGTCAGGGAGTGCCTAAATAACCTACAAGCCCTGGCAAGGCACAATCAAATCAAGATAGGTTGGGTGCCAGGGCATAGGGGAATACTTGGAAATGAAGCCTCAGATGCCCTGGCCAGAGAGGGGTCTTCGACCCCCCTGATTGGACCGAAGCCTGCGGTAGGTATTTCCAAATCCATGGTCAAGATGGCGTGCGAAGGTGGATGGCTGAAAGACACTGTGAGCACTGGATCAGGGCTGAAGGGATGAGATACAGTAAGCTAACCCTTAGGAAACCTTCCTTGGGGCTGCAGAAGAGTCTCATCTATCTGTCTAGGCAGGAATTGAGGATAGCCAAAGGTCTACTCACGGGACACGGTGGACTAAGGAAACATCTGCATAAAATGGGTATCTACAAAGATGAACCAGTGTGCAGATTATGCGGGCAGGAACTGGAGACTGCCACACACATTATTTACAGATGTGAAGTACTTGCCGAGAGTCGCTTCAACCTCTTTGGTGATGGAACGGCTCTGGTGGATGCTGAAGGTAAAACACTAGTCAGGAAACTCCTAAACCTGGTAAGAGGGAAGGGGCTATTTGACTAGATCAGGGAGGTAAGTACAATATACCTTAAGGTAGCAGTGCTTCGGGCAGTTTAAAACTCGCTCCCAAGTTAAAAAAAAGAGCGTGTATATTTTCTATCTGGATTAAATAGGATTTTTGTATTTAAATGTTTTAACATTAAAAATATTATTTTTGTTTTTATATTTTCAAACCAATTAATTTATTACACAAAAAACAATAAAACTATATAAATTTAAGTTTACAGATATTTTTTTTTGTTTATAAAATTTGTACAAATGTAGGAGTGAAACATTATTTTTCTAATTTTTAGAAGTGTAACCAGAAATATCTTTGAGGAAAAAATTAATTATTTTTATGGTGTGAAAATATAGAAGATATTATAAAGATGTTCATAAACATAAAACGTTATGTACAAACATATTTCTAGCCTTTAGCGAAAAAAAGACTTAAATTTAAAAAACCTCGAGTTAACGAAATTATATTCAAGTGTACCGTTAGATATATTTTGAACACACTTTAAAAAGTTCCATAAACTTAATTTTATCAATTTACAATATTTGAAAACCCTAATGTACACTGTCCATAACAGTACAAAACTTTAACTATTTTTAATGTTTACGTTACATAGAGAATATAATGGCTACAATCCTCTAATTTCTGCAATAAATTGGTAGTGTTTTCAGGATTACATCAGTAATTGTTTACATGTTGAAAATATATAGAATACAGATGGTCCATAAATAAGTGTGAACTGGAACGAATAAAAGCAACCCCCAGGTCAGTAATAAACTATCAGTTGTCATCTCTAATCGCATACGTACATAGTCGCTACGGATACAATATAGTGTTTTAAATTTAATAAGCTATAACTGTTTTATACTTATAAACGCTTTATAACTACAATATAACTTCTTAGATGTTGGTAAAATTATTGCATGAATTTTTAAATAGCATTTCACATATTCAGAAGATTTCGACTAAATATCACGAAGGTGTGTAAACACTTTGTTATGTAACAGCTTTACACTTTGAAGTGAATGGCAGCTACACACCCTAACATCCGTTTATAATCCCATGAGTAACATGGACGTTACAAACTTGGCAATCTCAGGCTCACTTGAAACAATGTTGTTATCGCCAGGGACTACACTTTAGGCCTGTTAACGCACCATCAGAATTGGAGTGAAGCCGTTTTGAAACTTTGAACCATAAAACCTTTACAACAAAACTACCGACACAACACCACCACTCTTGTAGTTACTGACCGTACAAAAGAAATAATAAGAATTTTTAAAACGTATTTATTTCATTAAGAAACCATAAAATATTTGAGGGGGTTAGCCAATAATACAAAATTGGAAAGATATTCAGACGTGATAAGAAAAAAAGAAATATTTATTTTAGAGCAATAAATTGGTTTAGTGGAAGAGTGTAGGCCTACTGCCTCTATGCAACTCGCTATGCAGCAACCCTTCTATAAAGCCATGGAGTTATATACGTGAATACGATTGGTATTTAGGTTACGTTCACTATTTGTAATTGATAGCACTAATGGGAAACCTTAAAGGGTCTGAGCTACAAACATCACAACTGGGATATCTTTTGATAGAGCTTTGTTACTTTCCCTCCTGATACCATAGAATTCTCGACTCCAAGTTGGCCCTTACAGCTACAAAACAATACGCGACCATATCGATGTCATTCTAATGTCATCGGGTGTGTTTCTAACTTAGGGCACTAAATATAGAAAAGCAATTTTTCAAGATTAACCAAATTGAAAATAAAGGAATAACTTTCATCTTTATTTTTGGCCACAACTTTACATTTCACAAGTAAATTACCACTCTATACTTCGCTCTGAGGACGGTTCTATTGTCAAGGTAAATTTGTGTTGTTGCTTTAGCTTGCAATGCAATTAAACTCTACACTACCAATTTGTACATCACAGATGAGATGGAATCAACTCAATATAATTCTTTTACTCTACACATTTACATTCAATATATAATAGCAAAGTATAAGATACACAGAGTGTTGCTATCCCAGATATCAAGATATTAGTCTTTTAGGAACTTGAAAAAGATAAATTGTACATGGTTATACAAACAATTATTATAAACCTTGAGCAAATATTTTAAAAAGTTTTGTATCTTGTATATATGGCTTGAATCTGGGTTTATTGCGGAATCTTGAAAAATATACAAAAAATAAATGTTATCAACAATTGAATCCAACAGAATAGTATTCGTACAGTTACAATACACACTTGGTGGATTGGTGAAGGTCGATTACGGTAATAATTGATTGTTTCATAAAAGAATTGCCCAATTTTAAAATTTTGAATTTAAAACGCTTAAAAAGGAATACACATGTTTGAACACGCAGTTAATAGCACCCATGGATAGTCTTTGAGTTTTCGCTATTCCGTGTTAGTTTTATTTGCAAGCTCAACTTTAAAGGAATTTAAAAAAAAATAATTTTTCCATTTATAAATCTTATGTCAATGAAATTATCATTTATCAAGGTAAAATGTTTAATTGTATGATTATAAGCCTCTGATGGATTAGGGAAAACACATTTACCTTTGTTTTAAGTTATTGTTTATGATTGACTGGAAATTTATTTAAAGAGTTATTTAGGTTACATTAATTAGTTATAACAATTTATTTATTGTTAACAATGTCCTTAATTAAATGAAGGAAGATTTCGGAAATATCACAGAAAACGGAAACTAAACTCTACATAATAATTTAAGCTGGTTGTTGAAATTTAATTGTATATACAGTTGTACTGTTAACAAATGTTTTCGAAAAAAAACAAAATCCATCAATTATTCAGTTCTTTGCAAATGGTTGATTTTTTGCTATAACTTGTTCGCAAATATTAAAAAACCAATTCGTCAGTTAGTTACGGTGCGCTATAATAAAATATTTTAAAGGTTGTACAGCGAGATCGTTTGGAACTTACAAATAATAGGTTTTAAAGAAGTTACTATTTATTAGGAATATACTGTGGTTGAATTTAATAATAAATACACAAAAACCTCTTAACCACAAACTTTCTTTAATTTACCCTAATGTACATTTCAGTTACAAAGTAACCATTCTCAGAGGGATAACATACAAAGACTCCAGTCTTTGTTACATTAGGGTAAATTAAAGAAAGTTTGTGGTTCAGAGGTTTTTGTGTATTTATTTTTAAAGAAGTTATTTATTCCAATGTTTATTTACTTTTGTAATAATTACTCTCAAATTATAGGCCTGTACTTCAAAGTATCAAAATCTAGTTTAAGGTATCCAAATATAGTTTAAATCTAAAGCATTGTTTGGTTTTAGCATAGAAATTTTCATGAAATATTTTGAAGTAACAATTTTAACCAATGTTTACTACGTGAAATGACATATTTTTAATGTTTACACACACACACACACACACACACACACACACACACACACACACACACACACACACACACACACACACACACACACACACACACACACACACACACATACACACACACACACACACACACACACACACACACACACACACACACACACACACACACACACACACACATACACACACATACACACACACATATATATATATATATATATATATATATATATATATATATATATATATTTATATTGTTACATATACAAAATAAAACAAAATGATCTTTATTTATTAATTCAGTTATAGAAAACGATTTACAGCCAGCTGATATATGATAATTAAAATGACTTCTTAGCCAAAGACATATCCTTAACAAAATTATTCCTTATTTCTCCTGAACAAATCTTACATGGAAAAATTCATTATTGTTTTTTTTTAAAATTATTTTAAGGTTTTTTTCATAAGTTTAAAGGCCAGATAAAGTTATTAGATTGACTGTAGAAGGCGTATTTCATCATGTAAATACCAGTGTAAATCAGCTGGCATACTTGTGTATTCGAATGTTAAGTTGAATATATTTATACCAGGAAACTGGGTTAGAATGTAATGGAACATGTAGTTTTATTACAGGCAGAGTCTATCTTACGTCTGTAAGCATTGGGTCAAGCAGTAAAACGTTATGGGTTAAAGTGTGCTACAGAATGCATTCTTCAGTGAAGCAGGTAAAGATGTTATATTATCTCTTAACTTTGGAGGCAATATTCTAAATACCAGCTGCCTTCAATGTATTAGATGTTACAATTTTAACATTATTTTATTCAATAAAATAATATTAATGTTGCGAGTCAGCATTCGAAAACGAATCAGGGCAATTACTTAGTAAAATTAATAATAATAATACTACTACTAATAATAATAATAGTAATAATAATAATAATGATAATAATAATGTTAATAATAATAATAATAATAATAATAATAATAATAATAATAATAATAATAATAATAATAATAATAATAATAATAATGTGAGTTTGTTGATTTATAATATATGTAAACAGAATAATAAAGATATCAGATTTCTACAACCTTAAAGTCATGTAGGAAAACCTTGGAAGTGAAACGCGCTGAGCGATTCGAGAAAGATAAGTAGTTACAATATAACTAAATTGTTATCCCTACTTTGCAATAAACTTGGCTAGGGATGTTCTTATTGAAATGCAGTAGATTCAAGGGAGACGGGATTATGCACATCTGATCCATACAAGTTTCTTTTTAAAAACAAGATTAATGTTCCCTTAAGTATTTTGTAAATAATTCTGTAAGTAATCTTTCTATATCTAAATTAAATAACTTAATACACTCTCAATGCAATATCCCAAGGCGATCTAAACAGGAACCTGGCGGAAGGTACAGGCAAATATGATCAAATCCACACAAATGTTTCATTTAAGTGATACAATAATTTGTTACAATCTTCTATAATTAAATGAAGTCAATTAAATAGAGTTTTATTTAATTAACAGTTTTTCCAGGTCGAATAGTGAAATCCCTAAATTTTTGTGTTACTATTAAAGAGTTTTAAATCAGTGATTAAGAAACGTGATGTTAAATTTTTTGTTTCAAGTATCAATTTTTAGTTTTATAGTATGTCTAATACTAAATGATTGAACCAATCTTGCGAGAGGATATCTCATATCTATACAACAATTTAATTATTTGCATAATTGTTCAGATTTGTTAACGTCCTAATAAAAGAGACTAAATTATTAAAACGAGTGTGATTAGAAAATAATTTTCATTTGCTCAATTTTTCTTTATTTTGGAATCCATAACTAATTATATTGACTTTTTTTTGTCTTAAAACGTGTCTTTCATTGAAACATACCTGTTAATAATTCAATGAGAATGTAGATAATTTTTGCAGGTTAATTATAAATTATGTAACATAACCCTTCAATACTCAACATCTATCATGAATAGCGTTACACAAAATATAAATCTATTTAATACATATCGTATGACCTTTTCTTATTTACTATTAGAATAAGAAAAAGATTAGTAGGACAGGGGAATTAATAGTTACTAAAAAGTGTAGTGGAAAGTTGCCTAATAATATTGACAACATTAAAAATAATTATTTATGAAAATTAACATTAGGACATTTTAAATTTAAAGTTTCTTTATGTAATAATCTTGAATTGACTGATTAAATTATAATTAAAAATTACTGAACTAAGTGAATACATAGGGCTTACTTGCTGACAAAACTTACTGAGTAGAGGCTTCGCTTCGTAAAAAAAACTATTGTTTTGTAATGGGTCAGCAAGTAAGCCCTATGTATGCACTTGAGTAATTTTTAATTATATGTTAAATTTGTTAAGATAAAGAAAAATTTCAATACTATATGGAATATACAGTGTTAAAGTGTTTAAAATTTATTGAGACTATGAGTATAGACAATGGAGAAACCAATAGTAGCAACATAGTTGCGTAACCTCAGCTTTGAGTTATCTACAAAATCGTATCCCTTAAGAATCTCGTTCAGTATATCAAAGAACTAAAGGAGAGGCGGTTGAATAAATTATTCATGAGTTACAATTCAGTGGCCGATATGAAGATTCACTGTCGCCAGTTCCTATGTACAACGAGATCTCAACGAGGAACAGTGACTTTGATTTCCCTAAGTTTTTTGTAATTCGAGTTTTCCATTAATCATTCCGTGTACGTTATGCATACTGTATTTTCTATGAAGAGTCAAATGCAATTGTACGTAACTTTATTTTGTATTTGCACATAGAAAGGTGCCCTCTCGCACATGGCAAGGTGATCTCTCGGACATGGAAAGGTGATCTCTCGTACATGGAAAGGCGCCCTCTCGCACATGGAAAGGTGCCCTCTCGGACATGGAAAGGTGATCTCTCGCACATGGAAAGGTGCCCTCTCACACATATGGAAAGGTGCCCTCTCGCACATGGCAAGGTGATCTCTTGGACATGGAAAGGTGATCTCTCGCACATGGAAAGGTGCCCTCTCGCACATGGAAAGGTGTTCTCTCGGACATGGAAAGGTAATCTCTCGCACATGGAAAGGTGCCCTCTCACACATGGAAAGGTGCCCTCTCGCACATGGCAAGGTGATCTCTCGGACATGGAAAGGTGATCTCTCGCACATGGAAAGGTACCCTCTCACACATATGGAAAGGTGCCCTCTCGCACATGGCAAGGTGATCTCTTGGACATGGAAAGGTGATCTCTCGCACATGGAAAGGTGCCCTCTCGCACATGGAAAGGTGTTCTCTCGGACATGGAAAGGTAATCTCTCGCACATGGAAAGGTGCCCTCTCACACATGGAAAGGTGCCCTCTCGCACATGGCAAGGTGATCTCTCGGACATGGAAAGGTGATCTCTCGCACATGGAAAGGTACCCTCTCGCACATGGCAAGGTGATCTATCGGACATGGAAAGGTGATCTCTCGCACATGGAAAGGTGCCCTCTCGCACATGGAAAGGGGGACTCTCGCACATGGAAAGGTGCCTCTCGCACATGGAAAGGTGCCCTCTCGCTCATGGAAAGGTGCCCTCTCGTACATGGAAAGGCGCCCTCTCGCACATGGAAAGGTGACCTCTCGCACATGAAAAGGTGCCCTCTCGCACATGGAAAGGTGTGTTACTCGGGATGAAGTTCAGATATGTCCTTAGTTAAGGTGCTGCTAGAAACTATTTTCAGAAAAAAGTTAAAAGAATTTTTGGAACCAGAGCATAGAAAGTAATTCAGAGGATGGACTGTTTCTTGAAGCTTTAGGAATTGCTAATTGTACAAGTTTAAAACACTATAAACAAAGGCCAGTATATATGTCTATGCTCGTCTTATGTATAAAGGCGCCATTGGTCAGGTTTGAAGCGTCCCTAAGGATCATTCTAATATAATAGTAAATGAATAAAAGTCAGTAGAAAAATACTGCCAGATTTTTTGTTTGTTTTTTGGTTGGAAAAGGTGTGGAATATCTATGATTCAAGAAAAAATAAAACGCATTGTTCATTTAAATGCAGTAGACAGTTGTTTAGTAAAGGTTTTGATAAATTTGTAATATTCGTATGATAAAAGGACAAGAAGAAAGTTATGGGAGCTTTATGGAAAACTACCTTAATTGCCAGATATTTTGTTTGGCATGATGGACATGCCATTTAAAGCATGTGACGGAAGAAGTCATTGTTTTCCCGTCACACAAGAAACCTAGAGATTGGTCAAAGAAAAATACTTTTAAGGCACTTTAAGATTGGGAAACAGGTGTTTTTCAAAATTGTAGGTCGTAAAAATGAATATCCTATATTACCGTAATATATAGGTTACCACAAAATAGAAGTAAAATAGAAGAAAATAGAAGTAGAGCAAACATTTACCATTGCTCCTCAAATAGTAAAACTTTGTTTAAACAGTTTTTTAAGTATCAAAACTTCAAATCTCATAAACAGCAGATTTATGAAAGTCTTTTATCATCTAAAACATGAAAGTACTTCATATCATCTGTTGTTTAAGTATCAATCTCAATAATATAGGTGATTTTCTACTGGGTTTTCTATGAGGATTAAATGCGGTGCTCTCTGTCTTCGAGGTGTAAATCTTGAACACGTAAGTTAGGATTATCTCTGTAAATGGTGAACAAGAAACAGAAGCATTCGTTTCGAATAGTCAAGAAATACAACTGTCCAAAGCACGGAAACTGCCAATATCTTTATTCCGGTCTTTAATTAGTTACTGTGCGGTATTGATAAAGTTTTAGTGTGTTTCTCGAACATGTCACTAAGGAATTGCGAATGGACAGAAATGGGTTGATGTAAAAATAACACTTCGTATAGCCACTATAGGCGTTTAAAAATACTCTTCCAACTTTTGTATAATTTTTAGGCTGAAAATAAATCAGTAACTGTTTTTGATGGAAGAGAAAGACATTCAAATGTTTTATTCTAAATAACTTAAATAACAGAGAGTCGACCATAGATTCGCATGGTGTTTGCAGAGAATATCTATTGTTTATTTAATAAGAGTTATCGAGTTTGTTATATTTTGGATTTAAAAAATGGATGAACTATAGTTTATATATTTTTGCGATTTGTTCAAAAAATAGAATTCCTAATAAAATAGCTTAAATGACAGAGGATCGACTATAGATTCGCATTGTGTTCGCAGAAAATATCAAATGTTTGTTTTATAAGCGGTATATAAGATGTTATATTTCCGTTCTAAAAAATGCATTAACAATAGTTCATGGATTTTGGCGATTTCTTCAAAAACTAGAATTTTTATTTAAAGAAACCAAATTATAATCTGATTTAAAAACTAGAAACATTGATACTGCCAGTTATGTGTTATTGCTTCCATTAGCTTCTTACAATTGATGCCAGCAATAGGCAGTGCCTCCTTTTTCCAACAAACTTCAACCATTTTATTTTTATTTAAACACTTTCAGAAAAGTCAACTATCATTAGATGATTTACGTAAGGCTAAGACCACTATGGAACACATTCGGTCATTTCTTAATTGGAGAACTTTGAGTCCAGATTTTGTTCGACGAGTTTTGATTAGGAGTCCTTGTTTCGATGTGTTGTAATATAGGGCACAGAGCGCCTTGGGCATTCGCTGGATAAGAGCCAAAGGTACGTAATAGCAAAGGAAGCCCATATCAGTATTTCAAATTAGAGGTTAGTATAAAGTAAAAATAAACTTAAAGAAAATAGAATTTTATATACTTATAAGTTATATAAACATTACAAATTGTCGGAAAGATATCTATTTAGCGATACGTCTGTATTCGCCCCTTTAACTGAATATTACAGATATGTTTTAACCATATGATATTTTTCCCGTACTCATTTAGCCCAATACAACAGAGTGCTGGATATGATCTTGACATATTCACAGCTCTCGTTTATGTTGCTACTAAGCAGCTTCTAGAAAATAGTTGTTAAGGTTTGTTAGTTTTGGGTTTTTTATAATGATGTGTGTTGTTTCTATTGCTATGTTTTCATTCACTAAAGAGACCTGTGTAAATACAAAACCAAAATGGTAATGTTTTTAAACGCCGTGTAATATTTAAAATTTCCTTCTTGTAACCTAAATTGTAATAATAACACATGAAACATATTAAATTTGATTGTTTATTTTGTATAATGAAATGGATAGTGACCATGTGGTACAGTTTTGGAAATTAACTATTAAAGTTGCAATACTTCACCATAAAAGTACAAGAAGGGATGAAATAAATTCGAAGATAAAAATATATTTTTCTACCTCAATACACTATATTTTAAAATTCGGTTTTACTAAAGCCATTTAGATAAAGATTTTGTTCCCAGGAAAGGCAAGTGTCTCAAAGGAAAGCAAACCATCTCTATAACACTTGTCTCGAATACATTATATTTTCCCCTATACTTCTCTCCAGGTAGTTTTTGCAGTGTCTTTTCGTTGAAAAAATTTTTCTATCCTTGAAATTTGTAGTCCATGAAGATCGCCACATTGTGATCGAAAACCTTCTGTCTCAGTAAGTTTAAAACTTAAAGTTCGGATAGTCTTAAACTATTATTTAAGTGATTAATAACATTTTTCTAATCAATTCCAAAATTATATTTACTTTTTAACTTGGAAATATTCATTTTTCAAACATTATTCCCAACACATTTTTAATATATTTTACCAGTCAATTTTTAATCAAAAATTTTGTAACAAATCAGGCTTTGTTGACAATCTGGCAACCTACGTTTATAGCATTTAGATTAGAACACAATGCACTGAGCCTTTCCCAATAATTCTTTTCTCACAGTTTCAAAAATTATGTCTTATTTTACTAAAGGTTATTATTTCCTATCAATGTTTCTTTTCAAATAAATACTCACTCTTCCACTTACGGCAATCACATTCTAAATTGACGAATCTCTCCACTTTTCTACTTTTTCGTCCAATTCAACAAGCCCAATTCATTGCTAGTATGTTTTCACATGTTTATACAAAATCGTTTTGTATTTGATTATACTATGCACGTTTGTTTTGTAAAGAGTTTTGTATATTCTCTGCGTAAACATTGAATAGGACGAGAGATAAAAGCTACAAGTACAATAAATGAGGTTCATACTGTAGTGTCTTTTGTTATTGTAATTTTAATTTACAATTTTATCGAAGATAAAAAGTTTACTCGGATTCCTAATGTACATAATTACTTTACATTATAACTAATAATATTTTAATCAGTATAAATACTTTGCTAGGTCCAAAACAATTTTGTAAAATGAATTTCCCTTCCCTAAATGCTATTTATTGTTTCCAGAAATCTATTCGAAATTAAACGTTATAAATCTTCAAACGAAACTGTTATTCTACCTTACTACCAATACAATACAAACTTCTATTTGTTATCTAACGAGTAATCCTTAGAAGGTATGATATGATTAACAGTTCCTTATTTGTGTCATAGTCGGTATTAGGTATTATTAAGTACGGGGCCTTTCATCTCTTTAAAACATATATACCGTTTGTACAATATGTTTCTAATGGTTTATACTTCACCTTTGGCAATTCATTAAAACGAGAAAATTAAGAAAAGCCACTAATAGGGACGTTATTAATAAATTACATAAACTATTAACTCTAATACATACACTCGTTGATTGAAATGCTAAAAATTCAAGTGATGAACACGCCCCCTTCCTAACACGCAACACAGTTACCACTCACAGGTAGTATCAGCGGGACTACTAACGTTTGTAATGTATTTAAGAGGTTTTTTTTATATTCGATTGTACTTTACCCTTAAATTATAAGAAGTTCATGTTTCGACCAAGAGGGGATTGACAAAATAGATTGTCTGTCATTTTAAATTATAAAAGGTTCAAGTGTATTACGATTATAAAAATGTATACCTGTATAATTTGTGCCTGTTTAATATTCATGCAATGGTTTTCAATCCCAATGTTTTCTTTATGAAATTTCGCCTTTACGAATAATCCTAAATTCTTATTATTGCCATGTTTCATAGTGTACTAATGTATTCACAACAAGTTATGTATAAAAGCAATAATTCATTTTAAACTCTGATCCCATTCCGAATCCCATTCCTCTTGTTATTAAACCGTTCTTTATTAGTGTGTACATGTTTAATACTGTACGAATGATATATTTATTAGTGTGTACATGTTTAATACTGTACGAATTATATATTTATTAGTGTGTACATGTTTAATACTGTACGAATTATATATTTATTAGTGTGTACATGTTTAATACTGTACGAATTATATATTTATTAGTGTGTACATGTCTAATACTTTACGAATTATATATTTATTAGTGTGTACATGTTTAATACTGTACGAATTATATATTTATTAGTGTGGAGATGTTTAATACTGTACGAATTATATATTTATTAGTGTGTACATGTTTAATACTGTACGAATTATATATTTATTAGTGTGTACATGTCTAATACTTTACGAATTATATATTTATTAGTGTGTACATGTTTAATACTGTACGAATTATATATTTATTAGTGTGTACATGTTTAATACTGTACGAATTATATATTTATTAGTGTGTACATGTTTAATACTGTACGAATTATATATTTATTAGTGTGTACATGTTTAATACTGTACGAATTATATATTTATTAGTGTGTACATGTTTAATACTGTACGAATTATATATTTATTAGTGAGTACATGTTTAATACTGTACGAATTATATATTTATTAGTGTGTACATGTTTAATACTGTACGAATTATATATTTATTAGTGTGTACATGTTTAATACTGTACGAATTATATATTTATTAGTGTGCACATGTTTAATACTGTACGAATTATATATTTATTAGTGTGTACATGTTTAATACTGTACGAATTATATATTTATTAGTGTGTACATGTTTAATAATGTACGAATTATGTATTTATTAGTGTGTACATGTTTAATACTGTACGAATTATATATTTATTAGTGTGTACATGTTTAATACTGTACGAATTATATATTTATTAGTGTGTACATGTTTAATACTGTACGAATTATATATTTATTAGTGTGTACATGTTTAATACTGTACGAATTATATATTTATTAGTGTGTACATGTTTAATACTGTACGAATTATATATTTATTAGTGTGTACATGATTAATACTGTACGAATTATATATTTATTAGTGTGTACATGTTTAATACTGTACGAATTATATATTTATAAGTGTGTACATGTTTAATACTGTACGAATTATATATTTATTAGTGTGTACATGTTTAATACTGTACGAATTATATATGTATTAGTGTGTACATGTTTAATACTGTACGAATTATATATTTATTAGTGTGTACATGTCTAATACTTTACGAATTATATATTTATTAGTGTGTACATGTTTAATACTGTACGAATTATATATTTATTAGTGTGTACATGTTTAATACTGTACGAATTATATATTTATTAGTGTGTACATGTTTAATACTGTACGAATTATATATTTATTAGTGTGTACATGTTTAATACTGTACGAATTATATATTTATTAGTGTGTACATGTTTAATACTGTACGAATTATATATTTATTAGTGAGTACATGTTTAATACTGTACGAATTATATATTTATTAGTGTGTACATGTTTAATACTGTACGAATTATATATTTATTAGTGTGTACATGTTTAATACTGTACGAATTATATATTTATTAGTGTGCACATGTTTAATACTGTACGAATTATATATTTATTAGTGTGTACATGTTTAATACTGTACGAATTATATATTTATTAGTGTGTACATGTTTAATAATGTACGAATTATGTATTTATTAGTGTGTACATGTTTAATACTGTACGAATTATATATTTATTAGTGTGTACATGTTTAATACTGTACGAATTATATATTTATTAGTGTGTACATGTTTAATACTGTACGAATTATATATTTATTAGCGTGTACATGTTTAATACTGTACGAATTATATATTTATTAGCGTGTACATGTTTAATACTGTACGAATTATATATTTATTAGTGTGTACATGTTTAATACTGTACGAATTATATATTTATTAGCGTGTACATGTTTAATACTGTACGAATTATATATTTATTAGCGTGTACATGTTCAATACTGTACGAATTATATATTTATTAGAGTGTACATGTTTAATACTGTACGAATTATATATTTATTAGCGTGTACATGTTTAATACTGTACGAATTATATATTTATTAGTGTGTACATGTTTAATACTGTACGAATTATATATTTATTAGTGTGTACATGTTTAATACTGTACGAATTATATATTTATTAGTGTGTACATGTTTAATACTGTACGAATTATATATTTATTAGTGTGCACATGTTTAATACCGTACGAATTATATATTTATTAGTGTGTACATGTTTAATACTGTACGAATTATATATTTATTAGTGTGCACATGTTTAATACCGTACGAATTATATATTTATTAGTGTGTACATGTTTAATACTGTACGAATTATATATTTATTAGCGTGTACATGTTTAATACTGTACGAATTATATATTTATTAGCGTGTACATGTTTAATACTGTACGAATTATATATTTATTAGCGTGTACATGTTTAATACTGTACGAATTATATATTTATTAGCGTGTACATGTTTAATACTGTACGGATTATATATTTATTAGCGTGTACATGTTCAATACTGTACGAATTATATATTTCTTAGCGTGTACATTTTTAATACTGTACGAATTATATATTTATTAGCGTGTACATGTTTAATACTGTACGAATTATATATTTATTAGTTTGTACATGTTTAATAGTGTACGAATTATATATATATATTAGTGTGTACATGTTTAATACCGTACGAATTATATATTTATTAGTGTGTACATGTTTAATACTGTACGAATTATATATTTATTAGTGTGTACATGTTTAATACTGTACGAATTATATATGTATTAGTGTGTACATGTTTATTACTGTACGAATTATATATTTATTAGTGTGTACATGTTTAATACTGTACGAATTATATATTTATTAGTTTGTACATGTTTAATACTGTACGAATTATATATTTATTAGCGTGTACATGTTTAATACTGTACGAATTATATATTTATTAGTTTGTACATGTTTAATAATGTAAGAATTATATATTTATTAGTGTGTACATGTTTAATACTGTACGAATTATATATTTATTAGTGTGTACATGTTTAATACTGTACGAATTATATATTTATTAGTGTGTACATGTTTAATACTGTACGAATTATATATTTATTAGCGTGTACATGTTTATTACTGTACGAATTATATATTTATTAGCGTGTACATGTTTAATACTGTACGGATTATATATTTATTAGTGTGTACATGTTTAATACTGTACGAATTATATATTTATTAGCGTGTACATGTTTAATACTGTACGGATTATATATTTATTAGCGTGTACATGTTTAATACTGTACGGATTATATATTTATTAGCGTGTACATGTTTAATACTGTACGAATTATATATTTATTAGCGTGTACATGTGTAATACTGTACGAATTATATAATTATTAGTGTGTACATGTTTAATACTGTACGAATTATATATTTATTAGCGTGTACATGTTTAATACTGTACGAATTATATATTTATTAGCGTGTACATGTTTAATACTGTACGAATTATATAATTATTAGTGTGTACATGTTTAATACTGTACGAATTATATATTTATTAGCGTGTACATGTTTAATACTGTACGAATTATATAATTATTAGTGTGTACATGTTTAATACTGTACGAATTATATATTTATTAGCGTGTACATGTTTAATACTGTACGAATTATATATTTATTAGCGTGTACATGTTTAATACTGTACGAATTATATATTTATTAGCGTGTACATGTTTAATACTGTACGAATTATATAATTATTAGTGTGTACATGTTTAATACTGTACGAATTATATATTTATTATTGTGTACATGTTTAATACTGTACGGATTATATATTTATTAGTGTGTACATGTTTAATACTGTACGAATTATATATTTATTATTGTGTACATGTTTAATACTGTACGGATTATATATTTATTAGTGTGTACATGTTTAATACTGTACGAATTATATATTTATTATTGTGTACATGTTTAATACTGTACGGATTATATATTTATTAGTGTGTACATGTTTAATACTGTACGGATTATATATTTATTAGCGTGTACATGTTTAATACTGTACGAATTATATATTTATTAGCGTGTACATGTTTAATACTGTACGAATTATATAATTATTAGTGTGTACATGTTTAATACTGTACGAATTATATATTTATTATTGTGTACATGTTTAATACTGTACGAATTATATATTTATTAGTGTGTACATGTTTAATACTGTACGAATTATATATTTATTAGTGTGTACATGTTTAATACTGTACGAATTATATATTTATTAGTGTGTACAAGTTTAATACTGTACGAAATATATATTTATTAGTGTGTACATGTTTAATACTGTACGAATTATATATATATTAGTGTGTACATGTTTAATACTGTACGAATTTTATATTTATTAGTTTGTACATGTTTAATACTGTACGAATTATATATTTATTAGTGTGTACATGTTTATTACTGTGCGAATTATATATTTATTAGTGTGTACATGTTTAATACTGTACGAATTATATATTTATTAGTGTGTACATGTTTAATACTGTACGAATTTTGTATTTATTAGTTTGTACATGTTTAATACTGTACGAATTATATGTTTATTAGTGTGTACATGTTTAATACTGTACGAATTATATATTTATAAGTGTGTACATGTTTAATACTGTACGAATTATATATTTATTAGTGTGTACATGTTTAATACTGTACGAATTATATATTTATTAGTGTGTACATGTTTAATACTGTACGAATTATATATTTATTAGTGTGTACATGTTTAATAGTGTACGAATTATATATTTATTAGTGTGTACATGTTTAATACTGTACGGATTATATATTTATTAGTGTGTACATGTTTATTACTGTACGAATTATACATTTATTAGTGTGTACATGTTTAATACTGTACGGATTATATATTTATTAGCGTGTACATGTTTAATACTGTACGAATTATATATTTATTATTGTGTACATGTTTAATACTGTACGATTTATATATTTACTAGTGTGTACATGTTTAATACTGTAGGAATTATATATTTATTAGTGTGTACATGTTTAATACTGTACGAATTATATATTTATTAGTGTGTACATGTTTAATACTGTACGAATTATAAATGTATTAGTGTGTACATGTTTAATACTGTACGAATTATATATTTATTAGTGTGTACATGTTTAATAGTGTACGAATTATATATTTATTAGTGTGTACATGTTTATTACTGTACGAGTTATATATTTATTAGTGTGTACATGTTTAATACTGTACGAACTATATATTTATTAGTGTGTACATGTTTAATACTGTACGAATTATATATTTATTAGTGTGTACATGTTTAATACTGTACGATTTATATATTTATTAGTGTGTACATGTTTAATACTGTACGAATTATATATTTATTAGTGTGTACATGTTTAATACTGTACGAATTATATATTTATTAGTGTGTACAAGTTTAATACTGTACGAAATATATATTTATTAGTGTGTACATGTTTAATACTGTACGAATTATATATATATTAGTGTGTACATGTTTAATACTGTACGAATTTTATATTTATTAGTTTGTACATGTTTAATACTGTACGAATTATATATTTATTAGTGTGTACATGTTTATTACTGTGCGAATTATATATTTATTAGTGTGTACATGTTTAATACTGTACGAATTATATATTTATTAGTGTGTACATGTTTAATACTGTACGAATTTTGTATTTATTAGTTTGTACATGTTTAATACTGTACGAATTATATGTTTATTAGTGTGTACATGTTTAATACTGTACGAATTATATATTTATAAGTGTGTACATGTTTAATACTGTACGAATTATATATTTATTAGTGTGTACATGTTTAATACTGTACGAATTATATATTTATTAGTGTGTACATGTTTAATACTGTACGAATTATATATTTATTAGTGTGTACATGTTTAATAGTGTACGAATTATATATTTATTAGTGTGTACATGTTTAATACTGTACGGATTATATATTTATTAGTGTGTACATGTTTATTACTGTACGAATTATATATTTATTAGTGTGTACATGTTTAATACTGTACGGATTATATATTTATTAGCGTGTACATGTTTAATACTGTACGAATTATATATTTATTATTGTGTACATGTTTAATACTGTACGATTTATATATTTACTAGTGTGTACATGTTTAATACTGTAGGAATTATATATTTATTAGTGTGTACATGTTTAATACTGTACGAATTATATATTTATTAGTGTGTACATGTTTAATACTGTACGAATTATAAATTTATTAGTGTGTACATGTTTAATACTGTACGAATTATATATTTATTAGTGTGTACATGTTTAATAGTGTACGAATTATATATTTATTAGTGTGTACATGTTTATTACTGTACGAGTTATATATTTATTAGTGTGTACATGTTTAATACTGTACGAACTATATATTTATTAGTGTGTACATGTTTAATACTGTACGAATTATATATTTATTAGTGTGTACATGTTTAATACTGTACGAATTATAAATTTATTAGTGTGTACATGTTTAATACTGTACGAATTATATATTTATTAGTTTGTACATGTTTAATAGTGTACGAATTATATATTTATTATTGTGTACATGTTTAATACTGTACGATTTATATATTTATTAGTGTGTACATGTTTAATACTGTACGAATTATATATTTATTAGTGTGTACATGTTTAATACTGTACGAATTATATATTTATTAGTGTGTACATGTTTATTACTGTACGAGTTATATATTTATTAGTGTGTACATGTTTAATACTGTACGAATTATATATTTATTAGTGTGTACATGTTTATTACTGTACGAGTTATATATTTATTAGTGTGTACATGTTTAATACTGTACGAATTATATATTTATTTCATGCACGACATTTTATTCAACAACTTCGTCTTGCTATATTTTCCCAGGATAAGATTAGTTTTGTACACAAAAATTAGCCTAATATTCATAGATGATTAATTTGTAACCTCGATGTCTTTCGTCAAATTATTTGCATTTCCAACTTGTCGGGCCTCAAATCCTAACACTGTTACGATGTGTATGGTACTTCTCGGAAAACTGTATCTATCCGCAACCTTAAACACACAGCTGTTCTTCCATTGAGTAACTCATGAAGGACTAACGCGGTTTGAGACTAATATATTTAACGAGATTCATCCCCACGGACTTTGCAGGAATTAGTCCCAAGGTTTAAACACCAAGCGTTAAACACAATTTCCACCAAGGGTTTTGACCTAATTCGAGGCAAAGATAAAAATAGACTTTATCCTTTGTGGAAAATAAAAAAAAATATATATTATTTTACAACAGAGAAAACCATTTTGTAAATAATTGTATATTTTATAATATTCAGTTTCTTGTGGCTAAGAAGTCTGAAAAAAATGTTTGATAAATAGCTTGTTGCTATTAATATATAAAATATTCATTTGCAATTGGAAATTTGGTAGTAAGCAATATCCTTTATCAGACACAAATAATTACTCTAAATGGATATTAATAATTTGGTAGAGAATTTACTTTTTATACATATAAAAAGGAACATGCCTACAATCCAAATTATTTAATTATGTTGTATCATTATATCTTATTAAAAATAATAAAAGGTTTAATCATACTATTTGAATATCACTCGCGCGTGCGCTCGCACACACACACACACACACACACACACACACACACACACACACACACACACACACACACACACACACACACACACACACACACACACACACACACACACACACACACACACACACACAAACACACACACATAATACACACACACACACACACACACATACACACATGCACACACACACACACACACACACACACACACACACACACACACACACACACACACACACACACACAAACACATACACACTTCCCGAGGGAAAAAAGTGATAGAAATTCTCTCCTATATTTAATTTTATTATAATATAAACAAAATACAATGTTTTTTCAAATATATAAGTCATACAATCCACAATTTTTTAAATGTGGTTTGGTTAAATTTCCTATTCCATTAATAGTAAGTTTGTTAAATATTTTTGTTTAAATCAGTGTTCTCTTAATGGCAGTTGTTATTACAATATTGAATATTAAAAAAATATTATATTTATCGGGTTTTCTTTAAATTTCATCAAGCCTTATGTCAATACATAGTGTGATGAAACTGTAAATAGTAGCATGAATGATAACCTAATTAAAAACATATAAAGTATTAAATAACTGAAACTGAAAACTATAAAAAAATTTAAAATGTTAATTAACTGAAACTTTGAAGTAAGACTTTGATGCTATTGTTAATGTAAGTAGACTAAAATACATGTAAAGTGAGCTCAGTGTCAAAAAAGCGCTAGAGTTCAATCATAACGATTTAAGCTCGAGTCCGATCTAGAGCTCCAGATTTGTATATATTAATTATTGAATAGATATTTGAAAAAACGGTATTAACAACAATTGTCATCTACTGTAGATAAACAAAATGTATTTAAACTCTATTGGAGGAATAAAAATATATGTTGTTTACGATTGAACATTTGTATAAGATATATATCAGAAGAGTGTGAGCTAATAGAAGGAATTAAAAAAACAAATTAAAAATATCATTTGTTCAGTTATTATATATTTCTTGTTAATGTGAATATATGGTATGTTCTGCGGCTAGTGCCAGATTGAGAGTATCTGAAGAACTATACATGGGTGTGTTTTAAAGCGATATGTAGTATAATTAATTTGGAAAAGTTTCGATAATTCTCTATATTATAAATAATAAAAAAAAGTAAAATATATAAACTGAATGATCTTAGGGTAGTGTACATATACATATAATACATTTATACTGATACAAATATAGTATACATTACCTTCCCCAGATACTAGTTTTATATACATTTTATCCCCTGATACTAATATAGCATACATTATCTCTCCCTGGTAATAATATAGTATAGATTCCCTCCCTTGATACTAGTATAGCATACATTATCTCTCCCTGATAGTATTATAGTATAGACCCATCCCTTGATACAAATATGGTATACATTACCTTTCCCTGATACTAATATAGTATAGATTTCCTCCTTTGACACTAGTATAGCATACATATCTCTCCCTGATAGTATTATAGTTTAGATTCCCTCCCTTGATACTAGTATAGCATACATTATCTCTCCCTGATACTAATATAGTATAGATTCCCTCCCTTGATACTAGTATAGAATACATTATCTCCCCTGATAGTATTATAGTATAGACCCCTCCCTTGAGACAAATATGGTATACATTACCTTCCCCTGATACTAATATAGTATAGATTTCCTCCTTTGATACTAGTATAGCATTCATTATCCCTCCCTGATAGTAATATAGTATAGATTCCCTCCCTTGATACTAGTATAGCATTCATTATCCCTCCCTGATAGTAATATAGTATAGATTTCCTCCCTTGATACTAGTATAGTATAAATGCAGTATAGGCCTACATTATTTTCCATGATACTAGTATATTATACATAGTCCACCCTTTATAGTGTATAGTATTCTTCCCTCTAATAAATAATTAAACTTAGTTGTCAGTAATTTAATTTCATTATAGTTCTAATGAAATAACAGTTTTCGAGAATATGAGGAATCTTCAGTATTGTGATATTCTCCTGTAACTTATTTTTCTGCTTGTAAAACCCCTTCTGAGATTCCTTTCCAATTTCGGTTGTTATTTGTCCGTTTCTTATGTATTATAAATGGAAACATTTTTTTGACCCGTTCCAGAAACGACATATCTACCATCAGCTATTATTTATTTTCTTTTGATGGAAACTAATACATTCTGTTCTATCTTTTCCCATATTTCAAGGACCGATAGCGATCTTTCGGGTATTGGTTTTCCGGTTGTTGTATTTGGCGAGTTGTAATCTTGGTATTTAAACATTATTCACAAAACTGGTTACTGTCATATTCATTATGTCTTTCTCTATTGGAGTTGTGAATTTTTATCTGGTTTCATTATGTATTGGTTAATACATGTTGTTTTTTAGAGTAACGATTACTTCAGTAACTAACTCTGTAGGAGTTAGATAATGTACACCCCTAAGCATTTCAATATCTAAATACAACTTATAGAAGACATTTCCCTATCCATCATCTATGGTGTCCCTCGATGGGAGAGAAACGTGGGAGGTAGTGAACTCCAGGTTAGCAAACTCTAGGAAAAGTACTTTTTAAGTCCTTCAAATTCAAGGATGGCACTTCTGCCAGATATACCACTTCTTTCTCACCTTTACCACCCTTGATGTCTTCATAGTCCCAGGCAATGTTTTCTACAAGGTACTACAAGTCTGAGGCAGCTGAACAACGGTTTTCTATACACGAGTAATTTTTTTATTTCTTCCCCTTCCACATTTGAAGATAAAGCCTTAGTCTTAGAATCGATATATAAAACCTACTTGTTATTTATTAATATCCTTACTAATAAAAATAACTATAGTGTTTCTTCAAATTACTTATTTTTGTCCTTTACACTCTTAAAATAGTCAATACAGTATAGGTCCTAACGTTTCACTTGTGTGCGTTTGTAAAATACACCGACGCGACGTAGCGAGTATAAAGAATGTAAGGACGATGTATGATGTTTTGTGAATGAAGAGTATTTTTTAAAGTATTATCGTAATTCTTTTCAGAAAGCTATAACAATATCTTTTAAAACCTATTAGCAGTTAAATACAGTACCATTAATATATTGCTAACTGTAAGAGGCTTAAATAGTTGCCTATATAGCAGAAAATATTTTCCTATAGTTGCCATTATATTTCCCTAAATCTTGAATTAAGTTTGGATTCTTATTAGACAGTAATATTTTCACCTTAATTTTTTTTTTTTTGGCAAATCCGACTCAAGTATTTTATAATTATGGTAAAAAAACTACAAAAACATAATCACCTGTTTTTTCCAGCTAATAAAAACCGCGAGTTTTATAAAAGCATAGCTAGGTAAAGAAATGCGCAAAGAGGTACATGCACTCCAGTAGCGTAAAGTGGTGTAAGTCCGAAGTGTAAAAATAATTACCTAATAAGCAAGAGTGCAAGGCGTTAGTGCTGAGATTTTACGATAAAATGGCAACGCTAAAATCTGGCTTTTATGTTTGCCTCTTTGCTATCTTCCAGCCACACATAAATTTCATCATTTATTTCAGTTTATGGAGAGAAAATAAATTAGATAATCTTAAGGTGGCTAGATACTTACAAGTATACTAATGTAATGGATCATGTAGGCGCTAAAGAACCTGAATGCAGCCTAATATAACATTACATAAATAGTTTATTAGAAGAACATAATAAATTAAAGATAAATTGTGTTTGATAAATATCAGATGTACGTTTTTATGTGTTATTTTAAAATTAAATATATTCATATTGGTTATAATACTGTCCACCAAAAGAAAACAGAATAGTTAGATAAATCAGTCAAAGAATATCTCCAGTCAGATAGATTAGTATTGTATTACAAAGAGTGAAGTATTTGTACACTGTACGTCACACAAAATATCTGATGCTCTTGTAGGTGTAGTATTGTCGGATTTTTATAATTTTTTTTTGTAAATACTTTTTAAATAACATTCAGTATTTCTACAATTACTATTTACAACATGTAATAATGTTATTTTACAAGTTAGGTATCGCGTAACCTTGCAAAAGTTCCCCATTTTCTTTTACACTTTGCTGAAGTAATTCGCAGAAATTTATAAGATCTCTAGTATGAATATCGCTATTGACCTAACCTCACAACAGCAAACTGCTTGTTCTTCCAAAGTGCGTGGTTTATTAGATAAAACATTTTGATACAAACGACCTCTAAAAAATCCTATTTCAGTATAATTAAGTTGCATTTTTTTATATTTAAGTTTTGGGAACTTTAAGAACAAGTAAGAAAGATCGATACAGACTGTAAGCGGTCAACCAAAACCTGTTCGAAGTAGATTGATCACCTCACACCGTTGAATTGCTCAAATGGACGCACATGAATTTGTCTCTGGTTAACTGTGCGCCATTAGCGTTAGTACAATGAAACTCGAGAAATGGAAATGGGCTTCATCAGACATGATTAACGATTACATGTAACGATACATCACCAGGTTCCGGCTGACGTTTTTAAAGTTATAGGATGTTATTGACGAAAGTTAGATTTATCGCCATCTTACGTTTTCGGCTTTTCTTGTGTTGACATAGTTCACGGATTTCTCCGAAGGTTTTATTTTGTTGCATTTTTAATTACTCTGTAGTGTTCACACAAAGAAATATCTCGTTGCGATGAAGCATGTGAACATGAAGGGCTGTAATGAATTAGGATGGAGTAATCTGTCGACACCTATTAATGGCGAAATATTAAAATATACCGAATGTAGTTTTTAAAAAATAAGCAATTACTTTGGAAAAAATGTACCGGTTCTAAAACCCTTAGATAATTTTATCGCAGCGTTTAGTTCCTATTAGAGGTGAGCAGATTCCAGGAATCGTCGATTCTAATGGTGTCGAGTATCGTCGATAATCGATTAACCTTTGATTGAAGTGCTGATTACTCTTCTTGTTTTGTTTCAACTGTTAAAAAAACTTATGGGGTGTAATTTATTGGGAACATAATTAATTATCAGGTATGTCTTATTAATGAATTAGTTGCTTTGATTCAATTAAACGATTAAAGCAAAAGGGTACTTGAGTTGACGAAAATATTGTTATTTGTGTCGCAACACCAAAGACGATTGTAAGTACTTCTGGTCCGCTCATCTCAGTAAAAGTAAGAAGAACGTTTTGGAATTGTATTAATAACAATTTTACTTATGTAATTGCCAAGCAAACAAAAGTCCTTCAGTAGTATTAACTTTTATTACACTGAGTTCAATGATTGAAACTATTTTGCGTTATTAAAAAAAAATAATTAAATAAGAATCCTAATAATTACAGATAAATTATGATTGACATCTAATAATTAAAAATTAAATCAAATCAACGATATTATTATTTTATTCATAAAAGTAAGAGAGAAGTTTTGGAATTGCATTATTACCAATTTTACTAGTGTAATTGACAAACAAATGAAAGTCCTCTAGTAATAAAATTTTTATTACATTGAGTCCCATAGTTTCAACTATTTTGCGTAATTAGAAAAAAACAAGAATTAAATAAAAATCCAATTATTTACAGAAATATTTAACTGAGAAATTAAGTTAAATAAAATTTTAACGAACAAGGAATTACCAAGGAAAACCTAATAATAACATAAATAATTATATACAGATAGTATTAACATCATTGTTATAACAATTATTAAATAATATTTACTTTATTTAAACATTATATTAACAATATTAAAGGGGAATTCGTAATTAGTATAACAAAATATCGAATATAGAACCAAAAGTACAGAAAACCAGTAAAACCCCTAAGCTAAACAAAAATAATAAAAGAAATACTAATACTAAAATGTATAATTACGATATAAAAAAAATACACTAAAAAACATCGACAAACAGCAACTCTACAAAATCTTAGATCCTCTTCATTGTAGGCTATTTATTGAAGCAATAATCATTGATTCACATAAAATACCTATTTAAGATGTAGTGACATAATGAAAACAGAATAATTAGAACCTAAAAACATATCAGCTTCATTTCTTTTATTGAATTATTCATTAGAATAATTATTATGTAAGCAAACACTGTCTCTTTCTACCGATATAAAATGCGATTTTATATGTTGTAGAACATATTGTAAGTCGAACAAAGGCAGTTAATTAGTATTAATTAGTATTAAACATCGCTAAGGAGCAAATGTTTGATACAGAACTTACACTAAAAAAACATCGATAAACAGAAACTCTACAAAAAAACTCAGATCCTATTCAATGTAGCCTATTCATTGAAGCAATATTCATAGCTTCATATAAAATAGTTCAACACAAAATAGAAAAATGTTCAACACAGAAGAGTGCAAGGAGATATTCCTAATATTTTAGGATGGAATCTTGAAGCTAAAGTAAACATTGTACATTTCATCATTATGTAATGAAAAAACTAAGAAAATGTCTTTTCATTTTACTGAGAGAGAATAAAATGTACTTCAAGGAAAGCACTTAAAATAATTGGATGAGCATTAAAATTGCTCTTTGGATGTATACATTCAAAAGAATAACGAATTTCCCAGTGGGCTTTACTTAATGGCTCTAGTTACCTATAGATAAATAAAAAGTAACTCAATCGATTATTAGTATCCCGTAAAATGTTTACTTATAGCCTGCTCTTGCATCTGGGTATAGCAAAGGTTTTCTGAAATCTTAAATTGTTTACGTTCTGATCTTCACAAGATACATATTTTCCCGTATCTTTAAATTTTTCTGTCATATGTCTCCTCACATCCATCTAACCTGTTTGTTTTATGAAATACAATATTTAAATAAAATTGATAAATAGCGTTAGTTTTCTAGACAACCAGCGATCCAGTTAACCTTTGGTTTCCTAACAAGGTTTAAAATGTTTCCCTTTTCAGTAATTTAATGGTTTATTTAGCAGCTTAGTTAACTTAGTAAATTTAAAATAAAAAAAATGAAGCTGTGACTCTTAACCACTTTAAAACTTGACACAAGTCGTATTATATATTCATGTTTTTCTGGAATATCATATTGAATATTTCCGTAGCATACTACATTAGGGCATAATTTATTGTGTTTATGGTAGTTAATATATATTTAACTGTAAAATCAACAAAAAATAATTATTTCACTAACACTTGAAATTTTTTGTCAGATATGTTTGTGAGTATATATATGAGTATTTTGTATACATATAGCTTATTAATACATCCCATGTAAACGTTACAGTTTACACATATACAATATGCAAGAGTGTACTTTAAATGTCGGTTTTTAGTATTTTATTCTTAATTATAGTAAACAATAAGTTATTTCTAAAAATTTAAATATTATATAAAATATTTTTAGAAAAATATAGTACTGTCAGTGTAAAACCTGCATTAAAACCTTGTAGCAGAAAATACTTTGAGATCTTGCATAGGATTTGAAAATGCTTTGAATAGAATTGTCTATATAAATAGCAAAAACCAAAAGAACCGTTAAGGAAGTACCAATTATGGTATTTAAGGACTGACTAACCTTGGACATGTGACGAGTAATATAACACAGTTTTTTTAAAATATGTACGTAGTTTTGTCAAGTAAGTAATGTTCTCAAAATTAAATATTGATAAATTACTGTCAGCTTTCAAGAAAGTAAAATAAAATAGCTAAAGGCCGTCTAAAATGTCATGAGAAACAGTCGGAAATTAAATATCGTTGCAAAATTGAAGATGGAAATGGCTGGTACGATCGAATACGTGTTGAACCATTATCTATTTTATCCATTAACTTAGATTATAAACCCAGCAAGACGGTAATTAGTTTTATAGAAACTATTTAGATTATATAATCCTAAAGTAAAGAAAACGTTTAACCAACCTATAAACAATAGTACAACAGTATTGCAGGTACGGCTACGATAAATTTCTTGGTTACTTATTCAAAATTATGCAAACGTTTGCGTTGTGAAAGGCAAGACTAGGCGACACGTCTTTCTAAAGAAAGTCTTTCTAGAGAGAGTCTTATAAAGCTGCCTTTGATGAATACTAAGCTTCGACTTTCTGAAGTAATATTACTTGCAGAGCCTCAAAATATGCAAATTAATTTACTCACTCGAAATAATATTCAAATCTAGCGAGTGTTATTAAATCTAGCGAAATAATATTCAAATATATATTACATTTGTACTTTGTAAAATATTCTGCTGCATTTCGATTATTTTCAGATTAGAATATTTTCAAAGTTTTGTCCAGTTTTTTAGATTATTACCGGATTTATATTTTTAAACATTCAAAGTATAATATATATTCAAGGTTATTATGAATTTTTTTCACAGAATATATTCTGTAATTAATAATAACTAGCTTGAATTTTACAGAAGTTACAACTATTATTCATTGTCAATTTATTATTCTTTAATAAAGGGGAAGATGTCATAAGAAAGTGGTATGCGTGGTATTGAAATAAAAAATAACCAGTGAAAAAACATAATAAGATCTCGTTCATAATTCGAGTAACAAACCAATCAAAATAATACTATAAATAATATTGTCTACCTCTTACTTTACCACCATCAGAAAAAAAATTATCGGTTATTATTGCAATACATAGGATTAAGAAATACAATGGTCTATAAACATTCAGTTTATAAGTAAAAGAATGTGTAATTCGTGGTTTCCTCATCGTTAATGATATTGTTATATCGTTAGTTATATGTTAACTAGGTAGGTAATATCCTACCTAATTAGGTAGGTAATATCCTTTCCTACCTAATAGCATTGTTCGTTGAGTATATCACTGAATTACGATGATTTTCCGCGGAGATATATGAAGTTGAGTATATAAAATTATAAATAGAAGGAAGTTTTATGGTTTTTTAACTTAAAATGAAATTTAAAACTACTTAACTAAGTGAATACGTAATTGCTTACTTGCTCTGGGGAGAGAGAGAGAGAGAGAGAGAGAGAGAGAGAGAGAGAAAGAGAGAGAGAGAGAGAGAGACAGACAGACAGACAGACAGACAGACTGACAGACAGACTGACAGAGAGAGCGAGAGAGATAGAGGGAGAACAGGAGAGAGAGAGAGCAGGAAAAATAGATTATAGTTTGAACAAAACTATGGTGTAAAGTACAAATAATATTTGCAAATAATATAATTTGTATTTATTTTTAACTACTATGTAGTCACATTTTACTAACTTTTTCTTAGTTCAAGATGACATCATTTTCCCTCTACATCTAAGAAGGTTTGTTGTATTAAAAATACTATTTTAAAACATGAATGCCTAAAGTAATACAGTTCAGGTACACATTGCAAAACAGTCGTTCCTTTTACGAAGCTAACACTCTACTTTAAGAGTAGAATGTTAGCTTCGTAAAAAGAGCGACTGTTTTGAAACGCGTCAGCAAGTAAGCAATCACGTATTCACTTAGTTAAGTAGTTTAAAATTAGTTTAATTAGTGAATTCAAGATGGCTACATCAAGAAACTTTAAACTATAACTATTAAGGAGCGTTATATATATTATGTTACAATATTTGTTAATGAGTGTTGAAACAAATTTGCATTAAATTTTAACCTAAAATCCGGAACATATATAACTGAAAACTAAAAATTTATTTCTAAGTTCATTCACCTGTAAACATTAGTTCTGTCGCAATCTTGAAGTAAATTTTGTATTTGACGTATCCTGCGTTATATATTCAAGACGCTTTTTTTATCTGTCACGTTTACGAAGTGCATTGCGCCACAGCGCAAGCGCTGGCAAAAAGCTCTCTCAAGTTTCAGTTGTTCGTGCGCTTCCCTATCAGTAGGTCTATGTTTCCAAAATCTGTTTAAAATGAAAGAGAAATATAAATTTTAAAAATATGGTACTTGCAAGTGCAAAAATGTTGTTTTTGGGGTGTGCTCCCGTGCTTTTAGCTACATGTGTCTTGGGACTCACGTAAGTTCAAATAAAGGATTTTACAATTAAAAATAAATTTGAAATAACAAAAAAATTTCATTTTTTATATACACATAAATATAATATATTTTAAGAACATAACCTAATAATGTTCAATTTTTAAAGAAACTTGAATTTTTTAATTTGCATTTTACCTTTACAGTATAGAAAAGTAATAAGATAACATACAAGAATGAAAAACATTTTTTTAGGGTTGTATCTCATTAAATTTTAAATTTTACAAAAACAATGAAAAATGACTGAAAATATCATCTTATTTTCAAGTAAAAACGTTTCACGAATTTTTATGGTAAAACATTCAAGATATTTCCTATATTTTTTAATACGTTTGAATATGAATTTAATTTTTACAAACTAGTGGTTTTTTATTTTTACAAGGAATATTTTCACTGTAAATGTCTTGCATTTCTTTAAAATCTATATTTTTATGTTATATTTCATATTTCCTTTAGACTCCACATAATTGTCTCCTTTTTGACTCATCGCTGTGAAGATAAAAGCAATATTCAACCTTGACTAAAAAAATCAAATTGGTTTAATACCTTTCTAAAACACAATTAATAATTTATGATTTTTAAATTTGTTCTTACATAATGTAATTAGCATTTATAAATTAAGAATTATTACTATTCTAGTTAGTTTGAAAATCATAGACTTACATACATTTAATATACATTTGTAACACTATTTTTACAAATATTGTTTGTTTAAAAAAAAATGAAATTTTCTTATGTTTTTAAAGTATATTTACTTAAAGTTATATTTTTGGCGTAGTTTCTAAACATTATTTAAAATTTGTGTTAACTGTAAATTTGAATATCTGATAAGAAGTAGTTTCATTATTGAAATGTTTATTTTCTTAAATTTTTTATTTAAGTTAACTTTTGAATATTTGTATTCTAAATGAGTCGAGTTTTAGTTAAAAATAATTGTTTTAACTTTTAATAATTCCTTTTAATACTTCCTTACCGCATCTTACAAATTTACATAATATATGTTGTTTAATTACAATTTCAAACATTATAATAATCGTAATAAGTGCTCAATTCAATATTATAAGACGTTTAAAAATATATATGTTCAACATAATATTGTAAATAAAATAAAATAATAATATAATTTGCTGTTAACAGATGGTTTGTAACCTAAAGTTAAAAGATAATATTTGTGTATTTCGAAGATGAGTTTTGTTGTACAATGATACAAAAACATTTTTCAATTATTAAAATCACCCAATAACGAACTCTTTTTTCACTTATTTACAAGTTACTTACATTAAAAATCAAATGTTTATCACAATATAGAGTTTTTTCAAACACTTTTTGAAAATCGTTTAAATGAGGTATTACAATAATTTCTTATTTTAATGAGAAAATTAGGCTAAAACTACGTTTTTCTGTATTTTGAACAACCAAATTTCTACATAAAGTTAATTTGTTTAGGCAACCTAGGTTTTAAAATTGATTCTCTGCAGGTTTAAATGGTGACCTGATATTCCCCACGTCATAGACAAAACAAATCCCTCCCCAAAAGGAGCTGCCATACAAACAAGGCTATTACACAGAAGGGAGCAGTAGGTGGCACTTCCAATATGTGTAATGTCGGGCGAGTCCACTTAGAGGGGGGAATATACAATAAGTCGAAGCCGATATAATTACGAGGGACGTTTTGAACACAATGTTGAGATAAAAAACTGAGATAAAAAAGTGTTTTTTCAAAGTAAAAATTTAGGGCAATCTTAGTATTGAAAATATTGTGAATTTAAAGAATATTCGTTCTAAGTCTTGAAGTAATAGGCTTAAAATTATATTATCAAAAATATATTAAACTATATAACCACAGGTCTCTTTCCCTATTAAATAATGCCTTGTAGGTCTGTTTGCTGCTGTGCTGTGCCTAGTTTGGAGTCATGTTTCCACCAAGGTTTCATCTGATGTTAAATGTTAGTTCTTATTATGGCCGATTTATTCCAAGAAAATTTGAAAATATGAAAATGTTGTTTTCAATTTAAACGTTTACTATTGTCACTTTAATGACATACATTTAGGGCACTTGGAGTTTATTGAAAATAAATCAATTTTTCAGACATCACCTTTAGCTTTGGTTCCCACATGAATCTTCAGTTTTACTGTCCTATATATATCTAGGACGGTCTTCTTTAAAACATGACGGTATGCAACTCATGATGTACAACAGGCGTGTTGCGAAATGTTTTAGTGTTTAGAATATAAAATAAGGGATACAAAGATATGTTGAATTAAGCAATCAGAATAGAAGGGTATTGCGAGTTAGGCACATTACGTTATTTATTTTAGATTACAATTTATTTTGTGCTTCAAGGCGAAATACTTCAGATAATTGACAGACGTGTCTAATCTGTCTTCCATAGTCTAGCAGATGGTCGAGAATGTTGTCATTCACAGGGTTGCAAGCCATGTTTCTGCTCCTCGTAGATAATTGTCTCCCCTTATTCCCCCCCCCTATGATACCATAAGTGTGTAACATTGTTCTGAGGACCCGCCTATGTCACCTAAAGTGTGTAATTGTTCTGAGGACCCGTATATGTCACCGTAAGTGTGTAAAATTGTTCCGAGGACCAGCCTATGTCACCTTAAGTGTGTAACATTGTTCTGAGGACCCGCCTATGTCACCTAAAGTGTGTAATTCTTCTGAGGACCCGTATATATCACCTTAAGTGTGTAACATTGTTCTGAGGACCCGCCTATGTCACCTAAAGTGTGTAAATGTTCTGAGGACCCGTATATGTCACCTTAAGTGTGTAAAATTGTTCTGAGGACCTGCCTATGTCACCTTAAGTGTGTAACATTGCTCTGAGGACCCGCCTATGGCACCTAAAGTGTGTAATTCTTCTGAGGACACGTATATATCACCTTAAGTGTGTAAAATTGCTCTGAGGACCCGCCTATGTCACATAAATTGTGTAATTGTTCTGAGGATCCATATATGTCACCTTAAGTGTGTAGCATTGTACGGAGAAACCATTTACGTCACCTTAAGTGTGTAACATGTAAGGAAACAATGTTAAATTAATTGGGCTTTTTACAAAAACATGTATCTACCTTGGCTAATTTACTATTTGGTCTTTGTTCATGGTGTGATCGCACGGCAGGTACTCCAGAAGAAATCATAATAAATGCAGGGTGTTTGAGGCTTTATGCGTATTAATAATCTCAGTATTCGGAAACTGTTCTTTAAGCATCAGTGGAAATTCTCTACCTCTTGTCGTTTGCAGTTGTGTCTGTGACGTGGTCGTTGCATCGCTTACTGAAGGCGAAAGGGAACGAACAAAAAAAGATCTTGATATCTGATGAGATATTTTAATGCCCGGAAATTACCATGATTTTAAATTTACTAACATTGCAGCTTCTATGAATAACTCGACTTACGAACCCTATATTAAAAATAAATTTCAGTTTAGTTCTGCGCCTGTAGGCTCATTGCAGTTTTTTTATGAGCTACGAAAAAAATCGGTATGTTTTTATTAGAATTAAAAAAAAAATATCACAGTTTTCATGAGGGGCAAGGTACTCACTCAGCGGTCGGATGAAATATGGACCGACAGTCACGAATTAGTCTTAGTTACGTCGTTAATTATAAGGGGACGGGTTACAGAAACATGACAATGAAAAGAACAATATCACAGTTTTCATGAGGGGCAAGGTACTCACTCAGCGGTCGGATGAAATATGGACCGACAGTCGAGAATTAGTCTTAGTTACGTCGTTAATTATAAGGGGACGGGTTACAGAAACATGACAATGAAAAGGACAATATCACAGTTTTCATGAGGGGCAAGGTACTCACTCAGCGGTCGGATGAAATATGGACCGACAGTCAAGAATTAGTCTTAGTTACGTCGTTAATTATAAGGGGACGGGTTACAGAAACATGAAAATGAAAAGGACAATATCACAGTTTTCATGAGGGGCAAGGTACTCACTCAGCGGTCGGATGAAATATGGACCGACAGTCACGAATTAGTCTTAGTTACGTCGTTAATTATAAGGGGACGGGTTACAGAAACATGACAATGAAAAGGACAATATCAGTAGGCTTCAAGTTCTGGAATAGTTTTGCATCTAACGATTTCCGAAGAGAAGTGATTTTGTAAGTGATTTAGCGTTAGGATTTTGGCGGATTGGTTTTAATTGATGGATGGTTCAGCTTGTTGTGGAGTTTGAGACTGAAAAACGCATTGATAATTTTGAAGAAATCACCAATTCATTTATTACGTGTTCACGAATTTCAAAATTTCATTAGTCAAAAAAACAATAACTAGGATTTCATTCCGCTGTAATAACAACAGAGCATTAGCTCACTATAACTAAACTTAAAGTAATAATAGCAATAATGAGGACTTTTTTAATTATAAATTATTTTAATTATTTGGGAATCAACAAAACTATAAATAAGGTTGCACACAGGGCAGCATTGAAAAAATAATAATCGAATATTCAGACGTTATTGATATAAAAATGTTTTTTAAAATTCGTCTGGTTGTGTCAAAAGTTCTCATGAACACGTAGGCTTTCATGGTGAACACTATGTAATTTTAACTTTTGGAAGAAAAATTATAAATTAAAGTATTGTTTAAAATATGCAAGAAAATTTCATAAAGTAATGTTTCCGTGTAAAAAACCGTAAGTTAAAGTATATTACATTAAAGGAACAACTTATTTAGTTGGGAGAGTATTTCTTTAAAAAGAATTAAGTTTTCACGAGCAATTTATCAGTGAAATAAAACACAACCATGATCTTTTTGTTTTGAGTGGAAATTCCGATAACTTGTACGAAAATGGAGGTCAATTCACTTGTCAACAAGTTGGCGTATGTTAACAAAATGAATTAATATTTTTTAACCAAATTGTTAACCGAATCGCTGTAACCAATCGAAATCCTTGTAGCTAAACTCTAATTTAGTTTAACAGAATGTTCTAGTTTAAAAACTATAGTTTGTGTGTGTTTGAGGTTAGATCAGTTTTGGTATTTTACAAATATTTTATTTTTTTATCGTCAACACCAACTTTAATCGTCCTACGTCACTGAATGCCTTTTGCACATCTGGTATACATTATGTTTTCAAAACAATGAAGTTTGTGCAATTTATTATTAACAGAATATATATATTCTGCAATTAAATAACAGAATAAAAATTTAAAATATAATACAAGAAATAAGATAAAAGATGATGTTTAAGACTCAATATATACAAATTAAATTGTAAGTATTATATTTAATTCAATGTTGTGTAAATAAATCGCTGTTTTCAACAAATAATACTCTGTGAAAAGTAACATATCGGAATATCCTTCAATTGGTAATAACAGGTCACACTTACAGAAAACATCAACAAAAATAATCAACTTTAATCATCCACAAAATATCTTGACGAAATTAAAGAATAGAAAATACAAAACAAAAACTTGTTAAATGTATAAAATGTGTATAAATCATAAACTTTGTTTGATTCCAATATGAAAAATATGGCATGAAAACCAAGCCCTCAGCACAGCAACGAAATCTGGTGGTCAACCAGAGTCACTGATGATCTCCGAAATTGAAAACGTTTTTTTTTGGTGACACTTTTAAAGACTTAATTAAATAAGAAGGTAAATTTCGTGCAGGATTCGACGAACGATAGCAATGTAACGAAATAAAATTTCCTTTAGAGAAATAATATTGTAAGGTGTTTATAATGAAAGGCAAAAAAGGGTGACACTTATTACAGAGAAAGAAGGTCTTAAAATGGCTGTATGTAATGAATATAAAGGAGCGCCTTCCCGACGTAATTTAACGACACAGCCTGGAGACATGAAAATGCATTTACTAACTGGAAATAATATTAAAATCTTTCGCTTGTTGCTTGTATACCGAACATCCTTCCGTTTTAATTTATTCTCTAATCTTAGTTTAATTTTACTGCAACTTATACAATTGCCGAGGCTTTATTAAAACTTTGTAGCAACATTTCAGTTATTTATTTAAAGGCGAATGTACCATGAAATATAAGCAATTTAATTTGTCTACACTTCGTTGCCTTATTATATATTTACTGTGTTAATTATAGTTATAGAAAATCATAGATATAACATGCTATAACGATAGTTAAGTAATTAATTTTCATCGTAAATTAGTTTGTCTACCAATAAGTCAATAAGCTATTTTTTAAGTTTTATGTCGACCCATGCTAGAATAAACATGTAAGTTATGAAGTGATTAATATATAAAAATATTTTTTTATCTTTATATGGCTTGAAATAAGGTATTAAATAAATACACAAAGACGAAATATGTAACGCCTCTATTTGAAACCTTTTACATATAAGAGTGTTTAATTTATGGGTTAATTGTAACCAGTAGACAGGTCTTTACATTTTGGATGCATCTCGATGTTTTTACAGACGTTTGAGTTTATACCCGGACAACATTAAAACGGTGGAAAAAACACTCCTGATAATGACGTTCGATTATAACATCTGTTCTCCTCCAGTTTGATCGAAAGAAAGAAGTCTTTCGATGTTTGTAAATATAATAAAAACGTTTTCAAAAGATTTTTAAACCTTATTTGAAGAGAGAAATAAAATTATAAATAATTTGAAGTTTCTTTGAGTTGAATATATAATTTCTGAATACAAATAATTTGTTACTAACATTATTAGTGGCATTAATGTAATACGTTTTTAATTGGTCACTTAAAACACATGTAATTACAGAAGAAAGAATTGGAGGTTTATAAAAGAAGTAAAATACAATTAACTACATTTTTGTTCTAGTTATTTTAATCATTGTACACAATTTACATTAAATCATTGCATAAATACACATAGAATTAGCACTACATTAGTCATGGAATTTACATATTACTGATACTGTGTTATATTAAAAAAAGATTGTCTTCAGATATGATTTTATGTATTGAGTTTCTAACTATACCCAGCAGATTATGAATAAATCTACCTTTGGTTTCTTAAGTGTGTTTTAATAATCAGAGAGATAAATCTATACTAGCAATAGCTATCTACTTCAGCGCAAGAAACCTTTATGCAAGAGTTCAAGGCAGCAATAAGAGTAGGTACGCATAGTGCCAAGAAAAATGGTACAAAAGGGAAAACTCCATAGTAAAGTATAAGATATATGGAGAGAAACAGAGTCGGCATAAAGAGAATTAGCGAAACTAGATGGAGTGAACGGGAGAGTGCTTGTGTACGTCCATATGGCCAGCTACAGGGGGAATGGCGGATAGTATTGTAGCAATGTTATTGCCTCAAGCAGCTACACTCGTTACAGAGAAACGTTCTCTAAAATAGTTGCTAGGCAAGTCAAACTTTGTTGTTTGGGCTTCAGGCACAACTTTAACTTCACTAATGAAAAAAAATGGGGAGGAGATAGAAACGGTTTATAAACAAATTGATCAATTGCCTAAAATAAGCTTTAAACGCTGGATAATTTACAATTTTTTGAATTTAAAATTATCCAATAAGTTTTAATATCTCTGAACGTAATTTGATGTTCAGTTTTTCTACTTTAAGTTAACCAGGTACTACAGGCTCATCTTCGAGTTGATTCTATTTATAAAAAAAATGTGGGATTTATTGGTACAATATTTTATAGAACATTGTATAGTTATACAGGCGTACGCCAAGCAGCCTCAAAAAAACGTTATACATGAACATTCTAAAAGCGTACACTATATATATATATATATATATATATATATATATATATATATATATATATATATATATATATATATATATATATATATATATATATATATATATATAAATAAATAACAGAGATTATATTTGTTTTAAAACAAATATATATCTCGTGACATTTCACGTTGTTCATTATTTTTCCGTTGCACTGACTTTATGAAGTTATTATTATTACTTGTAAATAATTGTTTCCACCACTAAGTGCAATAGGTTTTCCACCACTATTGCATTTAGTGGTGGAAAAAGTATTTATATGTAGACCCTAATAATAATAACTTCATATACATGTATACACACACACACACACATATATATATGTATATATATATATATACTAACTAAGTTATATATATATAAGATTTAGTTAAGTACTAAGTCATATTTGTAATAAGATTTACGTCAAAATCGCTATATAAGCAAGTTTAAAAGACTGTTTTCTGCTTGAAAATCGTTAGGGTATAATATATATATATATATATATATATATATATATATATATATATATATATATATATATATATATGTATGTATGTATATGTATATATATATATATATATATATATATATATACATATATATATATACATATATATGTATATATATATATATATATATATATATATATATATATATATATATATATATATATATATATATATACATATATATATATATATATATATATATATGTAGTTAGATCACACGCGTTTGTGCCAATTATGAACTAAATTAAGAAGACAATCCAAATAATGGGAATAACACTATAATACTTCGTAGAAACTACAGTTAGAACATGAAGTGCGGTCCCTAATATAATCAGAAGTAATAAGGTATATAAAAAGAAATAGAGAGAAGATGAATCATGGACGGCAATAATGTCTGAAGGAAAACCCCCAAAAAACATCTAACTAAAAAATATAAGATGTAAAAGATACCTCAGATTATAAAATATATTCTACAAAAATAAACGAAACAAAAAGTGCTCTTAAGGGTTTTAAATGTCATTAAAGGGGAAAAATTCTATTAAACAGGAAATTATATAGTCAGGGAATTACTTCAACAAAGTGGTTTCGCACTCTGTAAACAGAATACCCATTACAGTAAGGATGAACTCCAGGACGGATTAGGAAAAAGATAGGAAACAGAAACGATAAATTAATTATTAATAAAGTATTATATAGAAATGTTTTTAAATTACTTTATAACGAATTTATAGGTCTACAGAAAGTATCCGACAAGACAAGGTTTTATCTTGTAGTTCAACAATTCTTTTATCTCATGAAGGCAGAATCTACCTGGATCTATAACAAACCCACACCTTATAAGAATCACTGAACCACACACATTGATAAAAATAGTACATAAACTGGTAAAATATCCTCACGTTTCGAATATTTTCTAGAACAATAACACATTAACATTTGATATAGAACGGGAATGGGAACTCATTAAAGTTTAAATGTTTACAATAAGAAAATAACAATCACGCTGGATCTTTTAAATCCGAAATTAATTAAGGTAGCGCACCAGGAATTGGTTACAATCTAGGTCACCTAATCCAGCCAACTAAAATAAACTACTTTTGAAATTAATTAAATTAATGCAATTTATACCTTATTTAGGTAATTTTTAAAATGTTTTTATTAGATTTATTATTATAAACTAATAATGGTTCAAATATTTATCGAATTTTTGTTTTAAATAATTTCTAATTAGGAAATTTCATAGAATTAATACTTCTTGAAATATTTCTGGAAAACATTATTCTAACAAGTAACATACATTTTTTTTTTATAAATTCCTACTGAGGTCAAGAAAGAGAAATTGTAATAATGTTTTTCGTACTTCCAGTTTGTTTATTATTTATTCATTTTTCACCTTACAGCACTATTTAAGATATTTTGTGGTAACCATGGCAACAATTTAAAGTTGTACGATGAAGGTTTCGACAAAATACAGATGTTGGAAAAATTCATATACTTATTTAAGAAGCTAATTTCTTGCTATTGGAAGATTGGAGTATTGCCAAAGCGCACTGGACTTTGATTGTAAACATTCTTGGTTCGAATCTCCATAGTCTCCCAAATTTTTCTAAATTAATGATTGAATGAATATTTGAAAAATACTTTAATAACATCAATTGCCATCCAATATAAGTAAAACAAAATATAGTTAAACGTGGTTGGATGAATAAAAACGTATTTTTAATAACGATTGATTATTTGTACAAGATATATATTAGAAGAGTGTGAGCTAACACAAGGAATTTAAAAAATAATTGAAAGACTGTATTATACAATTTAAACAATACTACACATCAAAACGTCAGAAAATGTATTTATATCAGACATGTTTCAGCAACTAAAATGCCATCATCTGTCGGCACTATTTGTATAAGACAACCAAGTTGCTGAAACACTTATGACAACACTTAAGAGTTTTGCTAAATGTGTGCTTTATTGATTTTATAAACAAGCCTAAAATATTTATAGAAGTAATATAGAACGTTGGTCATAATTTGTCCAAACAGGTAATTTTTTATACTACTTTTACGATTTATCACCCCTGTTTATTTATTTAAACTAATTATCATGCCATTTTAAGGATACATTTTAATATAATAATATAACTTTCCATAAAATGGTCTTTCCATACTGATAAAATATTTTAATCTATACCTACTTAGTAGGTGTTTTGACCTACTACCTATACTAAGTATTGTTAAATCAAGATCAAATTACAACTGGTAGTAGCATTATTTACAACTGGTGTTATAAAAAACAGTCTTGAGTAATGTCTGGTACTTTGTCGAGCAAATTCTATAGATCTGTTTAGATTTGTTTACAGTTCTGTAAAAATTCGCCTCTCTTCTAGTGTTTATATTTCGTGATTTAAACACGCATTTTGGTTGAAGTAATTTTAGTTAGTCTTGTTTATTATTCGGTGTTTTAAAATTAATTTATTTAAAGAATAAAAGAATGAACTGTTTGCTTCGCTAAACGTAAACATTTCAACTAATGAGTCCAAGGATTATTTTCAGACTCTCTACAAGACACGTGATTTAATGTTTTGTATTGGGTTTCTGTCTCCTTCTATCTCACTCTCCTCTCGGTATTAGTTTAATCTCTCATTTTCTTTCAGTCGTGTGTGTGTGTTTGTGTGTGTGTGTGTGTGTGTGTGTGTGCGTGGGTGTGTGTGTGTGTGTGTGTTGTGTGTGCGCGTGGGTGTGTGTGTGTGTGTGTCAGTGTGTGTGTGTGTTTGTGTGTGTGTGTGTGTGTGTGTCAGTGTGTGTGTGTGTTTGTGTGTGTGTGTGTGTGTGTGTGTGTGTGTGCGTGGGTGTGTGTGTGTGTTTGTTTGTGTGTTTGTTTGTGTATGTGTGTGTGTGTGTGTGTGTGTGTGTGTGTGTGTGTGTGTGTGTGTGTGTGTGTGTGTGTGTGTGTGTGTGTGAGTGTGAGTGTCAGTGTGTGTGTGTGTGTGTGTGTGTGTGTGTGCGTGGGTGTGTGTGTGTTTGTGTGTGTGTTTGTGTATGTGTGTGTGTGTGTGTGTGTGTGTGTATGTATATGTATGTGTATGTGTATTTATGTTTGTGTGTGCGTGTGTGTTTGTGTGTGTGTGCGTGAGTGTGTGTGTATTTGTGTGGGTGTGTGTGTGTGTGAGTATATATATATATATATATATATATATATATATATATATATATATATATATATATATATATATATGTGTGTGTGTGTGTGTGTGTGTGTGTGTGTGTTTGTGTGTGTGTGTGTGTGTGTGTGTGTGTGTGTTTGTGTATGTGTTTGAGTGTGTGTGGTGTGTGTATGTGTGTGTGTGGTGAGTATGTGTGTGTGTGTGTGTGTATGTGAGTGTGTATGTGTGTGTGTGTGTGTGTGAGTGTGTTAGTTTAGTAAGTTTGGTACAGATATTTTAAGGTCATTGTATGATGCGAATATTTTGTTTCTTTTTAAATGGTAATTTATCAGTTTACATCAAGTTGCAACAAGTACTTGTTTGTTCCAAACAAGTAGAATATTTACTACAAGTCCATTTGTTACCAAATATTGTCTCCATTACGTTTTTTCCAGGCTAGGAAGAAGATGTGTGGCCTGCACAGTGACTCAACATTTCCATTCTAATAACGCTTAGTTCCTATCGCATTGCATAGTTTACGAACTCTTTGAAGCACTGAGAAAGATCCAATCGTTACGCAATTATCGTTAGTTGTATTAAATTACGCCAATAAATAGTGGTATCATGCACAAATGCTAGAAATATGAAGACATATTCGCTAGGAATTTAATTCCGGTTGATTAAGCGAGGTGGAAGATATGCACCAGTTGCGTGGACTGCATAAGTTTATTTATGTTTGAAAGATTTTAAGTAGGTTTCAACGACCCACGTAAGCTTCATTTTTGTGTTTCTCTTGTAAACCTACATTAGGTTTCCTACTAAAACATTATACTTTATATATTCTAGTATAATTTTCTGCCTTTCTTAACGCAACAATATTCTCCTCTGTTGACGTGTTTCGGAGTGATTCCATCTTCAAAACTTAAATCGTACTCAGAAGTACGATTTAGGTTTTGAAAATAGAATCACTCCGAAATGCGCCCACAAAGGAGAATATTGTAACGTTAGGAAGCTCAGAAAACTGTTTTCAAATATATAGAAATATTCCTGACAGAAGTGAAGATGAAAATATTAATAATTTCAACGTTATACCTAAACAAAATGTCTATTAGGTTTATATTGTTTGCTTAGTTTATTTACTAGATCTGATCTGTGTTATAGCTATTTTAATTTCTACTGTTGGTTGTCTAGTATTATTTTACCGAGTTAGAACATATATTTAAAAGCCAACCAAGATTGGGAGCGTGTTAGACACGTGTTAAGCTATTTAATGAAGTTAATACTATAACACAAATCTGAAATTCAAATCTTATTCTAAGACAATAATATAGTATTAAAACGATTACATTTTTATTGTTTTTAATAGTTTAAAAGATTTCTGTAAAGATATAAAAGGAACATGTTCTGAAATTAAACTCAATCTCTCTATTTATGTGTACTTATTACGTGAAATCAGAATGTATAGTAAGCTAAATAAAGTTGAAGAAGTCCTATAATTATATTTCTTTTAATACCTTTATTTTTTAGAACTGTTATATCTGGTACAGTTAATATTAAATTTAAATGGGAGAATATATATATATATATATATATATATATATATATATATATATATATATATATATATATATATATATATTTAATAACTAAAATCATTACAATAAAAATATTGAAAAGAACCCCAATACCACAAAAATAACAAATAAAACAAGTTATTTAAGATTAAACCCTTATGTACATTTCGATGACCATGTCATCATCATCAGAGGGTCTTGTTACAAAACACAATCAATGTTATTTTAGCTAAATATATTAACTCAAAAAAGTTACTTAATAGTTATGAAAGTGTTTTTATAGTCAAATCAAATTGTAAATTAATGAATGCAGATAAAGGACCTATTCCTTACTCACCATTATATACTTTACTTAAATAGCTTTCTTCAAATTACGATGTTTTAATCTAATTAATTTTAGTTTATTAATTGTTATTGCTGTAGTTTTTATTACATATGTATTATTATAATGTAATTTTTGACATAACCTATTGGGTTCCTGATGTCCGATCGTTATTTGTCGGTCGAGGGCGGAGAGGGGGCGGAGCTTACCTCACGCCTATATATAGCGACCGCGGAGAACGATTGGTATCATTCTAGTTTGTAACTTCTTGTGTGCTAGATTGTGTTTTGTAACAAGACCCTCTGATGATGATGACATGGTCATCGAAATGTACATAAGGGTTTAATCTTAAGTAACTTGTTTTATTTGTTATTTTTGATTATTTTTGTGGTATTGGGGTTCTTTTCAATATTTTTATTGTAATATATTGTACCACTGTGCTCTTGATATTGTGTAACTAAAATCAGTACTAGGTATTTGGTGTTAAACCCACATTATTGACATAGAATATACAGACAAACAATCCTAGAATAAACAATTCCGCTACAAATGTAAACAGTTATTACAATTTGATCAGTGGCTTAAAAACAATGGAATATAATAATATCTAGAATTACATGCCTAAATCAATAATACATGTACTGTAATTTATTCGATTGTTTGATAAAACGACGTACATAGGTCTTGGAATAAATCGAAATAATATTTGATGTTAGATTGAAGTAGAGTAGCAACAGTTTAGAAGAATGTATGCTTTTAGATGTTTATATATGGACAAAGAAGAACAGTTTTGAATTAAATAAAAAGTACGAAGGAAACATTTTATATAGTCGATTTTTGTAAATATAATATACCACTTGTGTATAAAATTAATTAGAAGTAAAGATAAATTTAAATATCACTTATGTTTCTAGAATATAATAACCAATTATTATACAGAGTTGCTCTTTACTTAAACAAAATAACTTTAGTATTAGGTCTGCAGATGACAGTTGCAATTTAATTTTAAATTTCTGTTGCAAACACTACATACAAAAACTATAACGTCACAGCTCTACTGAGATAACGCTAGTTTCGATCATGAATATTTAAATTGATATTTGGAATATAAAATGAGCTTACAATTGTTTCTAAGTAGAAATTTTTCTAGGTAGAAATATTTACAATGCTATCGAAATTGTTTAAAATACTGTGAAGTAATGTACTTGTATATTTATATACTTCCAAGCTAATACTTGAGAAAATAATATAATACAAGAATAACAATTATCTGTCTAATTTAAATAAATGAAACCTCTATACCACAAATGACTTTATCTTTTATTTAAAACCTAAAGTCATATTAAAACTGGGGGTTTGTGTATAAGAAAAAGTCATTTGTGGTATAGAGGTTTCATTTATTTAAATTAAACATTACGCCACAGTTGTCTTATACAGTTATAAGTTTCTGTTTGTTTCTCAAACGTTTTTACCGTAAGAACTCGTTACAAATAACAATTGATTACAGTTGCATCTAATAGAATTCAACAACATTAAATTAATGGAATACTTCTTTTTTAGGCGAGAGGTGATAGTGTGATGCCTTGTATTATAGGTTTAGGTATTGTTACAGTGTGATGCCTTGTATTATAGGCTTAGGTATTGTTACAGTGTGATGCCTTGTATTATAGGCTTAGGTATTGTTACAGCGTGATGCCTTGTATTATAGGTTAAGGTATTGTTACAGCGTGATGCCTTGTATTATAGGTTAAGGTATTATTACAGTGTGATGCCTTGTATTATAGGTTTAGCTAATGTTGTAGTGTGTTGCCTTGTATTATACGGTTAGGTATTGTTACAACGTGATGCCTTGTATTATAGGTTTATGTATTGTTACAGTGTGATGCCTTGTATTATAGGCTTAGGTATTGTTACAGTGGGATGACTTGTATTATAGGCTTAGGTATTGTTACAGTGTGATGCTTTGTATTATAGGTTAAGGTATTATTACAGTGTGATGCCTTGTATTATAGGCTTAGGTATTGTTACAGTGGGATGACTTGTATTATAGGCTTAGGTATTGTTACAGTGTGATGCCTTGTATTATAGGCTTAGGTATTGTTACAGTGTGATGCCTTGTATTATAGGCTTAGGTATTGTTACAGCGTGATGCCTTGTATTATAGGTTAAGGTATTATTACAGTGTGATGCCTTGTATTATAGGTTTAGCTAATGTTGTAGTGTGTTGCCTTGTATTATACGGTTAGGTATTGTTACAACGTGATGCCTTGTATTATAGGTTTATGTATTGTTACAGTGTGATGCCTTGTATTATACGGTTAGATATTGTTACAACGTGATGCCTTGTATTATAGATTAAGGTATTGTTATAGTGTGATGCCTTGTATTATACGGTTAGGTATAGTTACAACGTGATGCCTTGTATTATAGATTAAGGTATTGTTACAGTGTGATGCCTTGTATTATAGGTTTAGGTATTGTTACAGTGTGATGCCTTGTATTATACGGTTAGGTATTGTTACAACGTGATGCCTTGTATTATAGGTTTATGTATTGTTACAGTGTGATGCCTTGTATTATACGGTTAGGTATTGTTACAACGTGATGCCTTGTATTATAGGTTTTTGTGTATTGTTACAGTGTGATGCCTTGTATTATACGGTTAGGTATTGTTACAACGTGATGCCTTGTATTATAGATTAAGGTATTGTTACAGTGTGATGCCTTGTATTATACGGTTAGGTATTGTTACAACGTGATGCCTTGTATTATAGATTAAGGTATTGTTACAGTGTGATGCCTTGTATTATAGGTTTAGGTATTGTTACAGTGTGATGCCTTGTATTATAGGTTTAGGTATTGTTACAGTGTGATGCCTTGTATTATAGGTTTAGGTATTGTTACAGTGTGATGCCTTGTATTATAGGCTTAGGTATTGTTACAGTGTGATGAATTGTATTATAGGTTTAGGTATTGTTACAGTGTGATGCCTTGTATTATAGGCTTAGGTATTGTTACAGTGTGATGCCTTGTATTATAGGTTTAGGTATTGTTACAGTGTGATGCCTTGTATTATAGGTTTAGGTATTGTTACAGTGTGATGCCTTGTATTATAGGTTTAGGTATTGTTACAGTGTGATGCCTTGTGTTATAGGTTTAGGTATTGTTACAGTGTGATGCCTTGTATTATAGGTTTAGGTATTGTTACAGTGTGATGCCTTGTATTATAGGCTTAGGTATTATGACAGTGTGATGCCTTGTGTTATAGGTTTAGGTATTGTTACAGTGTGATGCCTTGTATTATAGGCTTAGGTATTGTTACAGTTTGATGCCTTGTATTATAGGCTTAGGTATTATGACAGTGTGATGCCTTGTGTTATAGGTTTAGGTATTGTTACAGTGTGATGCCTTGTATTATAGGCTTAGGTATTGTTACAGTTTGATGCCTTGTATTATAGGTTTAGGTATTGTTACAGTGTGATGCCTTGTATTATAGGCTTAGGTATTGTTACAGTTTGATGCCTTGTATTATAGGCTTAGGAATTGTTACAGTTTGATGCCTTGTATTATAGGCTTAGGTATTGTTACAGTGTGATGCCTTGTATTATAGGCTTAGGTATTGTTACAGTGTGATGCCTTGTATTATAGGTTTAGGTATTGTTACAGTGTGATGCCTTGTATTATAGGTTTAGGTATTGTTACAGTGTGATGCCTTGTATTATAGGTTTAGGTATTGTTACAGTGTGATGCCTTGTATTATAGGTTTAGGTATTGTTACAGTGTGATGCCTTGTATTATAGGTTTAGGTATTGCTACAGTGTGATGCCTTGTATTATAGGCTTAGGTATTGTTACAGTGTGATGCCTTGTATTATAGGTTTAGGTATTGTTACAGTGTGATGCCTTGTATTATAGGTTTAGGTATTGTTACAGTATGGTGCTTGTATTATAGGCTTAGGTATTGTTACAGTGAGATGCCTTGTATTATAGGCTTAGGTATTGTTACAGTGTGATGCCTTGTGTTATAGGTTTAGGTATTGTTACAGTGGGATGACTTGTATTATAGGCTTAGGTATTGTTACAGTGTGATGCCTTGTATTATAGGCTTAGGTATTGTTACAGTGTGATGCCTTGTGTTATAGGTTTATGTATTGTTACAGTGTCATGCCTTGTATTATAGGTTAAGGTATTGTTACAGTGTGATGCCTTGTATTATAGGCTTAGGTATTGTTACAGTGTGATGCCTTGTATTATAGGTTAAGGTATTGTTACAGTATGGTGCTTGTATTATAGGCTTAGGTATTGTTACAGTGTGATGCCTTGTATTATAGGCTTAGGTATTGTTACAGTGTGATGCCTTGTGTTATAGGTTTAGGTGTTGTTACAGTGGGGTGACTTGTATTATAGGCTTAGGTATTGTTACAGTGTGATGCCTTGTATTATACGGTTAGGTATTGTTACAGCGTGATGCCTTGTATTATACGTTTAGGTATTGTTACAGTGTGATGCCTTGTATTATAGGTTTAGGTATTGTTACAGTATGGTGCTTGTATTATAGGCTTAGGTATTGTTACAGTGTGATGCCTTGTATTATAGGCTTAGGTATTGTTACAGTGTGATGCCTTGTGTTATAGGTTTAGGTGTTGTTACAGTGGGATGACTTGTATTATAGGCTTAGGTATTGTTACAGTGTGATGCCTTGTATTATAGGCTTAGGTATTGTTACAGTGTGATGCCTTGTGTTATAGGTTTATGTATTGTTACAGTGTGATGCCTTGTATTATAGGTTAAGGTATTGTTACAGTGTGATGCCTTGTATTATACGTTTAGGTATTGTTACTGTATAATGCCTTGTATTATAGGTTTAGGTAATGTTATAGTGTGATGCCTTGTATTATACGGTTAGGTATTGTTACAGCGTGATGCCTTGTATTATAGGTTAAGGTATTATTATAGTGTGATGCCTTGTATTATAGGTTTAGATATTGTTACAGTGTGATGCCTTGTATTATACGGTTAGGTATTGTTACAGCGTGATGCCTTGTATTATAGGTTTTGGTATTATTATAGTGTGATGCCTTGTATTATAGGTTAAGGTATTATTATAGTGTGATGCCTTGTGTTATAGGTTTATGCATTGTTACAGTGTGATGCCTTGTATTATAGGTTAAGGTATTGTTACTGTATAATGCCTTGTATTATAGGTTTAGGTATTGTTGCAGTGTGATGCCTTGTATTATACGTTTAGGTATTGTTACTGTATAATGCCTTGTATTATAGGTTTAGGTATTGTTACAGTGTGATTCCTTGTATTATACGTTTAGGTATTGTTACTGTATAATGCCTTGTATTATAGGTTTAGGTATTGTTACAGTGTGATGCCTTGTATTATACGTTTAGGTATTGTTACTGTATAATGCCTTGTATTATAGGTTTAGGTATTGTTACAGTGTGATGCCTTGTATTATACGGTTAGGTATTGTTACTGTATAATGCCTTGCATTATAGGTTTAGGTATTGTTACAGTGTGATGCCTTGTATTATAGGTTTAGGTATTGTTACAGTGTGATGCCTTGTATTATACGGTTAGGTATTGTTACAGCGTGATGCCTTGTATTATAGGTTAAGGTATTATTATAGTGTGATGCCTTGTATTATACGGTTAGGTATTGTTACAGCGTGATGCCTTGTGTTATAGGTTAAGGTATTATTATAGTGTGATGCCTTGTATTATACGGTTAGGTATTGTTACAGTGTGATGCCTTGTGTTATAGGTTTATGTATTGTTACAGTGTGATGCCTTGTATTATAGGTTTAGGTATTGTTACAGTGTGATGCCTTGTATTATACGGTTAGGTATTGTTACAGCGTGATGCCTTGTATTATAGGTTAAGGTATTATTATAGTGTGATGCCTTGTATTATACGGTTAGGTATTGTTACAGTGTGATGCCTTGTGTTATAGGTTTATGTATTGTTACAGTGTGATGCCTTGTATTATAGGCTTAGGTATTGTTACAGTGTGATGCCTTGTATTATAGGCTTAGGTATTGTTACAGTGTAATGCCTTGTGTTATAGGCTTAGGTATTGTTACAGTGTGATGCCTTGTATTATAGGCTTAGGTATTGTTACAGTGTGATGCCTTGTGTTATAGGTTTAGGTATTATGACAGTGTGATGCCTTGTATTATACGGTTAGGTATTGTTACAGTGTGATGCCTTGTGTTATAGGTTTAGGTATTGTTACAGTGTGATGCCTTGTATTATAGGCTTAGGTATTGTTACAGTGTGATGCCTTGTATTATAGGCTTAGGTATTGTTACAGTGTGATGCCTTGTGTTATTGGTTTAGGTATTGTGCCCGTTACTTGAGTTTACTTAGTTTGATTTATGAAATGAATTTAAATAGACATTATTTCCAATAATTATCTAAAATGTACTTGAGTAAAATTTAGTAGGATAGTTAGCGTTCTACCTCCTTGGTTGGTCGAACGTCGCTCCTTTGGAATCTTGTAGCTCTCACGGCATCATCACCTGCACCCTTCTCTCCCAGATCTTTACTTACTCCTCTATGTCTTCTTCATCTTGATCTCCTGAATACCTTTTTCTTCGACTTCCAGGGTTAGACCGCCTTATCCAGCTCCCAGACTCAACTACTCTTTTCGGCCTCTAAACCAACTACCACTCTACTCGATTCCACGACGGCTTATTGTTTCTCATGACTTCCCTTTCCCCCTTGGTTACCCACCAACAGTTTCCGTTTCCTTAATTTCTACCAATACTGGGCTAATTTTCTTCTGTTGTTTTGACTAATCAAAAATATATTATGGCTCCCTTCGCACCAATATTTGGCATTTGATTTGAGCCCTGCTCAGATAGATATTTCTACTTTGAGAGCGCACATATTTGTGGGCTTTGCCATCCCGGTAGATTTACGTCAGGAGCTCCATTTTCTTTCTAAAAATTTAGATGTTCGCTTTTATAAGATCTTCACACCTACTGCACAAATTATTCTCTTCTCTACAAATTTATTATTAAATATAAATTATCTTACGCTCAATTGCAATACCAAATACGGTTTACACAATATGTATTTAGTACTAACTATAAAATTATTCATACTTGTAATATATATATATATATATATATATATATATATATATATATATATATATATATATATATATATATATATAAATATATAGTTATATTAACATAATAACATATGTTAATCTAACAGAAATATGTTATGGCACTTACATATAGGAATAAACTTATAGTATATGATTCAGCTGACATTTTGTTTGTACACAGGAACATTTATTGTAAAATATATATTAATTATTTTCAAAACGTATTCATGCATTATTTTAATACATTTTTGATATTTAACATGATGAGATGCAATATTGTGTTAATATACCCTATTGAAATGTCCCCGAAAGTTAATTATGTAATTAAATACAATGCTCAATCAAGATGAGTTCAAAGTTGTATTCAATGAACTTAGAAAGTTCGTTATCAACCTATTATTGTGATCATTCATTGCCTCAGGTTTCCTGCTATAATAAAAATTATTGCCTATAAATATTTATAATTATTAAAAACATTTCATTTTCAGATTGTGCGTTTACCTCTGCATATATCCTCTTTAAACTATCAGAGCAACATTTACAAATATTAGCATTGTATTAATCCGTAATAATCCATATGCATTATAATGCATAGACAGATTTATTTGAATAGGTCGAAGAACATAATCTAGATAACAAAAGACAATAAAAACAAATATACTGTTAAATATAAATATTGTTATCAACCTTATTATTTTAAACAAGATAATTATTAAAATTATAAAACAGAATGAAAATATTTACATTTTGTAAATATAGGAGTGATACTGCAGTAGAAATGGTACTTTATATCCCTCAATTACAGAAATGAGGTGAAATGAGAAAGTTGTTTGCCAAGTTGCCGTAATGACCGTAAAGTCCACTCCCCAACCTATTTTTTGGAATGTCGCCAAAAAAAGAAACTAAAAATGCCAAATACAGATATATCTCACTCTCTACCAATAAATATTTCAAAAGTATGGATATAAACGCGGTGAGGTTATGGGTGAGTAATTGGTAATTTTCTTCCCAGAACAATGAAACTGTCGGAACAACAGGGAGATTTCAAATTAGGAGAATGAAAACATTGGTTACATTGAATTTCTCCTAACCCTAGAGAAATGATATTAGGAGTTGCTCAGCTGATAGTAACTGTGGGTTCATCGTCCTTGAATAATCCTTATCGACATCTACAGAAAAAAATAAAAATTATACCACAACGATTGAGATGCGCTTTTCGGTTTCATCAGCTTTTTCTTTGAACAAACAACCCTTTTTTACAGGGACATTTAGAATGGGACAAATGCGACAAGCCTGTATGGATTGTGGTTGACGTTTTTAGCCGAACCCGTGGTCGTCATCTGTATCGCTCAAAAAGGGATTCTTCAATCAGCGTCAGCAAGCTTAACTAAGCTTTTATGGATTGAGCCGAGCTGCTATATTATACTTCTATATGATTACTTCCATATCAACTCCTTCATGTCAATATATCATCTTTGGTTATAAACCTGTTAGGTGAAATTTTAAAAAGATGTCACTCTGGTATAAAAAACCGTATTTAATCGACGTGCGCATGCTTTTCGAAAACGAATATCTGAAAAGAATATAAGCTACACACACACACACACACACACACACACACACACACACACACACACACACACACACACACACACACACACACACACACACACACACACACACACACACACACACATACTCACACACATACACACGCACACTCACACAAACACACACACACCCACACACATACACACACACACACACATATACATATATATATATAATTTTTGGTTCTGTGTGTGTTTGAATAGAGAATATAATTAGCAAAGATACTGCATTCATTAAATTTAAATTTGCAAATATGTTGGAAAGCAGTAACCGCTTTTAAAACTAATAAATTCTTGGTTTTATAGTCCCATACGAGATATTTTTATGACATGCTGCTAACGAATACTAAGTTCAGCAGAAGAAAATTGTATATAAGAAAAACTGTATTTGTCTCTGTTTTGTATTTTTAAACTGATACAGCAGAAGGTAGATGCCGGAACCTTATTGCTATAAATACAGAAATTTTAAAATGATGTGAAATAAACTCCTGTTCTTGCACAAGTTTTCAGTTCCTTAAGAATTACATAAAGAACTTGTCAATATTATATAAAGTAAGTTAGGACCTTATTTCAAACAACTCCTCATATTATATCCTAAATCACTACCATGAGATATAAAATTGTAAAAACAGAAACTAACACAGAATTTTATAAAGGATGGGGGATGAATAACATATAAACTTTTTATATTAGAATCTTTTTAAAGTACATTTAAATTAAAATACGAAAGTAGGGTAAAACGATTTTGGCCTGACCAAGAGATGCCATTTCAATCAGTGAGAATTTATCTTGTCATTAGTTCGTATGATAAGATATAGTTTGGATATAGGAATAGTTTGTAGTAGGCGTCTTGCGTATTTTTCTTTAAAATGGCGAAACGTGAATAGCGGGGATATAACCTTTCTTTTTGGATGTTTCAACCCATCTGGAAATTCATCCGAAGTTGTCAAAAGTGTACGGGAACTCAGGTCTTTTAATTTCAACAGCTGAAAAGTGGCGGCTGAATTTGAACGTGGTTGCACGTCGCTGGAAGAGAAACTCACATTACCCATTATGCAACCACAACGGAAACTATCGAAAAGATGGACGATAACGTGTTGGACAATAGGAGAATAAAGGTGCGTGAGATAGCTGAGGCTGTGGGGATATCAGAAGAAAGAGTGCGAAACATCTTTCACGAAGTATTGTACATATTGCTCGAAGCGGTGCGAGAGCTTTGCGTAAGGTGGGTGCTGCATTTGTTGAATGCGGATCAAAAACATATTCGCAAACGACATGTACAATAATACTTGGACCGATTTAAGAAGGATCCGATGGAATTTGTGCGGTGATTAATCATCATCGGTGAGACAAGGGTTCACCACTACACGTTCGAAACTAAACACAGTGGGCGGAAGCGCCAAAGAAAGCTAAGACAATTGGATCTACTCGAAGGTTCATGGCCAGTGTGTTTTGGAATGCCAAAGCGACCTTGTTAATTGATTATTTTGCAAAAGGCACAACGATTATGTGTGAATATTACACCAACATTCTTGACCACCTGGGTGTCAAAATTCGCGAAAAGAGTCCTGACTTGAAAAAGTCATCTTTCATCAAGACGAGCAAGCAAATGCCTGCTAGCAAAAACGTGTTATCAATGGGAGAATTGCGATATTTGGGACACAATTTACTCGGCCGTCCCCTCACTCTCCTGATTTTGCATCCTCGGACTTCCATCCTTTCTCAAACTTGAAGAAATTTGTTTCTGGAAAGGGCTTCGCGTCCAATGAAGACGATGAGGGGGCCTTAAATTATTATTTTGACAGCCTTCCAGACTTTCACTTTGGGAAGGAATACTGATATTGAAGAAACGACGAAACAAGTGTGTTGAACTCAAGGGGGAATATGTAGAAATATAAGATCTGTTTTAAACTGAAAATCACGATCTTTCATTGTCGTACCGAGAACATTTTACCCTACCATAGTATATGACATGTAATTATAATTATTAAAGTTTTCAGTTATCATTGAAAACATTGTTATCAAATATTTTGTAACGTTTTACTGATTATAAAAAGCGTTTTAATTTTATAAATAATAAAGTTTACAAGGACTAGAAATTGAAAATGTTTTAAAACCAATAATTTTTCAATAATACATATATTTATTTTAAATAATTTTAACCTTGAAAACAGATTTTATGATCCTTTTAAAATTCCGTAATATTCATATTTAATGATTTAGCTCATCCATGGACATTTATTTCACATTTACTTTGTCACGCAAATTTTGAAGTTATAATATCAATGGAGAATGTTTCTAAGTTATAATACCAGGGCCATTCAGGTTTAAAAAATATGTAAACATAAATAAATAGATGATATAATGACTATAATTTTCAAATATTTATATTATGTAAGTGATTTACCATGGCAAACAACATTCCAGTAAATTGTAAAAATATTATCTCAATGATAGGCCTAAACATTGGGAATCAAACTAGCAAACACAAAAATTGTCAGTTGACAGATGCTTTATTTTTAAATAGTAAAACAACTTATTTGTACATTCTCTTCTCAATTTTACTCACACTTGTTACTTTTACAATTGCACAATTTTACCTGTAGTTAAATTGCCTATACAGCGCCGTGTTGTTTAAATTGTGTACATATTTTGTAACAGTGAATACTAACGACAAGTTAGTATAATAAAAGTGGGTAACTTTGTAACAGCCACATATATAAGGAAAAATTATTATATATAATTTAAAATTTAAAGTAACCTAAAACAAATTGAAGATAAAGTAATAATAATTTCACAGGTAAACAATTACGGATATTAAGTTTTTAAAGACATGCCGCTATGGAAAATCTATCTTCTGGGTGTTTTTCAAAATATACTCATTAAAAAAAAATATATTGTTTGAATTACCAAAAGTTTTACTAACTTTTAAAACGAGCCGTTTTTTGGAGCTTCATTTTGTCAATTTCTTCTGATTGCCAAGACTCGAATCGGATGTGTTTAAATAACGTTTTACATTGTAATGTTTCGAACTGTTATCTTTGAAGTTTCTTGATGTAATCATCTTGAATTCACTGATTAAACTAATTTTACACTACTTAACTAAGTGAATACGTAATTGCTTACTTGCTGACGCGTTTCAAAACGATCGTTCCTTTTTTAATATACTTAATGACCACACACACGTCGATGCCAACAGTCTTTTCAAATACATCACACAAGACGCCGACACCTCACCCAATGTCATAAATCTAACCCTGTCATACATTTTGTAAAGAGCCAGAAGCCGCTAGTAGAAGATAGCTTCGAAAAAGGAACGATCGTTTTGAAACGCGTCAGCAATTACGTATTCACTTAGTTAAGTAGTGTAAAATTAGTGTTATTTTTGCTTTAGCAAAGTGCACATACTATGTATTATATTTAAGCATTATATTAATGTTAATAGATATGAAAATAGGGTTTATACCATATTCAATATTATATATGACTCCAAGAGATATTCTGGTAGGTAATAAAACTAATACAGCCAAAATATCTTTAATGCATTCAAGTAATAAAATCTTTTAGTTGAAAGAAGTTCATAATATGACTAATGATTTACTTATACATTGACATTTATTTCCCATTTACTTTGCCACGCCAATTTTGAAACTGTACTATCAATGGACAAATATTTCTAAATTATAATCCAGGGCCCTCCACGTTTGAATAAAGTATTGTGAACCTAAATAAATAGAAGTTTCAAACAGTAATATTTTCGAAAAATATTTGTATGGAAGTGATTTATCATGACAAACAACATTCCAGTAAATTGTAAAAATACTATGTTCTTGTATAAACATTACGAGACAAACTAGCAACACAAAAATCGTCAATTGACCGACTACGCTACTTTGTTTTTGAATAGTAAACGAACCAATTTCTACATTATTTTCTTAATTTTGCTCAGTCTTGTTATTGTTTCCATTTCACAATTTTACCTGTAGTTAAATTGCCTATAGAGCGCCGTGTCGTTTAAATAGTGTACTAATTTTGTGGCAGTGAATACTATTAGCAAGTTAGTAGTAATAAAAGTGGGGAAGTACCCGTATATATAAGGGAACTTTAAATTTATAGTAAACTAAAACAAATTGAAGGTAGAGAAATAATAATTTTACAGCTGAAGTTTACTATTTATTGGGAATATACTGTGGTTGAATTTAAAGATAAATACACAAACACCTCTTAAACACAAACACTCTTTATTTTAACCTTATGTACATTTCAGCTACCAAGTAACCATCCTCAGAGGGATAACATACAAAGACTTGTGTTTTGTATGTGCAGACTTTGTATATTATCCGTCTGAGGATGGTTACTTGGTAACTGAAATGTACATACGGATAAAATAAAGAGAGTTTGTGGGTAAGAGGTTTTTGTTTATATAATATTTATTAGCTAAAGTTTAATTGAATAAATATAACTATCACTAGTCTAGTCACACGGTCAAACAATTACTAATATTAAGTTATTTAAGACTGGCCACTATGAAAATTCTATCTTTGTAAGTATTCTGGCCTGTTTTTTAAAATTATGCTCATTGAGAAACATAAGGTTTGAATTACCATAAGTTTTCTTTTTAGTTTTATAGCGAGCCGGTTTTTGGAGCTGGGTTTTGTCACATTCTTCTGTTTGCCAAGACTTGAATTGGTTGTGTTTAAATAATTTTTCATATTCATATGTATCTAACTTGTATGCTCGTTTTAGCTAAGCGCTTATACTATGTATTATAATTTAAGCATTATATTTTTGTTAAGAGATATGTAAATAGGGTTTATGTTATTATCAATATTATATATCACTTCAAGAGATAATCCGGTAGGTAATAAAACTAATACGGTCAAAATGTTTTTAATGCATTCAAGTGATAAAATCTTTTAGTTGAAAGAAGTTCATAATATGACTAATGATTTTGCTTATCCTTTGACATTTATTTCACATTTACTTTGTCACGCTAATTTTGAAACTGTAATATCAATGGATAAACATTTCCAAGCTATAATTAAAGGACCCTCTAGGTTTGAAAATAATATTGTTAATATAAATAAATAGACCATTTTTTAAAATTTTACTTCCAGGGCCCTCCAGCTTTAAAAAAAATATTGTAAACATAAATAAATATAGGATTTATATAGTAATATTTTCAAATATTTTATTTTATGTAAGCGATTTATCATGGCAAACAACATTCCAGTAAATTGTTAACATATTACATCCATGAATAAGGAGTCAATCTAGCACACACAAAAATCGTCAGTTGACAGCTTACGCCACTATGTTTTTGAATAGTAAAAGAACCTATCTATCCCTTCATTCTTTTTTTAAATTATGCTCACTCTTGTTACTGTTTCAGTTTCACAATTTCACCTGTAGTTAAATTGCCTATATAGCGCCGTGTTGTTTAATAGTGTAAAAATTTTGAGGAAGTGAATACTAACAGCAAGTTAGTAATAATAAAAGTGCGTAACTTTGAAATAACTCCAAATAAAAGGAAAAATGATTGTATAAAACTTTAAATTTATAGTAAACTAAAACAATTAGAAGATAGAGTAATAATAAGTTTTCAACTAAAGTTTAATTGAATCAAATTAACTAACAATAATCTAATCACATGGTCAAATAGTTACGAATATTAAGCTATTAAAGACAGGCCGCTATGAATTCTATCTTCGTAAGAAATCTGGCCTTGTTTTCAGAATATGTTCATTAAAAAAATACATGTTTGAATTACCAAAAGTTTTATTTACTTTTATAGAGAGCCGTTTTTTATAGCCGCGGTCTGTCATTCTCTTCTGTTTGCCAAGACTTAAATTGGATGTGTTTAAAAATTTTTTAAATTGTTTTGTATCGACCTTGTATTTTTGTTTTAGCTAAGCGCATATACTATGTATTATAATTAAGGCTTATACTTTTGTTAAGAGATATGTAAATAGGGTTTATATTATATTCAATATTTTCAATTCACCTCAAGAAATAATCCGGTTGGTAATAAAACTAATACTGTCAAAATATCTTTAATGCTTTCAAATGATAAAATCTTTTAGTTGAAAGTAGTTCATAATATGACTAATGATTTTGCTTATCCTTTGACATTTATTTCACATTTACTTTGTCACGCTAATTTTGAAACTGTAATATCAATGGATAAACATTTCCAAGCTATAATTAAAGGAACCTCTAGGTTTGAAAATAATATTGTTAATATAAATAAATAGACCATTTTTTAAAATTTTACTTCCAGGGCCCTCCAGGTTTAAAAAAATATTGTAAACATAAATAAATATAGGATTTATATAGTAATATTTTCAAATATTTTATTTTATGTAAGCGATTTATCATGGCAAACAACATTCCAGTAAATTGTTAACATATTACCTCCATGAATAAGGAGTCAATCTAGCACACACAAAAATCGTCAGTTGACAGCTTACGCTACTATGTTTTTGAATAGTAAAAGAACCTATCTATCTCTTCATTCTTTTTTTAAATTATACTCACTCTTGTTACTGTTTCAGTTTCACAATTGCACCTGTAGTTAAATTGCCTATATAGCGCCGTGTTGTTTAATAGTGTAAAGATTTTGAGGAAGTGAATACTAACAGCAAGTTAGTAATAATAAAAGTGCGTAACTTTGAAATAACCCCAAATAAAAGGAAAAATGATTGTTTAAAACTTTAAATTTATAGTAAACTAAAACAAATAGAAGATAGAGTAATAATAAGTTTTCAACTAAAGTTTAATTGAATTAAATTAACTAACAATAATCTAATCACCTGGTCAAATAGTTACGAATATTAAGCTATTAAAGACAGGCCGCTATGAATTCTATCTTCGTAAGAAATCTGGCCTTGTTTTCAGAATATGTTCATTAAACAATACATGTTTGAATTACCAAAAGTTTTATTTACTTTTATAGAGAGCCGTTTTTTATAGCCGCGGTCTGTCATTCTCTTCTGTTTGCCAAGACTTAAATTGGATGTGTTTAATAATTTTTTAAATTGTTTTGTATCGACCTTGTATTTTTGTTTTAGCTAAGCGCATATACTATGTATTATAATTAAGGCTTATACTTTTGTTAAGAGATATGTAAATAGGGTTTATATTATATTCAATATTTTCAATTCACCTCAAGAAATAATCCGGTTGGTAATAAAACTAATACTGTCAAAATATCTTTAATGCTTTCAAATGATAAAATCTTTTAGTTGAAAGTAGTTCATAATATGACTAATGATTTTGCTTATTCTTTGACATTTATTTCACATTTACTTTGTCACGCTAATTTTTAAACTGTAATATCAATGGATAAACATTTCCAAGCTATAATTAAAGGACCCTCTAGGTTTGAAAATAATATTGTTAATATAAATAAATAGACCATTTTTTAAAATTTTACTTCCAGGGCCCTCCAGGTTTAAAAAAAAATATTGTAAACATAAATAAATATAGGATTTATATAGTAATATTTTCAAATATTTTATTTTATGTAAGCGATTTATCATGGCAAACAACATTCCAGTAAATTGTTAACATATTACCTCCTTGAATATGGAGTCAATCTAGCACACACAAAAATCGTCAGTTGACAGCTTACGCTACTATGTTTTTGAATAGTAAAAGAACCTATCTATCTCTTCATTCTTTTTTTAAATTATGCTCACTCTTGTTACTGTTTCAGTTTCACAATTGCACCTGTAGTTAAATTGCCTATATAGCGCCGTGTTGTTTAATAGTGTAAAAATTTTGAGGAAGTGAATACTAACAGCAAGTTAGTAATAATAAAAGTGCGTAACTTTGAAAAAGCGCGCCATCTTTTGTTTATATGGATGATTGGAATGGTTTGGTAAAATATTATCAGTAATCATGGGTTTTCTATATATTGCATAATCTAATTTGTTAATTTGGTTATATATTGTAATATCAAGGTAATTAAGTGTGCTGTTACATTCAATTTCGTGGGAAAATTTTATGTTGTGATGCAAGTTGTTTATTTCTTTAATTATTAAATCTAAATGTATGCCATTATTTGTAGAAATATAAATCCCGTCATCTACATATCTGTACCATATTCTATTTTTGTCATATTTATTTAGGATCTCAATTATGTCATTGTCTAAATTTTGTAAAAATATTTCGGAGATTATAGATGTTCCTATTTCTGGGCTTACGTGTTCTTAACACTAAAGAAACTTTAAAACGCTTTAAAACCAGACGTTTTCAAAGTCACACTGCTTTATGTTTGAAGTTGTCACTAATTTAAACAAAATTGACTTTTTAAACCAAGAAAATATTTGTTTGCTCTTTGTATTTCCAAAGAATACCTTCTCCAGAAATTGTAACTATATTTTCGTTATTATAAAGATCTATCTGTCCAAGAAGAAACTACCCCTACTGAACGTTCGCCTCAAATCTGTTCTTTACACGGACTGTATTTTATGTTCTCCATGTAGAAGAGGCTCTTGCATTTTATACATGAAGCTATGTTTTCTTTAATTTAACACAGTGTCGAAATAGGCCATAAACTATTTAATAAAACAAATTTATAGTTTTCAATTTTAATTTACCATCATATGTGGCTCAAAACAGTTAATTCTTAATTTGGTTTCCATAGAAACGAATGTAAAAAATTTTACACAATTTAAAAAAAAACACAAAAAATAAGTTTTATTTCAATAAATTCAATACATAAAAATATTATATATAATACAATTATTACAAATATTACAATGATTTCTTATAATTTAATTTGTATGCAAATATTTTTGTGTTCTGGCTGACGGCCCACTCAAAAGCTGGTTCAGTTGGTGTAATGTTGTTGTTTTGAGAAAGCTGGCCGCTATATTACCACATTACGTTGTGATATAGCTACTATTATAATATAATATATTAGAATATACTATATTATAATAATAGTGCCTGAAAGCTGGCATGAAACAGTGCTAGAGCGCCTCGGCACCCATTCGCACACTGCTTCATACCCCTAACTAGTGTAAAGAGGTGTAAAAAAAAAAATTAACTGAAACAGCAAATGAGTGTGTGTTGTGTGTTTTAACGTAGTGCGATATCGTCACCGAATCTACGGGCTGACGAGTGACCTCCGAGCTATAATGCCCCCTCCACGTCCGAGCATTATTGTGTCTTTGGTGTGGTGTGTGTGTGTAAGTTCCTAAACGTGTAAGCCATCAGCCAGCTACCCCTTCTAATAATATCGTGATCAGAAAGAGTAGAGTGTTGCCTTCTAAAGTTGGCGGATTTTTGGCTTCAGATCGCTCAACATTAAGTAGGGCCTGAAAATACGTTAGGGAGAACGGTATTGTTGCTTACCATAGAAATTAAATCTTATTGTTGTTAAATTGTTAACTCTTTTAAAATGATTGAAATATTTTAATTTAGAATTTACTTTTATTAACTTAAACTAATTATAATTCCTTATATCTTGAAATAAATTCACCAACTTTGATTTTGCTATTATTATAGATAGATGTTTAATTTTTATCTTCCTTTAGCAATCTTGTCTTTAAAAAAAACTTATACACTAACATTATTTTGAATAAACCCCTGTTCCAACAAATTTACACGTATTTGGTTGGTTTCTTGTTTACAATATTGACACTGGAGCCCTGTGCAAAGTATTGCTTTTGTTTGATGTCGAGAATTGTTAGTTAATAATTATTATTAATGAAACTGTTGTGTGTGTGTGTGTGTGTGTATGCATATTTGTTTGTCTTTCATTTATGATTATATCATTCAATTGATCCTCTTGAATTTTCAGAGTCACTTCTCAATTCTAATAGGCCTTTAATATCACAAATAAATCAAATTTCATCATACGTAGTTTACTTTAAATTTATTTCTTCGAAGCAAAGTGTTATAATTTATGTAGTAACCGATAGGTTTATAAATGGTAATATGTCGAAAACTCTTGCAAGTACACGTTTACTACTTTGACTGGAAAGAATTGTCAGTCTCTATTATAATATATAGCTTTTTCCAAGTTAAATGTTTGATCTTAAAACGGTTAGTTTAGTGTTTTAAGCGAACAACTATGTCTGTGACATTTTTGGATAGAATATTGAATCAACTTCAAGATAAGGTCGTAACATATAACAGGACTTGGCCCTACTGAGTGCCCTCTACTCAACCATGCCAAGGGTATTAGGGTGACTCGATGACTGAGAAGCCTATTTAGTGCAGTGTTTTCAACGTTCTACTCTCTTACAACAAAACTAATACATGGAATGGAAAAATTCAAGGTTTTCTCTCTTCCTATTCCGATGTTCTTCCAACGGATTAAATTGAGTAGCTAGGAGGGAAATCTGTACTTCACCAATATGTCCTTGCTCTAGCATTGGGATAATAAAGATGTATTTTTTATGTGATCAGACGATTGAGCAGTTAAACAAGAACCAGAGTATGTGCCTTTTGATGCCTTGTAGCAAAATATTTTCAAAATCATGTCAATAAATTATGTTTCGTAATAAAAGAAGAAATATCAGTTACGATAAATCATCGTTTGAAACCTTTTGGATGTTTAAATCGTTGTATTTATAATTATTTGAACTAGCTAACAATGAAAATAATATAAATATAGAATTAGGCCTAAATATTATTTATTTCTAATTATCAGAAAAAAACAGATTCATTAGAAGTAAACTATGCACTTAAATGAACAAATATAAATTTACTAAACTTTAAATAATTTTATAAGAAATTAAAAAGCGCCATTCCTCGTTTAATGGGTTATTTTGTATTACATATATTTACTTGGAATGTTATTCGTGTATAAGAGAATTGTATAGGTTATTTTATGAGAGGATGTGTGTTTGTAGCTAGACTGTAACCTAATCTCAGTTGAGTGCATGTGTCATCAACAGCAACTTATTTTCTTCATTGTTTAAAGTAGTACTTTTAAAACAATTCTAATAATATTACAAAATAATGTTTGTTTCGATAACACTAGCAAAAATACATAAATTGGTAGCAAGTGTGGCTAAGAATTCCAAATAAAGGCGTTGCAGGGTTCAATTTTGTACTTTCGGTGACTACATCTATTTTAACAGAAGAATTTTTGAAAGAAGCAATTACTAAAATTTTCTTTTCAACTATTTTTTAGAAAATAAATGAAAATCTAATAACGTTAAATTAACTTTAAAATTAAATTCGTTACTATGTAGCCAACATAATTTGAAATTAAATACAATGACACACAAACCAAGGTAATATCGGTTTTATTTGACTTTTTTTGTGTTCTAAACGTTTGTATTGTAATATTGTTTTATAGAAGAGAATTAACAAGGAATAATAAATTCCTAAACAGTTTGTTTTCGACTTAGTTATAAGATTGGAAAAATTCATATTTTATTATTAACAAATTGGAGGATAGCGTGTAAATAACAGAAAATGTGATGTATTCAGTTTCAATATTAAATACATCATTTACTTTCAATTTATAACTTTGCAATCATTTGAGATTTTAATTTTATGTGTTTCATAAGCTAGTATTTTTTTACCACTCTATTTAAAATTTGTGAAATGACATTAGTAATTACGAATAAACAGGAAACATTTCGATATATTCTAACAGTGAACAGGAAACGTTTCGATATTGTCTATCAGTGAAGAGGAATAATTATTTTTGTATAAAAAGGTTCATGAGTTTCTTCCTTGAAAGCACACCTATGTTCGCCATAAATAGAAATAAATTAATTACTGTAAAGCCTTACTTTCCGGCTGGATCGCCACATCGTGGCCGGGCGCAATGTAAACTAAAACAAATAGAAGATAGAGTAATAATAAGTTTTCAACTAAAGTTTAATTGAATCAAATTAACTAACAATAATCTAATCACATGGTCAAATAGTTACGAATATTAAGCTATTAAAGACAGGCCGCTATGAATTCTATCTTCGTAAGAAATCTGGCCTTGTTTTCAGAATATGTTCATTAAAAAAATACATTTTGAAACTGTAATATCAATGGATAAACATTTCTAAGCTATAATTAAAGTACCCTTTAGGTTTGAAAATAGTATTGTTAATATAAATAAATAGACCGTTTTTTAAAATTTTACTTCCAGGGCCCTCCAGGTTTAAAAAAAATATTGTAAATATAAATAAATATAGGATTTATATAATAATATTTTCAAATATTTTATTTTATGTATGCGATTTATCATGGCAAACAACATACCAGTAAATTGTAAACATATTACCTCCATGAATAAGGAGTCAATCTAGCACACACAAAAATCGTCAGTTGACAGCTTACGCTACTATGTTTTTGAATAGTAAAAGGAACTATCTATCTCTTCATTCTTTTTTTAAATTATGCTCACTCTTGTCACTGTTACAGTTTCACAATTTCACCTGTAGTTAAATTGCCTATATAGCGCCGTGTTGTTTAATAGTGTAAAAATTTTGAGGAAGTGAATACTAACAGCAAGTTAGTAATAATAAAAGTGCGTAACTTTGAAATAACCCCAAATAAAAGGAAAAATGATTGTATAAAACTTTAAATTTATAGTAAACTAAAACAAATAGAAGATAGAGTAATAATAAGTTTTCAACTAAAGTTTAATTGAATCAAATTAACTAACAATAATCTAATCACATGGTCAAATAGTTACGAATATTAAGCTATTAAAGACAGGCCGCTATGAATTCTATCTTCGTAAGAAATCTGGCCTTGTTTTCAGAATATGTTCATTAAAAAATACATGTTTGAATTACCAAAAGTTTTATTTACTTTTATAGAGAGCCGTTTTTTATAGCTGCGGTCTGTCATTCTCTTCTGTTTGCCAAGACTTAAATTGGGTGTGTTTAATAATTTTTTAAATTGTTTTGTATCGACCTTGTATTTTTGTTTTAGCTAAGCGCATATACTATGTATTATAATTAAGGCTTATACTTTTGTTAAGAGATATGTAAATAGGGTTTATATTATATTCAATATTTTCAATTCACCTCAAGAAATAATCCGGTTGGTAACAAAACTAATACTGTCAAAATATCTTTAATGCTTTCAAATGATATAATCTTTTAGTTGAAAGTAGTTCATAATATGACTAATGATTTTGCTTATCCTTTGACATTTATTTCACATTTACTTTGTCACGCTAATTTTGAAACTGTAATATCAATGGAAAAACATTTCTAAGCTATAATTAAAGGACCCTCTAGGTTTGAAAATAATATTGTTAATATAAATAAATAGACCATTTTTTAAAATTTTACTTCCAGGGCCCTACAGGTTTAAAAAAAATATTGTAAACATAAATAAATATAGGATTTATATAGTAATATTTTCAAATATTTTATTTTATGTAAGCGATTTATCATGGCAAACAACATTCCAGTAAGTTGTTAACATATTACCTCCATGAATAAGGAGTCAATCTAGCACACACAAAAATCGTCAGTTGACAGCTTACGCTACTATGTTTTTGAATAGTAAAAGAACCTATCTATCTCTTCATTCTTTTTTTAAATTATGCTCACTCTTGTCACTGTTTCAGTTTCACAATTTCACCTGTAGTTAAATTGCCTATATAGCGCCGTGTTGTTTAATAGTGTAAAGATTTTGAGGAAGTGAATACTAACAGCAAGTTAGTAATAATAAAAGTGCGTAACTTTGAAATAACCCCAAATAAAAGGAAAAATGATTGCATAAAACTTTAAATTTATAGTAAACTAAAACAAATAGAAGATAGAGTAATAATAAGTTTTCAACTAAAGTTTAATTGAATCAAATTAACTAACAATATTCTAATCACATGGTCAAATAGTTACGAATATTAAGCTATTAAAGACAGGCCGCTATGAATTCTATCTTCGTAAGAAATCTGGCCTTGTTTTCAGAATTTGTTCATTAAAAAATACATGTTTGAATTACCAAAAGTTTTATTTACTTTTATAGAGAGCCGTTTTTTATAGCTGCGGTCTGTCATTCTCTTCTGTTTGCCAAGACTTAAATTGGATGTGTTTAATAATTTTTTAAGTTGTTTTGTATCGACCTTGTATTTTTGTTTTAGCTAAGCGCATATACTATGTATTATAATTAAGGCTTATACTTTTGTTAAGAGATATGTAAATAGGGTTTATATTATATTCAATATTTTCAATTCACCTCAATATATAATCCGGTTGGTAATAAAACTAATACTGTCAAAATATCTTTAATGCTTTCAAATGATAAAATCTTTTAGTTGAAAGTAGTTCATAATATGACTTATGATTTTGCTTATCCTTTGACATTTATTTCCAATTTACTTTAGAAATTGCCAATTTAGAAACTTTAATATCAATGGAGAAATATTTCTTAAATATAATTCCAGGGCCCTCTAGGTTTGAAGAATTATTGTAAACATAAATAAGTAGAAGATTTAATTAGTATAATTTTCAAATTATTTATTTTATGTAAGTGATATATCATAGCAATCAATATTCCAGTAAATTGTAAAAATATTATCTCCATGAATAAACATTAGGAGTCAAACTAGGAAACACATACAAATTTTGATTTGACAGATAATGCTACTATGTTTTTGAATAGTATAACAACACATTTCTATATTCTCTTCTTCATTTTGCTCACTCTGGGTACTGTTTCAATTCACAATAATACCTGTAGCTAAATTGCCTATACAGCGCCGTGTTGTTTAATAGTGAAATAATTTTGAGGAAGTGAATACTATCAGCAAGTTAGTAATAATAATAGTGGGTAACTTTGAAATAACCACATATAAAAGGAAAAATGATTGTATATAACTTTACATATATAGTAAACTAAAACAAATAGAAGATAGAGGAATAATAATTTTACTAATGTTTAATTGAATCAAATTAACTAACAATAATCTAATCACACGGTTAAGCAATTACGGTTATTAAGTTAATTAAGACAAGTCTCTATGAATATTCTATCTTCGTATGTATTCTACGCTTTTTTCAAAATATGCTCATTAAAAAAAACATTTAGTTTAAATTACCAAAAGCATTAATTACTTTTATAGCGAACCGGTTTTTAGAGCTGGGTTCTGTCAATTCCTTCTGTTTGCCAAGACTTAAATTAGATTTGTTTTAATAATTTTTCATATCGTTATTTATCGAACTTGTACTTTCGTTTTACCTAAGTGCATATACTATGTATTATAATTTAGGCATTATATATTTGTTATAAGATATGTATATAAGGTTTATATTATAGTCAATATTTTTATATCACCTCAAGAGATAATCCGGTAGGTAATAAAACTAATACTGCCAAAATATTTTTAATGCATTCAAGTGATAAAATCTTTTAGTTGAGAGAAGTTCATAATATGACTAATGATTTACTTATCCATTGACATTTATTTCCCATTTACTTTGTCACGCCAGTTTAGAAAGTTTAATATCAATGGAGAAATATTTCTTAAATGTAATGCCAGGGCCCTCCAGGTTTTAAAAATAATTGTAAACACAAATAAATAGAAGATTTAAACGGTAATATTTTCAAATATTTTATTTTACGTAAGGGATTTATCAGGGCAAACAACATTCAAGGAAATAAAAAAAATATTATCATATGAATAAACATCAAGAGTCAAATAAGCAAACAAAACAATCGTCAATTGCCAGATTACGATACACTGTTTTTGAATAGTAAAATAACCTAGTATTTCTAAATTGTCTTATTTTGGCTCACTCTGGTTATTGTTTCACTTTCACAATCTTCCCTGTAGTTAAATTGCCTATACAGCGCCGTGTCGTTTAAATAGATGGCGTAGTAATTTTGTGGCAGTGAATACTAACAGCCAAACTGTTTGTAATTCCCACATATATAAGGGAAAACTAATGTATGTAACTTTAAATTTATAGTAAACTAAACCAAATAGAAGGTAGAGTAATATTAATTTTACCGGTAATGTTTAGTTGCATCAAATTAACTAACATTAATATAATCTCATGGCCAAATGGTTACGAATATTAAGTTATTAAAGACAGGCCCCTATGGAAATTTTATCTTCTTATGTATTCTGGCCTGTTTTTCAAAATATGTTCAATAAAAAAACATATTGTTCGAACTACTAAAAGTTTTAATTACGTTTATAGCGAGCCTGTTTTGAGGTGTGTTCTGTTTTTTCTGTTTGCTAAGCCTTGAATTGGTTGTGTTTAAATAATTTTTTTATATTGTTATGTATGGAACTTGTAATTTCGTTTTAGCTAAGCGCATATGCTATGTATTATAATTTAAGCATTATATTATTGTTAATAGATATGAAAATAGGGTTTGTTTTATATTCAATATTTTTATATCTCCTCAAGAGATAATACGGTAGGTAATAAAACTAATAATGCCAAAATGTCTTTAATGCATTCAAGTGATAAAACCTTTTATGAGAAAAGGGTGTTTACAAAGAGGGTGGTCTTACCTTATTGTCGTATGAAGGTGATATTAGACGTGATGTAATAAGTTGAGAAGAGAGACAAGACTACCCTTTATTACTCTCTTCCCATATACTGTAGTTGTAAACATTCATTAAAATAAAATTTACTTATTGAGATGCTATTAACACCATATTTGCTCAATCACAATCCTAGTTGGGTAATTTGATGGTCTTATTATTATTTTTAGTGTTTATTTAAATGCGTTATATTGAAGTTCACGTGTATATAGTTATAACTATCTATGTGCATAGAATACCTTAAAAGAATGTACAGATAGAATTATGAAAATCAATGAGAGTTGAAAAGCAATGCTATTACGTTTGTAAAGCATTTTAGGAGAATTCTTCTCGTCAGAGAGAGAGAGAGAGATAGAGATAGATAGATAGATAGATAGATAGATAGATAGAGAGAGAGAGAGAGAGAGAGAGAGAGAGAGGGAGAGAGCGAGAGAGAGAGAGAGAGAGAGAGAAAGAGAGCAGGAAAAATAGTTTATAGTTTGAACAAAAATATATTTGTAAAATAGAAATAATATAACTTATATTTATTTTTAATTACTATGCAGTCACATTTTTCTAACTTTTCCTTAGTTCTATATGACATATCATTTTCCCTCTACATCTAAGAAGGTTTGTTATATTAAATATATTATTGTAAAGCATGGGTGCCTATAGTAATGCAGCTCAGGTCCACATCATTTTTTTTGTTCCACGCCAATTGTATTAAAAAAATTAAAATACAAATTAATTCTATGTAGTTTTATACACATAAATTAACTTTAAAAAGTTATGTTTTACATTTTCTATGAGATATGTATAGGTACATATATATTTTAAATTTTTAAAAAGTTATGTTTCATTTAGATTGGATTTCATAAAGATGGAAAACCTTAAATTAATGAGATGGATGAATTTGTTTTGTTTAAACAAGCAAACAGATATCGAGTTTAATAAACGATGTATCAACGTTAAATGCACGTTCAAAACGTTTGTCATTATTTTGTCGTATTGTTGTTCCTTGTATGCTTCATTGTTGAAAATAACTGTTACCTAATATAGGTAACGCCGAAAGTTAAGAAATATTACTAAACCATGTTTGGGAAAATTAGGATATTTATTGCGGAGAATGTAATATTTATAAAACTCCAGTAAAAAATTTACAAAGTATTTTGTTCAATTAAATATCAGTTTTTATTTTTTTATATCTAGAGAGAATAGGTTGCAAAATTTTAATTTTTTAAAAAATCTTATAATATACTTTCAAACTCATGAATTAAATACAAAATTAATTCACCATATTTTGCATGTTTTTGACAACTCACAGGTGTGTTCACCCAAGGTATTGAAATATGTCAAAATCCTTTACTTTTATTTGGTTGGGACAAAATTTCAACTTTCTTTCAAACACTGTTATTGTTTCGAACATGTCATATATATATATATATATATATATATATATATATATATATATTGGTTTTTCCCTTGAAGTCTCAAATGTAAATCATTCAAATTTTCTGTTAAGTCTTCTACAAAATAGGTAAATCTAAAACCTAATCTTCGTCTTCAAATTCTATCATTGGTGTCCCTCTTGTTGCAATAAATATTTTTATTCAAGTTCTTATCTTAAAATCGTTTGAGAATTTCCCCTTACTGATCCATCTTACTTTTATATCTGTATAATAAATAATACATGCAAATTCAGTGTCCATCAACCTTAAGAAACTCTTAGGATTATCTACGATTAAGTCCTTCAACTCTTATAAAGGTAATGGTTTTTGTAACAACGCTCAATACACTTTCCATATTTAAAAGTTTTCCACATACGTTTTCCTGATCTACAGTACAATAATATGTTGTCAAAATCGTATTACGGTCAGTGACAACTTCATTACTAACAATTTCAACAAGTCCCATTGTTACCAACCGTGGCAGGGGCTCCATTGATTATGAAATTTGATAAATATTTTATAGATAAAGAAAACCTTTTCATCGTCGTTTTTAATGTCTCAAATAAATATATAGACATGGTTGTGTCTTTTGACTATGCTAACGCAAATAACAATTGTGGTATATCAGACGCCTCAGTGCTTTTATTCATGAATAACGAATTAATTTAGAATTAGTACGAATGCTTTTAAAAGACTTTTCACATAAATTCCTCAATTCTTGTCACCTGAAAACTGATTTTAGAAAAATTCTACTTTTATCAGTAAAAGTTGTTTGCTACTTTCCATACATCCATACTAGTCTTAGCTACATTAAATGCCTTAACAAAATAACTTTATTTTAATATCAAATTTCAAAATCTTTAAAATAACCATAATGGAGTTAGTTACAACACAGATATACTGAAACATACAGACACGCCCGCGCACACGCACGCTCACACACACTCCCAAACATACATACATAAACATACACACATACACACACACACAACACACACACACACACACACACACACACACACACACACACACACACACACACACATTCATACGCGCTTGGGCACACAAGCACATATATTATTAATACCCTTACGTAAAAAACACACACACACACACATACACACACAACCACACACGCGCGGGTGTACACACTTCATACACAAGCACATACATATATTATTCCCACCCTCATGTACCACACATCACACTGGAAAATACCTAAATAAATAATATGATCTGTCTTAGCTATAGTAGCCTCTAAGAGTCTGTCTCCTAAATCTTATTACGTAGCTAAAATATTTTATCTTTAAAGACCAATTGCCAATTGACGTATAACGAATATGAATAATTGAAAATAATTTTGAGGTAGATAGATATAAAGTAGGAACAATAATTCACCTAGGTAAATCCTCTGTTTAGCTTCTGGTACTTGAAATAAAGGTTCTCTCTTTCAGAGTCAAGAAAATTTTCTACCAGTCACCGTTTTTGTAGAAATTAGTACTTACAACAGGTATGTGTGCGACCTCAAGCGTGTGTAATTACATAATATTAACTAAGACATAATTGTTTATGCTACTTTACATTCTAATAGTTTTGCTTGTTTTTGCATATTTTCTGCGTACATTTGATTATGTGTGTGTGTGTGTGTGTGTGTATGTGTGTGTTTATTTGGATATGGTATATTTTTCTTTCTAAAATAAAATTAAAGGTTTTAAGTTGATTTTACTTCTACGTAAAATTTTAAGTTTTGACCATAGGATCAAAATTCCTTAATTGATTTTGACAATTTATTAAATCGGTTACTTTTATTTTTTAAAAAAATAATTTCTCTATTATTATTTTATATGCCTTAAAGCAAACATAAAGCATATGCATAACATTTTTTAAACTAAGGTATATTATAAACGACGTAGATTTTACACTTGTTTTACTTTATACACAAAATATAAATGTTTTTTCTGAGAAGAAAATGAAGCAAAACATAGCTGTTATGGCGTGTTTTGCTAAATTAAATGTACCCACCTCCCTCTATATGGACGTAGAACAGAAAGACGTCGACCACTATATTGAAACGATAAAAGTTAACAACGGTGAATATTACCTTGGATGGAAACAAGAATTTCCTTTACCACTGTTTGCTAAGAATAAAATAACAGGTAGCAGATGAGTAGTCTTCTTCCAAAGAACTGATAGTTTAACAGGAACTGTTAGTGAAATAGTTATTTTAAAACTTTTTGAAACAAACATTATTGGGGGAAAAAGATTCACCCACCTTTTACCTAACGTTATGATTCCTGCTTAATTTGAGTAGTTTCTCTTCAACAACAGAACTTGACGGCACCGGAATATTTCTTCTTGGGTGTATCGGATGCTCTTTTCCTGCTCTCGTTTTGTGACAGTTTTCTACTTTATCTTCCAGTATTCTACTAGTCTGTATGTTATAGCCTATCTTCCTTTAGTTAAAATACTCGTTTTAATATTTAAACTTCATCAAGTCCTTAGTAAATATTACGTCACCCTAATGCCATAATTCACACAATACTATGTCTAAGGGTTTTATAGCTATAGCAGCACCTTCATTTTTGGTTTCTTTTATTTGCTTCTATGTTTTACTAGTTTCCGGTCTTGTTTGAGGAGTGTCTATTATGATGTTTTCTAGAGCTATCCATCTTTGGTATACCCGAAAATGTTATATTTTCGATTAATCTGCTGTGAAAAGTTTTGTCTTCAAATTGTGTTCTCAAGGCAACCCCACTTTACTTAATTTGATTATCTGCTGCCTTGCTTTCTCTTATATTGTCTCTTCACCAGATATTCTCACTCCTAAGTATTTTGTTCCCTTTTTTATGATTCTTACTGGGAGTGTAGAAGTAATATTTTTCAGGTGCAATATCGTTTACAAATGTTTATTAAAATAATCGCTAATAGGCTGTAAGTATTTTAACAATGCTAATATATATATTATATATATATATATATATATATATATATATATATATATATATATATATATATATATATGATGATGATGATGAATAGTTACTATCTGGAGTACATCCGTTCATTCTGCAGTCCATAAATTCGCATTTTAGACGTTTCGCTAGAATCTCATCCAGTATTGACGAGGTGAACCCAACAACAGTAGAAGAGCGAGTGAAGCGGATGTACTCCAGATAGTAACTACTCATTATATTATTCCATCCGTGAAGGAATACGTATCAGCATATATATATATATATATATATATATATATATATATATATATATGTGTGTGTGTGTGTGTGTGTGTATTTGTGTGTGTGTGTGTGTGTGTGTGTGTGTGTGTGTATAACTAGCCGAAGGCTGTACCACTCGCTAAATTCCGAACGTAAATCAATCGTACTACAGTGGATTCCTGGTCACTGTGGTGTGACTGGAAATGAGCAGGCAGACACCCTTGCTAAAAAAGGTACTGAAATAAAACAAGAACAAAAAACACAAGTTTCTCATAACACAGTAAGATTACAAATTAAAAAAACCATCAAAATCCAACATGTAAAAGATATAGTGGAACGTACACAAGGGAAACAATGGGAAGATGCCATAACGACAACACCTGAGGGCCATAGAAACGTAGCAGTTGCCACCTTCCGCCTCATTACAGGAGACGACCCTCTACGAAAACACCTATACCGTATTGGACTAGCTGAGGACCCATACTGCAGCCTATGCCAACAAGAACAACACATGGATAGAAGTCACCTTAAGGTGTGTCCAGCAATATCAAAGACAACTGAACATGAACGATACTGGGAAGCACGAGGTTTATTACAGAGTGTATAACTAATGTTATTTTGTACTTGCCATTAGAATAAATAAATAAAAAAAAATATAACTAGCAATTTGTGGCGTCTGTTGCCTGATATTTCGAAATTTCTATGTACCGTTAATTATAGTCGTTTACTAATTTTGTTCTGTTTTATATCACTAATCAAGGCAATTAACACAACATTCAATATGGAGAGCTCATAAAATCAAATCACCATGTAAAATGTAATGAATGTGCCATGTAATGCAAATAAAAGATAAATCCCTGTTTTAAAGACTCTTTGGTATTGAAAACGAGTTTCTGTTTGTTAAAGCTCTTTAGAAAGATTTATACTGCAGTTAAATTGACCATTGAAAAATAGTACGGCGCAATTCATAAAAGTAGTTGCTGAAGATAAACAGTCGTATAGTTAGTTTCTGCATTTTCAGAACAATGAATAAATACATTTTACAAGTGGAAGATTTAGGTTGAATAGGATATTCAATTGTAAGTACCTTTTAGCAAGATTCAATATTTTGTGCTTAGTATAGAAGACTAATTAATTTTGGCTTAGATCCATAGTTTAGCCATTTTCATTAAATTGTACTTATGTATTTTTGAAATAAAGTAATTTCCATATATATTACACACAATTTATTACTTTTAAAACTCTTGGAATGACATTTAAATTATTGAACAGGTTAGACTTCTCTCTGCTCTGATGATCATTACACTCTGAATTTTCATAAAAATACAAATTTTAGAAAACAATTAACCCTTTGCACTACACTGCTGGGTATAAATCGGGAATGTGGGTTTGGGTTGTAGTTTGGGTTTTATATTACCTTTGTATCAAATCCTATTGTTTTCCTAAGAGGTTGCTTTACGTAAAATGTGTTAATAGAGCATCACGGCCTGCCGTTTTTCATCGTCACAAAGTGTCTTGGATTCTCATACGCAAGTACTAAGTTTCAAGTGTCTGTTGAGGTAATATATTATTAAATTATTTTTTTTTTCATTTTGTTTAAGGTTAATAGTGTTGAAGTTTTTTTTAATGGCTCTCTTTGGTGAATTGATTAACAATTTGTTTTGTTTCATTTGGTTTAAAGTTAATAGTGTTGAAGTTTGCCTTAATGTCTCTCTTTGGTGAATTGATTAATAATTTTCACAAAGGTAAAAGTCAAAATAGTGAATTCCAAATCTCAAAAAAAAAAATAGTTTTTAATAAACACACACACACAAAACTACTTTCCTCAGTGACAGGACTTCCTTCACCACTACTAACAAATTGTCAAACTATCGTTCCAGTCAAATAAAACAAACAAGATAAAATTACAAATTCAAGCAATAAAACTAATCTATTACATAGAACATCACGTCTTACTCAGGAGAGGTATTTATTTTACATAACTGCTATTATTATTAATATTTTGTTCTTTTACTCCCCCCCCAATATTTAACACTATCATAAATAAACAAATACTAAACAAAGCTTACACAGTTAAAAAATAACAATCATATATTATATAAAAATACACATTATAAACCACTCACAAAAAACCATTTATACAAAATTAAAACTAAAAACAAAGCCAAGATAAATAAACAAACATCAACACTTACACATATTTTAACATTTTTACAAGATATTATATCTAAAAAACAAAGAAAGAAAAACAGTTATGAATCGCATGCTTAGCGGAACAACACGGAATTTGGATTTAGAAGGGGTGAATCTTAGACTGGTCCCGACTCATACATTATGTAATGACTATATGCCAATAATCAGGATTGGGAGGATCGGACAGAGAAAGAAAATTTTTGAGCAATTTCAGGAAATTCTGGTTACCTCTTCAAAATGCGCCAGTAACAAATTAAAATGTTTTCACTTTTTTCTCACGTAAACTGTTTTAGCAAATTGTTGACGAAATTAAGAGATACACAAATATTGATAAAGCTTATTGTAAAACTCCATTTAGAAAAAGCTCAATTTGACTGACATAGACAGATATACTTATCAAAGCTTACGGATCATTTTTAGGCGTGTTAATTAATATGAGTTTATAACCTTCGGCCGGATTACAATTTTATTGGTCGGATGATTACAAGGGTGAGATTTTTCAAATTTCTTGGAGCTTACATATGGAAACCAGAAAACGTTGTAGGTACACCGTCATGAAGCGCTAAAGTGAGTAATTGTTTGCTGTATCTAGACAAAAAGTACAAAGAGTTTTATTTGCCAAGACAGCACCTTTCAATTGATGAATCTACAGTAGGGTTTAAGGGCAGAGTTTTCTTCAAGACTTTCAATAAAGAGAAGCCCACCAGGTGTGACCTTAAAGTATACGTAGTATCAGATTCCCAAAAAGTCCGTTTATAGTCTTGTGCAATGTTTTAGAAAGCAGATTTCCCAAATTTTAAAAACAGGTTTATTATACACGCCTAGTTACTTACAACTATTTACTCTCGTGGAAGGAATAGAGCCAGCCCTCCTCACCCTCCTGGTCAGGATAACATTTTTAGCAAGATAAATAAAAAAACCAAATATCAGATAACATCTACCATCAGTTTAAACAGAAAAGGGTTCCCACAAAAAATGAATGAGTCAAATAACAGGCAAATGAAGAAAGGAGATATTTTATCATTGAAATCTAAAGACAATACTATTTGGAAAGGTAAAAAAGAAGTTTCGGTCATTTAAACATTTTATGGAAATAAAATAATTTCTATAGAACGAATAACTAAAGATGGCGATAAAGAAGTGCTAACTAAACCTCTAACAATCTGTTAGTGTAATGAGCATATGGAAGGAGTGGTTTTAAGCGATCACTAAGTCTCATCTTAATATTTCATCAGGGAGAGTGTCGAATGGTATCTAAAATTATTTTCTTAGCTTCTAGAAACAGCAATTGCGATTTCATATATACCTTCTGAAGAAAATGTAAATTATAAAATAAAACATCTAGTCTATTGGAATAAGCAGATTCTTTAACTAATTGGAGAGAACCGTAGTGATCTTTCAAGAAAGCAAAAGAGCCCTAGACCCTCACTGTTTGATGAAGAGCGACTTTGCATAATTCTTTCCAAACTCCATACAAATGTCAGGAAATGTAAAGTTTGCAGTGATGGATCTAAAGAAGCTGTCCGAAAGGTATCCACTATTTACTTCCCCATATGTAAAATCATATTTTGAGAAATTCCACATGCAAGTGAAATATAATTTTAAACATTTTATTTTTAATTAAATATGTGGTTTGTTTACATGTAAGATCTAAATTTATAACTCAATTAGTTTTTTAATAATAAACATTATCAATAATTGGAAGTAATAATTAATAAAGCCTTTATAAAAGACAGAAAATTCTGACAGAAAATTGTGTAACAAGCCATCGTGCGCAAGCAACGTGTTGCTAGTATGGGAGTAGACGCGAAAAAGTTGTGTGCCGGTTCATACACTGGTTCGGTGTGCCGCGTTAAACAAGCGTTCTTATTTTCGGAGTGCAAAGAGTAATTATTGAGTTATTATAAAATTGTTTTTGTGAGTATAATACAATTTATAATTTAATTTTAATTGAATTATTGGGAGCTATATATCGAATGTTTCTGTGTTGGTGACAAAACGTTGTGCAGGGACCAGAGAGACAAATATCAAATTAATAATATGATAATGTATATTATTAACTCATTATTAGATAATTCGCATCGGCCACTCTTTGTTAACGCATGGATGGTTGATGCGACATGAGGATCCACCACTATGTCCGTTTTGTAGAAATAATATTACAATCAAGCATATCCTGCTTGATTATGATAAGTTAACAAATTTGTATATAAGTTACGATCTTCGAGGTAGTTTAAAGGTGGTTTTAAGGGACGATGTCAAGGCTATCGACCGTGTCATCGCTTTCTTACGCCACCTGAATCTATTTAATAATATTTAAATTATGTATAATTTCTAGTTTTAGTTACAATTAGTATTAAACATTTATTTTACTTCGTTTAGTTTGGTTAGTTTTATTTGCAATATTTATTTAAAATAAAAACTTTAGTTAGGCGATGATAACCTCGATAAGTTTTTCGCCTGGAAAAAAAATAATAATAATTTTAGATATTATTATTAGATATTATTAAAATAAAAAATGGAAAAATTGCTTCTTTAAAAAAAAATTAACGTTTACTTTGTATGTAATGATACATTTTAATAAAAACAATGTGTTCATTAGGCCATTATACAAACCTTATAATAAAATACTGTCACACGCTTTACGGTTCTTTCTAGTTTACTGGTAAAAGACACTGCTAAATTCTATTGGAATATAAAATACATCCTATTTGGAAAGTAATATTTAGGTTCTAAATCTTAAACAAAATAACTTTAAAAAAAACTAAATTATCCTTAGTTTTCAGGTACTATTTTCTGTAGCTAAGATTTCTTTCTTATACAGTTTTAATTATCCTTTTATGAGATTCTTGTTTATGAATCAGTCTCTCTTTCACACCACCCTCCAAGTATACTAATATTATGGTTTCGGGCTTTATATTATTCCAAAAGTGAAAAAAACGTCTTAAAACTACAAAAATGTGACTAAAAAAGTAAAAAAATAATATAAAAACGAAAAAAAGAGTGATAAAAACGAAAAGAGTAAAGGTATCATTATAAAAACTCTATATTTAAGATTTAAAAAAATAATACGAAAAATGATAGAAATACCTATAAGTGAAAAGAAGAAGAAAAATAATAGAAAGATTAAGATATAAAGAATAAGCAAGGGCCGATGAAATATAAGAAGAGGAGAATAAACAATTTAATGAGAAAAGTAATGGGGAAATAATATACTGGGTACTTCTTCTTAATCGGTTGAGTCAAGAGTTAAAGACCAGATACTTTACTTCCGTTAAACTAGAGCCTATTCTATGTCTTTGAACGAAAATGATGAGTCGGGCTTCTAACAAATGTCTATAGCCATGCGGTATGCAAAGGAAATGAATCGGGATTGCAAGAAATGTTTATACAAATAGGGTATGCAAAGAAATGTATTAGACTTCCAAGAAATGTTTATATTTCGAATATATATATATATATATATATATATATATATATATATATATATATATACACACACACACACCCATATATATATATATATATATATATATATATATATATATATATATATATATATATATAAAGAACATAAATTAAAATACAAATACAAGAATTATAATTGAATTTACAATTCAAAACATCATCTGATGATGTGGTACTGTTAGCCAACAAAAAGCTTTGAATTGTAAATTGAATTTTAATTCTTGTATTTGTATTTTAACTTATGTTCTTTATTAATACACAAGAGTACATGTTGCGATATATATATATATATATATATATATATATATATATATATATATATATATATATATATATATATAACCATTATATATATAACCAAACCATTGCTTTTTTGTCGACTTTAAGCCATTTATGTCAACATATTTGGTCGATACATACGTTGAATAGTTGGTATGCCGAACTAGTGTGTAATAGCTTTCAAAGCTATTAAATAAGAGAATATGTAATAGTATGAAAATGTTGGTATTATTATATTTTGTAATACGTAATTTGCCATAAATTACATGGTTTTAATTAGGACTAGTTTGAATTAGTTAGTTTTAAATATATTAATTAAAAGAGATTACAATACATCCCAAACCTTTTCTGATTACTTTAAAGTAAGCGTTACAATTATCGTTACCAACAGCTGGTGAACGGCTTACCGTAATTAATTGCTTTCTTAAGGCTTCTAAAGTACTCAGTTCAAAACCCAATTTACTCTATTTATTTTTTAAAGTAGATAGCACATTTCCTTTTGGTGACAAGACCGTTATTGTTGCAACTCAATCAGATTAACTATTTCGTGATTAAAATTTAACTAATCAAATGATTTTATAAGACAATAAACGCTAAAGCGAACAAGCTATTTAATTTTTAGTTATTTATAATTTTTGAAAATGCATATTCTTGAAGAAATGAGAGTGTAACGAGAAGTAATACACGTTTATATGTAATTGCTTACAAAATACAGCTACATTTTTAAAGATTTAAATACGTCACAGAACAGAAAATAGCTGCTATTAATGCCGCAACCTAAAAGAAGTGCTAATTATTTGAAAAATAAAACTCCACTTTCACAAAAAACCTAATTTTACAATAAAAATATACCTAAAATTTTAAACTAACCTTCAGCTGATTATAGAGAAAAAACCGTTTCTTTGTGAAACTAAAAATAACGACCGTGTTGGGTTGGGCTTGGTCGTTTACATCTGATTTCCAAACATATGGTAACTGGTTGTTGAACTGAAAGAGTATGCGGCGCCCAATGGTTCCCTAATTAAGGATTCCTAATATTTTGTTCAAGTAAATATACTCTAACAGGATCTTCGGTTGCTATATTGCAATAGAAATGTAATGTATTACAGAATAGTGATGTGTTTTATGAAGAAATATTAGGCTTATAAAGTTTCATTGAATGAGTATTTCACTTAATTAGTAACTGGTAACCACTATCACGTCTAAGGCAATAAAAAACTACTGTTAATAAATACTTTAAATTTTGATTACAAAGTAAATAGAAATTTTTCATGCTTATAGATGATACTCAGAAAACCATTTTGAGAAAATATTTAAAACGGATTTGTGTGGGATTACTCCTATTTGTGTTTACGACTATTGATATGGTTCAACAATACAATAAAATTAAGAAAATACTTCAATACCAAGTGCCCATGTTTTAATTTCTACTATTTCAATAGCGATAATATCTATAGAAAGAAAATAAATTTCAATATCCTATAGATATTATTTTTAAAATTTGAATTTTGTTCATAATAATCTTTGTTTAAAGATGAAACTTCTTAATGTATTTGTTGTAACTTATAGGAACTTAAAACAACAGTAAAAGTTAAGAACAACCTACTGCGAGCAAACGTTTACGACTGAACTAAGTGATTTTCATCAGTGAAACATCATCATCACTTCCATCATTAGTAAGAGACTATCATAGTAAGAGACCTCCATATGGAGAAACCAACATCAATGAAATTTTTAATGCGACATTATCATTACCTCCATCTTCATTGAGATGCCCTCATTGCCTCCATCATTTTTTAGACACTATCATCACATTTATCTTCAGTGAGATACCATACAAGTGAGACATTATCATCACCTCCATAGTGAGTTACCATACTAGTGAGACATCATCATCACCTCCATTGCTAGTGAGAGACTATCATCACCTCCATAGTGAGATATCATCATCACCGCCATCATTAGTGATACATTATTATTACCTCCATCTTCATCGAGATACCCTTATTGCCTTCATCATTAGTAAGACACCATCATCACCTTCATCTTCAGTGAGATAACATACCAGTGAGACTCTATCATCACCTTCATCTTCAGTGAAATACCATACCAGTGAGACACCATTATCACCTCCATCTTCAGTGAGATATCACCAGCGAGACACCATCATCACCTCCATAATCAGTGAGGCCCATAATCATCACCTCTATCATTAGTTAACCACCGTCAACATTTCCATCATCAGTAAGATACTACCATCATCTTCGTCATCTTTTAACAGTGATGATGATTCCGTAGTGAACTTAAAAAAGTTTTTATTTCAGTACGTTTTAAAATAGTTACTTTATCTATTAGTTTGTACAAAATATGATACTACAATTTTTTAATAAAAATTTTGTTTGTCTTCGAAAACAAATCCAAGAAGTTACTAATTTAAAAGTTTGAAATTAATATTTTTTGTTGTGTTTTTTCTCTACATAAGTAACTAAATTTTTTTAATGTTCTAAATATTTTAGTTTTACAATTTCGTGTAAAGTTTGAATTAAATGACTCAAAAATAATCAAACTGGAAGAAGTTTTATAGTTACGTCATAGATTATTGTTCCCTGTACTCAGTGTAAGGTATGTTAATTGTACGCATCTGTGTGCTATTAAAAGCAGGAAAACGTTTTTTTTTTTTAAATTAAAAAAAAAATCCAGTTTGAATATTGAATGCATAACCACTCTATTGTGAATAATACAAAGGTTTAAATTATATTCATACTTAGAAATAAGGAATATGTTGAAAACAACTTAGTTTGTTATTGGAATATAGAGTCAACAATATAATACTATGCTCTGTTAGGCAAAAAGCGAGATACGTAAGTATTTATGGATTAAACTGCAATTGTATTTATCCCTCTATAATATCCTGCTCCCAGGAATTGTTAGTGGAGTGTTTACCTAGAATAAATCCCTCGGGAGACATTTAACCGTACTTGCAACGAGAACAGCCGTTAAATGCTCCAACTCTCTCCCTAAAGACGGTAAAGAGCAGCACTAAAATATTGTTACAGATATCTTTTTTAAACAATAAACCCCATTCAGAAGAATTCATTAGACTAATGTACTAACTAAATAGAGACATTTGGGTTAGGAGAAAAATGACGCTAAAATTATATTTTCATTAATTCCAACAAAGATAAACTATAGAGAAAGAATTAACATTTTCAAATATTATTGATATTATCTAAACGTATTTTGGAATAACAGCCTAAAAACATATAGGCATGTGATTGAAGGCAAACATAATACGTATATGGAAGCAGGTATTTAGATCCAAATTTCTTATTAATAAGCTGTTTTCCTTATAATATTCTCTATTTCTGTACCTAGGTTTAGGCTAGCTTAAAAATATGTCAATATTGTAAAAGATGTTTTACACCAATGTCACAGATATTTACCATCTGTGAGGACACCCAGTTTGCACTTCTTTTTTCACCTTGTCATCTATTAGGAAAGGCTTATTGCCGATAAAAGTTTTAGTTAGAGTAACAAACAAAAACTTTTTGAGGGCCAAGTCTGTATTGTACGGTGGGTGGTCTATCGGTTCCCATCTAAAACATCTGATCTGGTTTTTGTTATGTCAGAAAGCGACCTGGCATTGCCATGCAGTAATTAAACTCCAAATACTAAAACGCCGTGATTCTTGTATAATTATTATAATTATTATTCGAAGTTCGGAGGGACCTAATCGGTGTAGAGCACTTAGCTACATCCTTTAGGCTATACTCTCTTCCTATCCCTACCACAGGATAGGCTTAGTAGGTAATTCTTTGCAGAATCTTAATAACCACCTGATGCCGAACGTTTTGGTATCCTCATGTACTTACCTGGCAGCAAAACCACTTTATTCTGGCAGCTTCCAGTGCAGGTTACTCACAGAGCTTTCCTCTTTGTCCTCGTCTCACCTCCCGCACAAAGCAGACCTAGATCTTCCTAATTTTGTTTGGAAACCGCCTCAGATTCCGATGGCCTGTGAAAAGCTCTACAGTAACTCTGAGTTGAATTATACTTAAGGAGAGTAGTTATGTGCCCCAAAAGTCTCCCGAGTATCCCCACAGCACCTTGGATTTGTTGCACTCCAATCTTCTCCAAGACGCATTCCAAGCTTCTCTGCACAACCTATCTTTGGCACAATGATCCTCGTGCGCCCCTCCTGAGGCGGCATGTCCAGTGCCCTCAACAAAGAACCTTGAGTTATACGCTTGTTTTGCTATGACATCCTTTCTCATGTTCCCTATCCATTAAAAATGCCCTGGAATCCAAATTAGGTTGTGCGCCTTATGCTTACCCATTTCTGGTAGAAGAGTTGCAGTCCCATCCCCACGCTTAGAGCTAGCAGTAGACTTACCTAAAGGCTTTAGGTCTACCTGACGTTCCAAGAAAATCCAGATGGCGTTGCCCCTCTTGTTAAACCCTATTATTTACTCAAGTCATAGTTTGATCCAGCACCTTCACCTGGAAAACAGAGTTGTAGTCTTCCAGGCGAAGAATACAGGCAGATTCTGTTTTGATGTCTCGATCCAATAACGCCGACTCCCACTCCTCCTTCATCTTGGACCCATCCGTGGACCAGATTTCACCATGTTTGGGTCTACACGGTGGCCTTGCCTCTATTTCAGGAATATGGATCTTGTAATTCCTTTTTCCTCCTAAAATAAACATTGTCTTATCCTGAGGTTCTACCCAAAGCTCTTTTAGTGCATCACAAAATAGCTGTGGTTTCCTACTTATATTTCAAAGCCGAGTTCAACTTAGCCGGTATGGAGTTTGTACAGCCTCCATCCTAATTCGGTGATCCAAGGATGGAAGACCCAGCGTAACCCTTGTGGGCGCACATGGTGTGTTCCTCCTCGTAGCTGTCTAAGGTAGAGCCCCTGCACGCGGTCTAGTGCTATACTTATTGTTTTCTTCTGTGCCTTGTCCCACCAAACGATTGAGGTAAAGACTAATCTCGGCACCACGATGCCAGAATAAATCCAGGTCATCTGACATGAACCAAGACTCCATATCATGTTTGTCGCTCCTCTACATTGCCAGGACGTATATATAGCTTTCTTGCACTTATCCTCCAAGTGCTCACGACAGAGTAGCTTCCTATCTAGAGGAACCAACCAGAATGTAGCTTATTTTGGTATTACCAATTTTCATCTACCTCAGCGATCTAGTTTTATCTCGCCTAGTGAAGATGAGTGCCACATATCTCTCCTTGAATACATAGTACTTTCTCCCTGCACGATTCTTCTGTTACCTTGAGTGGCTTTTGAAGCAGATCTCTAAGGACCTTTTCCAATAGCCCCCTGACAAGGATAGATATATCGAGCCGTCTACAACGTTGTACCTCAGCAGAGGGGATAATCCCACCCTGCGGTTAGCCCTCTAAGACCCTCCCACCAATTGTACATCCCATCCAAGATGCCGTACCTATTCGGTTTCCCAAGGAGCTCATAATCCACTTTGTAATCCGAGAGCGGCTTTCTTGATGGCCATCCTAGAGGAACCCTTCACATTAAAACAAGCCCCAATACATATCCCCTTTTTGTTGACCTGACCCTAAACGAGGTCCGCAACCGACAATAACGAGGATTCCACTGACCAGTTTTCCCTTCATGTCGGGGAAACTGTTTCATATCAGCAAACGCATAGTTTCCCCCGGGGTGTCAGTAAAGCTAACATTAAGCTTCCTGACAAACGTAGCTCTCCCCTCGGTAAGACCTTAAACAGTCTATGAGTGTCTCTCAGGTTGCTAGTCTCTGAGCACCACTTTTTCCTAGAATCACATTTAACATCTTTTAGTAGATTGTTTTAAGATACTCTGGCTGCACTTATACTATTCTTCTTGAAACTCATACAGCTTACAGGTCATTGTGTACTGTGTCTAGACAGAGTACAGGACTCAGGAAGTCTATTCATTGACACCTGTTCTATAAAAGATGGCCATAATATTCATCATATCGGTTCAAAAAATCTAGATACTAAAACTAATTTGATGTCTAATAAACAGACTAGGAACCCATCGTTAACACAATTCTAAAATTGTCAATTTTCTGACATAGGTTTGTACTACCAACAAAGTGTTCTATTCACATTCAGAAATTACATACCTAAAGTTTATTATTTGAACCATTGCTGTTCTAAATAGGTTATTCTAATTCTAGGTTTAAAATAAAAAGGTTTATAGGCTTAGAATAAGTGGTTTTACCGATTCAAAAATGATTGGCCTATTTAATAACACGACACGACTTTCCTGTTGGTAATTATTGTTCTTTTCAAGTCATTAATTACCTTATGGCTTAAAGAAAGAACATCCGCAATGTGATCAAGACTAACAGAAGACAAATTCACGAACCACTCACCTCTGTAAACACTACTAATACCAAAAGCATACGGTTGGACCCTTTATTAGGCACAATAAATTCTTATTTACTGAAGCAAGTGGTTTGCGAATTTGTCGTCTGTAAGTTTAAACAGGGGCATTGAAGTTCTTTCTCAAGGTCATAGGTGTAATAATTACTTGAACACGACAAAATAACAAAATGTTCAAACGTTGTTCTAATAAAGTAATCAATATTGATTCATTAAAGCAACAGGTTTTATATTATAAACAATTTCACAGAAAGAAGTGATAATCTTTGTATTACGTTTTTGGATTATATAAAATACCTGAAACTTGCATTTTTTTGTGATGTTTTCCAATAGTTTTAAAATACTTATATATTCACTATATAGTCCTAGTTAGTGATAGGTTTCCCATCACATCATGTATTCGATACTACCTTTGGTCTAATGAAGACTTTATGATTTTAGAGAAAATTTGAACTAAATTTTGATCTTTTAAAGAAAGTATTACAATTCCATGTACCATTAATCAGGTTTAATACTCACCGTGAGGAAAACGGTTTTATTCTTAATATGAGAGAAGCATAGTAAGTTAACTAAGCTAGAGAAACACTATTTCTGGAAAGTTGATTTAGAGGACACATGCAAAATCGTGAGTGTGGTACACAAACACATACATACATCCAAACACACACCAATACCCACACTAACACTTAGACACAAAAGATACATTCAATACACACGTGATAAATTTTAATTATTTATTGGAATGGTATTGTATGGTATTAAAAAATAATGTTGTAAAATTTTTAATTATGTTAAGGGTAGGGCTTCGACTGATTCGTTTAGTTCAGTGATAGCTTTTGTTGGGTAGAAAATTAAACATTTAATATAGGATTCTATTTTTAAAAAATCATTACGCTCACAAAGCTAGCTATCGGTGTAGATTAAACCTTTTTTAAAAGAAATCTTTCAAATACTAGATGGAAGTAGAAAAATAGTACGTATGTTCTTTAAATAAAATAATAATTACATACCACACCTGAAATAGTTTCATTTTGTTTGGTTTGAACGCGTTTATGTTCAGTTTTTATTAAAAAAAATGCTGCTATATTTGACAGAAAGGGTAGGAGATGCTTACCAAAACTATTAAATGGTTATCCATAATTTACACGGGTAAATCTAGACATTGGATGTTTCGTTATGTGAGAAACATAATTATTAAGCTATAATATTGTTTTACGATGTATTGCAATAAACTTTGAGGTAAATAACACATCTAGGTAAACAGAAAATTTACAAACGTTTGGTATAATCACTTGAATAATAAGCCTAAATGTATAAAGCATCTTTTTGTTATCAATGAAAAAGGAAAATACATCTGCTTGAAAAATCTTATAGTTCTTTGAACGTTGATTTTTTAACCTCCAAAGGACTGTAAACATTTCTTATATTCCAAGATATTTTCTATATGTAATTTCTTTGGTCGAATTTTTATATTGTACTTTTTCTATATCTCGGACTTTTATATGCACTTTTCATTTTAATATATAAAAGACATTTCCTTTGAACAATTCCTCTGTTTAGATGTATTCTACATTTAATTTCCTTTAGTGATTCTCCTTATTTAAAAGGCGATGACTTGCATTATACACTTTCATTTTGATAAAAATGTCATTTCATGACAAATATCCACCTTTAATTTTGATATATAAAAAATTTTGCCTTGAAAATTACATTTTTTAAAGATATCGTCTGCATGTAATTTCCTATTTTTCATCTTTTAAATGTAAAATACAATGACATTTTCATCTAATTTTCATTTTAATATGTATAAAATGGTTACCTTTGAACATTGTACTTTTTAGATTGGTTCTACATTCCTTTGTTGATTTTCTTCTTTTAAAAAGCAATTAAATCCATACGGAATTTCCGTTTTAACAAATAAACCTTATTACCACTAAATAGCCAAGGGACTTAGGGCAATAAAGAGTACGATAAAACATAAGCAAAGTAAATGGAGATATTATTTTATTAGCTATCTAGGAAATTCAGATGATGCTGTAACCTACTCAGTTTAATTTGACGATAATTACATACGGCTCGTATCAAAGCTGGTTTAGCAGAGCACATAATAATCTGTGTTTAACTAACTGCTAAGTGAAATAATTACTTTAGGGAATTGCTCCATTAGGAAAACGGCGAACTCACGCATTTGCAGGAAAAGAGGGTGGTGTCGGAATTTCACAATGCTAAAATCAATTCTGATATTTCATCACATATAAAGCAACAATCATATAATAACATACACACACACACACACACACACACACACACACACACACACACACGCACACACACAGATATATACAAATACACACACACACACTCACACATATATATACACAATACACACACACACACTCACACACACACAAACTCAAATTCGCTTACACACAGATACACACACACACACTCACACATATATATACACAATACACACACACACACAAACAAACACACACACACACACACACAACACACACACACACACACCCACACACACACACACACACACACACACACACACACACACACACACACACACACAACACACACACACACACACACATACACACACATACACACACACACACACACACACACACACAGTAGGCATTTATTATGTTAGCGGTGAAATTACATTGAAATAATTGGGCAGCTACAATTATATGTAGTAAAATTTTACCAAATCAAATTTGCTTTTGAATCGAGCCCAAACAAAGTTTCTATCTAATGGAAATTATTATTTGGACTTCCCTAGACGAGGATTTATTTAAATTAGAATAATGTAAGTGATTTGCTACACTCTAATAAGAGTAGATACAACTTTGGAAGCCACTTTGTGGCTTTTTTATATAAGTAATATGTTCAAAGCCAATATGATTCCAATAACCTACCTTGTCGTAAAGTATAACACACTACTCTAGAATTTATATTAATCGCTTGTTTGACAAATATTTACATTAAAATAGGACACAGTTTAAAATTGTATCGTTTTGACTTATAAAATATACTTTTGTCAGCTTTTTGTAATGAATTGAGCCTCATTTAATTGTAAGAGTAAAAATATCACAGTTTTCATGTCAAGTTTACATTAATATACAGTTCATTGAATGTCTGGGCATATTTGTAATGTCATATTATTTGTTTCAATATATTGATTAAAAAACTAAATTCTCCTATTTGTTATTCGGATATAATTGTTTCACATCGTATACCACTAATTACATGTAAACATATTTTGCACCCGATGTTTTAAAAATTGACGTTAATTTATTTATATATGAATCTAAGATTATTCATTATTTCCAAAGCAAAATGTTTTATACATACAGAAAACAGAAAACTGAAATAATCAGTTAGTGAAAATACCGGTGTAACAGAGTTTATGTCTGCGTATCACAAACAAGTTACACCTACTTTTTATTGATGAAATGTTGTTTTATTTGAAGATATTACCCTTCTCTAACATTTTGTTTTCCCTTATTCCCCCCCCCCCCCCTCATAAAGAAAACGACACGCATTTTTCATGAGCCCCGGAAGGGAAGTGGTTACAAAATGTTGTGTAGATAAATTGTGTGTTGAAATCTATTTTACCGCCCTGAATTGTAAATTCAAATATAATTCTTGTATTTGTATTTTGACTTTTGTTCTTTATTAATACACAAGAAAACATATTGCGATATATATATATATATATATATATATATATATATATATATATATATATATATATGAGTATTATGTAGTATAACTAGTGATATTAATAATATGATATAGTAATAGTAGTGTATATTAATTTATAGTAATAAAATAATAATATGGAATTTTATTACTGTCGCTATGGTTTGATAGAAACTGGTATACCTGACTATAAAGTGTTTAACCATAACTAAAACAACAATAATTTAGAAACAGTAGGAAGGCTCTACAGAAATTAGTTGAGCAATAACATTTACATACCATGAAAAGATTAGGATATTTTAACTTGGTTAGGGTAATGTACAAGATGTTTGTGTATAAAATTAGTTTGTATTTAGTAAATTATGTTGTATTAGCGGTTTGAAAATGAGAACATATTTTGATACATTTAGAAATATGATGGTTTCTTTTTGTAATATGCCTCCAAGTATTAAAACATTGATGACGTCACGATTGCAACAATTAATAATCTACTATAAAGATAACTCATTTAAAACTGAAATTTGCGATCAGGTGCATCGTAGGCATTGTTGTTTAATCTAACGATGCCGCTGAAATTAGGGTAGACAAAGTAGTAGCATCAGACCTAACCTTAAACCGACCTAACTATCTGGTAACAATGTATTCGTTTAAAATGTCTCACTAGCCGATCTGGTAAGGGCATCTAAAAGTAATAGAAGTGGTAACAGTATTAAATACTTTTTGTTTAAGCTTGTGATCATAGCCTTGGGTGACTGAACAAACCACCTTCTACTTAACTCTCTTATAATCCTCCAATGACATTTTTTATATAGGTCTACACTACACAATATTACGGATTAAGAATAGCCATATAACATTTATATGATTGAGTCACTTGGTTTGGATTTTAATTTTATAAATTAATTATTAATTACAATAATTTTTTTAAGAAGGATAAAACATATGGACCAGTAGAACATATGTTATGGTTGTATTAAAACTTCATTCCATGTATCAACTATACATATATAACATCCATGTTTATTTGAGCACAACAGATAATTATTGAAAAACTGATAAGCGTTTATTTGATAACACTAATTGAAAGCGATCTCTAACAGTAGTAGTAAATATTAACATGTAACATTCTAATACACATTTTAAATAACTTATATTATTATTGTAATTATTTCAACCACTTAGCCACATACTGCATTGAAAAAATACTAACTAAAAAAATGAAAAATTATAAAACAAAAACTAGAAAGCTCTTAGTTTGACGGGGTGTTTTCGTCCTGAACTGGTGCAAATAGAAACACAAACTGTCTTTATAAGTAACACATTCAGCAGAAACGTTTATGTTCTACGTATTACCAGGGTTTATGCACGAAAGCACTATGAAATATTATTCAACTTATGCCAAACTGTTGTGCTCAAGGTTATTTAGGCTTGGTATAAAGTAGATGAAGTTCGAGCATGTATCTTGTAGCTTTGGGATTTGACTGAGCGATGATAACAATTGAAAAAAATAAAACAATTGTTTTAAAATTCATTGTTAGCATTTCACTTTTAAAGGCCAAAACCAAATAAGATATTTTATTTTAAAACGAATATAAAACCAATTCATTTCATTCTATAAACCATGTTCATTCTAAATTAGAACTATCTAGAAATTACGATGGATTGGAAACATTTAAATTTGATGAGAGAGAGAGACCAAAAAAAATGGTCACAGCTAAAGTAAACCTATTTAAGTAAAGGTAACAACCATTCCTATGTATAAACGGAGCCCTTGTAGCCTACTGGTTTGCTTTACAGCTGTGTTGAAAAATGTGTACATTTTCGAAATTTATCGGTTACTAGTTGATGTTATATTAATTTGGGATCCAACAAGTTCAGGGTATTTCAAATGTTACAGAAACAAATCGTCACCATAAGAAAGATTATCATAGTTAATAAACTTTTACAAAAGTAAAAATATAATATCTTTATTAATATTTAATGTTTTCAAAAAGATAAAAATAATTATGTTAAAAAAAATTATTGTTTTAATTCACAGAAAGTCAGTAACAGTTATATTTTCCCACCAAATTCAGTGTTCCATAACACTGGTCACACTAGTGTGCTTTTATACATTCAGAGAACAAACTATACATAAATACAATATGTAGTGTGCAACAAGTGTGTATGCATTATGCACATTTTCAAAAGACAAGTAAATTGACGGTACTATTTTCTAGTTTGATAAAACGGAATTTTCATTCATGTTTTATCCTAGAAAGGAATGTAGCTTATTAATAAATTCAAAGAATTGTGAGTTTTGAAACCAATATTCTGTTGACAGTTTTACTATTAGCAAATTTTCAAATTTAATTTAACGTAAGAGTCTTTTCATATTTCAAAAGTTCTTTAAATATTTTGTAGCATTAACACTTAGCTTCCAATATCGTGGTAAAATCATCATCATCAGAACTTTCTGTATAGGGCTACACGATACTCAACAGCATTCGGTAGAGCGTACCAGCAACGTAGAACTTTATAGCAAATGTTATACGTTAATAAGTTAATAATCTAATATAAACATAACATAAGAGTTTACCCATAATATATGTTTAAGTACAGTTTTATACTATTCCGAAAGTTTCAATATTTTACTCTGTTGAAGCGTTTCGGAGTAACTAAATTTTCAAAACTTCAATCGTACACCTATCGATTGAAGTACAAGTAGATCGAAAGTACGATTGAAGTTTTGAAAATGGAGTTACTCCAAAACGCGTCAATAGAGGCGACTATTGAGACGTTCGAAATGGCAAAAAGCTGTACTCAAACATATAAAATATCCCCAACAGAAATGAAGATGAGTATATTAATAAGTTTAACCAAAATATATGTTTAAGTACAGTTTTATGCTATTCCGAAAGTTTCAATATTCTACTCTGTTGAAGCGTTTCGGAGTAACTAAATGTTCAAAACTTCAATCGTACTCCTATCGATTGAAGTACAAGTAGATCGAAAGTACGATTGAAGTTTTGAAAATGGAGTTACTCCAAAACGCGTCAATAGAGGCGACTATTGAGACGTTCGAAATGGCAAAAAGCTGTACTCAAACATATAAAATATCCCCAACAGAAATGAAGATGAGTATATTAATAAGTTTAACCAAATTATATGTTTAAGTACAGTTTTATGCTATTCCGAAAGTTTCAATATTCTACTCTGTTGAAGCGTTTCGGAGTAACTAAATTTTCAAAACTTCAATCGTACTCCTATCGATTGAAGTACAAGTAGATCGAAAGTACGATTGAAGTTTTGAAAATGGAGTTACTCCAAAACGCGTCAATAGAGGCGACTATTGAGACGTTCGAAATGGCAAAAAGCTGTACTCAAACATATAAAATATTCCCAACAGAAATGAAGATGAGTATATTAATAAGTTTAACCAAAATATATGTTTAAGTACAGTTTTATGCTATTCCGAAAGTTTCAATATTCTACTCTGTTGAAGCGTTTCGGAGTAACTAAATTTTCAAAACTTCAATCGTACTCCTATCGATTGAAGTACAAGTAGATCGAAAGTACGATTGAAGTTTTGAAAATGGAGTTACTCCAAAACGCGTCAATAGAGGCGACGATTGAGACGTTCGAAATGGCAAAAAACTATACTCAAACATATAAAATATTCCCAACAGAAATGAAGATGAGTATATTAATAAGTTTAACTAAAATATTGGAAATAAATTATGAATTAAATAACGTATAGCCTTAAAGTACGCCGCTATCGCCAATCAAAGTTTTATAATCTATTACACTGCAACTCGTTATTCAGAAATAATTATTGACAACAGTTTTAGTGACTAAAGGTTGCCTTGATGACTTGATACTCATTTCACTTTAGAGAATTTAAAACTTGTTCCAAAAAAAAAGTTTTGAAATATGATCACTTGAATTATGTTTAAAATTATCTCAATAGAACTCAAGATTGTCCCTTGTACAAATATGGAGCCTACAAGAGTAGTATGCAGCGTTAGAAATAGTTCTTTACCAATGACAATAAATAAAAAAACCACTATGATAAATACACATTTAAAAATACATATAAATACTTTTTTATGTTATTCACGTTTACTATAATATAAATAAAAATATAAATTAAAAAAAAAATTATGAACATAAATAACGTTGAATGAAATGTCAAAATTATTTCTTGATTGGGTTTATTTTTAACCATACCACATTATATTTTTTATATCAAAAGTATAGTTTTAATATTTTAAAGTAATGGATACGTATTTCGGTTTATCAGTGACTCAGGTCAAACAATTATTAGGCCTTTATATGAATATGTTTATACTGGATCGTAAAGCGCTCTAATCTCATAGCCGTTTTTTAATAGCAAGAAATATTTTAAAAATATTCTATTGAAAACCATGATAAACGTATTTTTGTGTAAAATTTGATTCCTAATTTTTAAAAATTGCATTACACATTAACACTGATCTTACACCAACGTAATCTAGTTTTTATAAATAAAAATAAAAGATTCGATTTAAAACAATGGTATTATAAAACAATACTAATTTCCAAAACAATGAGAAATAATAAATTTAATAATCGTCTATTCTGAAAACCTGACTTTGCAAAAGTGAAATTATATAAAACAAAATATTTCTTTCAGTTGGTAGAACGAACTAACTTTAGCAAAACTTTATTATTCGAGCACAATGCAATGGGTTGTTTAAGGCACTAACTTTTTCTATCTTTCGTTAAAAATTACCTGCTAGGAAAGAAAATATCGGTTACAAAGTTGAGCGTAATAAAGTTTCCGTATTCAATAAATGTCATGCTGTACAATATTTCATTGTGTAAAACTCGTATACTTTATAAATGAATATAACACATATTTTTTATCTGCATTTCAAATAAATATTCTTTATTTAATACATTTCTGCTTACACTTAGTTGGTCTCATATTTCCAAATCTCAATTTCAATATAGTAATATAAATTGCTGATAAAGGACCGGTTAATGTGCTCTAGCCAATAGCTGTAAACGTTATGGTTTAGTAAAAGTTTCAAGGTCTGGATGAGCGTAGCAGGTAAACACTCATGCAGTAATAATACTCACATTGTTTTGTACAGAGTTTTCAGTCAATGTTTGGATATCATGCAGAAAATATTCAAATATAAAATTAATTATAATGTGAGAAATCGAAGAGATTTCAATTGTTCTAAATCATAAAATCAATAATAGTTAGTTGAGAAAACCAATTAAAATAGGTTCTGAAAAAACAACTATTCGAGTTTATTTTGCTGCAGTATATTTCGATAAAAGGCTACTTTGGTTCATTCAGGTGAAATAATACAGGTAAACTACTAATGCCATTGTTAATTAGGCTTAAATTTATTTTTCAAACAATAATTAAGATATAAGTACTGATGGACGAAGCTACACGTTTATAAAACTAGATAACGGCACTGATGTAATATTCTTATATTTTCTAAAATGAATATTTTTACAAACAAACATACACACACACGCGCACACACGCACGCACACAAACAAAGTGAAAGCTATGAACAGTTAGATATTGAACACTTCTTTTTGCTTTACATTTTTGTCATTGGATAAGTATAAGCAAACTTAAAAGTAATTCTTGGTAAATCCATTCAGAGAAAACGCCCAATAAAGTGATAATTAAATTGGATGTATGTAATTACAAACGAAAATTATTAGGTTAATTAACTAAGGTAATACATGGATTTACGTTTTTAACTAAACACATACACACACACACACTCACCCACACACATACACACACACACACACACACACACATGTATATATATATATACATATACGTGTGTGTGTGTGTGTGTGTGTGTGTGTGTGTGTGTGTGTGTGTGTGTGTGTGTGTGTGTGTGTGTGTGTGTGTGTGTGTGTGTGTGTGTGTGTGGTGTGTGGGTGTGTGTGCGTGAGTGCGTGAGTGTGTACCTACAACATTTTATTGTAATTGTGAATTTCAACCTTATAAAAAAGTATTTTTATATTTAAACTTTCTATATTATTTTATCTTTGGTATTCATATTTCAAATGATTCATGTTATTCTTTCACCTAAATATTTCCATGCGATTCGAAAAAAACATATATCTATTGAAAAAAAGTCTGAAAATGAGTAGTATTTTAATTGCTCTTGAAAACCCCCTCCGCCCATTATTCTGTTGCTATCACAAACGTTACAGGTACTCAATTTCAGTAGCTCGGCTAAGATTTAATCTTTTTCACCAGTTCTCGAGTGCAATCAAACTAATCAAGATTATTCCACATCTCTTATCTCGAGCACATCTCTTATATTAAATATATATACATTCAATAAATGTTTTATATATGTTAGGCTTTAAATGATGAAGAAGAACCAACGGTCACAATAAGTGACGTTTTCTACGGTGAATTGAAAACGACCTTTCGTTTATTGCTTCTACAATGAGCAAAGTTTCCAAAACCCAATAAAAGCACAGACTTTACAAACACCTCTGCTTACATCTGCCCTTTATACAGTTCAATCTTGCAAACCAGTAATTCATAATGTATGCGTTTAAAACGAAATTCATCGTCTACCTTTAATATTATTTACAGTTTATATGGCGCCGCACGTTTCTTGCAAGATATTTAGTTTTACTTTGGTGATGAGGGGTTATTCTTTTAGAAATGTGTTTAATTTTGGCGCTCCTTGAAAATGTAAAGCTCTTAATAATCAGTATTTATTTCCATTAAAAACTTAGCAACTATTTTATGAATTTCATTATTTTTCAATTGAATTTTTAGATAATGACATGCAAACTACTGTATATGCTTGACAACGTATTGTAACGTTTCTCTAAATCTTTTTCTACCTTTTCTATTATATCCTAAATCGTTCATAATCATACGCATCAGTAAAGTTCACACCTCATGGTCAGACATCTTACTCCCTTGGCATTGTGGGTTGTCCGTTAGCCACTGTGATATTTATGTGTGCAGTAAAAGCAACAGTTTGAATAATGTTCGCTCTATGGGGTAAAAGCACTCTATGGGGATGCGTGTTAATTCTGTACGCCAAGGGAATTGTTGTGGGCTGTGAATTCAACTCCTCACAATTTATGTTATTCATCCATTGCATTTAATATAAAGATTTTAAATTAAAATGTTAATTGACAAAGAAAATGACAAAAAAGCTAAAGTAATTTTTAGTAATTAGTTAGTCAAAGTAATAATTTTGTGTCAGTGTTTTTTAATAAAAAAAAGCTAGGTAATCGAGAGTAAGAACAGATATACTCAGAAAATGGGCATTTATATATTTTAAGTGAAACAATGTTTAACCACTTTAAGTAAAAAAAAATTATAACTTCTATCTTCTGAGAAATATAAATACGTTTTGAAGATGTTATTGTGCGTAAAAATTAAAAATGTTTAAAAAAACTTGTTCTAGAGAGGACAAAGAAAATGAAGATTTTATAGAACCAAACTATTTTTTTATTTAGAGGCAACTGACATCAGATGCTGTTCGAATAAATGACATATAAACTAAGAAATATCATGTATAAAGTTATACTTGAAAATATGAAATAAAAAACGAAATAAAACAAATATAATTTGCTCAAAAAATAATGAAATAACTGGAATGACAAACATTACCTGATAAACGTATCAGAGAAGTAAAATGGAATATTTTAGAAGGTCTTAAAATACTGCTTAAATTAATGTCATAGGAAAAGTAATTTATATTCACAGAATTTTCCAGTTTTTTTTTACAACGAAAATGACAAACTAAACTGAAAGTTACAAATAGGTTTTATTACAATTCCAATTTAACTCTACAAGACCGGTCTCAGTGACTGACTAAATCACCACAACTTACTAGAACATTGAGTAGGGTTTTAGGAAACACTTGTGTTATATTTGATCACATAGTACACAATTCATCACAATTGGTGACTTCGTAAATTTGTTAAAATTACTAACATCATACTTAACAGGAAAATTACACCGAATGGAGAATAGCCTATGGGAAATACAAGAAGCTTTTCAATTATTTTATGGTATAACGTTCAAATAATAAAACCTGTTTTTCCTTTTATTGTATTTTGAATTAATCATGGTATTATAAAGTAATATTATTAAAAAAATTAGAAAATTACAGATTAAAAAATTCAGAAGTTTGCCCTTTTAATACGCAACTACTTATAGATGTATTTATAGATTATTATTGTTTTTAAACTTACGGATGTGTAAACTGTGCAAATTGTTTTGCTTGGAAATAACTAAAAGTAACCGAAAATTTGAATATAGAAATAGAGTTGCATTTGTCATTACGTACTCAATGAAGACTCTTAAGCAATTGAAATCAAAGTAATTATAAATGTAAATTACCATAGTTATTCATTTTGGTAAGAATATATCCAAGTTAATGTCATGTAATGGAGAAACTAACCATAGAATATATCCAAGTTATTGTCATGTAATGGAGAAACTAACCATAGAATATATCCAAGTTAATGTCATGTAATGGAGACACTAACGATAGAATATATCCAAGTTAATGTCATGTAATGGAGAAGCTAACCTTAGAAAATATCCAAGTTAATGTCATGTAATGGAGAAACTAACCTTAGAATATAGCCAAGCTAATGTCATGTAATGGAGAAACTAACCTTAGAAAATATCCAAGTTAATGACATGTAATGGAGAAACTAACCATAGAATATATCCAAGTTAATGTCATGTAATGGAGAAACTAACCTTAGAATATATCCAAGTTAATGTCATGTAATGGAGAAACTAACCATAGAATATATCCAAGTTAATGTCATGTAATGGAGAAACTAACCATAGAATATATCCAAGTTAATGTCATGTAATGGAGAAACTAACCATAGGATATATCCTAGTTAATGTCATGTAATGGAGAAACTAACCATAGAATATATCCAAGTTAATGTCATGTAATGGAGAAACTAACCATAGAATATATCCAAGTTAATGTCATGTAATGGAGAAACTAACCATAGAATATATCCAAGTTAATGTCATGTAATGGAGAAACTAACCATAGGATATATCCTAGTTAATGTCATGTAATGGAGAAACTAACCATAGAATATATCCAAGTTAATGTCATGTAATGGAGATACTAACCATAGAATATATCCAAGTTAATGTAATGTAATGGAGAAACTAACCATAGAATATATCCAAGTTAATGTAATGTAATGGAGAAACTAACCATAGAATATATCCAAGTTAATGTCATGTAATGGAGAAACTAACCATAGAATATATCCAAGTTAATGTCATGTAATGGAGAAACTAACCATAGAATATATCCAAGTTAATGTAATGTAATGGAGAAACTAACCATAGAATATATCCAAGTTAATGTCATGTAATGGAGAAACTAACCATAGAATATATCCAAGTTAATGTCATGTAATGGAGAAACTAACCATGAGCTTATACTACTAAACACGAAACATATAATGTAAATGTAGGAAATTTTAAAATAACCGAAAACAATTACGTCAGTAAACTAAAGATATTTCCATCGACCAATATCACGGAAATAATCACCGAACACGGGTAGACGACTATATTCACTAATATGATGAACCAAATTTTTTTTACCACAGACTGTACTTAAACAATTTTTAGAGATTTTTCAGTCATGTATTGAAATATTTTTTATAAAAATACTGTGTGTGTGTGAGTGTGAGTGTGTGTGTCTGTGTATGTGTGTGAGTGTGTGTGTGTCTGTGTGTTTGTGAATTAGTTTACATAGTATTCATCTAATTGTTTTCAAAAGGCGCTTAAAAAAAGTAATATGAAGAAACCATAAAAGATTAATTTGTAAATATAGGCACGATATAATCTTTATAAGTAAACAGTTATGACTAAAATAAAAATAAACAATTTATATAACAAGAAGAAAACTGTCAGGGGGCATAAAATATTTCACAAATTTGTTACTATTTTATTCTAAGCTGTATTAAACATATTATTTAATTCTGATAAACTCAAGACTAATATTTATATAAATAATTGTATCCAACTCAAGTAATTAAAACAATGAGCAATAATAAAACCAACTGAATTAATATGTGTACACAATATTAGTACACTTTGATATCGAGTAAATTATATTGTATGTGTTTTAGCTTGCTATGTGAATATACAATTTTTCTGAATGGCTATTTGTCACACTGGTCTCACGGGATCGTTAAAATAATTAAACCTAAGGGAAAACAATGACAGTATTCAGGTAGATTAAAACTTTAGCCTCATTATACTAAAGGTAGAAGTGTGGAAACGGCCAGAAGCGGAATGAAGAAATGGTCTTCACCATTAGAGCTAAATGCCTCTCATACTATTACAGGTGAAGACGAATGGACCTAATAATCATTAGGGCAATAGGAGTGCAAAACACAAAAATGTAAAAACAAATAACTTTAACTGATTAGTTTTTTAACTTCGAAAAAATTACATTTTTCGAAATGATTGTAATTACGAGTATATCATTTGATATAGTTCACCAATAATGAATTAATTGCTTCACAACTCATCTTAACCTCATACAATTTAATAAAAATTCCAGAATGTATTAAATTTATTAAATGAATAAACAACACAGAATGCTTTATTTTTTTTAGAATGTGTATAATTAAATGTATGTTTACATTCCAATGAAAAAACTAATAAATTTAAATTTAAAAAAAAAATTATGCAAACAATGAGTCCTAAAGATTCTGAGCGTCTTCTTTGTTCACAAGAATATACATAGATATTTCTGGTATCAACAAACAATAGGTCATCATAGATCACTTCGTAGTATGACAACAAACTAAGCTGAGAATACGGGATATAAAGGTCCACAGAGTAGAAGAGTGCTTCTCGGATCATTGCTTGGTAGTAGGAAATATATTTACTTTTCATAGACAGAGAACAAAAGTAAGTAAAAAACAAAAAAAACAAAATTAGAAACAACAATATACAACTTAAACAGTTTAGATTACGAAAGCACATTTAGTTTATTCCTTGCGGTTTACAAAAAAAATTGAAAAAACTTACAAATGTAACACAAAAGAATAGGAACACGTTAAGGTCTGCATGAAGAAAGCAGCGGAAGACTCACTAAGGAAACAAGACTAAATAACAAATAAGACTTACTGGAGAGACAAGAAAATAGAAAAGAGAAGATAAAAAAAACATTTATATCGAAGACTATTACAAACTGGGAACGGACAAAGAAAATACAATATAAGACTTTAAATAGATAAGTAAATTGAGAAGTAGTTAGAAAAAAGAATGACGCCAGGGAAAAGAAATGCTAATACAGTACATATACAACCAAATAGGGGGAAACATTCGGAAGTCTGGAACCCTAAAAACTATGAACACTACCAAGAGAAGCGACGTTTTGATGACAAGGATATCAGAAAAATCATGTTTAGTGCATTTCGAGAGCATTTTGGTGGAGATACTTTCAAGAACAGATCAACAGGTTGAAGCTACAGGAAAAATAGATCTGTCAAAAAAACGGTTTTATGAAGAAGTTGAAGAAATGAAATTGAAAAAGTCCCCGGGACTAATAGGAATATACCCGGAACTAACCTGAAATGGCTCCTTGAAGGGGATAGAATTGCTGCGTAAACTCAAAAGGTGTTAGATGAGGTGAAACTCCAGAAGGTTGGAGGCACTCTTATACTTCTCCCACGTACAAGAACGGTTTGAAAACTATCTGGAAAATTACAAAGGAATCGCTGTTATACGAACAATAGGCAAACTGTAGTCCAGAGTATGGCCCATTTTGATTTAATTGTTATAAAAGACAAATAACCAGAAGAACAAGTAGATTTTAGAGCTTGACGATCTATAACCATAGACAATATTTCACCTTAAAGATAAACTTAGAAAAAACGGCACAAAGAAATAGAGAAACACTTGTACGCTTAATAGATCTGAAAAAAATATAACAATGTACTGATCTCGCAGTAAATCGTCTGTGTTTGAAAGATAATTATGAGAGAAACAAAAAGACCCATTTATAAAAGCATTGCACAGAGGGATACACACTACAATTCCTAGGTATGACATATCGAAGCTAAACCTTTACAGGTTATTGACGATGTAAATGGACTGTTTACGACAATCGAGACTTGAAATGAAAAATATTTTAACAAAATGGGAAAGAATAAGAGCGTCTAGAATGAGATAGTGAGAAGGCAAATGGCATCGTAAGGACTTGTGAAAAGATTGACAGAAGTCAGGTGGCCCCGAGTGGTACTAGTGTGAATTCCCCCTGAGAAAAGAAGAGGCCAAGAAGAAGTTAGCGTGATGGTATCGACGAAGCAATGACTGCAACGGACCTAGAGGAGGCATAATGTATGACAGAAGAAATTAGAAATTGGGGACGGGAAAGTGGAAAGATCTGTAATAGATCCGTTTCATTTTGATTTGATGAAACAAAAAGTATATTGTTATGGAATATAGAATTTTTGAAAAAGGATAACATCGATATAAACTTGAAATGAACAAAATAATGCAATGATAATAACTATATACAAACAAGGGGTATTGAAATTCGGTGCTTTCGGATAATATTTCAAGGTCAGAAACTTGAGGGGTTTGGAATTATTTTTGTAGTTTGACTTCATATATAAAACGCAGAAGGGTCCAAGTTTTGCATTTTTAACTTGAACAAAAGTAATGGTTTTGAATGTAACTGGAAATGGGAAAACAAAATGGTTTTTGATTGGAGAGGGTCTTACATTTATAATTTCTTTTAAAACGGAAAGCGGTTCCTGGATCACATCACCCTTGCAATGAATAAAGCAAGAGAAGCAGCAATACAATAAGCAAACGTTCAGTATTAAATTTACTGGATGTCGTGTTTGAATAATCGTTTTAACAAATAAATAGGTCATGTTAAAATAATTAAATTACGGTCGGAAAAAGTTTTAATTTGTAATTATGAAATATTCGAGCAGTTATTTTCAAAGATATAGAGTCCTCATACAAAATGTAATACATTCCTATACAAATTTACATTCAATCATAGTCTAGGCATAAACCAACTTTTTCCGCCTATTCTCACTCTCTGTATACCTTTTTATATTGAAATGCGATTAAAAATTCAAATTTTCAGGCGATTTTTTTCGCCGCTCTTTTTATCTTTTAGGAAATAAACTTACTGTATTATTTTGTCACTGTTTTTCCAAGGCCAGTAGCTCCACTTCTTTTCCTTTCGATTTTACTGTACTACCCATTTTACAAATATTTGCTCATAATGGTGTGAGCGATGATTTTCTAATCTGCTAAGAGTAGTACATAAGCGGCGGCTAGCTGACGTTTTGGCAGATTTCCACCGCCTAAGACGCATGACAACCGCTGCTGCCAGCCTGGAGAACTGCACCCACCGCAGAAGGGAGATCATGACACACGACTGTGGTCCGCCGCTTAGGTCCGTGATACACTAACCGCAACCTCAGCGGTCAGCAGTAGAAACTAAACTGTAACAGCACACAGATTCTGACACAGGGTCCTTCCAAAAAAAGGAGTATATAGAGCCCTTTCTTGTTCAAAGTGTAATAAAGACGATTTTTGAAAACATCGCAACAAATATGTTTTATATGTTTGTTAAGAACAAGAATTTGTGTTTTACAGATATTCAATGGGACCTTGTAGGAAACCACTTCTTTATTAAATAAAAACAATATTTATATGTTGGTTGAGAAGTGCTCATCGCTTAAGATCATATGGTCAAATTAGTAGCTTAATTGTTAGTAAACCCATGGATTTTATTGAAATTAAATATACTTAGAAACATGTACCACTATTTTCCTTGTCTTCGTTTTCATTGAATCCTTTGGTGGTCTTTTAACACACATAAATCCAAGAGCAACAGTTCCTCATCATATCTTTGTATGTATAGTCTCCCATTATTTCACACTACCTCAATCGGCTCTATGTACTACCTAACCTCTGAGAATGTTGCAGTAAGAATCCCACGGATGAATGACGGCAGCCTCAGAACTGTATAGTGTTTACGACAAGGGCGTTGTCGTAGAAGTAATTCTTACTCACTTGCTTTGGCGTATCGCAAAGTAGTTGGTTTGTTTGTCACCGGTTAAAAACGAGACAAAACCTCGCTGAAACCAATGAGTTATTACAAAAGATAATATCTCAGGCGTGCCAACACCTTCATAACAACCCGGACCTCCCGACGGTAGAACTATACGTTTTGCTCTTTACTTACTCTTTAAAACACAACTTTCAAACCAGAAAATGTTTTTTAAGAACCCAATAAAAGGTAGGTTTATCTCAGATTTGAGTTTTTCATAGTGAACAAGGTTTATTTAGAATAAGCAACAGTATAACTTTAAGTTTCGCCTTCAGTGGAAACCACACCTTCTCATACCCATATTATGGTTTTTGAAAGTAATATTTTTTGTTCTTTATCTCCAATAAAACCATTTCTCATTCTTCCATCTCTTTAAAACCATCAAACAACTCTGGATTCGTATATCAAAATATTTTTTCAAATGTTCTCACTGAGTATATTTTCTGTGTTGTAAAATCCAGGACTCTGTAAAATTCATACAAGAAAAAAACTAGAATGGCATTTACGAGGATCATCCTATTTTATAGAAGGTTACATGGAAATATTTATATTTTATTTTAATTATTTTGGTCAATTATTGTTACTTATACTGGTGTACATTTTTATAATTGAAGCCATCACGGGAGCTTTAGGATTTGTTTGATATGCATTGAACGTGGATATCGAGGTAGGAATCGCGGTTGGAAAAAGTTATGCTTAAAACTATTTATTGTTCGTATGTGCAAACGAAACAAGAGAAGGTTTCTATTTGAGTAGCAACTGCTATCTCTTTCCTTACATTACATTATATGTTTTCAATAAATTAGAATTATCAATTTCAGTGAAAACTGTATTTTAACTAAAGTAAGTAAAATGAGGAACACACTTCTTCTCAGTGCTTACTTTGTTTTACAGAAACGGAACGAAAATGGACCACTTACAAATCTTGGATAGCTTGCTGAAGAAGGACTATGACAGACGAGCTACGCCCACTAATCACTTGAGTAAGTAAGAATCCAACCCCCAACCCAAGATGAGACAAGATACAACAAAACATCCCCTACTGCCCTTAATCGCAATTTAAGAAGAACTTTCTTCCGGTTCAACGTTTGACGAAAACGATATTGATTTTGAACGAAAAACATATAAGAATATCTTGTTTACAATACAATGTTTACTCATATATATCTTTAGAAAATTCCTTACGAAAACACGTAAGCATTATTTCTTACTTACTTATTGATAATTTTGATTATCAATACTTACGATACTTATCAATACTTACGATATTGATTTTGAACGAAAGGAATATAAGAATATCTTGTTTACAACACAATGTTTACGCATATATATTTTTAGAAAATTTCTCAAGAAAACAAAAGTAAGTATTAATCCTTACTTACTTATAGATAATTTTGATTATCAATACTTACGATACCTATCAATACTTACGATATTAATTTTGAACGAAAGGTATATAAGAATATCTTATTAATCACTTAAAAAATAGTTTATGACTATCCGAACTATATATTTAGTAAATTTGCTAAGACTTACTGAGACAATGTCTCAGTAAGTTTTCACAAATTTACTAAATATAAAGTTCGGATAGTCATAAACTATTTTTTAAGTGATTAATAAGATTTACTGAACGTAATGGACTATAAAATTCAAGAAGAATATCTTGTTTACAACACAATGTTTACTCATATATATCTTTTAAAAGTTCTTTACGAAAAGAATAGTAAGTAATACTTCTTACTTATTTATTGCTAACTTTGATTATCAATATTTACGATACTTATCAATATTACTATACCTATCAATACTTACGATATTAATATTGAACGAAAGACATTTAAGAATATCTTGTTTACAACACAATGTTTACTTATATATATCTTTAGAAAGTTCTTTACGAAAAGAAAAGTAAGTAATACTTCTTACTTACTTATTGATAACTTTGATTATCAATATTTACGATACTTATCAATATTACAATACCTATCAATACTTACGATATTAATATTGAACGAAAGACATTTAAGAATATCTTGTTTACAACACAATGTTTACTTATATATATCTTTAGAAAGTTCTTTACGAAAAGAAAAGTAAGTAATACTTCTTACTTACTTATTGATAATTTTGATTATCAATACTTACGATACTTATCAATACTTACGATATTGATTTTGAACGAAAGGAATATAAGAATATCTTGTTTACAACACAATGTTTACGCATATATATTTTTAGAAAATTTCTCAAGAAAACAAAAGTAAGTATTAATCCTTACTTACTTATAGATAATTTTGATTATCAATACTTACGATACCTATCAATACTTACGATATTAATTTTGAACGAAAGGTATATAAGAATATCTTATTAATCACTTAAAAAATAGTTTATGACTATCCGAACTATATATTTAGTAAATTTGCTAAGACTTACTGAGACAATGTCTCAGTAAGTTTTCACACATTTACTAAATATAAAGTTCGGATAGTCATAAACTATTGTTTAAGTGATCAATAAGATTCACCGTAAGATCAACGTAATGGACTACAAAATTCAAGAAGAATATCTTGTATCCAACACAATGTTTACTTATATATATCTTTTGAAAGTTCTTTACGAAAAGAAAAGTAAGTAATACTTCTTACTTACTTATTGATAACTTTGATTATCAATATTTACGATACTTATCAATATTACAATACCTATTAATACTTACGATATTAATATTGAACGAAAGACATTCAAGAATATATTGTTTACAACACAATGTTTACTCATATATATCTTTAGAAAGTTCTTTACGAAAAGAATAGTAAGTAATACTTCTTACTTACTTATTGATAACTTTGATTATCAATATTAACGATACTTATCAATATTACAATACCTATTAATACTTACGATATTAATATTGAACGAAAGACATTCAAGAATATATTGTTTACAACACAATGTTTACTCATATATATCTTTAGAAAGTTCTTTACGGAAAGAATAGTAAGTAATACTTCTTACTTACTTATTGATAACTTTGATTATCAATACTTACGATACTTATCAATATTACAATACCTATCAATACTTACGATATTAATATTGAACGAAAGACATTCAAGAATATCTTGTTTACAACACAATGTTTACTCATATATATCTTTTAAAATTTCTTTACGAAAAGAAAAGTAAGTAATACTTCTTACTTACTTATTGATAACTTTGATTATCAATATAACGATACTTATCAATATTACAATACCTATTAATACTTACGATATTAATATTGAACGAAAGACATTTAAGAATATCTTGTTAACAACACAATGTTTACTCATATATATCTTTTAAAAGTTCTTTACGAAACGAAAAGTAAGTAATACTTTTTACTTACTTATTGATAACTTTGATTATCAATACTCAAGATACTTATCAATATTACAATACCTATTAATACTTACGATATTATTATTGAACGAAAGACATTTAAGAATATATTGTTTACAACACAATGTTTACTCATATATATCTTTTAAAAGTTCTTTACGAAAAGAAAAGTAAGTAATACTTCTTACTTACTTATTGATAACTTTGATTATCAATACTTACGATACTTATCAATATTACAATACCTATTAATACTTACGATATTATTATTGAACGAAAGACATTTAAGAATATCTTTTAACAACACAATGTTTACTCATATATATCTTTAGAAAGTTCTTTACGAAAAAACGTAAGCATTATTTCTTACTTACTTATTGATAATTTTGATTATCAATTCTTACGATACTTATCAATACTTACGATATTAATTTTGAACGAAAGGCATATAAGAATATCTTGTTTACAACACAATGTTTACGCATATATATCTTTTAAAAGTTCTATGCGAAAAGAAAAGTAAGTAATACTTCTTACTTACTTACTGATAACTTTGATTATCAATACTCAAGATACTTATCAATATTACAATACCTATCAATACTTACGATATTAATATTGAACGAAAAACATTTAAGAATATATTGTTAACAACACAATGTTTACTCATATATATCTTTTAAAAGTTCTTTATGAAAAGAAAAGTAAGTAGGCCTATTACTCCTTACTTACTTATTGATAACTTAGATTATCAATACTTACGATACTTATCAATATTACAATACCTATCAATACTTACGATATTAATATTGAACGAAAGAAATTTAAGAATATCTTTTAACAACACAATGTTTACTCATATATATCTTTAGAAAGTTCTTTACGAAAAAACGTAAGCATTATTTCTTACTTACTTATTGATAATTTTGATTATCAATTCTTACGATACTTATCAATACTTACGATATTAATTTTGAACAAAAGGCATATAAGAATATATTGTTTACAACACAATGTTTACTCATATATATCTTTTAAAAGTTCTTTATGAAAAGAAAAGTAAGTAACACTTCTTACTTACTTACTGATAACTTTGATTATCAATACTTACGATACTTATCAATATTACAATACCTAACAATACTTACGATATTAATATTGAACGAAAGACATTTAAGAATATATTGTTAACAACACAAGGTTTACTCATATATATCTTTTAAAAGTTCTTTACGAAAAGAAAAGTAAGTAATACTTCTTACTTACTTACTGATAACTTTGATTATCAATACTTACGATACTTATCAATATTACAATACCTAACAATACTTACGATATTAATATTGTACGAAAGACATTTAAGAATATCTTGTTAACAACACAATGTTAACTCATATATATCTTTTAAAAGTTCTTTACGAAAAGAAAAGTAAGTAATACTTCTTACTTACTTACTGATAACTTTGATTATCAATACTTACGATACTTATCAATATTACAATACCTATCAATACTTACGATATTAATATTGAACGAATAACATTTAAGAATATCTTGTTAACAACACAAGGTTTACTCATATATATCTTTTAAAAGTTCTTTACGAAAAGAAAAGTAAGTAATACTTCTTACTTACTTACTGATAACTTTGATTATCAATACTTACGATACTTATCAATATTACAATACCTAACAATACTTACGATATTAATATTGTACGAAAGACATTTAAGAATATCTTGTTAACAACACAATGTTAACTCATATATATCTTTTAAAAGTTCTTTACGAAAAGAAAAGTACGTAATACTTCTTACTTACTTACTGATAACTTTCATTATCAATATTAACGATACTTATCAATATTACAATACCTATCAATACTTACGATATTAATATTGAACGAATAACATTTAAGAATATCTTGTTAACAACACAAGGTTTACTCATATATATCTTTTAAAAGTTCTTTACGAAAAGAAAAGTAAGTAATACTTCTTACTTACTTATTGATAACTTTCATTATCAATATTAACGATACTTATCAATATTACAATACCTATCAATACTTACGATATTAATATTGAACGAAAGACATTTAAGAATATCTTGTTTACAACACAATGTTTACTCATATATATCTTTAGAAAGTTCTTTACTAAAAGAATAGTAAGTAATAATTTGCAGGGTATTTAAAAGAATAACAATTTGTATTGTATTTACAAAGAAAATGTTACGTTAGCTAATTGTATTCTGTAAATTATTTCGAGAATTTTGGCACTAGAACCAACAGTAACCTAAACTAAACTTGTTTACAAATTAAACATATTCACAACACTAATTAACGAAGTTTATAAGCACAGCGTAAAATATATTTTTCATAGACACAAAACAATACCTTATACAAATATTGCTTACCAAAACCCTTATATGACAAACCTTTTATCTGTTACGTGTCATTTTTTAATAGAGGAACCTATTGCTGTATAATATAATTGTGTATGGCTCAGTGTTTAAAAATAAAATTAAAAAAAAAACATACGAGTAGCGTGTCAGCTGATTGTTATACACGTCCTAATGAGCGGAATGGGTTTGTTTTCCTTTAATTAGTTTGTCATATCCAGGCGCAATGACGTAACTCTATACTTTCACTTAATTACAACTACGGCAGAATAACAAGATAAAATAGTAGAGAAATAAAAAATGAAATAATTGCTGGAAGGAATAACTTGTTGGATATTTCAGCTGAAGTTTACCACATATAGTTCAATGACTACGGTTGACACTCAGTTTTTCACTTTTTAATAAGTTGAAATTTAAATACGCTGTTTTTCCTAATCGATATTAAAACGACTGTTCTATTAGCAAAGAGTAGGTCTATACTATCCTATTAATATGAAATAATCAAATGACTGTTAATTATGTTCGAAAAATATTTGGAAAAAGTTATGTTGAAAAATATATGTTTCAGGTAAATCGTTTACGAAAAAAATTGATGTTTGTATTATTATTATTATTTATTTAATAGAGATGTTTCTCTTTATACTTTAAAGAAACGACCAGAAAGTTTTTGTAAGTGTTGTATTTGCGATAAGTTTCATAAAAATCAATGTAGACGAACGCAGTGATAACTTTCAACAACTTAAATGATCAAAGTTTCAATGGCAATTATTTGTTGTTCCAGATAACGCAACTACAGTGTATTGTGAACTGTACATCCGAAGTTTCGGCTCTATCAGCCCCGTTACTATGGTAAGTTTATAAACTGAACTGAAGCGCAAAATTCAGTGACTACATTTTATGTGAAGGATATCTTCACAATTCCTTTCTTAAACACTGTTGATTTATATTTTAACACTTTCTAATATACGCTATTATTGGTGGATATTTTTGTTCTATTTTTCAGTATTGACTTTTATCATTATTTCTAGCTTTCTTCAGGTATTTGATAGTGTTAAAGATTTGTATTTGTTTTCCTTAAATAATATGTTTACATTTACCTTTACTATTAAACATATGTAGTGTACAAAACGTAACTAGAAAGGTAATATATTGTTACTTTTAAATGACCATTTTCTTCTGAAAGGCAGAAATGAAAAGTACTATATTTATTGCTTATCACAATGATACCATAAGATGGTAAATTTGTTAAAGACATTTATGTGATAAGTTTATACAAAACATTTCTTTTCTAAAATAATCCATTCGCTAATTTTCATTACGCGACTTTGTTTACAGGATTACGAGGTGGACTTGTATCTGAGGCAGAAGTGGCAGGACGAAAGACTTAAACACGCAGATATAACAGAAGTTCTCGATCTCAATGATCCGAACTTGGTGAAAGCCATCTGGAAACCGGAAGTGTATTTCCCCAATGCCAAACACGCTGAGTTCCAGTTCGTAACTGTACCTAACGTTCTGATCCGGATAAACCCGGATGGCGAGATTCTGTACATGCTGAGGTACGTCTATGCAGTTAATAATATCAATTGAATTGTAAATGTTTTAACTTTTAAATATAATATTAAAAGCGTAGACCTAGAAATATGGAGCTCATTAACTTGTCGGTATAAATATAATTTGCGATGGGTGCTAAAGAGTTTAGCGATGAGGTTTATAAAAAATACATTAAACATTTTTATTCACATAATTGTATTGAATACATAATATTACCCTTGTTTAAACAATTAAGCAAAGAGATAAGCACGCTTATTTACCTGAATAATTCTTCACTACATGTAGATTATAAAAGAAACTGTATGAATTTTACTCTCGTGAAATATAAGCCTATTTCGATCTTAACTAAATAAGTTTGATTTCTGTGTAGCATGCGCCTTGTACTGAAACTCAAACACTTGTGGAAACATTGTTTTCCAAAACATACGTAAAAGAGATAAAGCAGCTTAGTTTCATCGTAGTAAAACCTCTCTGCTTCCATTACACAGGACGACTCATCTTAATCAGACAAACCTAAGGCTCTTGTGAACTTGCTTAAGTAGATCCTTACTAATTATAATATGTATGAGTTTTCAAGTCAGTTTTCGTCACTGAAACGCGTTCTCCATCAAAAGTTTTTTTAACGAATGTATTAATTTAAAAATTTCTTGAGAGTTTCTAGTTCTAATAAACAACAAAAACAATGTTTTTTTAAAGATAATATAAATATTTCATCATAATTCTTATTACTATTTATTATTTTTTATAGACTAGACCATTTAATATTCAGATCGGATAGTTAACTTTTGTCTATGTTCCAGATATAGATTTATTTAATTCCTTCGTATCAGTTAACGAAATTATATTGACTCAAAGTTCCTTTGGTTTTTTTCCTTCGCAATATTTCGGGGTCGAAACCCATTTACAATTTTTCTCTTCAGGCAGTTCAAAGTATGTAATAAAGTTCATGAAAGAGATCAGCTAAGAGATGAATGTCCCAGCTAAATACTATTTAACCTGACGTCATACGTTCGGGGCCATTATAATGAACTTTAATATGAAAGAATGCTGTCATAGAGCTCTGACAACATCGACTCCCGGTAATTTTAGCTTTGCATGTTTTGCCAGTATTCCTTCAGGGCGATTCCGGCTTCAACATAACATCTCTGAGTAATTTATTTTAAAATGAGAAAATATTAAAACTTTACCTGCCTTTATTATTTCATTTGAACTAGTTTGACTTAAACTAGAGATGAGCATTTAATATATATTTTTATTACATCCTTGTTAGAAGTTGGAGATTTCAAAATAGTCGTTAGAAAGTTTTAGGAATTAATAATTTATATTTATAAAATACTAGGCCTACTTTGAATAATGATGATTAATATTGTTTGTTTTTATTGTATTATGGTAGTGCTAGGACCTAATACGATCCGACACTGATTAGGTCCTTTCTTGTGTAACGAAAATCACTCTCTGTACTGAGCAGTTGTATATGTTATCGCCATGGTAACAGATTCTTTTGTTCCAGATTGAAATTGACATTCTCTTGTATGATGGATCTGTCAAAGTTTCCGCTGGACAGCCAGATATGCACTATGGAAGTAGCAAGTTGTGAGTATTGAAAGTATTAATTTCAAAGTTATAAACAAGTAATTAGCACCACAATAAACCCAACAGGAAGCGGTATTTCCTTTATAGATGACACTATGTAGATGCGGTATAATGATCACGGATGTTCTCTAGAAAGCAAGCACATAAAGTTACCTATTTCATTTCTAAAGTGAAATATTTTCCGATTGCCATAACACGGAAATTTATTTAAAAATCTAGTGTACAAACTTCTGTTATTTCTAGTAAATTTAAATTTATTTATAATAATAATAATAATAATAATAATAATAATAATAATCACATAAATAGTTCTTTTATGCTCACGAGAAACAACGCACTCATTTATAACTCTAGTTCGTTTGTTCTCAATTTTTCACATTATACTATATATTTAACGACATGAATTTACGCCTTCTAATAATAATCAGGTGTAAGTACGCATATGTGACGAGGGGAAAGAAAGAGAGAGAGAGAGAGAGAGAGAGAGAGAGAGAGAGAGAATGAGAGAGAGAGAGAAAGAGAATAAACGTCGTTTGTACAATAATAAATTAAAAACAATTGAAACTTGTAAACTTAGCCCTTAAACGTTACTTTCTCAGAATAAAATAAACAATAATACAGCAAGAATTAAAGCGATGGAAAACTAACACAACGCATTTTAAAAGCCAGAAACTGTCTTAAACTTTCTAATGACATCGGTTATTTCATGACATCGGTAAACACGTCACTTTCTTTTATAAAACACAATTAATTTATAATAAGAATAATAACATTGAATTTAAATAATATTTTAGGGTATTATTTCTGTGATTTTCAATAAATTAAAATAATTTTTAGACACTGAAATTATTCCGGGTTAGTGTTAGAAAAAATGTCTTTTCTCTCAAGATTTATTTTCAAATTTACTTCCATTATAAGTTGTGATGTTATAGTGTTACTTAAAAGATTTTAACAACAATAAAATCCACGAAGATACTACAGTTTCAAACAAAAGAATAAACACTTAGTATTTGTTTTTGTCTACCTTAAGGCAAAGTGTTTTATTCAAAAAATAATTTCGATAAAAGTACTCACGAATATAAAGCAAGGTAGCTTATGGAGAAAACTTCAACACATAAAATGTATGCGTTTAATGACGTAGAAAGATCTGAAACGTTTTCAGTTCACTCTACTTTCTTCTAGCTATCTAAAACTTTGAATTATCTTCAATGAGCGTGAAATGAAAGTAAAATTTTAATTTGAAAATTATTTTATATGTTTAATTTTTATTAGTTACTTCGATGTATACTAATGCATTCCTAAGGTCTTTGTTTGAAAACAATATTTCTACTAAGGCACATATAAGGATCATTACAAAATAAAAGCTTCTGTGATGGAAGTAATGGGACGAATATTGTATGGATTACAAAGCTATGATGACTGAATCCGATCGTTCGTAGCCGATGATCTGTATTTCCAATCAATGGTAAAATAAATAGTTTTTAGTTTTATTGTTTTCTTTAGTCCGGACCTAATTTTTAAAATTTTGAAAATCCTGATGTTTAAGTTATAAGCTATATTGATTGTCAAAACCATTGAAGATTTATTATTTATTATTATTATTATAAAGGAACACATTTATTATTCAACTGTCAAAGAACATAGATATATTGCACTACCTTACACCACTAATGGAAGATTGTGCATGGAATAAAAAAAAGGATGAACGTTTGGTGAATGTGGGAAAAGTGATCCCGCTATCTGCCCAGCCCTAAATATAGAATACAGAATTACATAATAATAAAATATAAGAAAAACAAAGCCAAATTAATAACACAAACACACAAATATATACACAAACCTACTATGAGTCACAATACGTATAAGTATAAGTGTATATATATATATATATATATATATATATATATATATATATATATGCACTCATATTTAATACCTAAGTTCATATTTTTAAACAACATTGGTTACGTTTTACCATAAGCCAATTACTGAAAATGAACTATCCAATATTGTGACAATTACAGATTAGCCAACTGTTAACTCAGTACTAATCGTTTATTTGGGGAAAAATTGGATTTATTTATTCCCAAAAGTGATATTACAATTTTAGTTGGTTTAAGACTACTTCTTATGCTTTGACATATATTTGTGTTTAAATACAAAGTCAAACGGTAAGTGTCTTTGTTAAGGTGTTTAGGTTACATCATGACTCTCATAGCCATTCATTGATTTTTACGTTCATCGCAATTATTTCAAACATATATATTACAACTGTATAAACCAACTGTGGGGTAATGTTTAATTAAAAAAAAATAAAACCTCTATAGCACAAATAGCTTTTTCATTTATTTATCACCTTATGTACATTTCAATTGTACAGCAATCATCCTCAGAGGTAATTAACAAAACAAACTACCATCTACCAATTGCTTTATAAAATACCTCTACGAATAATTACTTGCATTTTAAATGTACATAAAGTGATAAAGGAATGAAATGTTATTTACGGTAGTGCGGTTTTATTCATTTAATTTATACATACACAGCAACACACACACACACACACACACTCATATATATATTACATTCAGTGTTAGTAATAACTAGCAACAGCTAGATGATGGCTGAGATGTCCCGCAAAGGTAATATAATTTATCAAATGTAGAAAAGCACTTAAGTTTTGTACAAATATTTCCAAAAACCCAATTAGCAGAAATTTATTGTTGTACACAATAAAAACATTTAAATGTAATAACAACTCTTGTTTAAAATAAATTTATCTTTCTGTCACTTTTATCTCTGCGTCAACAGAAACTTGAACCACCCGGTGACTGCATAAATTTTAGAGTATGTAGATTCAGCTTTTGGAATTAACCAGTAGTGTTTTTGATTCGCATAACAAACGACACTAGGGCACTGAAGTGCCGTTAATTGTCTTTTGGCCGTTGCAGGATTACATTCATCAGACATGACAACGCCTATGAATACAGGCTGGTTTAATTATGTAAAGTGCAAATGAGTCCAAAACGCGGAATCTAGCAATACTTCACTCAATTCCACAAAAGCAGGAAAACAACATGCGGGCAAATGTAAACAACCCCGTCACTTTTATCTGCCCCCTACCCACGAGAGTGAGTCGTTCCATTTCAATCCAATGGGGGCGTTGAATTCTTTTCAGACGATAAAACATGTCTATCACTTTTATGTTAGAGGAAGTCCGATCTGTTACTTATTTTGTGATTTCGCTATATTTAGTAGAGTTGTTTATTTCTACTTTTCAAAGTAGAGAGAAACATGTTATTGTTTATCTTGTTAACATTTTGATGGTTAAATCGGGTTATATTTAATATTCTGTAGTTTATATTTAAAACTTAAAGTAATACTGAAAAAAGACTTTAAAAAATTTAAGCTTTTAAACAGCACCATATGTCACAGACTCATTGGCTGTGCATTATCAAGCAAAAGGAAAATGAGCCTCTTTTCGTGGAATTGTTTCTAGACACTTTTTAAACCTAAATTGACATCCAAGCCTTCTGTTATGGCTATGAAAAATGTAAAAATACGGTTTAAATCACTTGAAAAAACTAGGAAAATCACATTTTCCGAAGACTAGTGATTTTGTTTTTAGTTACCACCCGCGTTTGAACAAAACGTTAATGCATTCCAGTTCTTGTAATCCTACATAATTGTTTTATCAGTTGCACTTTGTAGAACCAATCACCTGCATCCATGTTGTACACAGTATTTAAAGAGCACTGTCTAATAAATTAGACGATATCGTTTGTGCATGATTCACAAGACATTAGCTCGCTTAAAATATATCACACTGCGAAGAACCTATCCTTTGCTTAGATCGAGCCAATATAACATTACAGCTTTGAAACTCTTTTACCTGTATTTCCATTTTTTTATCAAATACCTTTGATTGTTATTGTTCTAAGCTATCTTCGTTGGCACTAAATGAATTTGGAATGTATCAAATTAACTCATGAATTTAATGTAGGAGGATGGATTCACAATACTTGTGCGTAATTATAGGGGTAGGTAGAATAAGAAGAAGCACTTTATCGAGGATCGACATTTATTAAACCTAATCTTGTCCCAGTGAAACATCCTTTACCTGGTGTCGTAAGGGGTTGGAATTCTCAAGGTTAATCTTTTAATTATTTCCAATTTGTCTTTACTCTTGTTCATTTTATCTACAGTTAGTCCAGAAAGTAGGAAAGCGCAGAATCATGTACATCTTTCTTTCACCGTTGTTGCCAAAGGAAAATATGTTTTTTTTTTCTAGTTATCATTGCCGTATTTTGGTCTAGAGTAGACTGGAGTTACCATATGCGACACAACCGCAATGCCTCGGCATCATGCTGGCCACTCAGTTATACCAACGGAACATCGCACAATATTGCTGAGCCTTCTCGATATGACGTCAGCAATCTCGGATTTTAGGCAGGGAAATATTGCCGGCATCATCAGCACATTCTAATAACCCATTTAAATATTTATAGTTTAATGTTTCGAACTATACATTCTATAATTAATACCATGTGCTAAATGATGTTGATTTTTACCTTCCACTTCACTGATATATTATGTGGTTACTGTGAAATTTACGTAAATGTTATTTAGGTTTAATTTTGTTTTTGTACTTGTTTTTAATTTTGAAACTTGGTCACATATTAATTCTTTTTGTTTTATGACTGTACGTGAATAGCAATATAGTAGATATTTCAGTAGCATATAAGGCGTTTTACAATTTTTAAAGATTGTATAATTTTATTGTATGTAAATCTTAAAGAATGGACAGATAGTACAGACATAGGTTGTAATTGGTCGTTAGAAGTCACAAAAAAATTAATCCGTAGGTCAGGGGAAATGTTTTGATTCTCGAAAGGTCAAATATTTCATTCCATTGTCTGGCTGTTTCGGTTGGGTTGTTTAATTCATCCGTGTATTATTTTAACAAAGCGTAACGATCATACCAGCCAAACTTTATTGTTATTGGAATTGCCCATGAACTTCATAATTGTGTAATAGTCATTACAAGGAAATAGAATACATGAAGTTTGATTTGTTTTTAATAAAGGTTGTTAAAAATATAATGATGTAATTAGTGGTCGGTAGTATTTAAGTTCTATTTTTTTCGCTAATACTGTGCCTGAATGGTGGTGAAATGATGAAATTTTGTTAGTGGAAGAAATGTGATAGATGAGTTCTCCTCTGTATAGAAGAGTTTAGATCTAATTTCAATTCTAGGAAAGCTGATTTTCCAACTCGAGTACAAAATTACGTTTTTCAAATTGAACGTTACCTATATGGGATTTAAGTTATTAGTGCTGAGCTACCCAACCTAACCTAGTTTTCCCAGCACTCTAACGATGCTGATACTCTGTTTGTTTGCACCTATAGTAATGTAATGTAACCTTCCCCTTCTTCCAGACAATGAATAAATAGTGCTTGAACATTCTCATCAGTTAAATTTGAGACACGTCTTTATACATAGTCAACTACATTATGTATCACAAAAGTAATAAAGACATAATAAAAATGTATGTTTTTTATAACGTTGGGCCTACAAGGAGAACTGGAAATATTGTTCCAATACTTTTTGTTTTTTCAGTGTAGAGCTAGTATATTTTCCTAGCAAATATGCGTGATTACATTTTCACTTTATTACATTTAAGAGAAGTAGCTAGACTAATTATTATCGTCTACGAAATGTAGGGAAGGGTTGTGGAGATAGATAAGAGTAGGGTAGAAAAATGTGACGCAGGTAGACGACATAGGAATCCCGTCTAGGGTGTCTATATTTCTTTTCAAAAATCATAAAGAGGGGTTTACCTATTACATCCAATAGCAGGAACAAGGAAGAGCGATGGAATTAGGAAGGAGAAAGGAAGCCATCTCCGGGTCGTGGGAGTAGGAGAATAATATGAGACTGCTTAAGAGTTTTGGAAACTAGAGTGAAAATTATATGTTTCTTCAATAAATAACATCTAACTAAAATAATTTCATTTATAATCTTAAGTAGGCTACATTTCGGTTGCAAGGCCACTATTCTCAAAGTTGAAACGCAACATTTTTTGTTGTATTTATATAGATGTGTTGCTTAACAACCGAAATATACATAAGGTAAATAAAAATAATAGTGGATAGAAGGTGCTTTATCTTCTGATATAAATTCACTATTTTTGGTTCTAAATAGCTACTTTCAACAAGCCCATTACGAATGAGCTGTAAACCGAATTAGGCTTTTGTGGGTTTCTCCTGCAAGGTTTCATTCTTCCCATGGGCCTTCATCCCACTCTTAGCGCGACACTTACCATACTGTTCCATTTCACTATCTCCGGGTTTTTATACCCGGAAAGAGCTTATCAGCTTGGTATCCATCACTCCGGTTTTCATCACCCGCCGTATGAGAATGTGAGACGGAGGCACCTCGCTAGAGGATGGAAACCACCAGTGCTGGGCGAGTTCTGAGGGCCCAAACACGGGTTTAAAAAAAACATAAAGACCATTTTGATGTCTCGACTCATAAATTTTTCGCTTGGTCGTGTTTATTTTTTTGCATGAGTGTCGTGTGTCGTGTTTGCATTAAAAGAGCCATGTGTTTTTAATAAACATTATTTCTGCAGACCTTTAATGCTCTATTTGTAGATGAATTTCGTGTAAAGTATCCTGATAAGCAAATCCTAGGGGATTGATCTCAGCGTGACTCACTACATCTTTCTGGAATACGGGACAAAATCATACAGGAGATCACAAGACAAATGATCAGTTTTCTGATTTTAATAAAATGATGCAATAAAACCTGAATCCTTGAAATGAGTTAGCTAGTTTACCAGCGCAATATTCTAGAAGATTACTTTTAGAACTGCTCAACTACGGATAAGTGACTAAACATTTGTGATTATTATTTAAAAAAATTATAGTAGAAGAATAAATAAAAAAACGCCGAGGAAAGGGTTTCGTTACTTTTTTATTACTTCGTTCATCTCTCTTCATCTTTTTATTACATTGCAAAACAGTGTTGTGTTTAGCGATCAGGCTCGTTTTCACTTCGTTGGCTGCACGAACAATAAAAACATTAGTAATTACTCAAGCGGACATTATATGTTTGTTGCAAGAAAATACTTGTCACTGTAAAATATTTTGGTTTTGATTCCGTATCACGACATTAAATACGATATTCATTGTCTCCGTTTTCTATGAAGATTATCACAAAGGCATAGATTCAAGTTTTTATTAGAGACGAACATTTTAGTGGTTTTAGTGATACGGTGGGTAGACAAACCGCTTATCTCGTGGTTGAGGGTAAGTTACCAACAGCTTACTTCGTGGTTGAGGGTAAGTTACCAACCGCTTACCTCGTGGTTGAGGGTAAGTTACCAACAGCCTACCTCGTGGTTGAGGGTAAGTTACCAACCGCTTACCACGTGGTTGAGGGTAAGTTACCAACTGCTTACCTCGTGGTTGAGGGTACGTTACCAACAGCCTACCTCGTGGTTGAGGGTAAGTTACTAACCGCTTACCACGTGGTTGAGGGTAAGTTACCAACCGCTTACCTCGTGGTTGAGGGTACGTTACCAACAGCTTACCTCGTGGTTGAGGGTAAGTTACCAACCGCTTATCTCGTGGTTGAGGGTAAGTTGCCAACCGCTTACCTCGTGGTTGAGGGTAAGTTACCAGCCGCTTATCTCATGATTGAGGGTAAGTTACCAACCGCTTACCTCGTGGTTGAGGGTAAGTTACCAACCGCTTACCTCGTGGTTGAGGGTAAGTTACCAGCCGCTTACCTCGTGGTTGAGGGTAAGTTACCATGCTAAAGTAATGCATTAATTACCCCCTATTTCCGGTAGCAGGGCTTCACTAAGGTCCTTTTCGTAACTGTACCTAAATCCATCTACCCTTCCTTAATATTCCTATTACAAAGAGGTAGGACGGGTAGGTACGTACCTGAGAGAATAGGTATAAGCGGGTTTGCGGAGGTAAGTCATGGCCAGCGGGTTGTATATCGCTACTACATCCGAACCTATATTCTCAACAGTCTACCATCTTAATCGTGATAATATACTTCCTATTATCGTACCGTCTTAAAAGTACAAAAACAAAGTAAAATTAAAAAATAAAATGAATACAGTAGTAAAACCTTGCTTCACTATTTTAAAATTTTTTCAACGTTATTTCTGTAAATAATAAAATAACTAAAAACCTGTTTATCAATAATTTTTACACACAAAAAACGTTGTATATTCATTGTGGTTTTGTCTTTCTCAGATAAATAACATCTTTCTCTAATGGCACAGTAATAACATCTTTCTCTAATGGCACAGTAATAACATCTTTCTCTAATGGCACAGTAATAACATCTTTCTCTAATGGCACAGTAATAACATCTTTCTCCAATGGCACAGTAATAACATCTTTCTCTAATGGCACAGTAATAACATCTTTCTCTAATGGCACAGTAATAACATCTTTCTCTAATGGCACAGTAATAACATCTTTCTCTAATGGCACAGTAATAACATCTTTCTCTAATGGCACAGTAATAACATCTTTCTCTAATGGCACAGTAATAACATCTTTCTCTAATGGCACAGTAATAACATCTTTCTCTAATGGCACAGTAATAACATCTTTCTCTAATGGCACAGAAATAACACCTTTCTCTAATGGCACAGTAATAACATCTTTCTCTAATGGCACAGTAATAACATCTTTCTCTAATGGCACAGTAATAACATCTTTCTCTAATGGCACAGTAATAACATCTTTCTCTAATGGCACAGTAATAACATCTTTCTCTAATGGCACAGAAATAACATCTTTCTCTAATGGCACAGTAATAACATCTTTCTCTAATGGCACAGTAATAACATCTTTCTCTAATGGCACAGTAATAACATCTTTCTTAGAACTGTACAGTCTTCTTCTTAGTATATCCTACATGTTTAAGTCAGCTACTGATAAAACACATGAAGTAGGTGAAATACTTCTTTTCTGATTTTACTTACCGCTATCAGACTTTTCGCCGAAAATATAGTCCGCTGCCTAACCTAATGAAATACTTCCTTTCGTATTTTATTTACCTTATATATTAATTAGCAACGCCATACATTTGTGATTTACGAATACGAGTGACCAGAGTCATTCCGAACACGAAGCTTGTGGTATCGCTCGAACAATATCATTAGCAGAAGTCTATGAACTGTAATACAAAGCCTGAAAAGGCTGCTCTGGAATTACTATTAGGTCCATTTTTTTAGAACTAGATCCTTAATCAACATTTATCCTTTATGCTCAGACGTAATGTGTGTCAGTATGATTTTACACCCATGAGACAAGATAATAAAAACCGCTCATAGAAATGAAAAAATAACACCACTATAGTGACATTACATATACAAAGTGTTAATAGTGACATGCGTTTCTGCGTGACAGCCAACAATAGGAACTTCTACGAAGGGATGGCGGTGAGTAAACAAACGTCTAGACATTCTGGCTTCTTCCCCTACACAATGCACATTCCTCCTCCTTGTCTTGTAAGCCAATTATTCAAATAGCTCGTCTATGGAACGTTTTCATTCACCTATTAAGTGAAAGGAAACAATAGAATAAGGGACACAAAACCATCAAAAACAGAACGAGTGTTGATCCTTTTTCTCCAAATTGTTTCCAATTGTAGAAAGGTCTCTGGACAATAAAGGCTTGATGGTTAACTTTTATATTTCAGTTACTTGGAGCTCATGTTTTCATTATAAGTCCGTATACTATTTTATTTTTATTTGAAATGAATGCTCTTGTATTAGGGCATGTTTGTTATAAATGACAATTTAAGAGTTTGTTTCTTAACAATTCCTAAATGTGTCCTACAGAAACACAAAACCGTCAAAGTTAGTACAGTTTCTACTTTAAATTCCCAATATACTCATTTTCACTTTTATTACTAATATTTGTTTACATTTGAGTACATTATTCTGCTTTTCCTAACATCAAAACGTTAATGTTTAGAAAGACAGAAAAATGTATTCAAATGTAAGCTACCCTTACCTTAATACTACAAAACTATCGTCAAACCAAAGTAATCCTGTATTTCCATTGTATTGGAATACAGTTTTTTTACCTTACTATTGTAATACTAAATACAATTGTAAAAACGTATTATACAGATTTAAACGTAAAAATATTTAAATTAAATTAAAGTTTATGTTAAAGTTTTACATTAAAAGTAAAGTGGTTTTCCTTCAGTAGTTAAAAGTTCAGTCGTACTGAACTTGTGTACTAATATAATCATTGGCTTGAAATCTATTTAAGTTAAACTCTAGTTTTGTATTCAGAACAAATTTAATTTTAGTATAAGCCAAAACAAAACTTTAATGCTCCAGTTGCTACAGGATAATATACGGGTGTTACTATATTAAAAAACGTTTTTCAGTATAACGTGAAATTGGCAAATATTTTGCCATTAAATATTGATGTTGACCTTATCACATCGACATTCAATCATTCAGACAACTTCCTGTTTTAAAATGCCGTTTAATGTTTTTAGAACCTTAATAGTTCTATTTAAGTTGGATCCTCTAAAGGAAAATCATAAGCCATTTGAAAACTAAACTCTGTAGACCGGAAGTTTTACACTGCTTCTACGATTTGACATAGACTTGAAGTGCTATTTCGGTTGGACTTTAAACTCGGCCAAATTAGATTTTTATATAATGGTAATGATAAAGTGATTTGTAAATAAAGTGTAGTGCCTTATAACTAACATATCTGTAGGTTTTCCATTTACGGAATCGTTTTTATTACTTCTCCATGAATATTCTGGTTGTGCTCGGTATACAAGGTACAAAACGGGCGGGATTAGTACAACAAATGTAATAATTCCTCATAGTAGGGAATTGATGGGGGTAGAGACAGCCTGGGTTGATCAGGACACGTTCACTTATTTGTTTTCCTAATTCCTTGTAGAACGGATCAAGTAAGCGTTAGTAAATTACAATCTATTAGGCAATAATTAATCCAAAAGAAACTTTCCGTAAAAAATGTTATTTTGCAAGATGTTAGTTAATTTTTCAGTTTTAAATTTAATTACTAACCATGAGAAGAACGAAATGTTTGGGTTTGGTGAACATATTATTCCAAAATAATACTAAAGTTTTATTGGCAGACATGAGTAACTATTACGAGTGTGTAGTGACTGAAGTCGAAATATTTCAAGCTATGTGTTGAATAACGTAAAATTATCCATATATATAATTTTGTAATCCAAATTTTGAGATAACATTTATTGGAGCTTGGACGGCCGTACAGAGCTGGTAAATGGCTCGAATTAAAGATATTGACACGATGGAGCGTGGAAAAGTATACGTTTATCTCAATTTACAATATTTATAGGTTTTTGAAGAACTTAAGGTTACCAAAAATCTCCATAAGAAAAACATTGCAATGAAAAACAGCTGAGTATGATTTTCAAATATTTCATCTGAGAAACAGCTGTACAAATATTATATGAAAAACAGCTGAGTACAAATATTTTAACTGTGTTAAAGGTTATTAGAAATATGAAATTGGGATCTGGTTTAGTTATTTGAGTCCGTCTTATCATAATATATATATTTGACAAGTGTATTAAATTAGAAATAATCACTGGTTCTGGAAATGGAAATATCATATTTTTACCAATAGTTGAATTAATATCAACAGATCCTAACATGTCATTTCAAACGAAAAAGAACTAGTTCCTCTTAAGACTTACATTTTCAATAACTATAAGTAATGCTTCAATCGCCCAAACCTGTTTTTACACATGATCAACTTTATGTTGCACTAAGTCGAGTAAAATCTCAAGATGGATTAAAGATAGATATTGATAATACCATTGGTAAAAAAAAAATCAAATTGAAAACAAATTCACAAAAAATATAGTTTATGAGGAAATTTTGTTATGAAAAATTTAAATTATATTAAATTGTAATAAAAAAATAAAAGTAATTAACAAAAGTTTTAATTTTTTTCAGAATTATTGGGGGAATTTGCCCCTACAAGCCCCTAGTTTTGTTATAGTTTTGTGTTTTTTAAATAATGTTTCAAATGAGTTTTCATAATCAAATTTTTTTTATAAATGTTACGTTAAACGTAAAAACGTTTTTTTTAGAATGTTGTTTATAGTACTAAATTCGTTTTTTCTTTATTTTATGTATATACATATCTTTTTTAAATTAATTTGATATTAGGCCTTTACTCGTCTGTAAAATGGTTTAGAAATGTGGCCTGTCTATTCTTTGGTGAAGAAGGTAATAAGGAGAGAGACGTTATCAACCGCCGAAGTTGCCTTTTAAGTAGAGGGATTGTTCAAGGGAGAAATTGTATCAGTAAGAGTTCTTGGTAAAATTAATTTAAACTATTTACAATTATTTTGGTGTTTTACTACAAATTTAGATGTATTTGGAGAAACATCCAAATACAATGACAAATACCTTTATACTAGCTGATGGCATATAGTTTCATACCACTTTTGATGCCGGCATTGTTCTCAGGACACCAAACAACACATGAGTATCTATTCCCGGAGAATTTTCTCGATCTTCTAGGCCCTTTTAGAATTTCCGAATGAGTAGAATAGATGAGCTGATAGCAGGAAAGGACATTCTAATGTTTATGTTTGCTCTTTGCCCCTATTGTAGCAACAAATTCGTTTCTTTCAATGTCAATGACGTGATAATACTATATACCCGTCTTCCATATTGTTATTAGAATGAAAAAAATATACTATGGCTAGCATATTGTTGCGGAAATGAAACGCTCCCGTATTTATAGTACTTCAGTAAATCTTGTATTTTTAGGATTTCATGAAGTTGGAGTTAATGGAGTAGTGCCATGTTTAACTGAAAGAAATTTTACTCGACGCAAAACCTATATACTCCATCTGTGACTGGTACATCGTATTAAAATAAAAAGGTGTCTCATTGATAGTGTTATATATATAGCATAGGAATTTATACATTATTTTTATGACATCTGAATTAGTGATTTGTTTTATTTGAGAAACAATCGTTTTATTATGTAACAATATTGAGAGCCTCATCATGGGGTAAGAATAGTCCTGAGTAAAATGCGTACGTATCCTGAGTCAAGTTGAGCATTGCCTGAGCAAAAGCACGAGTTACGCGAACTCGTGACGAGTTTGCTCCTACATACTCGTACATAGGCATAAAGCTATGTTGTTCTCTTGTGGACTCTCCTCTGTCTCGCCTTATCTATGTGTAGTGCCATCTAATCCATACCATAAGATTTAATAGCTACGCCCCTCTTTGCCAAATACACACCAGAAAATGCATGTTACGTACTTTGGATAAAACTATTTGAGCTGCTGTTTTATTAAACAGCTGGTCCTTCGGAAAGAAACACTCCATTAATACCAATATACATTTAACCGACATAACCACCAATATATTATTATAACCAACTTATTTCTGTATCTTAGAGTATGAAAACTGCCAAACTAGTATGTGACTGTTAAATAGTTCATACATATATTTATAGAGATTGTAATGGAAATAATTAATTGAATGTAAAACATTTTCTGTGCAACACTTAAATGGTTGATAATGTGACTTCTGTGTTTAACTGAAACATTGCTATTTGCTACCAAACAAATTGTTACCATGTATTTACCTATCACTAAACTTGCAAGCATTTTTTACAGTTTCCAAAACCATTGAGGAGCTCCGTCTAGAGTGGAAGACACTGAATCCCGTCATCATGGGCAAAGGACTGCGCATGCCTCAGTTTGAAATTGTTGGCATTCGTGCTTCCGACTGTCAAGAATCTTTCCAAATTGGTAAATTGTTTTCAAACAAGAAATTCTTTAGTTTAAATATGTACAGATTGTTAAATTTTGCGTCCACGCTTTTTCTCCACCAACTCTGAACAACATATTTAAACTCTAATATTTTTACAAAGCAGATATTCTTATTCCGGTTTTTCTTACTTTTAAAAGGGAAGCCTTTTTTATGTATTTGTGATGTATATGGTGCAATTTGCATATAGTATAATCGATTTCTTGTGAAATTCAGTACTATCGATGAACTAGGGTTACATACATTTGATCTTGAAGACACCGACATTGTATTTGACGAAAGACTGTAAATTTTGTATGATGTAATAGATAAATATACTGTTCTCTGTGTGTGTGTGTGTGTGTTCGTGTGTGTGTAAGTGTGAGTGAGTGTGTGTGTGTGTGTGTGTGAGTATGTGTGTGTGTGTGTGTGTGTGTGTGTGTGTGTGTGTGTGTGTATGGGAGCGCGCGTATGATTTATATAGTTTCGTATATCTACGAATTGTAGCCTCTTATCTTTACAAATTATAAGGCTGTTACTCGTATTACTCTAAAACTTTGAAATAGTAGTATCGAGTAAGTTAAAATTTGTATAACTTGGATAAATAAAATCTTCTTACAAACATTCACCTAGACATTCACTTCCCGTTATTTCATCTTCGGTGTACGTAGAAACACTAGAAGTAGGTCACCGACGTGTTAATGAAGGTAAGATGAGGCTGTTTGAATACTTGGTGAGAAATTTCATTTAGCGACGGAACCTGGTGTAGATTACGTTTTCTATTCAGAGAACCAACCGTGAATGCAAGAAAACATATAATCAAAAGTCCACTTCATCTGTGTGTCACCTTTGAGACGTTGCGTAATTGAAATTTCAAAGTCATCACAGGTTTATCAATTAAATTAGTGCTATTAAATGTTTGTTCTCTTAATATTTGAGACTTCTTCTAGTGAGGTATTGGTTGGAATTTTTTTTTGTTATTCAGTCCTAAAGCTTTCTGAATGAATGAAAATATAGCTTTTATCAGTTTCAAGAAACTGACATTCTCTCTAAGACGCGCGTGCACACTCGTGCATTCACAACGTGCCTAATTTTTATTTATACGTATATATATATATATATATATATATATATATATATATATATATATATATATATTAAATATGGTGATATGTTTTCTTGTATATATAGTTAATAAATTTAAAATATTTCAAACACAAGAATACTTTTAATGAATATATTTATTCTATTCTATATTTATTGAATAAATATATTCATTAAAAGTATTCTTGTGTTTGAAATATTTTAAATTTATTAAATATATATATATATATATATATATATATATATATACATATATATATATATATATATATATGTATTATAAATATTTATATATATAGAGAATATCAAATGTGTTTTCCTGTTAGAATATTTTTAAGATCAAATAATATACAAAAATACAGGAATATTTAATTTATTGAACAATAAACTCAAAGCTTTTCGTTGGTTTACATTACCAACATCTTCAGGAGTTACAATAGTAAGAATGATAAAAGAACTATTCTTCTTCTGTTATAATTCTTACTATTGTAACTCCTGAAGATCTTGTTAATGTAAACCAACGAAAAGCTTTGAGTTTATTGTTCAATAAATTAAATATTCCTGTATTTGTGTATATTATTTGATCTTAAATATATATATATATATCCGTGAAGGAATACGTATCAGCATATATATATATATATATATATATATATATATATATATATATATATATAAATATAAAATACGTTTTCTTGTTTAATAATTTAAAACAACACAGGTTATTCAAATACAAGAATATTTATTGTTTTATATCCAAAGCTTTTCGTTGGCAAACAGTACCAACATCATCAGGAATGAAAATTACAATAATGTAAGCTATAGGCCTAAAACATATGTTTATTTAAAAATAGAATTGTTGCTAAATTTATACAAATTGCCAAATTTATTTTGTTGCTGTAACATTATAGACATTGAATATAGTATCAAATTTAGAATGTATTTGTATTTGTTCTTTTATTAATTTGTTATTATTATTGTGTTTATATATTTCGAATGCTTCATATATATATATTCTTAATCCCTTATTAATTTCTTTTATAAGTCTCATATTTTCTATATTTGGAAATTGGTGCTTATTATTAATACAATGATTTGCGAAATTTGATTTATATATTTCTGGATTAATATAGGCATTTAAATGTTCTTTATATCTTTCTTTTAATTTTTTCTTTGTTTGACCTATATAAGCTTTATTACAATTTTTGCATTCTAATTTATAAACACCTCCTTTTTCATGCATATTAATTGTTTTATTATTGATATTTATTATGTTTATTATTTTGTAATTAGTTTTGTATGCAATTTTGATATTTGTATTTTTAAATAAATTGGTGATATTTTTTATTTCATGGCCTATAAAGTTACAGCAACAAAATAAATTTGGCAATTTGTATAAATTTAGCAACAATTCTATTTCTAAATAAACATATGTTTTAGGCCTATAGCTTACATTATTGTAATTTTCATTCCTGATGATGTTGGTACTGTTTGCCAACGAAAATCTTTGGATATAAAATAATAAATATTCTTGTATTTGAATAATCTGTGTCGTTTTAAAATATATATATATATATATATATATATATATATATATATATATATACGTATATATAATAATATTTATATAATTAATATATAATATAATATTCATATATATATATATATATATATATATATATATATATATACATATATATATATATATATATGTGTGTGTGTGTGTGTGTGTGTGTATTATAAATATTTATATAAATACATATATATATATATATATATATATATATATTTTATTTAATAGGAATAAAGTTTTTTAATAGTTTTTTTGTATGTGTAGTTAATTAACTTATTTTAAACACAGTCACTCCAATTAAAAATTATTTGTAGGGAAAATCTGATTAGAATGTTGCTTGATATTTTACCAACATATTTTACAGCTAGCTATTTCAACTAACCATCAAATTTAACATAATCCGATATCAACCTCAGAGTCCTCAAATATCAAAGAATATTTTATTTCCGGCGTCATTTCATTTCAATATATGCAAAATAAGATATCCAGAGTGCTTTGCAAAAGCAAAGGAACACGTTCTATCAAGCTACGTTCGTATTGGTCGAGTGGTTTTAAGCCCTGCTTTATATGCTGCCTTTAAATTCAATCCAAGAGAACGGAATAGAATTCCCTTCAGGCATTGATATTTTATGGACCATTTTTTTGCTATAAATAAAATTATCCCAATGGAAATAAATATAAAACACTTTGCAAATGAATTGTGTTGGTTCTGCTTGAAGGAATTTTAGATATAGAACGTTAGTCAAACATTTTTTTATTAAAAACTTAACAAAGTTACTTAAATTAACCAACTTTCAATGCGAGTGATGTTCCCTTTTTTTATTTAGCATAAAATAATACTATTAGATGCTGAAAACGTGGCAAAACGTGAACCAGGTCTATACGAACGAATAGCCTTTCCCACTCATAGACTACCAAGAACCCTGAACCTATAATGTACAATGTTTTTATGGTTTTTTTCATTTCTATCAAGGAAACTACAGCTGCCTGGTCGCCGAGTTCTACCTCAGTAGGTCCGTAGGTTTCCACCTTGTTCAGAGCTACTTACCAACCATACTGATCGTGGTAATCTCGTGGGTATCCTTCTGGATGGACGTGGACTCTGTGCCAGGACGGACGACACTGGGTGTAACCACACTTCTAGCGGTCTCTTCGCAAAGTTCTGGTGAGTTTCAATCCCATTATGTATACATTGTTCTTAAAGCTGCAATCGTAGTGTTTAAATGTATGTATGATAATTAATTGCAATCTTAAGTAGCTTCCGAAGCTGATCTAAAGTTTAGTAGTACTTTTATATATAATTTAAAGTTTAATGTAAAATTTGCTTTTCAAAACTTACCGTATAAAAGTAAAAAGTAAAAGATATAACAATATAAACTTAGCTATAGTAATTATATCGTATTTAATTTGAAGATTTAGTGAAATAAGTATGTTATAATCGCTCCAGTTTATAGCCAATTATAATTTTCTTCATGTAAGTTTGATCTACTTTCCTAGAAATGAACGATAATTGCAGCAACATAACACAAGCATTAACAACTTTTCTTTAATAAAACTATTGATAATTACGGTGGTAAATTTTCCATTTCCGTTGCTATGAAGTTTTAAACTAAAGATGTACCTTTACATTTTTAATGTATAGTTTTTCAGTAACCTAATTTAAAAAAAAACATTTTCTAAGAACGGTTTAAAAATATTACAATATAATTATTTATACCATAGAAATGAAACACGTATAATAACTAATATTACACATTCAAAATCTATTACAAATTAAACTTTGTAAAGTAATCTAATTGTTTGAAAGACCAATGGCTATAATAATGGTGAATGAATAATATTACAGAAATTCTTTTAATCTTTCTAAACATATTTATATTGAAATTAGATGTAGGCTACATGATATAAAAATTTTAATTATAAGTCAGTTTCTATGCCTCGCATGATATATCATTGCTAAAATAAATTGGAATACACATATATATTGTTTATTACAACTTTAAATACAAGAAAAATAGACCTTAGACTGTCGGAGAACTAGAGTTTTATTCATTTAGCCGTAGTACCAACTAAAACAAATGCTTTAGTAGACAAATTACATATTTTATTAATTTTTATTTAAAAAATATTTTTCCCATTAAGCATATTTCAATATACAGTAGAGTCCTTCTATTCCGAGTCCCAATTTTTCGAGCTTCCGGTTAATTCGATTGGGCTAGGCCGCGGGACTAATCAGCTGTGCCTCCGGGGGCGTTTACAAACTTTTCCACGTCAGCATTCCCAGTTTCATACAAAAACAAAACCGTTGATTAGCTGGATAGAGTGCTGTTCACACAGTTGTTTTTTAATGAGTTTGTGCGCGAAACTGAAAGGTTTTTAAAAGCAAAGCATTTGCTTTGGAAGGGTATTTTAATGTTAGATAAAGCACCCTCGCATCTCGATAGAGATCTACTGTTTCCTGATAATATCCGTGCTTTATATATTCTGCTAATGTTACGAGCCCAATCCAGCCGATGTATCAGTGTGCTTTGGAATGTATGGATACAAAAATCATACACTGCCTTTTACAATTACTCTTGGAAGCGACTGAAGTTGAAGAAAGCATTGTAGCATATCTAATAACAAAATTACAGCGAGAGAATTGCGTACTTGATAAATAAAAGAAGAAACATCAAATAAGTGAAATTAAATCCTGAGCCACAAAGAAACTTTTGACTGCGTTATTGATCCACAAGTAGAAACAGATTTGACGTTTCTTATCAAGACACTTCTAGGTTGTGAAAATTTCTATGTGAACAATTTGAGATAGCAGATGTTACGATTATTAAAGTGGTACAAAATACTACTGAAGCAGTAGTAGAAGCGTTTGACCGAGACAGTGCCAGAAGGGAAAATCAGTCACGGCAAAAAAACGACCGCCTTAGAAACTGCACTACGCTATATTGAACGATAGACTCTACGCCAATAGATAGGCTTCTGCTACGATACCGAATCAGGAAAACGATCTGATAAACAAACTTAGCAGTCAGATAAAAAGTTTTTCCAAATCAGTAGCAACCACGATGAACAATGTGCTATTCCAAAGAAACATTAATTATGTAAGAACTGTAATCAATAACGTTCTAGAAACCTATATTGTGCATTATTAATTGTAGTATTAGGGTTTATTAGAAATCCTGTGTTTTCTAATGTACAGGAACGTATGTCCGTGTAATCAGAGTTTTTCGATATTTCGAGAAGGCGTCGGTCCCATCTACCTCGAATTGTCGAAACTATACTGTACTAAGATGTGTAATATATTCTTATACCTGAAATAATCTTGATATTTTTGGACAAATTCCAATGAATTTTAAGTAAAGATTTTAAAATGGTATAATGTCTTAAATATCTTGTTTATCCTTACTTTACACTCTCAACAAGGGTAAGCCATTGCTCTGATTTTATAAGAAAAATAGAATCCAGATAGCTTGTTATGCATTAAAAGAATACATTTTATATATTTAAGTTTATTAGTAAACTATTATTTCATAATTCAGAAATAATTTCTAATACCTCTTACAAAATATTTTAAACATTTATTAACATTAAATTTCAATAATTTTCATTTTTATTAGTAAAACATTTTCTCTAGTATATAGGTTGTATAGAAACAGGAATTACGCACTCACCTATAAGGGAAGTTATTCAATTAAACCAGAATAAAAGTTTTACTTGTACAAATATTACCATTTTAGTTCACGTTTCAGGTATACAGAGCGGTTTGCCGCAGGTCAGTTACGTGAAAGCTATTGATGTGTGGATGGGAACTTGCACAGGTAAGAATAGAGCAAGCATTATTGTTATGAGGAAAATATTCTTTTACTAAATAGGCCAATCATGATGCTGTTTTTATTACATTAATTTATTAGTAACCGATTTGACTTAATTTATTAATGACTATATTCATAAAAAATGAACCTTTTAGGAGTTAATCTCGAGGATTTTATAGAAGTAATATAAAAACTAATTACTGAATCCAACTAAACTTCAATTTATACAAATATTAATAATTAGCTTATAGTTTTAAATTGTTATTTATGCAGTATGGATTGCTAATAATCTTTCCTATTATTAAAAAAAAGAGATATTTAATGCCTAATTTAATAGAATAGTTTATTTTAAAAAGGAGTTAAATCAGAAAAAGTGAAATTCTCACCAATGAAAAACTGATTGGAGGAATACAATACCAATAATTTTTATTACTTAAAAAAAATCATTTTTAGGCTGTTAGGCAATACTTTAAGACAGTATTTCAAGGTTTCAAATTATTTATTAGTAATTTTTGGACATATTAATTTGGCTAATTTTACACTTGGAAAATGACTTTTACTTCCTTTTCCATATGATTCAATTGGCAGAGGGTACTTCTGAAGAACTTCGGCCAGTCGACATTGAAGATCTTTTTAAAATCTCTGCAGACTTTTGTTTCGTGTCGAAATAAACTTGCATGCTGAACTTGCTTCGGCTACATATCTTGCGTATCCATCTGGGACATAAATACGATCAACGTAACGTTGTTCTTGTCTTTAAGACAGAAAAATCCCTATCGTATGGCAGGAAAGGGTGTCCACGGACAGGGAAATATTAGAAAACCTTCTCAAATAGTTTCGTCGTTGCTAATGTAAGTTGCAGTCTCACCATTGTGTGGTTACGGTTTTGTGAAGCGCAAAGTCTGAAAATACATAGGGTTCTTTAATTCTATAAGGAACTTTGTAGTCAATATATTTTTGGAACAACGTGCAGATTGCATTTGTCCCTTTCTGTCCAACGCGTTCGTGGTACAAATTAAAATCTAACTGTCCAGGTTTCAAATTATTTATTCCAAACAAAAAAACACATAGTTGCCGGAATTAAAATACCTCTTCTACAGCAATCTGAGATAATGGTACATTATGTATATAATCAATCAAAGTCCCTAGAAATTACATCATCACTTTCTGGACACTTTTCCTTCATTCAACGGAGTTTTACGTAATTTTTGGTACCGGCGAGTATGTACCATGAGTTCTGCAGCAACACCTCTTTTACCAGAATCAAATAACGAGCTCTTCAACCTTGTTTTCAATTTCTAGCATTTACTGTAGACATCAACCTGATTACCGCCGATTCTCAAAAAACAAAAAGATAACACAGTCTTTGTTTTCAAAAATTTATCGCCGAAACACTCGTCTATAAATAAGTTATTATTATTAAAACTTCTCAATTGCAATAAGTAAAAGCTTAATCACACTGAACGAATCAACTCTGCATAAACATTAAACAAACATTTAGTACACCAGGTGTTGTAAATTAGTCAGTATATTGTAGTCTCTATGAATGTCCCCTGGTGGATAGTCTAAGGAGTTTGTTTTGTAAAGGAAACAACTCATTACTTGCTCTCTTTCCAAACTAAACGGAAAGAATCAGAGGGTTAGAATTCATATTATAGGATTCATGCTGGTTTCCTTTTCATACAAAACGGAAAGAATCAGAGGGTTAGAATTCATATTATAGGATTCATGCTGGTTTCCTTTTCATACAAAACGGAAAGAGTCAGAGGGTTAGAATTCATATTATAGGATTCATGCTGGTTTCCTTTTCATACAAAACGGAAAGAATCAGAGGGTTAGAATTCATATTATAGGATTCATGCTGGTTTCCTTTTCATACAAAACGGAAAGAATCAGAGGGTTAGAATTCATATTATAGGATTCATGCTGGTTTCCTTTTCATACAAAACGGAAAGAATCAGAGGGTTAGAATTCATATTATAGGATTCATGCTGGTTTCCTTTTCATACAAAACGGAAAGAATCAGAGGGTTAGAATTCATATTATAGGATTCATACTGGTTTCCTTTTTTATACAAAACGGAAAGAATCAGAGGGTTAGAATTCATATTATAGGATTCATACTGGTTTCCTTTTCATACAAAACGGAAAGAATCAGAGGGTTAGAATTCATATTATAGGATTCATACTGGTTTCCTTTTCATACAAAACGGAAAGAATCAGAGGGTTAGAATTCATATTATAGGATTCATGCTGGTTTCCTTTTCATACAAAACGGAAAGAGTCAGAGGGTTAGAATTCATATTATAGGATTCATGCTGGTTTCCTTTTCATACAAAACGGAAAGAATCAGAGGGTTAGAATTCATATTATAGGATTCATGCTGGTTTCCTTTTCATACAAAACGGAAAGAATCAGAGGGTTAGAATTCATATTATAGGATTCATGCTGGTTTCCTTTTCATACAAAACGGAAAGAATCAGAGGGTTAGAATTCATATTATAGGATTCATGCTGGTTTCCTTTTCATACAAAACGGAAAGAATCAGAGGGTTAGAATTCATATTATAGGATTCATACTGGTTTCCTTTTTATACAAAACGGAAAGAATCAGAGGGTTAGAATTCATATTATAGGATTCATGCTGGTTTCCTTTTCATACAAAACGGAAAGAATCAGAGGGTTAGAATTCATATTATAGGATTCATGCTGGTTTCCTTTTCATACAAAACGGAAAGAATCAGAGGGTTAGAATTCATATTATAGGATTCATGCTGGTTTCCTTTTCATACAAAACGGAAAGAATCAGAGGGTTAGAATTCATATTATAGGATTCATGCTGGTTTCCTTTTCATACAAAACGGAAAGAGTCAGAGGGTTAGAATTCATATTATAGGATTCATGCTGGTTTCCTTTTCATACAAAACGGAAAGAATCAGAGGGTTAGAATTCATATTATAGGATTCATGCTGGTTTCCTTTTCATACAAAACGGAAAGAATCAGAGGGTTAGAATTCATATTATAGGATTCATGCTGGTTTCCTTTTCATACAAAACGGAAAGAATCAGAGGGTTAGAATTCATATTATAGGATTCATGCTGGTTTCCTTTTCATACAAAACGGAAAGAATCAGAGGGTTAGAATTCATATTATAGGATTCATACTGGTTTCCTTTTTTATACAAAACGGAAAGAATCAGAGGGTTAGAATTCATATTATAGGATTCATACTGGTTTCCTTTTCATACAAAACGGAAAGAATCAGAGGGTTAGAATTCATATTATAGGATTCATACTGGTTTCCTTTTCATACAAAACGGAAAGAATCAGAGGGTTAGAATTCATATTATAGGATTCATACTGGTTTCCTTTTCATACAAAACGGAAAGAATCAGAGGGTTAGAATTCATATTATAGGATTCATACTGGTTTCCTTTTCATACAAAACGGAAAGAATCAGAGGGTTAGAATTCATATTATAGGATTCATACTGGTTTCCTTTTCATACAAAACGGAAAGAATCAGAGGGTTAGAATTCATATTATAGGATTCATACTGGTTTCCTTTTCATACAAAACGGAAAGAATCAGAGGGTTAGAATTCATATTATAGGATTCATGCTGGTTTCCTTTTCATACAAAACGGAAAGAGTCAGAGGGTTAGAATTCATATTATAGGATTCATGCTGGTTTCCTTTTCATACAAAACGGAAAGAATCAGAGGGTTAGAATTCATATTATAGGATTCATGCTGGTTTCCTTTTCATACAAAACGGAAAGAATCAGAGGGTTAGAATTCATATTATAGGATTCATGCTGGTTTCCTTTTCATACAAAACGGAAAGAATCAGAGGGTTAGAATTCATATTATAGGATTCATGCTGGTTTCCTTTTCATACAAAACGGAAAGAATCAGAGGGTTAGAATTCATATTATAGGATTCATACTGGTTTCCTTTTTTATACAAAACGGAAAGAATCAGAGGGTTAGAATTCATATTATAGGATTCATACTGGTTTCCTTTTCATACAAAACGGAAAGAATCAGAGGGTTAGAATTCATATTATAGGATTCATACTGGTTTCCTTTTCATACAAAACGGAAAGAATCAGAGGGTTAGAATTCATATTATAGGATTCATACTGGTTTCCTTTTCATACAAAACGGAAAGAATCAGAGGGTTAGAATTCATATTATAGGATTCATACTGGTTTCCTTTTCATACAAAACGGAAAGAATCAGAGGGTTAGAATTCATATTATAGGATTCATACTGGTTTCCTTTTCATACAAAACGGAAAGAATCAGAGGGTTAGAATTCATATTATAGGATTCATGCTGGTTTCCTTTTCATACAAAACGGAAGGAATCAGAGGGTTAGAATTCATATTATAGGATTCATACTGGTTTCCTTTTCATACAAAACGGAAAGAATCAGAGGGTTAGAATTCATATTATAGGATTCATGCTGGTTTCCTTTTCATACAAAACGGAAAGAATCAGAGGGTTAGAATTCATATTATAGGATTCATACTGGTTTCCTTTTTTATACAAAACGGAAAGAATCAGAGGGTTAGAATTCATATTATAGGATTCATACTGGTTTCCTTTTCATACAAAACGGAAAGAATCAGAGGGTTAGAATTCATATTATAGGATTCATACTGGTTTCCTTTTCATACAAAACGGAAAGAATCAGAGGGTTAGAATTCATATTATAGGATTCATACTGGTTTCCTTTTCATACAAAACGGAAAGAATCAGAGGGTTAGAATTCATATTATAGGATTCATACTGGTTTCCTTTTCATACAAAACGGAAAGAATCAGAGGGTTAGAATTCATATTATAGGATTCATACTGGTTTCCTTTTCATACAAAACGGAAAGAATCAGAGGGTTAGAATTCATATTATAGGATTCATACTGGTTTCCTTTTCATACAAAACGGAAAGAATCAGAGGGTTAGAATTCATATTATAGGATTCATACTGGTTTCCTTTTCATACAAAACGGAAAGAATCAGAGGGTTAGAATTCATATTATAGGATTCATGCTGGTTTCCTTTTCATACAAAACGGAAGGAATCAGAGGGTTAGAATTCATATTATAGGATTCATGCTGGTTTCCTTTTCATACAAAACGGAAAGAATCAGAGGGTTAGAATTCATATTATAGGATTCATGCTGGTTTCCTTTTCATACAAAACGGAAGGAATCAGAGGGTTAGAATTCATATTATAGGATTCATACTGGTTTCCTTTTCATACAAAACGGAAAGAATCAGAGGGTTAGAATTCATATTATAGGATTCATACTGGTTTCCTTTTCATACAAAACGGAAAGAATCAGAGGGTTAGAATTCATATTATAGGATTCATACTTGCTCCCGTTTGATACAAAACGGAAAGAGTCAGAGGGTTAGAATTCATATTATAGGATTCATACTGGTTTCCTTTTCATACAAAACGGAAAGAATCAGAGGGTTAGAATTCATATTATAGGATTCATGCTGGTTTCCTTTTCATACAAAACGGAAAGAATCAGAGGGTTAGAATTCATATTATAGGATTCATACTGGTTTCCTTTTTATACAAAACGGAAAGAATCAGAGGGTTAGAATTCATATTATAGGATTCATGCTGGTTTCCTTTTCATACAAAACGGAAAGAATCAGAGGGTTAGAATTCATATTATAGGATTCATGCTGGTTTCCTTTTCATACAAAACGGAAAGAATCAGAGGGTTAGAATTCATATTATAGGATTCATGCTGGTTTCCTTTTCATACAAAACGGAAAGAATCAGAGGGTTAGAATTCATATTATAGGATTCATGCTGGTTTCCTTTTCATACAAAACGGAAAGAGTCAGAGGGTTAGAATTCATATTATAGGATTCATGCTGGTTTCCTTTTCATACAAAACGGAAAGAATCAGAGGGTTAGAATTCATATTATAGGATTCATGCTGGTTTCCTTTTCATACAAAACGGAAAGAATCAGAGGGTTAGAATTCATATTATAGGATTCATGCTGGTTTCCTTTTCATACAAAACGGAAAGAATCAGAGGGTTAGAATTCATATTATAGGATTCATGCTGGTTTCCTTTTCATACAAAACGGAAAGAATCAGAGGGTTAGAATTCATATTATAGGATTCATACTGGTTTCCTTTTTTATACAAAACGGAAAGAATCAGAGGGTTAGAATTCATATTATAGGATTCATACTGGTTTCCTTTTCATACAAAACGGAAAGAATCAGAGGGTTAGAATTCATATTATAGGATTCATACTGGTTTCCTTTTCATACAAAACGGAAAGAATCAGAGGGTTAGAATTCATATTATAGGATTCATACTGGTTTCCTTTTCATACAAAACGGAAAGAATCAGAGGGTTAGAATTCATATTATAGGATTCATACTGGTTTCCTTTTCATACAAAACGGAAAGAATCAGAGGGTTAGAATTCATATTATAGGATTCATACTGGTTTCCTTTTCATACAAAACGGAAAGAATCAGAGGGTTAGAATTCATATTATAGGATTCATGCTGGTTTCCTTTTCATACAAAACGGAAGGAATCAGAGGGTTAGAATTCATATTATAGGATTCATGCTGGTTTCCTTTTCATACAAAACGGAAAGAATCAGAGGGTTAGAATTCATATTATAGGATTCATGCTGGTTTCCTTTTCATACAAAACGGAAGGAATCAGAGGGTTAGAATTCATATTATAGGATTCATACTGGTTTCCTTTTCATACAAAACGGAAAGAATCAGAGGGTTAGAATTCATATTATAGGATTCATACTGGTTTTCTTTTCATACAAAACGGAAAGAATCAGAGGGTTAGAATTCATATTATAGGATTCATACTGGTTTCCTTTTTATACAAAACGGAAAGAATCAGAGGGTTAGAATTCATATTATAGGATTCATGCTGGTTTCCTTTTCATACAAAACGGAAAGAATCAGAGGGTTAGAATTCATATTATAGGATTCATGCTGGTTTCCTTTTCATACAAAACGGAAAGAATCAGAGGGTTAGAATTCATATTATAGGATTCATGCTGGTTTCCTTTTCATACAAAACGGAAAGAAGCAGAGGGTTAGAATTCATATTATAGGATTCATGCTGGTTTCCTTTTCATACAAAACGGAAAGAATCAGAGGGTTAGAATTCATATTATAGGATTCATGCTGGTTTCCTTTTCATACAAAACGGAAAGAGTCAGAGGGTTAGAATTCATATTATAGGATTCATGCTGGTTTCCTTTTCATACAAAACGGAAAGAGTCAGAGGGTTAGAATTCATATTATAGGATTCATGCTGGTTTCCTTTTCATACAAAACGGAAAGAGTCAGAGGGTTAGAATTCATATTATAGGATTCATGCTGGTTTCCTTTTCATACAAAACGGAAAGAATCAGAGGGTTAGAATTCATATTATAGGATTCATGCTGGTTTCCTTTTCATACAAAACGGAAAGAATCAGAGGGTTAGAATTCATATTATAGGATTCATACTGGTTTCCTTTTCATACAAAACGGAAAGAATCAGAGGGTTAGAATTCATATTATAGGATTCATGCTGGTTTCCTTTTCATACAAAACGGAAAGAATCAGAGGGTTAGAATTCATATTATAGGATTCATACTGGTTTCCTTTTTTATACAAAACGGAAAGAATCAGAGGGTTAGAATTCATATTATAGGATTCATACTGGTTTCCTTTTCATACAAAACGGAAAGAATCAGAGGGTTAGAATTCATATTATAGGATTCATACTGGTTTCCTTTTCATACAAAACGGAAAGAATCAGAGGGTTAGAATTCATATTATAGGATTCATACTGGTTTCCTTTTCATACAAAACGGAAAGAATCAGAGGGTTAGAATTCATATTATAGGATTCATACTGGTTTCCTTTTCATACAAAACGGAAAGAATCAGAGGGTTAGAATTCATATTATAGGATTCATACTGGTTTCCTTTTCATACAAAACGGAAAGAATCAGAGGGTTAGAATTCATATTATAGGATTCATACTGGTTTCCTTTTCATACAAAACGGAAAGAATCAGAGGGTTAGAATTCATATTATAGGATTCATACTGGTTTCCTTTTCATACAAAACGGAAAGAATCAGAGGGTTAGAATTCATATTATAGGATTCATGCTGGTTTCCTTTTCATACAAAACGGAAGGAATCAGAGGGTTAGAATTCATATTATAGGATTCATGCTGGTTTCCTTTTCATACAAAACGGAAAGAATCAGAGGGTTAGAATTCATATTATAGGATTCATGCTGGTTTCCTTTTCATACAAAACGGAAGGAATCAGAGGGTTAGAATTCATATTATAGGATTCATACTGGTTTCCTTTTCATACAAAACGGAAAGAATCAGAGGGTTAGAATTCATATTATAGGATTCATACTGGTTTCCTTTTCATACAAAACGGAAAGAATCAGAGGGTTAGAATTCATATTATAGGATTCATACTTGCTCCCGTTTGATACAAAACGGAAAGAGTCAGAGGGTTAGAATTCATATTATAGGATTCATGCTGGTTTCCTTTTCATACAAAACGGAAGGAATCAGAGGGTTAGAATTCATATTATAGGATTCATGCTGGTTTCCTTTTCATACAAAACGGAAAGAATCAGAGGGTTAGAATTCATATTATAGGATTCATGCTGGTTTCCTTTTCATACAAAACGGAAGGAATCAGAGGGTTAGAATTCATATTATAGGATTCATACTGGTTTCCTTTTCATACAAAACGGAAAGAATCAGAGGGTTAGAATTCATATTATAGGATTCATACTGGTTTTCTTTTCATACAAAACGGAAAGAATCAGAGGGTTAGAATTCATATTATAGGAATCATACTTGCTCCCGTTTGATACAAAACGGAAAGAGTCAGAGGGTTAGAATTCATATTATAGGATTCATACTTGCTCCCGTTTGATACAAAACGGAAAGAGTCAGAGGGTTAGAATTCATATTATAGGATTCATACTGGTTTCCTTTTCATACAAAACGGAAAGAATCAGAGGGTTAGAATTCATATTATAGGATTCATACTGGTTTCCTTTTCATACAAAACGGAAAGAATCAGAGGGTTAGAATTCATATTATAGGATTCATACTGGTTTCCTTTTCATACAAAACGGAAAGAATCAGAGGGTTAGAATTCATATTATAGGATTCATACTGGTTTCCTTTTCATACAAAACGGAAAGAATCAGAGGGTTAGAATTCATATTATAGGATTCATGCTGGTTTCCTTTTCATACAAAACGGAAGGAATCAGAGGGTTAGAATTCATATTATAGGATTCATGCTGGTTTCCTTTTCATACAAAACGGAAAGAATCAGAGGGTTAGAATTCATATTATAGGATTCATGCTGGTTTCCTTTTCATACAAAACGGAAGGAATCAGAGGGTTAGAATTCATATTATAGGATTCATACTGGTTTCCTTTTCATACAAAACGGAAAGAATCAGAGGGTTAGAATTCATATTATAGGATTCATACTGGTTTTCTTTTCATACAAAACGGAAAGAATCAGAGGGTTAGAATTCATATTATAGGATTCATACTTGCTCCCGTTTGATACAAAACGGAAAGAGTCAGAGGGTTAGAATTCATATTATAGGATTCATGCTGGTTTCCTTTTCATACAAAACGGAAGGAATCAGAGGGTTAGAATTCATATTATAGGATTCATGCTGGTTTCCTTTTCATACAAAACGGAAAGAATCAGAGGGTTAGAATTCATATTATAGGATTCATACTTGTTCCCGTTTCATACAAAACGGAAAGAGTCAGAGGGTTAGAATTCATATTATAGGATTCATACTTGCTCCCGTTTGATACAAAACGGAAAGAGTCAGAGGGTTAGAATTCATATTATAGGATTCATGCTGGTTTCCTTTTCATACAAAACGGAAAGAGTCAGAGGGTTAGAATTCATATTATAGGATTCATACCGGTTTCCTTTTCATACAAAACGGAAAGAGTCAGAGGGTTAGAATTCATATTATAGGATTCATACCGGTTTCCTTTTCATACAAAACGGAAAGAGTCAGAGGGTTAGAATTCATATTATAGGATTCATACTTGCTCCCGTTTGATACAAAACGGAAAGAGTCAGAGGGTTAGAATTCATATTATAGGATTCATACCGGTTTCCTTTTCGTACAAAACGGAAATAGTCAGAGGGTTAGAATTCATATTATAGGATTCATACTTGCTCCCGTTTGATACAAAACGGAAAGAGTCAGAGGGTTAGAATTCATATTATAGGATTCATACCGGTTTCCTTTTCATACAAAACGGAAGGAATCAGAGGGTTAGAATTCATATTATAGGATTCATGCTGGTTTCCTTTTCATACAAAACGGAAAGAATCAGAGGGTTAGAATTCATATTATAGGATTCATACTTGTTCCCGTTTCATACAAAACGGAAAGAGTCAGAGGGTTAGAATTCATATTATAGGATTCATACTTGCTCCCGTTTGATACAAAACGGAAAGAGTCAGAGGGTTAGAATTCATATTATAGGATTCATGCTGGTTTCCTTTTCATACAAAACGGAAAGAGTCAGAGGGTTAGAATTCATATTATAGGATTCATACCGGTTTCCTTTTCATACAAAACGGAAAGAGTCAGAGGGTTAGAATTCATATTATAGGATTCATACCGGTTTCCTTTTCATACAAAACGGAAAGAGTCAGAGGGTTAGAATTCATATTATAGGATTCATACTTGCTCCCGTTTGATACAAAACGGAAAGAGTCAGAGGGTTAGAATTCATATTATAGGATTCATACCGGTTTCCTTTTCATACAAAACGGAAATAGTCAGAGGGTTAGAATTCATATTATAGGATTCATACTTGCTCCCGTTTGATACAAAACGGAAAGAGTCAGAGGGTTAGAATTCATATTATAGGATTCATACCGGTTTCCTTTTCATACAAAACGGAAAGAGTCAGAGGGTTAGAATTCATATTATAGGATTCATACTTGCTCCCGTTTGATACAAAACGGAAAGAGTCAGAGGGTTAGAATTCATATTATAGGATTCATACCGGTTTCCTTTTCATACAAAACGGAAAGAGTCAGAGGGTTAGAATTCATATTATAGGATTCATACTTGCTCCCGTTTGATACAAAACGGAAAGAGTCAGAGGGTTAGAATTCATATTATAGGATTCATACTTGTTCCCGTTTCATACAAAACGGAAAGAGTCAGAGGGTTAGAATTCATATTATAGGATTCATACTGGTTTCCTTTTCATACAAAACGGAAAGAATCAGAGGGTTAGAATTCATATTATAGGATTCATACTGGTTTCCTTTTCATACAAAACGGAAAGAATCAGAGGGTTAGAATTCATATTATAGGATTCATACTTGCTCCCGTTTGATACAAAACGGAAAGGGTCAGAGGGTTAGAATTCATATTATAGGATTCATACTGGTTTCCTTTTCATACAAAACGGAAAGAATCAGAGGGTTAGAATTCATATTATAGGATTCATACTGGTTTCCTTTTCATACAAAACGGAAAGAATCAGAGGGTTAGAATTCATATTATAGGATTCATACTTGCTCCCGTTTGATTCAAAACGGAAAGAGTCAGAGGGTTAGAATTCATATTATAGGATTCATACTGGTTTCCTTTTCATACATAACGGAAAGAATCAGAGGGTTAGAATTCATATTATAGGATTCATACTGGTTTCCTTTTTTATACAAAACGGAAAGAATCAGAGGGTTAGAATTCATATTATAGGATTCATACTGGTTTCCTTTTCATACAAAACGGAAAGAATCAGAGGGTTAGAATTCATATTATAGGATTCATACTGGTTTCCTTTTCATACAAAACGGAAAGAATCAGAGGGTTAGAATTCATATTATAGGATTCATACTGGTTTCCTTTTCATACAAAACGGAAAGAATCAGAGGGTTAGAATTCATATTATAGGATTCATACTGGTTTCCTTTTCATACAAAACGGAAAGAATCAGAGGGTTAGAATTCATATTATAGGATTCATACTGGTTTCCTTTTCATACAAAACGGAAGGAATCAGAGGGTTAGAATTCATATTATAGGATTCATACTTGTTTCCTTTTTATACAAAACGGAAAGAATCAGAGGGTTAGAATTCATATTATAGGATTCATACTGGTTTCCTTTTTATACAAAACGGAAAGAATCAGAGGGTTAGAATTCATATTATAGGATTCATACTTGTTCCCGTTTCATACAAAACGGAAGGAATCAGAGGGTTAGAATTCATATTATAGGATTCATACTTGTTCCCGTTTCATACAAAACGGAAAGAGTCAGAGGGTTAGAATTCATATTATAGGATTCATACTTGTTCCCGTTTCATACAAAACGGAAGGAATCAGAGGGTTAGAATTCATATTATAGGATTCATACTTGTTTCTGTTTCATAAAAAACGATATGTTTAGTAATAAAAGTACTATTCAGAATGTTATCCCAATTTTGTTAAAACACTTAATTGTATAGTAGGTTAGCATTATTGGGGGACTAGTTATTGCACGGTAAGCTTGTAAAATTGATGGTAATGAGTGTGATGAGTTATTGGACAGTAAGTTAGCCAATAATAAGGTGGGAACGATTAAGTATGAGATAAGTTAGTATATCTTGAGACTCTTGCGGATAACTAGTCACTGCAGAGGGCGTTAGCACAATTTAAGGCTTACGAATCAGGTAGAATTAGTTTTGTAAGCGGGAGAACGTATTTATTCAACCTTTATGTTTACTATCGCTAGCAATAAATGTGTATTAAAGGACTGCTTTAAGCCCGTTGCAATTTAGTTTCCTCCCAAATACACATGTTAATAGATATAGGTGGAACGAAGCTACAGTCTGTTCATGTAATATTATTGTTAATTATAATAGGGTATTTTTTATTTTGGGCAATACGCACAAACATACAAAAAGGAATAAATATACTCACTCATATACAACCAAAAAGGAGTATTATGCCCTTGAAATCACTTCAGTAAATTAATTTTTTTCTGACCCAATTCCATTTCACACATACAACTATACATTTTGAAACGTAAAGTAAAGGTGCTACCAGGTTTCATTTCTTTTGCAGCCTTCGTCTTCTGTGCTCTACTGGAATTCACTTTTGTTAATTATATGTGGAGGAAACTGTCCCCAGACTTTTTCAAAGTTTCTCCACCAGATGCCGCTAACGGCGATGCAGGTCCGCACCCGATGGACTCACCAAAAGAAAACATAACGACATTGACCATGGCAAGTACAGTTCCAGAAGTATTTAGATTATTCACATTTTTATGCATTAAGATACTTTGACATTTAACGTATGATAATGAATTATTTGTAACGATCAAGTACAAGTTAAGAAATAATGTCATAGTTTGGATAACAATAGGGTAATGGGGAGTAACTCAATGGATATTGACGTAATGAGAGGTTATAACTACATGCAACATTAGGGTAATTAAATATAACTCACTTGTCTTGATAGTGACAAATTTTGTAAATACATGAGTTAAGGAAATGAACTTTTAAAACTTAAAATGTCTTTAGACCATGTTAACGTAATAAGGAACACAAAGTTAACTGAAGATTTTTAAAATATTATAAATTATTTTATTCAACTTCAAACATTCAACTAATTAAATAAAAAGGCTAAGGCGAAAAACAAGGCCTAATAAAATAATGAGCAAGATTTATACCTTGAATTTGTTTTGTAAAATATTCAATGAAATAATTATCCTAAGATTTTAATTACTGTTTAGTAGTTTAAATGTAAATACCCAAGAAAGTAAAACAATGGAACGTAAAAACTCCGTTTTCAATGTCTTAAATTTAAAAAAAAATATAGTTCTAATGATCAGATATTTCTCAGTTAGGTACAATTGTCTGTTCTATGCTGGCAATGTTATGGATCGGTTATTTTGATGTTAATATTGAGCATTTTATTATTTTTAATTTTTATGTTTTACTTTTTTCACTAAAATCCATTTATTAACTGCAATTTCGTAGCTAGTTAGTAGTTTCCTTACTAGGATCGTGTATCTGCAGTAAACCTCCCTATCAGGGTCATAGCGTAGATGTATCGAACCATTGAACCCTCCAGCTGACCTTGTTGTGTTCTTTTTTAAGTAACACTGTGTAAGATTTAGGGTGTATGAATTTTTAGATGTGTATGGCTTTGTCATCTTCATTGTTTTTTCCTGTCTAAATAACCACACATATTAGTAATTTACTGCTATGGAATGTGTAATGTAATTGAGATTTAATGTATTATAAGGAAAAACAGTTTTAATTAACTAAAATAACAGAAGTATAAATTGTAAATTTTTAAAAATAATTTTATATATATAAGTATATAAATATTGAAATAAATACATTATTAAACTAACATATTATTCCATTATACTAGTAGCAAAATAGTTACACTTATTTTTCTATACTAATATTCAAATACTTTGATTTTACAGGGGAGAAAACCACCCTTGCCTAAAGCACCCAACCCCAACATGGTGATGGCTCGTCGGATTGACGAATACTCAAGGCTGCTGTTCCCTCTAACATTTGCAGTATTCAACTTGCTATACTGGTCTTATTACTTATATTAAACTCATGTTGTATTACTAGTTTCAAAAACATCTTTGTTAGAATATAGTATATATATTTTTAAACCAACTTTTATATTAGGTTAAGTGAAAGTGAAAAATGTTTTAAAGAGTTTCCAAAATATAAAACCAGCATTTGTAGTTCGAAAAGAATTTACAATATATTATGTAGGCCATAATAACTAATCAAATGACTAGGTCCCTTAGGAGAACCTAGATCTGCTAATAAACCTCAGTATCAGGTAGATTACTGATGGCTGATGGAACGAATCACGCACAGAACTAACATTGACAATTGAAACGTTTCCAGTTTCCACAATTGAAAACAGAGCCAGTTTTTTTTTGAATAATGAAATAAATTATCGCCGCAGTTAAACAGTACTTATCAAATCCTCATAGCTTATCTGATTTTCGAAAAACATATTTGTAGCAAAATAAAAAAGCCTATAATTATGAAAAATCTAATTTTTATAGGAGATTGAGAGTAAATATTTAAAATGGAAGCTCTTCAAAACAACGGAACTGAGTATAAACACATGGTTCAAATGTATATCTTGGTACGTCAATGATTGTGATTATTATAATAATATGTTCTTATTAAATGTAATAGATTGTTTTAGTGTTGTACGTAGTAGTGCATTAAATAATTTTATTTTTGAAACAAATATTATCGCAACACAAAATTGTTTCGTGCTTCACCAACCTACACCTGCTAATTATTTTAAATACCAAGTTCAAAATATTTCTTAGCTGCTTTATTTACCAATTTAATAATCTCAATGTAAATGAATTTTAAAAAATGCAAATAAAAATGTATTATTTAGTATTTAATTTATTATTTCTTACTAACCACTGTTAAATAATGTTATTGAAAGTATATTTATGGCAAACATTATAGGAAGGTTTTAAAGACACTAAATCAGTAATAATAGTTTCCCTAAACTATTATTTAAAAGAATCAATTTTAATTTCCAAGTAATAACTGGCAGCATGACGTTGAAAAAAACTAAAATTTAAAGCACCAAACTTACACTGAAAATAAGAATAATATTTGCGAAAACTATGTCGGTGTTGTAACGAGAAGGGCAGTATTAGTTTCAGTGTTTTAGTTGTAAGATACGTTAAGCTAGAGTGAAGGGACTATTTTCCCTCATATTGTTATGACAATTTATCCTAAAAACCTTGATTATATAGTTAAATACTCGGTTACTAAGCTGAAAATTCTAAAGATATTATAACCTAAGTTATACTTATGGATTGTAATACCCCTACATGCCTTACTCATGGAACGGAAATTTATTTTTACATGTTTTTAATGATTTCAAATAATTTTATCCTTGAAGGGAAGATTTTTAAAAATTTAGTGATTCAAACTACAATATGCAATAGACACTGATTTTTTATTAATTTAAATAGATAAAACCTTTATACTACAAAAAGAGTTTTTCATCTATTCAACACCTTATGAACATTTCGATTGCAGAGCACCCATCCTCAGAGGTAATTTACAAAACGAACTACTCTGCAGTTTGTTAAAGGATGTTTGCCGTATAATCAATTGTACTTAAAGTGTTGAATAAATGAAAAATTATTAATGCTTTAGAGGTTTTATCTATTTAAATTTTAATAGCTACGCCGATTTTTGTTGTTAGGTTTAACATGAAGTGAAACTTTAGTGCGTAAAGTGAAACATTGTCTCAAATAAGAATTTAAATATATAATTGAAAGTTTTTTATTTAATGAAATAAGTGCTAGTCATAAAAAATAAAACCTGTGTGTACAGTGATTATGAACAGATTACAACAGTTTTGGCAAAAAAGGAGGGGGTTTATTGGCCAAAATCTTATATTATGATAAATATAATACGATAATAATATTTAATATAATAATTTATAATAACTATATTTAACAATTTATTAGATTTGATAGGCATCAAAACTTTACTTTTGTACAAAAGTTTCAATTCAATAAAATTAATGTTTCTAAGACTATTTTAATACTGCTAGAATCGTTTACTATTAAGAATATCTAGTGGCTCATGGTATGGTGATATGAAATATCACGGAAATTTGTACATATGTCATTCAAGAACAAATGAGAGTATTTTAGGTGTATATTATCTAATTATTTAGAAATAAGGCTTAGAAAAGTACTGGGGAATAACGTTTGTGGATTTTCCTGTTTACATCAACATCTATCTTGATTATACGTTACAATATTCCTACAGTTGTAATTAAAAATATGTAATTTAGGATTTTATAAAATAATTTTGATTAATATGAAAATGTTTCCTAATTTAAAGCAAAAACTAATGTTTATTGATATGTAAAAAAAAAAAAATGATTGTTTTATCAAAACATAAATAACGTATTCTTTTAATACATCCTTCTTTTAAACGGTGTCTTAAAAATTATATGTATAATAAGTTGGTTCTTAGTAATAAGGTAAACTGATATAATGATTATTTTCATTTATTGTTACTTCTTCCCCAGATTCTCTTATAATACTATAGAATATCATTGTGTTTAAGTAAATATTGACGTCATAGGTAGTGAGTTTGTATTATCGACAATTAATGAGGTATATTGCATTGGGAAAATAACATTTTCTTTTTACAGAAGAAGATGTTTCTCTTTCATAAAAACGTTTGGTATTATTGTCTGTGATTTACTCAATACTATGTGTGTGATTTACTCAATACTATGTTTGTGATTTTAACTATTTATGTCTTCTATGCAAGGAAACATTTAGATGATGTGTTTCAATGTACTTTATTTCGAAATAAAAATACTTTGTTAAATAATGTTGTGTGTTTTACATCCCTAACCCACCCTATATAAAAAGCAACAGGGGATTAAATTAGATATATAAAACCTACCCCTGAACTAATAATTTTATTTATGTTATATTTAAGGGATATTTATTTACTTATGTTTTATCAATTAGTAATATATACTATAAAACATTTATTTTAATATATATAGGATCGATACATATATAGGGCTATATACATGGACTCATACTACGAAGGCCGAGCATAACCTTTCTGCGCTACGAATAAAATTATAAAAACAGATATCTACAAACTTCAATTTTTAATAAATAGTTATAATAAAATTGAAAGTAATTTAGTTTTTCAAGAGGAAATGAAATTAAGCAATTAAAAATATAGCCATTCGGTGTAGTATTATTTTGTTTTAGTAGAAAGCAAGAGATGATTAGCAAAGGGAACAAATTTGAAAAAACGTGTAAAAACTATTAACATATCGTTTTGTTGAGTAGAAAAATTCATGATTAACGGAAAGAGTGCATAATTCTGATCATTCTAGGGGATGTGTAAGTTAATTATTAGAGATACTAATCAAATATGTAACGGAAGTGGAGAAGGATTGTAACGTAACGATCGCCTAACAGCGGTAGTTTGAATGTTTATTGATGTGTAAGCTTGGAACGTAGTAGTGGTAACGTAGGCAGGAAAGTACAGCCTACGTCATCATGGAGAAAGCAGCTTATATTTAAACTTTGACCAGAGGTGATCTATTCCTCTCATATCGAAATTTGTTTAAATCTGTTTAATTATAATGCCTAGTTGAAGAACAAGTGATAAGGCCTATCAACATACTCAAGCCACCTTAATACGGATTGTTCAATTTCTGGAGACCTCTCTCACCAATCTTTTTCGTCCTATGTGGCAACAAATGTTCCATCCAATCTGACCTTCAAACATTTTTTTATCAATTCGTAATTCATTATTTTTTTTAATATACTATAAAAGGATTAAAAAACAAGGAAACAATACTGTTTTGCGATATTAGATTTTTTTCGTCCTTTAAATATACTGATCGTTTAATTTCTTCAAAGTAGTTTAAATATAATAATAAGTACTTTATCGCTATTTAGACTACGACTATACTCTACAGTCATATTTATTTACTTTAGTTTTAGTCAAAGTACATTTTCACTTAATTAGTATAAAAGAGCACATACAATAAAGAACAATAGTAGAGCAATAATATATTCAAACTGTTCTTGTAATATTTCAAATTACACACATGTCAGGTTTCGACGATATGACGATTCTGAAACAAAAACGACCACAAAAGAGACACGATTGTTTTGTGGCCAAGTAAACGAGAGATTTTCTGTGTAGCAAGAATACATTTATTCATATCCCAGAAGGCAGGCGTCTCAAATTATTTATTGTAAAGAGAGAAAAGAAATACAAAACCGACAAAAAATACGAACTATGCTAAAATGTTCGATTTAGAAAATCTGATAGCTTTTCTCCCTAATGGACGTTCATTCCTTAAACAATGTTCGTTTTAACAAACGTTTAAATTATCAAAACATGGACGTTTAATGCAAAAAAAAATATTATTTGTAGAATTGATATTGTAATAAAGTAATTGAAATGGCATACATTACATGCGGATACTATTAAAAATAAGTAGTCACTTTTGGCAATAAAATAAAATAACCTATGAATACTTTAATAATAATAATAATAATAATAATAATAATAATAATAATATAATACTTTAAAAAACCGAAACAACTATACATTTTTTTGGAAACATAATATTTGTAAATTCTTATAGGAAGTTCTTAAGGATTGGGAGAAAACCATTCCATAATAATAAAATTTACTTTATATATATATATATATATATATATATATATATATATATATATATATTATATATATATATATAATACACAATAAAACAAATCATTTACATAAACATTTACCCTTGTCACAAAACCTCATGTGACACAAATCAATAAAATATTTATTTAATAACTTGGGAAGAATTTTGTCCATTGAAAACGTATTTAAACCCGAAATATTTTACACTGCTCACATCCGTGATAGTAATGTCATTTTATACTCTGACGTCAGTTTTATTTCAGAGGGGAGGCAAAGTGTTTATCTACCTTGTAGCTCTTGAGGAGGTCGTGAAATAAGAACCTCAAGTGTTGCTCCTTGTATAAAAAGCTAATAATAATAATATGAGCGTGGAAAAATGTATGAAAAGAAAATATAATATGAGATGGGAGAAATGACTAAATTGGAAAATTTGTTATTCACATTTGGTTGTTCATGGCGATTGGCAAAATATATACAGAGAATAAATTTGCGTTATTACGTATCAGCGCTATCCACCAAGCTCAGCAGGAGCAGGCTACGCTTCTGTTCGATAATGTTCATTAAATATCTCGTACTATGAAGCAAATTATATGAAAAATCTCATAACGAAGATAATATGAGAGAAGGAACAGTAGTTTTGAAGTAATTATAATAGTAAAGTTTTATGCTACCCAAATTTAACAGGAAAGTTTGTAATAGACAGATATACCAAGAAATTATTAAAAGATTTATTCGCACCAACTATACATAAACAAATGATTGTTTTAACAATCCTTATTTATAAACAGAAGAGAGATGATTTATTTGAGTAGCTTGTTCTTATGCAAACTAACTTCACTTGTAAACTACATATATATTCCAGGAATTAAATTCAACTCTTTGTTAAAATATATGACGTCATTTGATTAAGAGGAAATATGACGACGGTGTTTAAGTAGTAAATAGAACATTTGCACGCTAATTAAACAAAAACTAAGGGCATTTAAAGCAAACAAATGTTTGTTAATGCCATTCCTGTTATTGTTAAATGCATTTACAATAATAAAAATACTGTTTTGCATATTCCATTAACTATTTGTTTTTATACTTGAATAGATACAAAGCAGAAGATAATTAAACAATTTTATTTTTTGTATGTCATGTTAAAGTTATTGTTTACTAAATGAATTTAAAACAATTGAAAATGGAAAAACTCTTATTTTAATCAAGTTTATGTATAAGAGAAATAAATAAATGTATTTTTATTCTCATTTGAGAGAATGCTTCTTTAAAAAAATTCTAGATATATTTTAGTGTGCCTATGTGAGAAAACATTGTGTAAATTACGTAACTGATTCCACTAAATATAATCATTGGAAGGGACTCTAATATATGACATATTTAGAATTAAATTTTGTAACAACAATATTACCATTAGATAATTAAAAAATGTAAAAATAATTTTTACGATTCGTATAAATATATAATTATTTGTAACTATTATCATTTAAAGTAATTATTCATTTAAAGTTTTAGTTAAGGATCTATTGCCATTTCCATATTTTTTAGTTACTTAATATTTATCAAGAAAAAAGATTAAGTAAATAATGTCTTATAATACATTGGTACTTTGTATCTTACTCTTTAGCATTTGATATTGTACGTGAGCATCGAATGAGTGAATTTACCAGAAAACAGTTCTACCTATTAGCAGTAATTCAGAGGGAGATTTTTATTTTTTTTTTACATTCCCCAAAGTGTTTTTAGAGGATTCTCAGTTTTCCACATGTTTTTGCAATAAATCTAAAATCGAAGTGTTAATGCAGTCAAAATAGACTATCTTTTTATAAATATATTTAAAATACAACTTATTTATAAAATGTAAAGTATGCATTATTATTACATATACAAAACATTTGCAATTTATATTAGAATGCCGGCACTATAACTATCAACTAAATTGTTTATGTCCTAAAATATGATAATTTAGAAGATACATGCTTTTATTTATTTATTTATTTAGATATGTTTAAATAACAAATAAATATTTTAAAAGAATTATTTTCTTTTTTATATTTAATTCACATAAATGTTTAATTGTAATATGAATCGAAATACGAGAAAATATAATGATTTTCGATTAAGTTTGAGGTTAGATACCTCCTTATTAATCTTCTAAAAGTTATGTCTACTTATTGATACACTGTAGGTATGAGCTTGTCTCACCTACCAGTCCCAGGGGATAGTATTTCCTGACCTTAATCCTGCTTTAATATATCTTATCCCTCCTAAGGCCACAGCAGGCGATATTACAGTGTATGATGTTTTCGTTTTTAACTAAAATAAAGTAATTACAGCAAATATGAGGAAGAATCAGTATATTTTAGAGAAACATCGACTCATTCAGTAAATATAACTTATTCAGCAGATCCTAATTAAATATTGGAATAACAAAAAGATAATGTGAATAATCAATTGAACAAGATAACTGAACAACATCTGATGCAAAATTTAATGATAGGTAGTCTTTTTTATAAGTAAATCGTTAAAGAAATAACATTGTTTATGTTAACCTCTCTTTATATTAATAAGAACGTAAAAGCTCTGCATCTAAAATGTTCTTTTTCGTAAAGTGAAGCACAAATAAGTTTCTTAGAAAAGTTCTGTATTTCGATATTGACTGTTCTCTATCAGGTAAAGTTGTGGTCTACAGACTTTGCCAAGAAAACGATGACATTTACTAGAATGCGTTTTAGAGAATATCTATATTGTCTCTTTGCTTACATTCCCTGTATCACGCATCATTTGAGTTAGACTTCGAGAAAAATAAGGTAATTTGATATGAATTACAATAATTGTCCTATATCGAAAGCTTTTATTCCATTCCCTAAGAATTTCAATGATAGGGGAAATGCTTGTTTTATTTAACGTCACATTTGTAAGCGTCAAGAGAATTTGGTGAACAGTTGGAGCCTCTGCAAGCACTGTGTACGGTCAATCTTTGGTCCCAACAGAGGCTGTGAAATTATCAGATTTGTACGTATTTGTATCCTATGTAATGTTTTACATTTAAAAAGCTGCACCACAATGGATAGAGATAGTAAGAAGAGCAAAATGAACCATTGTTCATTTCCTCGTTATTTTTACCTGTATTGAGAAAGTTTGAATAATGTAATATTTTTAATGGATTATTTAATAAATAATACACACAAACGTCTAACCCCAAATATTTTGGTTAGCCGTTTTAGGCTAGTAGTTTGGTTCATTATAAATAAGGGAATTGTGCAGAGTTAGCTAATATGTATTGCAATGTCTCTAAGGATGGTTACTTTGTAACCGAAACGTACATAAGACTAGAATAGAAATATTTGTGGTTAGAGGTTGTGTGTATTATTTATTAATAATAAACCATGGTAAATTATTATAAGTAATTAGTAATGTAATATATAATTGTCCATACATAATGTACATGAGTATATTTTAAAGTTCAATATAAATCAGTTTAGTTTGTTAACAACAAATTATTGCGGAAACAATCACATTTAATAATTTCTTTTTATAAATATATTATACGTACAACAGTTAAAGTGGCATTACTGCAATCATTACTTTTATTGAATTTTTATTTTACTTGTATAATTTATTTAGCTCCGAGCATGGAAAAACCTTAGGTAGTATTATTTTGCACCCGGTTAATAAGACTATTATTATCAATTTTGTAATAAATTATTTATTATGAAATTTATTTTATAAATAAGTAACCTATCGATTTGAATAATAACAAAATTATCTTTTAAAAAAGAATTAAAAGGACTTATAATATATCCATACAGTTGCATTAACCCATATAAATTTATTTTCCCATAGAGAATGTAGGCCTACTAATATTCTATTAATAAGTGAATTTTAATAATAAATTGTAGAATTGAATTGTAATTTAGGACAAATGTGGAGATAATTTTAGGATAAATAATCACCAACCGCTTTAAAGCTCAGCAATTGGTGTTAAAAGTTTGGTGAATTTTCGCAGCGGTAAATATTCTATGATTCTTAGAAATATTTATGATACGCTCTACGCCTTTCCATTAGAATTCATAAGTAATATTATAAATTTTTTAATTTGCTAAATAAAAATATATCTAAATTTACCAAGTGGTAAAGTATTAGAAATTTGTACATGCATGGATATACGATAACATATTTTATATTTTTTTAATATTTTGAAAATAGTGTACACATTCATTTCTGTATTCAAAGAATTATTTTATGTTTTTTAGTCTTGTATAATTATTTAAACAGAAGATCTTTATAATTCGCTTATATAATTCAGCTTTTTTGTAGCCCAATACCCTAGTGTTATGGTATATGTGTCATCAAAGTTTCCAGATTATCGGAAAATAACTTTTTTTTCCATTGCAAAACTGTAGAGGGAAACGATTAATTAGATACGTTCTGAAAAAATACAATTTTAAAGTAGACAATCGTATCATAATTAGGCTTTTTAGTAGCCTATTAATATAAGATTATAGTAGATTTGTCTTCGACATCTCCAGAATATCGGAAAATTAATTAAAAATTTCCATTAGAAAACTGTAGAAGAAAAATAGTTAACAAAAGCGTTTTAAAAAGATATGCTTATGGCATATGTCTAAAGTCTTGAAATGTTAACGATTCCATAAAATAATCTCACAACAAGACCTGCCAATCTAAAACGTCATTGAATATTTACTGCTGTAAATTATTGCATCCACGTTATTATTTCATAACACCAACATCCCAGCGCCACCGTTCATGCAATTGGTTTATCGCCCACAACAATTACCTCGGTGGTCAGTGCCAAAAAGCAAGAGGTGTATAGAACAGATATGATTTATAAAATGTCAATATTTCATGTGAAAAGCATACATTTCGCTGTTACAAAAACAGTCTAATAAAAAAAATCGAATAATTTATTAGTATAAAATAAAAAAAATGTTCAAAACCGTTCGCCAGCTGCAATAAATTGCATTCAAGAAATATATAAATTTCTTTTCCTTTTTTCTTCAAGTGTTCCAATAAAATGAACGACAATTTCAATAATCAAACAAATTATTTTCGAAATAAAGCAAACAAAGAGCCTTATATTGCAATCGTCATTAATTGTTTCATCAAACACATGCCCAAATTAAAAACCCAATTAAAAATGTATCAACTGACGTATTCAGAAATAAACTAATTATAACTGTAGAATGACGTAAGTAGCATTTTAATTAAAAATAAGATTATAAAAAGGTAAATAGACTTTTTTGTCAAACACACATCTATAAATAGCAATCAATAAAATTTCTGAAATATGAAGGAGGATGGTGTATCTTTCTTTAAAAGCAGGAGGATCATGTGATTACTGAAATGCCCACATGCAATGTATAGTATGCATAGCCGTTTAACTATGGGTAGCTGCCTCTTTAGTGCAATGCACTGTTTACTCTACATCGATAGGTTAAGGTTTGGAACTATTCCTGAATAACTATTCAACTAACAGATAAATTTATTAACGCTATTCCACGGAATAAAAGTTATTCTCATAAGGTGCATTTATATAAATTGATCTAAACACAGAAAATAGGATTGTGAAGTTTTGTTACTGCCAAAAGACAGGAATTTCCAAGATTGCCCAAAGTTTGGGATTTATAACGAAGATGGAACACCTGCGAGTTCTGTGAGAAATATCGTTGGGTATTGACTGTAGTATTGACAGATATTTTAAAAGGCCTCGAAGTCCTGAAATATTTGGACTAACGTGTCTCGATGACTACTAAGTACAATATTTAGTACAAACATTGATAATTGTACTTAAAAAATAGTCCTATGGGGAAAGGCTGCTCTTCTATTTTTACATGAATATTTTGTAGCCCATTAAATAAAAACTTATTTTGGAAAAAAAATGTTCTAAACCTGAAAAATGAATCTGTAACTCTTCACCATGATTTTACAAATATTATTTGGTTTTTGAAAAACAATTTTAAAATAAATTCTATTTATAACACATTCTAGTGAAGAAGACTACTGAAAATAGAAACTAATGACAAATTAGGACTTGCCCCATAAGAACATCTTTGAATAATTATTTTCCACAAAACATCTTTAATCTTATTCCAGATAAATATTTTATGAATACAGTAGTCACACACTGAGCAACCAATCAGGTTTACAGTAGCTTATTTGTTAGGAAGGATTTATTCTATCTATAAATTTTGTGAAACGTAATAAAATAAAATATTTCCTCTAGAGAAACGTGTAAACATTATTGACGAATTTTCATCACACTGGTTATTTATATTGAATGTGAATTCTTTTGTAAGTTTATTTCTTTGAACCGCTATTATAAGGTTTTGTTACTGAGTGGTTTCGATCTCGAAAAAACAATTTCTAATTACAGTACGAGAAACGTTTTAATACAAAATACTAGCTCTTCCGGGCTGGTCACATTTAAACTTTAAAACCAATAAGGGATATCAGAAAATTAAATATTCCTAGACGATATAAACTGTCGTCATGATAATATAGGTCTGTTCGGAAACGTCAACTGGGCCACGTAGTTACATTACGACGTCATGACGTATGGAACATGGTAGCTCCGTTTAGTGGCTTATACGTCACTAATAGATGGCCACGTCGATACATTACGACGTCATGACTTATGGAACATGGTAGCTTCGTTTAGTAGCTTATACGTCACTAATAGATGGCCACGTAGTTACATTACGACGTCATGATTTATGGAACATGGTAGCTGCGTTTAGTGGCTTATACGTCACTAATAGATGGCCACGTAGTTACATTACGACGTCATGACTTATGGAACATGGTAGCTCCGTTTAGTGGATTATACGTCACTAATAGATGGCCACGTAGTTACTTTACGACGTCATGACTTATGGAACATGGTAGCTACGTTTAGTGGCTTATACGTCACTAATAGATGGCCACGTATTTACATTACGACGTCATGACTTATGGAACATGGTAGCTACCTTTAGTGGCTTATACGTCACTAATAGATGGCGAATGTTACTAACTGAGTAATATATGAATTGCCATTAAGTTTAAAGTAGTTATCTAAATGATGCTTATCATTTCAAAGGAATTGTAAGAAATAGAGAATAACTGATTTTTATAATAATTAATGTGTTTATTTAGTTTGTTTGAAGATTCTAACTAATCAAACATTTAAGGAATATCTGTTGACGATTAATATAAATGAAAAACGTATCTACATTTTAAATAAGGTTGATAAATTGTTTTAGAGATTAAGTAAAGATTTAACAATTTGTTTTCTAACGAGTACAGCTGGAGGTAATGTTTCTTCAAAAGTAAAATTTTCACTGGATATGAAATGGCGCATACTACGAAGCATTTTGGGCATATCCAGATATAAAAAAAGATTTGCAATAGCAGTTAAAAAATGTAAATATGTTAGTTTTACATTAAGTATATTTTCATATGCAATTCTTTTTGAAAATGTTGCAAAAGTACAATACTTTCCAGGCCATCCGAATTAATAACATTAAAAAGGTGAAAGGGCTATAGGTCTATAGAATTGAAATTATCTCTCCTAAACAATGGTAGAAATAATTTTTTTTACTATGCTAAGGTTTATGTAGCAGAAGACCATGCTATTGATAAATAATCTTCATTAAGGAATAAAGTATGTACAGTGATTATTTTAAAATATTAGAAAATCTTAGTCTAATACACTGCAACATACTTGTATTAATATTTAAACAGTTACCCTCTTAAGTATTTAAAAAAACGTACTCCATCTCTCTCCGTATAGCTGTAGAATTACGCTTACATATTTCAAATTGTACATTAATTTGTTCACCAAAGCCTTTTTAAGAGAATGTAATATACATATGGAATTTTTATTACCTAAGTGCAATAAATTTATTATAGAATATTTTTTTATCAATAATATGAATAATATATAATTATTAAAATTTATTATAAATGAATGTAAAATATGTTTCCTTAAATCCTTGCAGAGTGCAGTAACAAACAATTTATTATAATAGATAGAACTGTAGGAATTGTAGTTTCCTTCTTTGTTGTTTGTCAATACATTACACATCTTACTACTGTAGGTCCCATCTTATATATAAACGATTATTGTTGGTCATATATTTATATCTATTAATATTATAGTAGCAGTTAGATACCTCCCACGAGTGGATGCAATAGAGTTATGATCGTGCCCTACCTACCTGCCACAGGGTTACCTTTAATGTCCCAAGGGATATTATATCCTAACCTTAATGCTATCTTCAATTTATCTTATGGATATTACGTCTATACTGGGCGAATGATCTCGGTTTTCACTACAAAAATGTGTCTCTAAAGAACAAATACGTGTGTTACGTAAAGAAGGAATAGTTGTCAGTAATGAAATATTAGTCAAACAGCGAAATATATGCCTCATTATTCGTCAGTGATTCTTTAGTAAACGTAAAAATCTGCAAAGTATAACCTAAATGCCAATAACGTACTCATTTAGAATTAACATTTGTATAAATTAAAAATTGCAAATGATTTTAGTGGATACAATTTATTATTATTTTTTAAAATTATTATCTCCAAAACGGGGATGGTATGAAAGAAGTATTTCCTGTAAATAACGAAAGGCGTAATTTCATAAATTAAAATTTTCATTACTCACAAAATGCTTAGAGCACCACAATAGTTTTGAAGCTTAATGTTTTACAAAAGAATATTTAATAAACTTAAATCAGTTATATTTTTGGCTCGGTAAGCAGGTAAATCGTTCGTTGATGAGATTTTGCGTCAGTGCTTGAGTAACATCGCATCTGTACTTGAGGTAACGTGCTGTAAATTAAGGATTAGTAAAATGAAATGAAAAAAAAACTTTGGAAATCGTAAATAAAAAAGGAACTATTTAACACTAACTCTGCTTGACTATTTATTAGGAATATACTGTGGTTGAATTTAATAATAAATACACAAAAACCTCTTAACCACAAACTTTTTTTATTTTACCCTTATATACATTTCAGTTACCATGTAACCATCCTCAGAGGGTTAACATACAAATACTGTATTTGTACCTAGTCCTTCTGTGGATAGTTACTTGGTAATTGACATGTACATAAGGGTAAAATAAATAAAGTAGGTTTGTGGTTAAGATGTTTTTTTTTTGTATCTGCCTGACTATTTACTATCTAAAGATCTTGAGTTATGTTTGAAATCCTGTAGCTACTCAGGCAGCTTCATCCAACTGTCTCTATCAGCAATTGCTACGCTTTCAAACATAATCTCGGCTCAATATAGTAACGTAATAAGGATGTTACGTGTACTTTAAGAACTTAGACTGTAATCGATCATTCGAATTTCACGAATCCGAACAGAATTCAAATTTCTAAATCTCCACTTGGATAAATATAAAGCATGTTTCGTTTCAAACACTTCATACAACAATTAGATGGCCTTAGTGTACGATCTGTCACTTGGGCGTCGCTTTTTATTGCAGTTCTTAAACCTTATAAAGAGCTCAGTTAGTAAGAACAATTCATAACAGTAAACATTAAAAGAGTTCACTCAAAATCTCATTAAACACTAGTTCTTTGATACAGGTTAGTTTTATCAAGGAGCAGCCGTTAAGAGAGATTGGCTATTACTAATATACGTCCTATAAAATACATAAATTCTAACGATTTAATCGTAAAACTATCAATAAAACAAGCAAGATAAATTAGATGCAAATAACGAAGACATCGTAACTTACAGAACAAAACTCCTTACTTAGATAAGATATTTATTTAATTTATTATGATCTAGTATCATTTAATATACTAACGTTTAATTCGTCTAAAACCGTTACATAAAAAATATATATGGAAAAATATGCTCTATAAGCTATTCACCTAAATATAGTAAGTTAATTAGGGCAATCATACATAAAAACAGATACTCTCGATATAAATAAAATATATAAAAAAAGCTATTATTAAGAAGCAATTAGTCTTTAAATAAAATAATAATACAATTTACACACCCTGAAACATTTTAACTAGTATTAGCAACCTTTTTAACACTTAACAAGTTTCAAACAGAAACCAAAGTAGATTAATCAACTAAAAGAACAAAATACAAACAAAAAAACCAGATTATAATAAGAAAACGCTGAACACAGATAAAACCGTGAATGCTTATCGATATACCAATGAGTCTGGAAATAGAACTTTGTTTCTTTTAACAAGTTTAAATATTAGTATATTTTGTGACACGACATATTTTCATTGTAAAAAAATACCCCTGAGTAAGGAGTTTTGTTGTATAAATTAAAGTGTCTTTTTTGTTTGACTTCTACATATTTTATTACGTTTGTTTTCTTGATAATTGTATGAAGTAATCGATAAATTATATAGATGGGGTTTATTGAAATATGTTATATAATCACTGACGAAGGCGACATCTCACCGAAACTAGTCTCTTTAAAATTTAATGTTGTTCAGCTTTCATTGCTCAACCTTAGGTCCTAATTAATGAAATACATCGTCATACGTTGAGTTTTAGAAGATAAGATGTTTGTACTTGGCAAATTTTATTATTTTCTGTATTCCAAATTTATTTTTGTCATGTACAATATGTGAAACAAAATAATGTGAAAAATATGTTAACTTTATAAATATATTAATTTTTTCACATTATACTACGTCCCAAGAAATATTTGCTGTGTTATGATGAACTAATATGTTCTGTAAAAAGGCTCTGACTTCTGGCCACTGTGAAAAGAAAATATAAATCAGCAAGGTACATTTGCTGCAAACCACATCCTCGTACAGTCTTGTTAAACAGGCTTTACCCTTCTACTCTTAGAAACACTGCTGCACAGGATTTAGAGCGTTTTACAACAATGTCTTAAAACACTGAAGAGATAATTCAAAGAAAATGTTTTGTGAAAAAAGCATTGTCTCCTAATTTCTCAAGCATCTCTGGCCTACTTTGAGTCATTAAAGGCTGCCTTAGAATAAACACTGTTCTCACGTTTCTAAACGTATAGAAAAATGAGAAATGTAAAGAAATAAAGGTTTATTTCCAATTTAGAAGGCTATTTTATGATATTTTCAATACTTTTAATTCACAAAAAAAGAATTTTATTTGAAATTAAAAAAGAAATAAATTACTTTTTCGTTGCCTTTATAAATTATCCTCTTTAATGCACCATGCTTAACCCTTGTAGGACCAAGGGGGGGGGGCTGTCAGGCCCAAGGTTTTTAATTTTATCGTTTTTGTATAGAAAACCTTTTCGGAAAATTTATATAAAATTATTTATTATCAATCTGTAACTGAAGAATCTGTTTCTAGACTTGTTACATTTTTTTTACAAAAACTCCTGTCCATAAGAACAAAAAAAGTCCGTTTGGGCCTCTGAGGCCCACCCCTGGGTCCTCAACGTAACCATGTAAAAAATGTTTCATATGTCAACTTTTTTAAAATTTTTATGAAAACAAACAGTATTTAACATCAATAGTGTATTAATATAACAAGTTAACGACTGAGGTAATTGTTACATAAATTTGTGTAAGATTGATAGCACTGGGTGACCTTGGTATTTCCCTCTTGTCATTTCAGTCTGCCAGTGTGTTTGTGTTTGCCAGCATTATTGAGGTTGTGTCTGTGTTATTATTTACACCGAAATATAGTAACTTATATGATCATAACAGTGAAATAGACAGAATGTTTGATGTATTGGAAACTTTCCAAAGTGGGAACCGAGAGAAAAGAATCAGCGGCTTCAGTTTTTACGCATGTTGGCGCTTGAGCTTATCAAACCGCAAGTAAATGTACGAGCACAAAACATCCGTCTAACTATAAAACACCGTGTGTGCTATAGAACAACTTCTTGAACGAAAACTAACTTATAACGTTCGACCTCAACCAGTCCCACAAGCTGAAGTTGGTCGTGGAAGATGCTTCATTTGTGTCGGTGCAGCGAGGTCAAAGAAAGTAAAATATGATAAGTTAGGGAAGTCAAAGTCTGTTTGTTATCATTGCAATAAACATATACGTGGAAATAATAGCAAGAACACTGTCGCCTGTGAGAAATGCCAAGCGGGTGGAGCTGATTCTGATTAAATATTTGGTTTAAGGAACATTTTTATTGACTAAATAACATTTTTATGTTTTCATTATTTAATCAATATTTTTTATTATATTTCATCAAATATTCATGTAATAGTTTAGTCAATAATATAAATATAAAGTAAATAATGTAAAGTGATGTTTTTTATAAGTTCAATATATATATATATATATTTATAAAATGAACGTTTTTGTTTTGTGGGCCTGCCAGGCCCCCCCTTGGTCCTTGAAGTAATGGCCTGACCCTTGGTCCTACAAGGGTTACCATATAACGTACAAAAGAAAATAAACTCAAACTAATTGGAAGACACAAAAACCCTTTTTAAACACAAAGCTAAAGATTTAAATTTAGAACAACAAAATAACAAGAAGTTGTATACCAAGTGACTGTTCAAGATGTATTGGTACATAGACAATTATGTTTCATAAAAGTAAGCTAATTATTGGAAATCAAATCATAATCGAGCTCAGAAATTTTATAAATAGGCATTTTGTGTTTATCCTGTATGTAAACTATTTTAAGAACCTAACTCATTTTTTTAATATGAACAAATTATTTATAACTTTGACATACATGAAATTTTTTTTTGTTTCGTATCATCATTCTTTAATTCTTAGGTTCAACATAAGCCCTCCTTATGTTTGCCATCACCATGCAAAGGGTTAATCTCATAGGCTATACATTAACAACTACTGTAGAAGTATCTGTCGTGAATTATTTTGAATAATATAAAAAACGCTCTTCCCCATAACTACAACTTTATTTCAACTCGTATGAACATCTCAAGTGCAAAGCAATCATTTGCAAAGGTAGTTATTACAAAAATAATTTGTATAACACAAAATAACTCTTTCTAATAATTTCGTCTAAATAATAGTGGTTTACAATTGAAAAATACATAAGGGTTCAAATAAAATGTTTTTATCTATGTGCTGAGAGATTTTATCTATTTTAACTTACATTTAATAATTTGAGTATAGATTTCATTGATCTTATGTTTTCGTTATTTTAAAAATGTTGTTTATTCCTAATATAATTAATAAAATCAATACCGTAACGTGTTTAAAGTATAGTAAACAGCTCTGGTATCCAAAAGTTGTGACTACCTGGAGTGCCACAGAGGCACCGCTGCGGCCTCAGAAATGAACTTTTAAATTTTAAATATCTGGTTGACTACCAATTTGTGTTGTTCGGGTTAGGTTATGTTAGGTTAGGTTAGCTTTAGCTAGGTCAGGTTAGGTTACGTTAGGTTAGGTTATGTTAGGTTAGGTTTGATTAGGTTAGGTTATTTTAGCAATGTTTCAGTTAGCAGTAATATTATTAAACTATTTATTTTAAGAGTAACGTTCTGCTACAGTCTATATAACTGTTCTGTCATTATTTTATTTACTAAGTGCATACGTTTTATTAATAACAAAGGAAAATTCTAGTGTGACCCATGCTCATGTCGTAGGTCAATCGAAAACTGGATTAGAGGGGAATAAAGATCATTATAGATGGAAAAACAGTAGGTCTAGCATCTTTCTATCCAAATTGCTATTATATAAGTTTATTTTCAAATTTTTCAATAAACTAAACCTGATAATCATCAATATGTGATACAAATAAAAGTTATTTTTTGTTCGTGGAAATTTTAAGGTGGAGAATATATGCTCTGTTTACTAATATATATATTTAATATATATATATATATATATATATATATATATATATATATATATATATATATATATATATAAAGAACAAAAGTCAAAACAATTCAATTGTTTAATATTCCTGATGATGTTGGTACTGTTAGCCAACGAAAAGCTTTGAATTGTAAATTCAAATATAATTCTTGTATTTGTATTTTGACTTTTGTTCTTTATTAATACACAAGAAAACATATGGCGATATTTATATATATATATATATATATATATATTAATAAATTATATAGATAATAAATATATATTATTATATATATGTGAGTGTGTGTGTGTGTGTGTGTGTGTATTGTAATCCTTGGATGAAAACTATTCCTTTAAATATATATGGTTGAATAATAATTTCATTAGTAGCAATATATAATTATATATTCTTGTGTATCAAAATATTATTTTTTTTCAACTAAAGCTTTATATGCATTATATATTTAACTTTGCAACACTGTATTCACTAATCACTTTTACTACTTGTCCTTGAACAAGAGTTGATGCTCGACAGTGAAGATACTATCAATCTTTGAGAAGTCAACTCGCATAAATACCAAGTAAGATTCTTGTTTAAGTACATACAGTGAAAGTGATATATATATATATATAATCCATAATTTTGTTGTGATACATTAGATTGCTTTTTGCATATCGTTTAAAACTTTTCGAACGACTTCATAATGTCTGCTTCAAGGATGGGGAGCTGCCCTAAAACCTATCCCCAATATAGAACATATTATCAACATACTGTGCAATGGGATTTCACAAAATTAATGAACCAAATGAACTAATATGTTTTATAGATACAACAGTGTTTAATATAAACTTTAAAGTGGTGCTCAGTTCAATCAATATTGCTTATACCTGTGTCTATAGCTTTTATTTAATTATCTGCCTAACGCTCGAATATAGTTAATTACAGATTAAATCATACGAATAATGATTTGCTAGCGGATTTAATTTAATCATGTTTTAATTCCTAACTAAATTCAGAGCTCTTACAAATTACTCTAATTCAATGCGTATTTAACAAATAATTGAAAACTAATTACTGATTCAATTATTCAACTCCCCTTTACGAAATGTATTACACTTTTGGTGTTTTATTTGTATCTTTCTTCACAATTTACTCTTGAGTGTTTTGTTGTGATAGAGTGTTATTATTCTGATTTTATTTTATTTGCTTCATAAAATATAGGAGTGATGATTTCCATAAACTTGACACTTATTTCATTCTCAAGTTCGTATTGCATTTAATAAAAAAAATAATAAACTAAACAAATAAAACTCAGGCACAGATAAATATAAGCAAATATATTTGTTTTTTGGAACATAAATATTTAGTTTACTATGCGAATAAAATCTAAATAAATAAAAACTAAATAATAGTAAGTAAGAATGAAATATTTTTATGTGAATTACTGTTATTAATAGCTTCATACAATAGTTGGTGTGAAATTAGTCAATAATGTTTTTGGAACATATTGTTTTAGAATTAATAGTAAATAATACATAAGGAAACAAACATTTCTTAGCAATTTAGAACATTATAAAGTAGCAAAATAAGAATAATCGACATTAAATAGTAGTAGACCACAACATTATTATATTTTTACGCCTCACTAGATTATTTATCCTCAAGATTATTTATACGCCTCAATACTTCTGGCTCGAACCTAGTAAAAAAATGTATTGGCAATGATATTATTATATCAGAATATTATGTCATGATATAGTGTTTAGAAAATATTTGATTCAGTTCAATTCCCTCGGAAAACCAATTTGTTTACGTGAGAAATATAAATAATAGCAATTCTTGTCACGAATAAAGCTATTGGACTTGACCAATAGCTGGTGTGATTTTGTGACACTGTTTGGAGTTTTTTTTTGTTACATAGGTACTAAATAAAAATGATCCAATTTCAGTTATATTTATAACTTTATGTAAACATTCTCTTTGTTTATGTAATAACGTAAAAAAACCAACCATAGAATAAAGTATGACCTAATGATAATAATACTTGTCAGAATCTCCCTCCGCAATGCGTGATAACTTTTTGATGATTTGGCTTTTCTTTAGAAACTAACTGGAAAAGAGCACTGTGATAATGTAGCCCTACAAAACTTTACTAGAAAATCAGAAACAAATTGAAAAAGTATTCAAATTAATTTTAAAAGTTATATTTTTTTGCTAATGCTTCAGTCGTTGCAATTCAACCTTGACATAATCTTAATAATCTAAACCAATCACTTGAGAATAAACCTCTAGTGCTAGTTGGTTTGTGTAGGTATGTGCTGTCCAAACTTCTTCTGCAAACATACAAAATGGCATCTGGGTCATTTACCATGGTTATTAATATAGTTTCTTGTATATACGCAAGTAATTAGGTTGAATGTTTGCAGAAACAGAAAGTTTGCAGATCTTCTCTGCAGAATTAAAACACGAGGTTTCAATTAAAATAATTTAGCCACCATTTTGTCTAGACATACAAGTGATGACCAATAGGTAGCAGCGATTCCCAGGCACTAGATACAATCATTCCTAGCTCTATAACACACACATATTTATTGTAATATTCAAACCAATCAAAACATATGATTTGTCACAATGTCACAACAGAAGTCACAAAGTCACCCCCGCTTACAGTACGTTTAAAAACTTTAAAAGTTACAAAATAATTTTGTACTGCCGATTACAAAAAGTTGCAAGACGCCGATTAACCTAGTTCGATCGAAGTGAAAGTATTGTAATTTTAGGTGAAAAGTTTACCAAATATTAAAATCTAGCGTTTTAATGTACCAATTCAGTTACTAAGCTGTAAAGTTATATGAATGTTGAATTTTCAGCATACAAACAATTTGTGTTTGTTTAAATAATATTGCAAAGGTCAATCCAAATTGTGATTTCTGGTACACGTCTAGACAAGTCCGTTTACGTTTAAAAGAACACAATAGTACACAGTCTAGTAAATGCTAGAACATTCTAGAAGTAGCTGACAGAAATTACTTGAAGCGGCAAGTCACGCTTGGGTGGACGCACAGCTACATTGTTGTAGAACTTTGCTCGAAATGTTAGTAGGAGCGTTAAGTCGATATACAGCGTTGAATAAGCGTAAGAAGCGGTGTTCAGATTTCATGTAGGGGGGAGTAACCGTTTTAGTGACAGTTTAGTGCGTTTTATTAATAAACATATATGTAGTCTTAAATTGAATATAATTTATTAAACCCTAGTAAGAGCGTAATAATACACTTACATTATGTACAAATACGTAAACATTTGTGTATGGCAAAAGTTGCATTTGTTTAAATAAGATTGTCTGACATGAAAATATTTGTCCCATTTTCTTATCGGTCTTTAACTGACCTCACGATTGTTTAAGGTAGTTGTAGGTCGACCTCATTTTCCAAAGCTAAGTAGGTATCTTTAGGATAAACAACACACCACAAATTATTTAAGTGAAACCTGTAGGTTAGTAGTTAAATACCGTACTATAACCTAATCTGTATACTTTAAAAACAAAAGTTGCAACTTGAATTACGACTTAACTAACTGATTTTAGAATAATTACCTTAGATAAAATTAGCTTTATTTTTAAGAAAACAGATTGATCTAAATATAGCTGTCCCAAAGCAGGTGTGCCCACCTTAGAATGGTGGATATTAAATTTCACTATAAAGAGTATAATTGTCTTTATAAAGATCAAGCTAGATTTAAATGCTGCCAACTTAACTAAATACGTTTTGAAAATACTTTTATTTAAATTGTAAATATAATTTTTAAAGCATGTGACTTACATTGTAGGTGTTACAGCAACATCTACCGATAAATTTTGGTATATGCAGATAAATCGATATATATATATATATATATATATATATATATATATATATATATATTCAAGATTAAATAATATACACTAATTACAGGAATTAATTTATTGAATGATAGCTAACCTAACAGCTCCTAAAATAGCTGTTTATGACGTTTGCTACTTATATTCCACTGCCCAGTACAACTTAGCCGGTATGCAGTTTTCATTGCCTCCATCCTAATTTGAAGACTCAAGGATGGAAAACCCAACATAACCCTCATGGCCGCACATTGTGTGCTTCTCCTTGTAGCTGTTATGCCTCTAAGGAAGAGCCCCTGCGCGTGGTCCAGCATTCTTTTGTTTCTTTCTGTGCCCTGTCCCATCAGACGATTGAGGCAAAGACCAACCTCGGCACCACAATGGCGGAATAAATCCAGTTCATCTGACGTGAACCCAAACCCTATCTCGTGCCTATTGCTCCTCTGCATTGCCATCGTAGCAGTGACGATCCGGTGATCAGACATGGAGGGCTCATCCGAAACCGGCAAGTCATGCACCCACCTTAACATTTGTCTGTTACAGAAGGTGATATCTAGAACCTCCATTCTGTTTGAAGTGTCAAATGTTGGCTCGGCACCTGTGTTTAAAACCACAAGGTTTTCTTCAATCAAAAAGGCTAGGAGCTCCTCACCTCTCTCATTTGTGTCTGTGCTGCCCCACACCTCATTATGAGCATTGGCATCACAGCCCACTAAGATTCCTATATTCCTCTCCTTGCAGTACTGAACTAACTTACGTAATTCTGCAGGGGGTGATTCTCTATTAGTGGCTCAGTAAGTGGAGTCCACGATGAACTCTTTGCTCCAACTCACCTCGCTCTTACCTCGAATTCTAACCACCGCAAGGTCTTTAGTTGAGAATTCTTGAATCAGCGTGGCTTCTAGTCCTCTGACTATCACACATGCTCTGTGCCCCTCATGTTCCCCACTTGCGTAGGTTCGCCCAGCTGCAGTCAGACCCCTTATACGGTTCCTGACCAGCCACGGTTCTTGCACTAGCGCAAGCGCTGGTAATATGTGCCTCACATTTACGCACCTGGTTAGGACCACCGAGGCGCTTTTACTGTGGTGCAAGTTAATTTGCAGGATCATTGCTTGAGGGTCAGCCATATCCAACTGAACTCTACGCCTTCTCCTGATTCTCTCTCTCGCCCTTCTCTTCCGGGTCCTTGGCATTCCACATAAGTGGAACCTCTGCAGGAAGGCTTTCCCATCTCTTGCCTTTAATTGTCTGGCCGATGCCTCATCCAATCCTAGGCAGAGGAGGTTTGCAGGTCCCCGCTCAATGCACTGTAGGATCTTCCACTTCGAAGTGTCAATTTCTGGGTTTTGCATCCCCATGAGCTTGAACAACTGAGTGGCCTCCCTTTTTGGTGGTGGTACTAGCACCGTCACTTTCACCCTTTTGATAAGTTCATCAGGCAGGAGTAGCCTTGCCTGAGTCTCGTTCTCGAGCTTAACTGACGGTACCACTTCTCTCAGCCTTTTTGCCGATTCCTCCTCAGCACAAATAAATGCTGCGACTCCACCCCTTAGGTAAGTGTCTCTGAACCGCGGAACAAAACCTCCACTAGGAGTGTCCAGAATCCGGTCCATGACGGTGCCCTTAAGGTGGTCGAACACCGCCATCTCCATCCTCACACCTACACTATCCCCAAAAGTCACTAGAACCCTCGGTAGGTTGGCGGAGATCGGCGATAAAGACGGCCCTCCCGGCCCAGCAGGCCTAAACCCTTGTCTATTCCTCTTGGCCTCCGACTCTGGAGTAGGATTAGAAGTACTCCTTTCCTTCCTTTTCCTCTGTCTCTCTCACTCTCTTGCGGTACTAAGGTCCTACCGGATCCACTAACCTCCGGGACAACAGGGCGGGTTCTAGCCTCAGCCTCCGTCAAACTCTTCCGCTGCCTGGACCGGTGTTTCCTCAAAGGGGGTGGCGGTGGTTCTCTGCCCTCCGCCTCCGCCTTCTTTGCTTCCTCATGGTAGGAAAGCCAGAGTGCTTTCCTCCCTTGTGCCCCACTCATTCTTCCTGTTGCCTTCGCAACTGGATTTCCATCTGTCTCTACGGTGGCCGAAGCCACCTCCATTGGGACAGATTTTTCGGTAGGTTCTAAGCCCTGACCAGTTAAATTTATTTTTTTTGTCTCTGCCATGTGTGTTCCCACTAGCAGCTAGGGAAATAAAGGTCCGCAGCCGCAGAGCCCCGCTTACGGCGGTATGGCGACTTAAGTACTCAGGGGTGGCGCAGGTGCCCCTGAGACTCCGTTAAAAACCCTCCTTACCCTGAGGGCCACGAATCTACATCGGCACGGATCGCATAACACCTTCAGATCGGAGTGTATGTGCCCATCCAGACCAGCAACCTGGATGAGGGGCGCTTCTTGGTTGCCGCCCGCAAGGGAAGGGCAGGGCGGAAGCCGGCCAGATACAACCCTTCAAGTGCTAGGACTGGCCCCTTTTTTTTGAGCCGCTTTCATGCACTCACACATTTGCCTGGACTTCCCGTTTATAGGGAGCCACATAAGTACAGCTCCGCTCCACCCGCCCCCGCCCGGATTAAGCCTCTTCACCACGTCAAGGTCATGCAGCCCATAGGAGAGGTGTATGTGTGTGTATGTGTGTGTGTGTGTGTGTGTGTGTGTGTGTGTGTGTGTGTGTGTGGTGTGGTGTGTGTGGTGTGTTTGTGTGTTGTGTGTGTGTGTGTTTGCCTGAGTGTCTGTGTGTGTGGTGTGGTGTGTGTGAGTGTGTGTGTTTGTGTGTGTGAGTTTGTGTGTTGTGTGTGTGTGTGTTTGCCTGTGTGTGTGTGTGTGTGTGTGTGTGTGTGTATTGATTGGAAATTTAAGAGGGTGTGATAAAAAATGTTAAAATTCAATTAAACATTTTGTTTAGAGTAAATCAAACAATTTTTTAAAAATAATGATTAACTTCCTTGGAATGAGTTACATAAACTATAAAACACAGTAAACGGTAAAATAAAAAATAAATGTAAGATAATTTTGTTTTTTAGTCAGTTACTATAATATAACAAACAGAAATAACAATTCCCTTCCAGTCTAGGTATTACAATTTATGATTAGTTCTGAGTGGATGAGATTTGTTACGCTATCACATCAATTCAAGTATTAGGTATTGTTCATAAGTTGAATAAAATGCCCAATAAAAACATAATAAAAACTTCAACGACAATAGCTTATTAGTGGTAGTTTCCCATATAGTTAGTAATATCTAAAATGTCAATAATAGATGATTTAGAAATGAAAAGAAACCAAGTAAGTAATTTAATATTGTCATAACAGTTGGAGATTGAACAGAAGAAATAAAAGGTTTTTAGGAGAAAACATAAATCTATACAAAAATGCTTCTACAATACACTGGGGAACCAATAAAGAAGTGATTATGCCGTGTATTTAGATGACGGCACAAATTACAACTATCGATTAACCTTTTTTATTTATTACTACATTACGAGTTGACTCCCTTAGAATAAAAAAATGCAACAAAATATTTGTTATTTATGAAGGATAGGAAAGGAAGATAAGGATATAGAATAGGAATATGGAAAATCGTAATGATCAGATCATTGCCGGTGTTAAATCAGCTCGTTATATATTAATGGTAAAGAATAAAAGATCACCCTTGTCATAATATCGGGTGACGTTATATTAAAAAAAGACGTCGAATTCAGAAGGCGGTTAGCTCAGCATTAGGTTTTCTAAACAAATACTTACACAGAGAATTATGAGCAGCAAAATAATTATATTATATACTATATATATACTATATACTTATATATACTATATTATTAATGTTACATCTTTCATTTATTCCTTTAAAATTTATTTTTTCTTACATTTTATAAAACGTTTCCTCTAAACTTGGTAAAGCAAGAAATGTTGAATAATAGTTGGAAATTGAGGTAAAATAAAATCCTTTACACAAGATTTCCAACATTGAAAATACAGTTATATAGAACGAATAACCTATTTTAGTTCCCAGACTTTAGAAATTCAGTATCAGGTGACTGTATTTTGACGTATTCACTATTAGATTCTTCTAACTAGTTTGTAGTGTTAAAATGACGTGTATTTCATGGCCATAAATATTGACAATAAGTATTTCGAACACACATATCTGTCATATATTCTATTTTGAGTGATGAAATTTATTTGCTAAAACATACAACCGGCAACATTTATACCTAACTAATTTATTTAACATAATAAAATTACTATTAAACTAACAATGTAAGTAAAAAATCACAAAAACTTATAACACTCTACAC
>JBAIZL010000001.1:148725043-148855043 GCA_036971475.1 Prosapia bicincta | reverse complement strand
GAACTTTGTAAATTATTAGAAATTGTAATATTAGTTATTTTTGTCGTATTCCCAATATTTTTATTGTGATATATTCCACCACTGTGATCTTTGTACTCTATATCTTATACAGTTTAGTGTAAAGGTTGTAGCACACAGTAACTGTAAAAATAAATGAAAATCAATTGACAAATATTGTACGAGTGTTGTACAAGTTTGCCTAATTTTTCTAACTAAAACGGATTGGTTAACGACTAAGATTAATGGAAAGGCCGCCATATCCGTCTTACGTCAAAAGTAAAGCGAGGATTTCAATCTTTCATACTAGAATAGCTTCTCTTACCATTACGAATTAGAAAGGTTTTCCTCAAGATGTTTTGCCCAGAGTTGGATGATTGATGTGCTGTTCGGTTCCGCAACCGGAATGCGTAGAACCTTCAATACATATCTTAGAACCATTGGTGGAATCGCTATAGCCCCCATTAGTAAACTGTTATAAACCATCAAATTTATACATTTTCTGAAACAAATACTCTACATTTCAAATATCCACTTATTTAATATTCTGCTTATCCTAAAAGGCCTCTAAAATATCTCTTTTAGTATATTCTGTAATTATTTTATCAGTAATTTTCAGTAAGTACGTAAATATTGTTTATGCTCTAAATAAACATTTAAAATTAGTGTTACATAGGGAACAATTAACACTTATATATCATATATATATACGTTACATGAGAGTTATATAAGGTTTATAATGACGTAACAATTACTAAAATATATGCATACAAGAGCAAAAACAGAGGAACAAATACAAATATATTTTTTATAGATTACAATTACCAATAATTAACTAGGTGATATTCTGTCCATTTGTATGTGAAATCTAAAATATAGAAACTAAAAATATATTTTATTTGTCATTCGCCTAGAAACGAGTTTTTGTGACTTGTTTGTAAATTTGTTTGTTACTCCAGAGCCTTCCTAAATAGAAACGTATACTAAAGTGCAATTAATTTAAAATTAAGCTAAAGAAATTGAATTTTAAACTATTATGAATATTTTTGGTTATTCTTTTGAAATTAAGAAACAAATCGTAGGAAATGATTTCTCCAAACAAAATTAAAAATCTGTAAGATGAAAAAATAAATGTATATACATTTATTTATAATTTGTATTGAAAAATTAATTTATTATTATAAATTTAAATAAATAGTAGCCCTACCCTGATATTAAACAGTAATAAAATAGCGAATAATAACCTTTGGCACGAAATAAAATTCGCAGTATAAAAGAGCACAAGGGAAAATATCAATTACACTCCATAAATATACAAAGCTTTAAATAAAATAAGATATAAAAAATACAGGTTTAATGCTTCCATTTAAAACAAAGATCAACTACACAGTACGACACAAGCTATTATTATAGACGGGAAGTACCAATTATTAGTGGCGTCTATATATTTTCACTGTTTAGGCCGACCAGGTCAAATTCAGTTTCCAATTGTCTTGAAGTAATTCGATTAAATACAATGTGAAAACGTATGCCACTGAAGTAATCAAATGAAATCATTTTATTTACTGGGTACTGAGTACGCTAAAATGTTGATTTGAAGGTGGAAAATAGTCAAAATGGTAATTTATTGTTTTATTCGTCTCGATTTGTATTTCATTCTATAGTGTGTGAGGTGTGTGTTTGAAGGTTTAAACATTTTTCAGTACATTTTCGAAATTGCCTATAATATTAAAAAATTTAAGAAATTTATACCACAGTTATACGAAGTTTTTTCCGTTATAAAACTTTGACGAAATTCATGGTTATCACAAACATTTTAACAATCTGTTAATTTACGAAGAATGTATCTGTTCTATGTAGGCCATACGTTATGTTTTTTGACTGATAAAATGAATTTCTTTTGCAACAGTTATTGTTCCTAAAGTTTTACATTTGACCCCTTTTCATAAATGATGTGATAAATGATAAAATGGGCACAGCCTGTGTCTTTCTTAAATAGATTCACTTAAATGTTTAAGGACCCTACAACCGCTCTTCATCCACTTACGTTCGAGTCCCTCCCTACCGAACAAATTAACTGTAAACCAAAAAAAGGCTTTCCTTTCTTACACTAACAGTTGATCAAGATATTTATGTGAGTCAACTACTAAATATGTTGTCTTTTTCTTACCTCCACTCGATAGAAGAAACTTATTTTAATTAATCGCCCTAAACTTTTAACTACTAGTTTCCTTTATATAATAACTTATGAAACAAAGTTTGAAATGTTTTATCCACTGCAGTCATTGAAATTTATTGTTATAAAACGTATAATATAATATTAAATAAAACAATAAAAACATTCAATTATTTTATAAAACAATATTTCACCATGCATCTCACACAAAAATGTACTTTACACCACAACGAGTAAAACACGGATAAAAGATAAGTATGAAACATTTTAAACACGTATATGGAATGGGCCAGGTATACTTTACCCTTAAGTATCCTTGTTTCTTGCTGCGTAACAAATAAAAAAATCACCTTTAACTCATACCACTTATGTACTACCTAAAATAAACCATCACGTACAAATTCTGTATTAAACAAAAACATCGAAGCTTTCAAGAAATATTCGCTTAAAGTAAGTACTCTTCAATAAATATAACACCCACTATATTTTGCTAACCATTTATTAAAACCGGGCACGGATCTTTTCCGTTATACGTATACCACTATTTAAATATATTGAATGATACATTTTAACCATTGTTTGGTATAAATAACGGAACATGTTTTAAAACATGTTTTCCTCATTTTCAACCTTTAGAACCGGCTTTCTTATCTGTAAAGCGGTTTTCTTATCTGTAATCTGGCAGTCGTCAGTCCGCTACTCAACTTTTGCCCATAATTAAGGAATACATTAGGCCGGGGACAACAATTATATCTGACGAGTGGCGAGCCTATAATAGCATTTACAGGTTAGGCTATGAACATTATACGGTGAACCATACGTATAATTTTGTTGATCCCGAAAGTGGTGCTCACACACAAACAATTGAGAGTACTTGGCGTCTGGCTAAACAACGAAATAAAAACCAGTGCGGGACCAGACGCACGTTGTTAGATTCTTACCTGTGCGAGTTCATGTGGCGGCGGCGACACGCAGGAAAGGACTTGTTTGAGGAAATACTGCGTAATATCGCCGAGTATATGGCCACCTTCATCAACATAATAAGGTAACTTATCTACATAAATATAATACTTATAATGAAAAAGCATATAATTAGACATTAAATAGTGGTATACGTATAACGGAAAAGATCCCCGGGCACACTTACATACACTAGAATCACAACCTAGGAATAACCCAAGCATTAAAAAGGAGCCGCATCTCAACAAATTAAAGCAATGTGCAATTCACAAACATAACAAAGCAAAATAAAAACAATAAATGACTAAACTCAATACAAACCGCAAACCCGTGTTAACCTCATTATAGAATACCGCATTTAAACCGAAAAGTATAGCTAAAAAAAGCTTCCCAGCAGTCAATCTAGACACTGACCGGTTAGTGTATTAGAAAGCTATTTTTTTCAGTAAGTTTGTTATTAACGTACACTAAGTCACAGATAGTTCCATCGTTATTTAGCTTAATTTAAATGTAAAATTCCGCCAAACAATAAATTAATTTCCTATTCCCTATAACACATTTTAAAAACAAAAGATAGCTATAATTTTAAAATACCTCTGGAGTTTAGGCTGAGTAAAGTTGTCACTTTTTGTATGAATAAATTATTCTTTAGCTATTACATAAAAGGTTCAATATTACTTACTAATATTAGCTTTTAAAATGCACTCAGGTAAAGGTTATCCTACACAGAATTTATAGGCTTTTCGTACATCTACTCATCACCAACAACTTTTTTATTCTTTAAAAAAAGAGTGAAAGTTCTATAAACGACAAAATAACATTTTACTGCCTCAATTTTCAAAGTTTGTTTTGCTCCCAAAGGAGCTTCCCCTTTCCAAATTACTTTTGTAAATTGAATGGTAGCCGAAAAATCTTTCATCACCAGGAAAGGTTTATTTCAATGTAACAAATGTTCAGAAACCTCAATACACACATTTAAATAATAAGATTTAGGATTCACATAAAGTTACAAATGTCTTTATATTAGAAATTCAATTCACTTGGTTCAATTTAATAATTTTGCTAAACGTCTTAGAAGCTAATCTCGCTAATGCTAAGGTTGATCGTTCATGAGATCATGGTTTTATCTTTATTGTGCAAATATTTTACAACTTATTTTATGATAAAAGTTGTTTTTATTTTGATAAAGCATCATCTACATATTTGAGTTTTTATGTTATTTTAATATGTTTATATTTTAATATATGTTTCTATCGTTCTACTATTCTAGGGCCTAAAAATGTATACAGCGTACAACTATTATTGTAAACTTTTTTTTATTAAATTTCATCACAAATGTTTTTCATATACAAAATAAACATTTTCCGAATCAGGCCTTTATACAATACCAAAAAATAATACGTATAATTATTAAATTTTAAATACTTTAGTTAGGACTTGCAGTGTATGTGTTCAATTCGTTCTCCCGTATGAAGTTAAATTGTTTACCATAGGTTAGAGAAAACACAAATTAATTACTACAAACTATTCTACTTTTCTACCAATCATTGAAACCAAACATTCTCTAAATTGAGAGCACTGTAGAATAGGTCTCATTTACGTAGCCACACTCTTATTACCAAAAATATAGAACAGAATTATCGAGAACAATTATGATTGTAGAATAAGGAGCTCCACTCCACTTGTTAGCTTTATTGGGAATTTTGTGATATATTTTGGAAGTCTAACGAAGAATGTGCGATTGAAAAATTATTTACAGACCTTTATACACGATTGTATGGAGTTGCGTCAGCGGCAGAAGTATTGAATTAATTGAAAGGAAACCAAAGATTAAAGGGTAGGCTATTGTTTAATACGAGCTGATTTAGTCAAACAATAAAGGCACAAATACGAAGATGCATGCTATGTACTATTATTACCTCCTCTTAGTATTAGACTCAGTGTAATAGAACTTGGTATTCAAAGAAATACTGTAATAATATATTACCAGTATATCCTACTGGCCGTACAACCTTCCTAAACAGGTTAGTTACATTTAATTTTAATATCATTAAATTTTATATCCCGACATAGATTATCACTCCCTTACTAGCCAACGTCCATCCTCGGCAGTAGAACCATTTGGTAATGCAGTGACCAGTAGATACAGGCTTCCCTATATATAGGAAAACTGTAGTACCAGGCTATGCAATCCTCAAATATGAGGTTGGATATTTCGATTTTATTAAATTACAAGAGAATAGAAAATACAGCCATTAGAGTAACTGAGGTAATTATATTGTTTAACGATTAGACGAATTGTTTACAGATAATAATCTTCGTCATCAAATATGAAAAACGAAACTTGGTTGCGGCAAAGATTTTAGAACAACCTGAAAAGTTGCACTGAGGTTTTTTCGGAATCAATGTACTTTTAAGGAACAGTGTTTGCTTCGACAATAGTTGTAGTTTTATTGTCATAAACTTAGTGTAGAGCGACCTTGAATGAAAGAACCTTAAGATAAACTAAAAGAAAGTGTTCTCCATCAAGAATTTAACAGCATCGAGAAAGTCATGTAGAGAAATGTCTAACTTATTTCGCAAAAGATAACATATTTGTTGAATGCCTTTAGAACAAACATTTAGTACAAACATTTGTGAATAAAGTAATCATAATAATAATCATAATATGATCTTGAGCAATATTAAACTTCCTTAACTTTTAACAAAATATACAATTATTTTTTTATATGAGATTTTGTCTTTAGCGGACTATATAAATATGTTCCACAAGGAAGTACGTAGTAGAATTTACATAAGAAACAATTGTTCTAAATGGTGAACCTGATTTTTGTACTTTCGGTTAGTCATAACATTTTGGGTGGTACTATATCTATTTGTGTTATGGAATATTAATGAACAGGTGTTAAAAATTACCAGCTGTATTCCATTTCTTCTGGATACCATGGACATTAGACTTAAATGTCGATAGTGGAACTTTACTTAGACAGCTATAGGTAGAAATACCAGATAAAGATGACTTTACCACCATGGACATTAGACTTAAATGTCGATAGTGGAACTTTACTTAGACAACTATAGGTAGAAATACCAGATAAAGATGACTTTACCACCATGGACATTAGACTTAAATGTCGATAGTGGAACTTTACTTAGACAACTATAGGTAGAAATACCAGATAAAGATGACTTTACCACCATGGACATTAGACTTGAATGTCGATAGTGGAACGTTACGTAGACAACTATAGGTAGAAATACCAGATAAAGAGGACTTTACCACCATGGACATTAGACTTAAATGTCGATAGTGGAACTTTACTTAGACAACTATAGGTAGAAATACCAGATAAAGAGGACTTTACCACCATGGACATTAGACTTAAATGTCGATAGTGGAGCTTTACTTAGACAACGATAGGTAGAAATACCAGATAAAGAGGACTTTACCACCATGGGCATTAGACTTAAATGTCGATAGTGGAACTTTACTTAGACAACTATAGGTAGAAATACCAGATAAAGAGGACTTTACCACCATGGACATTAGACTTAAATGTCGATAGTGGAGCTTTACTTAGACAACGATAGGTAGAAATACCAGATAAAGAGGACTTTACCACCATGGGCATTAGACTTAAATGTCGATAGTGGAACTTTACTTAGACAACTATAGGTAGAAATACCAGATAAAGAGGACTTTACCACCATGGACATTAGACTTGAATGTCGATAGTGGAACGTTACGTAGACAACTATAGGTAGAAATACCACATAAAGAGGACTTTACCACCATGGACATTAGACTTAAATGTCGATAGTGGATCTTTACTTAGACAACTATAGGTAGAAATACCAGATAAAGAGGACTTTACCACCATGGGCATTAGACTTAAATGTCGATAGTGGAACTTTACTTAGACAACGATAGGTAGAAATACCAGATAAAGAGGACTTTACCACCATGGGCATTAGACTTAAATGTCGATAGTGGAACTTTACTTAGACAACTATAGGTAGAAATACCAGATAAAGAGGACTTTACCACCATGGACATTAGACTTAAATGTCGATAGTGGAACTTTACTTAGACAACGATAGGTAGAAATACCAGATAAAGAGGACTTTACCACCATGGGCATTAGACTTAAATGTCGATAGTGGAACTTTACTTAGACAACGATAGGTAGAAATACCAGATAAAGAGGACTTTACCACCATGGGCATTAGACTTAAATGTCGATAGTGGAACTTTACTTAGACAACTATAGGTAGAAATACAAGATAAAGAGGACTTTACCACCATGGACATTAGACTTAATTGTCGATAGTGGAACTTTACTTAGACAACTATAGGTAGAAATACCAGATAAAGAGGACTTTACCACCATGGACATTAGACTTAAATGTCGATAGTGGAACTTTACTTAGACAACGATAGGTAGAAATACCAGATAAAGAGGACTTTACCACCATGGGCATTAGACTTAAATGTCGATAGTGGAACTTTACTTAGACAACTATAGGTAGAAATACCAGATAAAGAGGACTTTACCACCATGGACATTAGACTTGAATGTCGATAGTGGAACGTTACGTAGACAACTATAGGTAGAAATACCACATAAAGAGGACTTTACCACCATGGACATTAGACTTAAATGTCGATAGTGGAGCTTTACTTAGACAACGATAGGTAGAAATACCAGATAAAGAGGACTTTACCACCATGGGCATTAGACTTAAATGTCGATAGTGGAACTTTACTTAGACAACTATAGGTAGAAATACCAGATAAAGAGGACTTTACCACCATGGACATTAGACTTAAATGTCGATAGTGGAGCTTTACTTAGACAACGATAGGTAGAAATACCAGATAAAGAGGACTTTACCACCATGGGCATTAGACTTAAATGTCGATAGTGGAACTTTACTTAGACAACTATAGGTAGAAATACCAGATAAAGAGGACTTTACCACCATGGACATTAGACTTAAATGTCGATAGTGGAGCTTTACTTAGACAACGATAGGTAGAAATACCAGATAAAGAGGACTTTACCACCATGGGCATTAGACTTAAATGTCGATAGTGGAACTTTACTTAGACAACTATAGGTAGAAATACCAGATAAAGAGGACTTTACCACCATGGACATTAGACTTAAATGTCGATAGTGGAACTTTACTTAGACAACTATAGGTAGAAATACCAGATAAAGAGGACTTTACCACCATGGACATTAGACTTGAATGTCGATAGTGGAACGTTACGTAGACAACTATAGGTAGAAATACCACATAAAGAGGACTTTACCACCATGGACATTAGACTTAAATGTCGATAGTGGATCTTTACTTAGACAACTATAGGTAGAAATACCAGATAAAGAGGACTTTACCACCATGGGCATTAGACTTAAATGTCGATAGTGGAACTTTACTTAGACAACGATAGGTAGAAATACCAGATAAAGAGGACTTTACCACCATGGGCATTAGACTTAAATGTCGATAGTGGAACTTTACTTAGACAACTATAGGTAGAAATACCAGATAAAGACGACTTTACCACCATGGACATTAGACTTAAATGTCGATAGTGGAACTTTACTTAGACAACGATAGGTAGAAATACCAGATAAAGAGGACTTTACCACCATGGGCATTAGACTTAAATGTCGATAGTGGAACTTTACTTAGACAACGATAGGTAGAAATACCAGATAAAGAGGACTTTACCACCATGGGCATTAGACTTAAATGTCGATAGTGGAACTTTACTTAGACAACTATAGGTAGAAATACCAGATAAAGAGGACTTTACCACCATGGACATTAGACTTAATTGTCGATAGTGGAACTTTACTTAGACAACTATAGGTAGAAATACCAGATAAAGAGGACTTTACCACCATGGACATTAGACTTAAATGTCGATAGTGGAACTTTACTTAGACAACGATAGGTAGAAATACCAGATAAAGAGGACTTTACCACCATGGGCATTAGACTTAAATGTCGATAGTGGAACTTTACTTAGACAACGATAGGTAGAAATACCAGATAAAGAGGACTTTACCACCATGGGCATTAGACTTAAATGTCGATAGTGGAACTTTACTTAGACAACTATAGGTAGAAATACCAGATAAAGAGGACTTTACCACCATGGACATTAGACTTAAATGTCGATAGTGGAACTTTACTTAGACAACGATAGGTAGAAATACCAGATAAAGAGGACTTTACCACCATGGGCATTAGACTTAAATGTCGATAGTGGAACTTTACTTAGACAACGATAGGTAGAAATACCAGATAAAGAGGACTTTACCACCATGGGCATTAGACTTAAATGTCGATAGTGGAACTTTACTTAGACAACTATAGGTAGAAATACCAGATAAAGAGGACTTTACCACCATGGACATTAGACTTGAATGTCGATAGTGGAACGTTACGTAGACAACTATAGGTAGAAATACCACATAAAGAGGACTTTACCACCATGGACATTAGACTTAAATGTCGATAGTGGAGCTTTACTTAGACAACGATAGGTAGAAATACCAGATAAAGAGGACTTTACCACCATGGGCATTAGACTTAAATGTCGATAGTGGAACTTTACTTAGACAACTATAGGTAGAAATACCAGATAAAGAGGACTTTACCACCATGGACATTAGACTTAAATGTCGATAGTGGAGCTTTACTTAGACAACGATAGGTAGAAATACCAGATAAAGAGGACTTTACCACCATGGGCATTAGACTTAAATGTCGATAGTGGAACTTTACTTAGACAACTATAGGTAGAAATACCAGATAAAGAGGACTTTACCACCATGGACATTAGACTTAAATGTCGATAGTGGAGCTTTACTTAGACAACGATAGGTAGAAATACCAGATAAAGAGGACTTTACCACCATGGGCATTAGACTTAAATGTCGATAGTGGAACTTTACTTAGACAACTATAGGTAGAAATACCAGATAAAGAGGACTTTACCACCATGGACATTAGACTTAAATGTCGATAGTGGAACTTTACTTAGACAACTATAGGTAGAAATACCAGATAAAGAGGACTTTACCACCATGGACATTAGACTTAAATGTCGATAGTGGAGCTTTACTTAGACAACGATAGGTAGAAATACCAGATAAAGAGGACTTTACCACCATGGACATTAGACTTAAATGTCGATAGTGGAACTTTACTTAGACAACTATAGGTAGAAATACCAGATAAAGAGGACTTTACTACCATGGACATTAGACTTGAATGTCGATAGTGGAACGTTACGTAGACAACTATAGGTAGAAATACCAGATAAAGAGGACTTTACCACCATGGACATTAGACTTGAATGTCGATAGTGGAACTTTACGTAGACAACTATATGTAGAAATACCACATAAAGAGGACTTTACTACCATGGACATTAGACTTGAATGTCGATAGTGGAACTTTACGTAGACAACTATAGGTAGAAATACCAGATAAAGATGACTTTACCACCATGGACATTAGACTTGAATGTCGATAGTGGAACGTTACGTAGACAACTATAGGTAGAAATACCAGATAAAGAGGACTTCACCACCATGGACATTAGACTTAAATGTCGATAGTGGAACTTTACGTAGACAACTATAGGTAGAAATACCACATAAAGAGGACTTTACCACCATGGACATTAGACTTGAATGTCGATAGTGGAACGTTACGTAGACAACTATAGGTAGAAATACCACATAAAGAGGACTTTACCACCATGGACATTAGACTTGAATGTCGATAGTGGAACGTTACGTAGACAACTATAGGTAGAAATACCACATAAAGAGGACTTTACCACCATGGACATTAGACTTGAATGTCGATAGTGGAACGTTACGTAGACAACTATAGGTAGAAATACCAGATAAAGAGGACTTCACCACCATGGACATTAGACTTAAATGTCGATAGTGGAACTTTACGTAGACAACTATAGGTAGAAATACCACATAAAGAGGACTTTACCACCATGGACATTAGACTTGAATGTCGATAGTGGAACGTTACGTAGACAACTATAGGTAGAAATACCAGATAAAGATGACTTTACCACCATGGACATTAGACTTGAATGTCGATAGTGGAACGTTACGTAGACAACTATAGTTAGAAATACCACATAAAGAGGACTTTACCACCATGGACATTAGACTTGAATGTCGATAGTGGAACTTTACGTAGACAACTATAGGTAGAAATACCACATAAAGAGGACTTTACTACCATGGACATTAGACTTGAATGTCGATAGTGGAACTTTACGTAGACAACTATAGGTAGAAATACCAGATAAAGATGACTTTACCACCATGGACATTAGACTTGAATGTCGATAGTGGAACGTTACGTAGACAACTATAGGTAGAAATACCAGATAAAGAGGACTTCACCACTATGGACATTAGACTTAAATGTCGATAGTGGAACTTTACGTAGACAACTATAGGTAGAAATACCACATTAAGAGGACTTTACCACCATGGACATTAGACTTGAATGTCGATAGTGGAACTTTACGTAGACAACTATAGGTAGAAATACCAGATAAAGATAACTTTACCACCATGGACATTAGACTTGAATGTCGATAGTGGAACGTTACGTAGACAACTATAGGTAGAAATACCAGATAAAGAGGACTTTACCACCATGGACATTAGACTTAAATGTCGATAGTGGAACTTTACGTAGACAACTATAGGTAGAAGCACCAGATAAAGAGGACTTTACCACCATGGACATTAGACTTAAATGTCGATAGTGAAACTTTACTTAGACAACTATAGGTAGAAGCACCAGATAAAGAGGACTTTACCACCATGGACATTACACCAAAATGTCGATAGTGAAACTTTACTTAGACAACTATAGGTAAAAGCACCAGATAAAGAGGACTTTACCACCATGGACATTAGACTTAAATGTCGATAGTGGAACTTTACTTAGACAACTATAGGTAGAAGTACCAGATAAAGAGGACTTCACCACCATGGACATTAGACTTAAATGTCGATAGTGGAGCTTTACTTAGACAACTATAGGTAGAAATACCAGATAAAGAGGACTTTACCACCATGGACATTACACCAAAATGTCGATAGTGAAACTTTACTTAGACAACTATAGGTAAAAGCACCAGATAAAGAGGACTTTACCACCATGGACATTAGACTTAAATGTCGATAGTGGAACTTTACTTAGACAACTATAGGTAGAATTACCAGATAAAGTGGACTTCACCACCATGGACATTAGACTTAAATGTCGATAGTGGAGCTTTACTTAGACAACTATAGGTAGAAATACCAGATAAAGTGGACTTTACCACCATGGACATTTGACTTAAATGTCGATAGTGGAACTTTACGTAGACAACTATAGGTAGAAATACCAGATAAAGAGGACTTTACCACCATGGACATTAGACTTAAATGTCGATAGTGGAACTTTACGTAGACAACTATAGGTAGAAATACCAGATAAAGAGGACTTTACCACCATGGACATTAGACTTAAATGTCGATAGTGGAACTTTACGTAGACAACTATAGGTAGAAATACCAGATAAAGAGGACTTTACCACCATGGACATTAGACTTAAATGTCGATAGTGGAACTTTACTTAGACAACTATAGGTAGAAATACCAGATAAAGAGGACTTTACCGTTTCAATTTATGAAGAAGTTCTTAACACAACAGAAACGCTATTCTTATTTTCAAACGTTCACATTAGGCCATTATCATCTAGAAATATTTTACCAAATAAGGGACTAAAGAATAATTCCCTGTCAAATGTTTTAATCCTTTACGTTCTATTAGAATAGCTTAGTAACAGCAGTAAACCTGTGAAACACTTAAAACAAGAATTTGAAAAGGCACAATAATTACCAAGAAGAAAAACATTTATTTCAGAAGAAAGAAACCTTAATTAGTATTTAAACCCCATTTTAATTAATTTCAAACAACAATCTTAAAATCTTTTCCAAAGGTCTTAGGAGGAGAACAAAACTTTACTGATCTAAAGCTTTAAGGGAAATTAATTTTAGAATTATAGAACAATTTCTTTGCGTGAAACACTTTTATTCCAGTTTGAACTTCAAATGTTAGCGCAAAGTTTATAAGACGAGTAGATAGATAGAGGCGGAAACATCTCAGTTTATATAATAAGATAAAAGTGAAACTTGTTGTAAGCTTGTGGAAGAAATACGCAGGCAAATATTCCTCTCAATTGCTTACTGTCGGAAGAAATCAATTGAAACACAGGTAAATGAAGTACAGAGTGAATAAATGTATTTTATACAGACCTTTGAAAATATGATAAACGTGGGAATTACTCGTATATTTTTGTTCAAATTACTAACACATCCACAATACGATGGAACAATAAAACAATGGGACATGGGGAAACTAAGTCATATAGATGACAGACTAGTGATATTAAACAAGAAGAAGAGGAATACAGTTTGTGGAGTGAATTATTAAAATGCGTGGCGTTACAAAAAGTAAAATTCCCCCTTAAATTGTACCCTGATGATTAGAAATGAGAACGAAGGTTAATTAACCGAGCAGAGAACTGAGAGATTAAAGATGGTTTGGTTTGCAGTGAATGAGTTACCTAGTTTAAAACTTTGAATGTAGGAGTGCTGTATTGCATAGGTACCTTAACTCACAATAACCTTTGAAGCAAAATCCATAGGTAATCTTCCAAGTTTACGCTGTTAGTACCAAACCAGAAGCTATTTGAGAGAGAATAGTTTTATAAATTTGAAAAAAGAAAGCCAATGAAGCAGGAAAATTCCTGATTTGAAATGTATGTTTTCTATACATTTACCTCCCTTTATATTGGCGTGCAGTCAGTTTTGGTCAAGTGTATCAATACCTCAAAAAAAGGACTTTAATGCCTTATTCCTTTTTTTTCTTGAAACTTAAACATCCCAGCCTTACAAAATTTGTCCCTGTAGATGTAGTTGGCATGAACTGACGGCATAGTTTATCTACAAAAACAAGCTGTTCTTTACAATAATTATTTCTATATTAACATATTGCCAGGATGTAACAATATATAACATTTCAAGTACTATGAATCTGTAGCCCTTTAAAAATTATAAACTCTATCGTTATAAGTTTATAAGACAATTAAAATTTATAAAATTGAACGTTTAACACTGGGAGTTTCTGTTACAAGTTTATAAGCCTCATAGTATTGAGGATTGGTTTTAATATAAAAATAAGTCTAAAAACACTGATTATATAGGACATGCCAAACAACTCTATCATTATTTCAGTACGAATAAAAAAAATATTTTAAAAAAAACTAAAAAAAATACTTGAATTAACTAGTTTATTTTCGCATTCAATCACTAAAATAAACAGACTGAAATGTTTTCATTTAAATATTTAAAATTAATTTAGATTTTATCAAACAAATTAAACAAATTGAGAAATAAAAAAATAAATTCCAAACAGAGTGGAGTGGACTATTTCATTTTCAGTGCAATTAATTATCAATCTCCATCGTCGGCTTCAAAGTTAGGTAATTGCTTGTAAATTGCTTTTAGAAAACCAAATTTGCTTTAAATTAGACTGCATTAAAAAACGATATTTCAATCATTTTATTTACTAATTTTAATGTCAATTTTTCAAAGAAAATTGTATTCATTAAAACTCGCATGCCTGTAAATAGTGTAAACTTCAAAGATATTTTTTTCCTAATAAAATTTCACCATTTTTTACTTTATGAAAATGTTTTAACGATAAAATGTAAAAAGTAAAAACGAGCTCGATTAGGAAGAAATGATGTAATGTTTGTCTTAACTATACCGGACGGGCAGAATATATTACAAAATTAATTTAACATTAAAATATAACACAAAATTTAATTTCACAAATTTAACTAAGGACAGATTCCTTATTGACAATTTTCTTTACTCTTAAACCCATTATAACTTGAAACCTTTTGTAAATAATTAATATACAATAATATGATTTATTTGGTTTTATTTAAAATATTGCGTTCCGTGTTAGATTTTGTTTGGCGATGATAACCACAATTGATTTTTCACCAGGAAAAAAAATGATTTATTTGACAAATAATATGCCCCCTTTTCAATAATACGTTTAGATGATAATAAGGTAATAAAAACATAATACGTTCAAAAGATTTAACATTAGTGTTTTAATGAAAAATAGGGTTTTGCGACTAATTTAAAAAGCCTCTTCTTAAACACTAAAAACAAAAATAGTTAAACCTAGAACATTCTTACACTGAACACAGAACTTTCAAGGTTTAAATTTGTCTCTAAGCTGTTATTCGAATGTTAAAACCGTTATAACATAAAACAATTATATGAACTCACATAAAACAAAAAAAAAAACTATTGAAAAATATTAAGCCTTGTTAAAAAACATTTATAGAACTTTTCTTAGTCAGTAATTTCTGAGCTTCGTCATATTTTAATTACTTTGAACCTATACTCAAAAGCTATTTTTCTTTAAAAAACTGTATTTTCTAAACATTAAAAATATGCAGAGCCCTTTCGAATAGGTTAAAGATTTTCTTACATTAAATTATGCTACACCACTTATCATCAGAAAGATAGAACCAAGAACAAACAAATTAAAAAGTTTTCAATATACTAAAACAAATCGCAGGATCCAATTGAAGACCAAATGTTTACTGAATAATTCATGCTAAATTGAAATATATATATATATATATATATATATATATATATATATATATATATATATATATATATATATATAAAGAACATAAGTCAAAATACAAATACAAGAATTATAATTGAATTTACAATTCAAAGCTTTTCGTTGGCTAACAGTACCAACATGATCAGGAATATTAAACAAAAGCTTTGAATTGCAAATTCAATTATAATTCTTGTATTTGTATTTTGACTTATGTTCTTTATTAATACACAAGAATACATATTTCGATATATATATATATATGCATAAAATTGAAATACATCATATTATTTTCTATGTTTCCCTGAAAGTATGATATGTTTTAAGACGACTGTTTGAAATTACAACATTTTTTATACAAATTTTAGGTTTAACTTGGATAAGTCAAAGAGAAGATATATAGCCCTAAATAATTCAGAGATCCAAAAGGTTGTAAATTACTCTATTTTTTCTGATAAGGAATATGCCATTGTTGAAGACTGTGATGAGGATTCCCTTTTTTTTCAACTCCAAGTCAAACTTTAATTATGGTAGACAGTGTTAGAGAATCGAATGTCCGTGATAAATAATACATTATTTGATACAATGTAATTTTATAATACGGATGAAGATACGCTTAAAAGTAATCTGTCAGAATAAACAAGGTACAAGGTAAATAAACTAGTAATTTTCTCTCGAAATGATGTAGCTAAATTGGTAGGAGAATTTGAAGATGAAACATGAGCAAAATTATTTTCACTACGTCTTATATATGCCCAGCAGAACTGTCAAAAAAGGGGGAAGATTATATGCTATAAGTTAACAATTAAATGGATCGTTTCTATATATGCACGTACATACTCAAGCATTTAGTAAATTATAAAGCTATTTTTTGAATAATACTATCTTTATCAATGAAAAATAATGACTTTGAATAATTTTGTTGTCTTTCATCACACATACATTATAATGTTTACAGTGTTCATACAGGTAGCATGTCGTGGAGGCCTCGAAAATGTGGGAAACATTTCATAAAACTCTAACACCCCGTGATCAACAGTAATGTCAAAGAATAGATTCAAAAGTCGTGTTCAAAAAAACTGTACAAACCTAAGAAATCACTAATTTTACACTACTTAACTAAGTGAATACGTAATTGCTTACTTGCTGACGCGTTTCAAAACGATCGTTCCTTTTTCGAAGCTAACCTTCTACTAGCTGCTTTTGGCTCTTTACAAACGGTATGACAGGATTGGATTTATGACATTAGGTGAGGTGTCGGCGTCTTGTGTGATCTATTTGAAAAGACCATTGACTTCAAAGTGTGTGTAGTCATTAAGTATATTTTACCTGTCTGTTGCGTAGTGTTTGTAGATTTCATATTTTTCTAAGGTTGTTAGTTTTTAATTCTAAGGTTGTAGAATAATTCTACACACATTAAAACAGAGTAATACAGAGAAATATACACACATACTTTGAAGCCAATAGTCTTTTCAAATACATCACACAAGACGCCGACACCTCACCTAATGTCATAAATCCAACCCTCTCATACCGTTTGTAAAGAGCCAAAAGCCGCTAGTAAAAGACTAGCTTCGAAAAAGGAACGATCGTTTTGAAACGCGTCAGCAAGTAAGCAATTACGTATTCAAATTAAGTAGTGTAAAATTAGTTTAATCAGTGAATTCAAGGTGATTACATCAAGAAACTTCTAAGAAATCAATTAGGAAGATTTATAATGTATGGATAATGGATATGCTTGTAAAATTGAGAATTATGTAAGCAAAATATATACCGCGGTATAAAATAAGCAACGAAAAATCGTCATACAATAAGGTCTTGCTAAAATGGAAATCTTACCGTTTATTTTTACAACAATTTTATTAAAGTCAATCTATACTATCACCTAGGAAAGATGGTGTTTATGCTTGAGCAATGGTTAGCCCAAATATAAAATATCTACTCAAGGAGCAACATGGCAGGCGTTAAAACGTAGGTAATAGCCTGCTTATGTAGTATTACAGCAAGAAATAGAAACACAATAGACGTGTTGCAAGTGAAGGAAGTAGTAGGCCTATGAAAACACAAATATATTTCTATAACTAGATTTCGCTCCGTAAAGGCTACAAGACTACAAAAAACGAATATAAAATCTGTAGATAAATTTGTTCAAATTATTAGAGATTCGTAGATCGAACAAAAATTTAAATGTGTTGGGATCACATGTTTTGGTATGTAATTAAGGTTCACAGCTGCTTTATCTTGTTTAAAGGTTTTAAAAGCGTGAAAAATAAGATATTCTATTAAATGTATCAAGGAAATTTATATCTGCGTTAGAAACCGCAAAGAAAAATCCTCTAAAATGAAGAGAAGTTCTACTGAATTTTTAAGAAATAAATCAAAGAAAGCCAGTTGCAGCAATTAATTCGCTTAGAAGGGCCTGCACATCAATCAGTATGGAAACGCTGTGCCAAGTGTAGTACAAACGCACACAAGTTCTAACCGATTGGGTCTACACTCTGTGTAAAGTATCAATGCCATGGAAATAATAACATACGAATTAGTAACGAATAGCTTGGTAGCACAGATGTAAATCGATTTTACGTATACCTAGTTAAATACCAATTATAAATAAAATTTCTCCTGTAATATACACAAGAAATATATTTCCTAATTACTAAACATTTGAAAAAAAACTATGTTGCATTTTTAATCTCTTACAAGTAGTACAAAATTACAGTAGCAACTCTGTACTCTATGAAAATATAATCTAAAACCAAAAACTAATAATGTAGGTGCAACTACTAAGCGATAAATGACGATAATCACTATATGACGTCATTCTATGATGCCACTGTATGCCCTGCCCGATGAATAAATTAAATAAAAACTTATTTTATTGAAATTAAATTACAAATGTTATATTAAACCATAAGAAATTATTTTGTATATGAGTTTAGTTTACTTTGAATAAGAGCCGTATTAATTTGTAGAAAATTATAGTTTATAATTAAGTATTCATAACAGCTTAGTTATAATGAGCTGTTGATCATTAAGTTAAAATTCTAATAAAATGAAAACTTCCTTAATATGTATGGTAATAAATATATTTAGTCATATGCAGAATAAAATCTACTAAATTGGATCAGTATATTTATGAATTAAATAATTTATATTGTCGAATTTCTAAATGCTACTTAATTCATGTAGAATTGGTATAAATTGTATTATTGACGCACACCTGATTCTATGGAAGTAAATTCCCATGGAGAGTTCTGGTTTAATATATATGTCACACGTTGAGTAGCGCACGGGAAAACACATAAGTTTAATTAAATAAAATAATGAATCCATTTAGTAAAATGGTACTATTCCATTTGAAAAGTTTATCTATTGAAATTAAATCTGAGACTAAACAGCGGTAATTACGCTATGAAGAACAGGTGATATTTATATTATCTGTACAAATATCTAATAGAACAGTTTTTACGTGTTTAAGTTAGTTTGTATAACAGCTGCTCTAGCATGTAAGTTATATCACTCATATTATTAGGTTAAAATACTATTTCAATTAATACCTCTTTAGTTTATAAGTGAATACATACATTTATATTATTGTAGATAATAATGAAAATGCGTGTAATTTTTTTGTGCGTGTAAAGTATTTTTTAATTGCAACATATTTTAACTAAATTGTTTTAGAAATGATAATAATATGGTTATTATTTGTAGGCTTACATCATTAAAGGGCTGATTGAAATTTACCTAGTAATCTATGACGGCCAATGATTCCATTTATATACATATATAGGGGAGAGTTTTTGATTGTAGACTCTAAATAAATAGTTACAATTCATGATATATATCATCATAATATTCAAAAGATCTTAAGAAACGTATTGGGGAATTTATTTATTTGAAGTTATCTAAATGAATGTATTATCCATTTAAGGAACTGTAGTTTTCGTGATTTATGAAGTTCCTACGTTTGGTCCATATAAGCCTTCTGAAAAAATAAACTATCGAATCATTATTTTTAATTAATTGTAACTAAGGTAAAATATTATTTTTCTGATAATAAGTATATTATTTCTTAAATTTAAATACCTTTAAACTCCTAACTACAAATATAACGTTATTTATTAAAGGCTTGTGCACGTGTATTTATTAAAGGTTTGTGCACGTGTATTTATTAAAGTTTTGTGCACGTGTATTTACTAAGGGTTTGTGCACGTGTATTTATTAAAGGTTTGTGCAGGTGCATTTACTAAAGGTTTGTGCACGTGTATTTACTAAAGGTTTGTGCACGTGTATTTACTAAAGGCTTGTGCACGTGTATTTATTAAAGGTTTGTGCACGTGTATTTATTGAAGGTTTGTGCACGTGTATTTATTAAAGGTTTGTGCACGTGTATTTACTAAAGGCTTGTGCACGTGTATTTACTAAAGGCTTGTGCACGTGTATTTATTAAAGGTTTGTGAACGTGTATTTATTAAAGGTTTGTGCACGCGTATTTATTAAAGGTTTGTGCACGTGTATTTACTAAAGGTTTCTGAGTAATCATTTAGACGATTAAATTAAACTAAACAAACAATTTCCTTTGTAGACAGTTAATTTGCAATTAAAATGTATATAATGACTGTAACGAAATGTTCATGTCATAGTAACGGGGATTTATAAATAAAACTAAAATATTACAACACAGTTGTATTAGTTGTTATATTATTTGCTATTAAAAAAACTAGTAAATTCAACTTAACGATAATTTCATGTATAGTTAGTGTGGTAACGTATATTGGAATAGATATCCTATGATTAATTTGTTTCTAGAATGTAAAAATTAACGCGTAACCTGAAAATTATTATTTGTAAACTAATTATACAGTTAATAAAACGTTACAGTTGTTATTAATAAAGATACAATCAAATAACTCAATATAAAGATGCTGTTATTCGTATATATATATATATATATATATATATATATATATGTTTTTTGTATAGTAAAAAACATTTGAGGTTATTGAAATAGAATAATTATTTATTAATATTTATAATGAACAATATTTAAAAATGATTCTTTTATTTAAGTGACCTCAGTTGTTTTATATATATATATATATATATATATATATATATATATATATATATATATATATATATACTACAATGTTCTTACACTACAATATTCTTAATTAATAATCTTACTTTGTAGATATATGCGAGTCGACATTCAAGGACTTTAGTTATGTGTTGCATTTTCGAGCGTCATCTGAGACTGTCTCAGTATTGTTTTTTTTGGTTTTTTTTCCAGGAAAAAACCCATCAAGGTTATCATTGCCTAAAAAAATAATTGTTACAAAATAAAACTAATCAAACTAAACAAAATAAAATAAAATAAATGTATAATACTAATTGTAACTAGGTGGCTTAAGAAAGCGATGGCACGGTCGATAGCCGTGACATCGTCCCTTAAAACCACCTTTAAACTATCTCGAAGATCGTAACGTATATAAAAATCGCTCAACTCATCACAATCAAGCAGTAATATTACTTCTACAAAACGGACATAGTGGTGGATCCTCATGTCGCATCAACCATCCATGCGTTAACAGAGTGGCCGATGCGAAGTCGAGTAACCACCGCTTCCTCCCTACGATTCGAACGGATGTCCTCCATGGTCGGAAGGTATTTTTGATATCCCTCAGCTAGTTTCTATATTGCCATTTTTCGTTCCAAACAGAGAATAATATAGTTTTAACATTGCATACAAAATTTGATGCCATCACACGTTGTGTCGATGGTACCATACTTGTAGCTAATTTTGCACCTTCATCTGCTTTAGTGTTTCCAAATATTCCGCAGTGACCAGGCACAGTAAATGCTAGAGAGTCTGAGTTGATGCTGGAAAATGGAGACAAGTAATGAATATCCTTGAAAGTCGACTCGCATAAATACAAAGTATGAATTTTGTTTAAGTGAACTATAGTGTTCGCGAAAACGTAATACAACAAAACAGTGTTGCAAAGTTAAATTTATATATATATATATATATATATATATATATATATATATATATATATACAAACAAACGTACACCTAAGTGTAGATATATATACAAACAAACGTATATATATCTAAGTTACTTAGATATATAACTTTGAAACAATGTAAAAAATATAAATTTAAATCAAATTTAAATGTTCTAAATTTAAACTTTACTTGAATAAAATGTGAAATACAGTTCCTATTTGTGTGTAATGAAGGAATGAAAAGCTTTGACAAAAAACGAGGAGACAAAAAACCTTATTTTACTTCAAGTTGAGCTTCTTGTTTTCATTTTTTGACGGAATGTCCTCTTTGCGGAGCCTACTTGTAAACAAATTCAAAGTTACTTGATATTTGTTTTTATATGGCGACATTCTTCTTTACAAGCATCCCACGCTGTGCATCAAAAGGAACACGGTTATTTCTTGCCTGGGGTTTTATGAATAAAAACACAATTTGTAAGAACTTATAAAGTTTTTAAATATACTTCGTAAGTCCTAATAAATTTATATTCAAACTTGTTCCAATAATTTACAATTAATTTGGTTTTTGACAACTTTATAATACAAGTGTTGAAGCAAAAATTATCTCATTATACTTAATAGATGTTTTAAGTTAAAAAATATAAATTATTTAGAAGGAATTTGAAACAATAAATAACTTAGCTAATTCCCCTCCGTCTGTCTTTGTTCCTGTCGGTTTATCTGTCTGTTTCTCTTTCTCACTCTCTTTCTTCCCCCTGCAGGATATAAAATATTTAAATATTCTGAAAAATATTTATAACAATTTTAAAATATGATCTAGGCTTACTGCTTGGATATTTATCTAATTGTTGAATGTATGGAATAAACTACAGTATCGGCGTAGAAACATTTTGGCAATATACTCACTTAATTTACTTTACTGCCTTTTAGGTAGCTATATATATATATATATATATATATATATATATATATATATATATATATAAATATATATATATATATATATATATATATATATATATATATATATATATATATATATATAAATATATATATATATATATATATATATATATATATATATATATATATATATAATATTCTTGTTGAATTTTCAGAAAGTTTTTCAAACATAATTTATTTCTTTATCTCAGTTCTTTGGCTCCGATTGGTGTCGAATACCTTACAAGTGTGGCAGCACAGAGATAAATATCAGCTGTTTAAATCCCTAAGCTTACAGTACTCGTTTATATACTGCTCCTCTTTGAACGTATCTCTTTTTTATTACTCTGCAGTCCATTCACTTTGATAAAGATACAGATTTCACTCTACTTAGTTGGAATAGGAAATACGTAGCTTGCTTAGGTCAACCGTAGACATTTTTTTTCTTGCGGAATTTCTTGAAAGTCTTTCAAACGTAATATTGCAGTCTAATTTTCTTTAATTTGTGGTTTCTTGTAAATATTGAATAAACATTTATGGTCTGAAGTTAATTGTCATTTTAAATCTCTTCACTTATTTTTCACATTTTCTTCTTCATATCTGCAGCATGGAATAAATACCTTATTTTGTTTCAATAATAATGAATTTGAAAGAAAACTGTTACTTTAAATATAAAATTTTTTTCCAACTCCTAACATTGGGCAACATCTAAAAATCCGTGTTAAGAACAATGGCTTCTTTCATCTTACAAATCCTATCATATATATATATATATATATATATATATATATATATATATATATATATATATATATATATATAGATAGATAGATATATATATTTAATAAATTAAAAATATTTCAAAAACAAGAATACTTTTAATGAATATATTTATTCAAAGCTTTTCGCCGATAAAATAGTATCAGCATCTTCAGGAAAAAAATTATCTAATAAAATACTTTTACAAAATTAAATCATATGTGTAATTAAATCATACAGACATATGATTTAATTTTGTAAAAGTATTTTATTAGATAATTTTTTTCCTGAAGATGCTGATACTATTTTATCGGCGAAAAGCTTTGAATAAATATATTCATTAAAAGTATTCTTGTTTTTGAAATATTTTTAATTTATTAACTATATATACAAGAAAACATATCACCATATTTAATATATATATATTTATATATACATATTGGAATTTTATATTTTTCTCGCAGTCATTGTTACATGTAAACTTTTAACATTTTGTAAAACGACTAATAAAAATATTTTTTTAACCAAATGAATAGTTGAAACACTTTGTACAGTTCTGACCGTGTTAGGAAATGAAATATGTGGGACTATATTAAACGGAAGTTAAAATATTGTATGGTCTTTCTTAATCTACAGGAACAGATTTGTATTATAGCTTGAGTAAGATTAGAATAAATTTCAAATATTTCTTTTTTATTTCCTAAAATAACGGCATATTTTTGTTATAACCAATCAAAAGAGACAGTAACGCGTCTTCAACACCCAAATGAAGTTTACAGCGATTCATTGGAATAACCTGGGAATAACTTACTCTAATAAACAGTAGCTTTAGAAATAATTCACCCTCATTTTAGCTGTCACGCATAGTTACTTCAGCGTGTTATCCGAATATATAATAAATTTCTTAACCTTAGATTCCCCAATAAGGAGGTTATAATTAACTAGAAAGGTACTTGCGGAGTGTTGTTTTTCACTATAAAATGAACCTATGTACTCCGGATGGTAACTGTTTATCATATTTTCCATTCGAGAAGAAATTCGTATCATTATATATATATATTGCAAACGACTGAGGTGTTTAAATACAAGAGTTATACATTAATTTTTATTACTCAAGGCTTTCGTTTGTAAACACTACAAACGTCAACAGTAATAAATTAATAATGATGATATTAGAACGGTTCACCAAGGAAAGGTTTTGAGGCATTAAAAATTATTAATTAATTCTAGTGTTTGAATATCGTCAGTTATTTTAATATATATATATATATATATATATATATATATATATATATATATATATATATGTGTGTGTGTGTGTGTGTGTGTGTGTGTGTGTGTGTTGCAACGTCCCCCCCCACCTTACCTAACCTCTACCTTCCCTACCACCGCAGCTCCACGCGGTCGTTTTGTTGTGTTGTTTAAAACCTTTCTTGCAGAATACTAAAATTTAATTGTTTACAAGAAAACATATTTATAAACAACCAAACCTCTGCCTATCACCCTGCTGGTAAAACCGTGCTAAACTCCCAGAGTAAAGTGTATGTTTCCTGCTCGTAGGGCCAAACCCACAACAAGCCTATTCCCGCTGACTACTATTTAAAATACATATAAACCCTCCTAAATAAGTTTATCAATTGTGTATGGTCTAAGTATAGTCACACATGTCAAATTAATAGTCAGCTGGAAAGAAACACATTTAGAAAAATACACATAATACACACAGAGTCTTACCACCTGATGATGATCTGCAGAAACAGCAAGGGAACGTGCAAAATATGATTGTGTTTAAAAATACCTATTTTAAAAGGCTCCTGTGTCCTCTTAAACACAATCTGCCAGTAGATAAATCTCTGGACTTTTATTACAAAAAACCAACTAATCTTTAGACTAGCTCATGAGATTAGTAGAGAGAAACTCTTTAAAACATTAGGCTTTATCTATTGCCATTTAATGAAATTTAATTAAATTTGTTTACTGATTTGATAATCATTTTTATATTAGTTGGAAAAAGCTAAACAGTTTTTATTGGTTATTTGACACAGGATGGAATGCAAATAATCTTGATTTTTATGACATATTTAACTCTATTTATTGAAATAAAAAAGAAAATTTATCCTTCAAAGTATTACACAATTATATTAGCAAAACAATTCACTGAGTTACTTCTTGTTTCTTATGCTTTAAAAAATTATACTTTGCATATAGATTTATTACATTTACATTAACATAAAATCATTTTCAAAATTACACATAATAATATTTTATCTCCTATATGGAATTGGTAAATTCATAACTTATGACCTTTAATTTTTAAATTTATAATATTCGAAAATTTCTCATTTTCTTTAAATAAACGGCTTATGGCCAAAAATCTTTTGTAATTTTAATATTCATTATTTTAAATATTCTGAGCACATAAATTCATTTACTTAGCATACAATTTATTTAAATTTTATAAAGAGTGAAGTCATTGTTTTAAGCTTGCAAATTTGTTTGAATTTAATAAAATTAACTAACTAAATTTGACGTGACTGATTTCGAATAAAGAAAATGACTTGCCAAAGATGTTCTTGCCGGTCCTTGGGGTCCCTCGTCTGGATTCCCTGGTCCTTGGACACCGGAAGTCGCCATCCCTGGTTCGTCGGTGGTGGTCTCCCTCTATTCGAGCGTCCTGGAGGCTGAGTCTGGAGCCTTCATCCTTGGTGGTCCTGGATGTCGAAAGCGCTGAGGTTATCGTCCATCTGGCCTGCTGACGGTCTCTACTCGCGGTCCAGCATAGCGTCCCGCGGCACCTCGTGTTAGAAAATTTTTACAGACTGTCTCTAAAGGCTTAGAGACCAAGTATATATAGCGGTGAATTCAACCTACCGCACCCCGCCTGCAAGTTTGCTATCGCTCGATTTATTCCTTGTACAGGCAAGTCGGGCAACGAATCTGTTTTAGCTTGCATAGTTTGATAATTAATTTTAGAACACTGAAAAATGTCTATTTTATTTAAACGGCTGTAACTTTTTTGTTTCTTAAGTTTTTTGAATTCTGTTTTCTTTAATGTTCATTCTAGGTTATTGTGGTTCTTTTGAAATGTCGATGAAAGTTCTACGTGGTTTGGTTCGAAAAATAGCTTTTTTAGGCACTTAGAATTTTTTCGCTTCACTCTCGATGTTCAAATTTAGTTAGTTATTACAACTTTATTTTATAACATTCTTTAATGTGGCTTAACTATTCTATTTACTGTTCTATTTAATTTTTCCCTCTTTAATAATTGTATAATTCCCTACTTGATTATTTTAAAAACAGCTTTATTTCTAAACAACAGGAAATTACTTATTTCCCACTTGCGACGGCCTCTCACCCCGTTGCAATTTCCCCGTTTGAGAGGTTAAAAATATTTTTACTTTGTTAAAATGTTTTTTACCAATTCCTTATCTTATTATTACTTAAACTATCTTATCCTATTACAAAATTTTCTTATTATTATTCTCTTGTCTCTTGAGAAGTTTTCACCCTGAAACACTTCAAACACAAGTCAATTAGTAATTTATTAGTCACTTTTGTTTACACTAACTTTTATTTTGTCAAATTACACATTATTCACCACACTGATGGCTGTCATTTCCTTTATATATTTACCACGTCAATTTCATTTTATACTAGTTATGGCTTTAAAAACAATGACTTGCAATTAAAAACCTAACTAATCTTACAATACTATTTTTTAAACATATTCCATTCATATCTTAACTATTACGTATTATTGTGTCAGCTGTGGAAGTACAGTTTATCTAGTTTAATTTGTTTATTTTCTGATAAACCTTTCCTAGCGGCTAACTATTGCGTGGATTCTACATTCCAAACTACCTGGCAAGGTCAATGAGCTGGCTTGTAAACATTCTAATACAACAATTCTACTTATCATATTAAACGGAACGAACCTTGCTTTTTAAATTCTCTATCTTTGGATTGTACAGTTTATAAAACTGGCTTGTGTCCAGATTATCGAAGTTCACTTGATAATCTCGATTGCTTCTTATTTTAATGCAAAGTTTCTAAGTGTTGCGACCTTGATCGTCAATACACAAGTTTTCTTGTTTTATATTGTACAGTGATAGTCTGATCTAACGACCCACTATTTCATGCACAGAAATTTCTTGTTTGATTTTGCAAAAGTCTGTCCGCGTATTTGTTGTACAAGTCATTAAGATTCGCCTGCTATCTGCCTGATTGTTGCCTGATTTAACCCGCTTGTTTGATTTACGTAGTGGAGGTAGCTCGGCAATGTTTGCTCAATATACACAAAGACTTCCTGAATAATACTTTTGTAATGTTGATTTAGTTATTAAATAGTTTGTTTTAGATTTTAACATTCGTCCCTTTACAAATAAGTAGCTAATCTTAAAGTCTAGATTTAGCCTTATTCAATTACCGCTTATTCTTGTTTTTACATTAAATCATTTTGTTAATCATTCTGACAATTTGATTCCTGCCTAAGTTAGCTTATCGCTCGCGTACTGGTTCTATTATTGAACAATATTTTAATTTGGCATTTCCGTATTTTTATTATAATCAGTGTAAAGATCACATTCTAGAATCCCTTTACCCGTCATAAAACTTCTCAACGTTTTTAACATCATATACAATTCTACAGAATACATTACAAGATATTTTATAATTATTGACACAGTTGATTTGATTAATTGTAACAAATCAGGTTATTGTTCCTGAGTTTGTTTCATATCCCTTAAACATTTCCATTAAACATTTTTGGAATATCCGTAGAACATCCTATTGACTTTGTCCTGTTTTAAATACATTTTGGTACGTCCGGCTTATTTTGTTACAAGGAATGTTTTTATAAACTCGTTCCCCGCCCGTCCACCGGATACTTCATTGTGGCTGTGTTTACAAACACAAGTGATTGCCCTTAACCTTGAGCCTTTGTTTACATTTGTTCGACTCAGTGGGTCTTTCATTCAAACATCTGAATACTTTGTTATAAATTATTTCAACCTAGACAATTCTGGTTTATTTAAAAGTACAGCGGTTATTTATTTGTACTGCCTTTCTTAATAGTATTTAGTTTTAAAATATTTTTTACTCATTCATAAAACTCTTCATCAAACACGTCTGAATAACTGTTTAGCAATTCTGGTAACTTCAACATTTCTTGTTTATTTAAAATGCAATGATTATTTGTATTTTCCAATTTAAGCGTATTTATTTTAAGACATGTTTTACGCGTTCTGATTTTCTTTCGGCGTTTTGTGTTACGCCATTGTGCGTAATTCCTGTATTTTATTTTTGTTTTTGATTTATTTTTACTTGGTTTATTTTGATAATTTTTATACTGGTGAGATTTACTTTTAAATTTATTTTTAGCAAACAATTTGGACTTCGTTTTCAAGCAAGATTGGTTAGAATTAAAGTGCTTTGGAATTCTTGTTAAGTCTAACGGATTTGTTTCCCGACAATTAGGTCTTTCCCTAACTTGTTGGAATTTTATTTGTTTCGGCTTGTAGCCATTTTTATTTAATTCGTTGAATCCTCCCTCGTCATTATTTAATTTGTTTGTTATAGGTTTGGTTAACCCATTTTTTGCTTTGTTTAATCCCGTTAGCTTACTTGATTCCGTTCTTTCACAGTTCAATAATTCTCTCTTCCTCGAATTTTCGCACAATTTGTTCTTTAAATTTTTGGTAACCTCGTTCTTAACCTTATTCGTTGACAATTGTTTTGATTTCATTTTTTGTTCCCCGCTTGTATCGGTGGAACTTTTTACATTTTTAGTCATATTTTTGTTTCGTGTTTGTTTATTTTTTAGTTTGTCATCGCCTAACTCGCATAAGGACCCATCTTCCTGATCCTTTCCCGTGAACAGCCCCTTCTGCACGCTATTCACTATCGGGCACTCCAATGTCGGCTCTACAGGTGTTAATTTGCCGTCGTTAATTTGCCCGTCTATAAAAGACGAATCTATTATATTTATTTCCTGTTCCCCGCTTGTAACGTCGGAACATATTACATTTTTGTTAGCATTTTTGTTTGTTATTTTATTAATTTTATTACATCCTATCTCTTGTTTTATATTATTTTTATTATTATTCGATACAAGAAACTCCTGGTGCAGCAGATATCCATCAATTTCATACGTCATGAACGATCTCTCCATGTTTATCCGGGCTTTTAACGCACACAAAGTATTTGCTCCCAAGATGAGGTCAACCCGTAGATTGTCCACAATCAAGAAAACAAATTCCTTTGTGTGTCCGTTTAATGTTAGAGGTAGCATTGTTTGTAATTTGACCCGTTTACAGGTTGACCCTAATGCTGTGACTATCGCTACATTAGCTATAGGTAGCTCATAGAATAAATTCCCGCTTTGTTTTAGGGCTATGTATTTTTCTGTTTTAATCACAGACATTTGGGCACCTGTATCAACTTGTGCAATTAGCTTATGGTCCTTAATTTCGCACTCTATCACTGGACACTGGTCTATATTCTCTAGTGTTATAACCGAGTCAATTCTTTCCTCTAACAAATCGTCCCTAATAGACATGGAAAAACCGCCTAGCCTGATCTTATTATGATGGTAAACCGGCTTTTCCTTCGGTCTCTCGCTCTGAATTTTTTTAAACTTCTTATTGCTTCGGATCTCTAACCTGGTTAACTTATCTCCCTGATTGTTGCCAGAGATCCTTATATTTAGTTTTTTGGCTTGTGGTCGCTTGGTCCGGGGATAGGCGATTTAGGATGAGGGTTTTTAGGATACTTGGTCTCTTGGTATTTTGCGGTATCACCATGGGACCTTGGGTTAGGGTTAGGTTGTTGGTTTGGAGCAACCTGCCTCTGTTGACTTTTTTGAGCGTTCCCATTACCATTTCCGTTATCAGTAACGCTGTCTAGCTGTTGTAGGAAAACTATCGCTTGTTTGATGTTACTTGTGGGGTTCCCCACACTAGCTAGCTGAACATTACTCCCGAAATGTTTCATTAACATGAAAATTAGATGGTTCTCTGGGATTATCGGGTCTAAGTTTTTCGCCCTGTTTACCATCATAATAAAATACTCTGCCATAGAGTATGGTCCATTATTATGGTAGCGCCCTTGATTTATCTGTCTGCGTACCCTATCCTGCTGGCGATAACTCCAGAAATGCTCCGTGAATTCCTGCCTGAATTCAGAATAAGTTTCTGTATTGTTCTTTATGGCTTTCCACCATGCATCCGCTGCCCCTTTCAAATATCGCTCTACAATTCTTAATTTTGCAGTCTCGTCCATAGTATTGTCTATTTCAGAAAATAGATCTTCTATTTCCTCTAGGAATGTCATTGGATCTTCCTTGTCATTCCCCCAGAACTCAATCCTACGGTACGTAGCCTCCCCGTTCCTGTCTATTACCCTTGGTAAGCAAACTTGTGTTACTATTCCCGCTCCAGCGGTTTGCTTTACCTTTGCAACTTGTTGCTTTACCGATTTAATGTCCTCTTGGATATCCTGTACTTTCTCGTTTAATTTAGCCGTTTTTGTTTCCGTTTTAGTTTTTAGTCTCTCAATTTCTGTCTCATGTTCGCTTAACTTCTCATATATATGACTTGTCTTAGTCTCATTTTCTTTTTGATAGTCTTCGAATTTTCCCTGGAAAGCCTCCCATAACCGTTGTCTTTCTATTTTCTCTTCGGCTTTTTCCTTCTCTCTCAGTTGTCTCTCTTCCTCTCTTAATCGTTTCTCTTCCGCTCTCCATCGTTTTTCTTCCTCCTTCTCTTTCTCTCTCAATTGTTTCTCCTCCGCTCTCCATTGTTTTTCTTTGTCATCTCTCTCCTTCTCCCTTTGTTTGACTTCCTCCTTCTCTTTTTCTCTCAATTGTTTCTCCTCCTCTCTCAATCGCTTCGCTTCCGCCTTCTCTTTCTCTCGCTCTTCTTTGTCTTTTTCCTCCTTTGCCTTGAAATAGGCCATCAATTTATCTATCTCGGGTTTTGACATTTTGATTTACTATTTAATATTCAATTATTTATTTATGTACTTATTCCTTTCTTTTCGATTTGGTTTAGGCCAGATGGTTCCTACCCGCTCTTTCGACTAAATCCTATACAAATTTATTTATCTATTTATTTTATTTTTACGCTCTTGGATTTGTTCAATTTATATTATTATTTAAAAATTTAATTTCATTATTTAAAACATTTTGACTTCATTTATTTAAACTATCTCGATTCATTTCTATTATTTAATTATTCAATTTTGATAAAGGGAACCTGTTCAAAGTCCCTACCGTCCGGGCGCCAATTCTGCAACGTCCCCCCCCACCTTACCTAACCTCTACCTTCCCTACCACCGCAGCTCCACGCGGTCGTTTTGTTGTGTTGTTTAAAACCTTTCTTGCAGAATACTAAAATTTAATTGTTTACAAGAAAACATATTTATAAACAACCAAACCTCTGCCTATCACCCTGCTGGTAAAACCGTGCTAAACTCCCAGAGTAAAGTGTATGTTTCCTGCTCGTAGGGCCAAACCCACAACAAGCCTATTCCCGCTGACTACTATTTAAAATACATATAAACCCTCCTAAATAAGTTTATCAATTGTGTATGGTCTAAGTATAGTCACACATGTCAAATTAATAGTCAGCTGGAAAGAAACACATTTAGAAAAATACACATAATACACACAGAGTCTTACCACCTGATGATGATCTGCAGAAACAGCAAGGGAACGTGCAAAATATGATTGTGTTTAAAAATACCTATTTTAAAAGGCTCCTGTGTCCTCTTAAACACAATCTGCCAGTAGATAAATCTCTGGACTTTTATTACAAAAAACCAACTAATCTTTAGACTAGCTCATGAGATTAGTAGAGAGAAACTCTTTAAAACATTAGGCTTTATCTATTGCCATTTAATGAAATTTAATTAAATTTGTTTACTGATTTGATAATCATTTTTATATTAGTTGGAAAAAGCTAAACAGTTTTTATTGGTTATTTGACACAGGATGGAATGCAAATAATCTTGATTTTTATGACATATTTAACTCTATTTATTGAAATAAAAAAGAAAATTTATCCTTCAAAGTATTACACAATTATATTAGCAAAACAATTCACTGAGTTACTTCTTGTTTCTTATGCTTTAAAAAATTATACTTTGCATATAGATTTATTACATTTACATTAACATAAAATCATTTTCAAAATTACACATAATAATATTTTATCTCCTATATGGAATTGGTAAATTCATAACTTATGACCTTTAATTTTTAAATTTATAATATTCGAAAATTTCTCATTTTCTTTAAATAAACGGCTTATGGCCAAAAATCTTTTGTAATTTTAATATTCATTATTTTAAATATTCTGAGCACATAAATTCATTTACTTAGCATACAATTTATTTAAATTTTATAAAGAGTGAAGTCATTGTTTTAAGCTTGCAAATTTGTTTGAATTTAATAAAATTAACTAACTAAATTTGACGTGACTGATTTCGAATAAAGAAAATGACTTGCCAAAGATGTTCTTGCCGGTCCTTGGGGTCCCTCGTCTGGATTCCCTGGTCCTTGGACACCGGAAGTCGCCATCCCTGGTTCGTCGGTGGTGGTCTCCCTCTATTCGAGCGTCCTGGAGGCTGAGTCTGGAGCCTTCATCCTTGGTGGTCCTGGATGTCGAAAGCGCTGAGGTTATCGTCCATCTGGCCTGCTGACGGTCTCTACTCGCGGTCCAGCATAGCGTCCCGCGGCACCTCGTGTTAGAAAATTTTTACAGACTGTCTCTAAAGGCTTAGAGACCAAGTATATATAGCGGTGAATTCAACCTACCGCACCCCGCCTGCAAGTTTGCTATCGCTCGATTTATTCCTTGTACAGGCAAGTCGGGCAACGAATCTGTTTTAGCTTGCATAGTTTGATAATTAATTTTAGAACACTGAAAAATGTCTATTTTATTTAAACGGCTGTAACTTTTTTGTTTCTTAAGTTTTTTGAATTCTGTTTTCTTTAATGTTCATTCTAGGTTATTGTGGTTCTTTTGAAATGTCGATGAAAGTTCTACGTGGTTTGGTTCGAAAAATAGCTTTTTTAGGCACTTAGAATTTTTTCGCTTCACTCTCGATGTTCAAATTTAGTTAGTTATTACAACTTTATTTTATAACATTCTTTAATGTGGCTTAACTATTCTATTTACTGTTCTATTTAATTTTTCCCTCTTTAATAATTGTATAATTCCCTACTTGATTATTTTAAAAACAGCTTTATTTCTAAACAACAGGAAATTACTTATTTCCCACTTGCGACGGCCTCTCACCCCGTTGCAATTTCCCCGTTTGAGAGGTTAAAAATATTTTTACTTTGTTAAAATGTTTTTTACCAATTCCTTATCTTATTATTACTTAAACTATCTTATCCTATTACAAAATTTTCTTATTATTATTCTCTTGTCTCTTGAGAAGTTTTCACCCTGAAACACTTCAAACACAAGTCAATTAGTAATTTATTAGTCACTTTTGTTTACACTAACTTTTATTTTGTCAAATTACACATTATTCACCACACTGATGGCTGTCATTTCCTTTATATATTTACCACGTCAATTTCATTTTATACTAGTTATGGCTTTAAAAACAATGACTTGCAATTAAAAACCTAACTAATCTTACAATACTATTTTTTAAACATATTCCATTCATATCTTAACTATTACGTATTATTGTGTCAGCTGTGGAAGTACAGTTTATCTAGTTTAATTTGTTTATTTTCTGATAAACCTTTCCTAGCGGCTAACTATTGCGTGGATTCTACATTCCAAACTACCTGGCAAGGTCAATGAGCTGGCTTGTAAACATTCTAATACAACAATTCTACTTATCATATTAAACGGAACGAACCTTGCTTTTTAAATTCTCTATCTTTGGATTGTACAGTTTATAAAACTGGCTTGTGTCCAGATTATCGAAGTTCACTTGATAATCTCGATTGCTTCTTATTTTAATGCAAAGTTTCTAAGTGTTGCGACCTTGATCGTCAATACACAAGTTTTCTTGTTTTATATTGTACAGTGATAGTCTGATCTAACGACCCACTATTTCATGCACAGAAATTTCTTGTTTGATTTTGCAAAAGTCTGTCCGCGTATTTGTTGTACAAGTCATTAAGATTCGCCTGCTATCTGCCTGATTGTTGCCTGATTTAACCCGCTTGTTTGATTTACGTAGTGGAGGTAGCTCGGCAATGTTTGCTCAATATACACAAAGACTTCCTGAATAATACTTTTGTAATGTTGATTTAGTTATTAAATAGTTTGTTTTAGATTTTAACATTCGTCCCTTTACAAATAAGTAGCTAATCTTAAAGTCTAGATTTAGCCTTATTCAATTACCGCTTATTCTTGTTTTTACATTAAATCATTTTGTTAATCATTCTGACAATTTGATTCCTGCCTAAGTTAGCTTATCGCTCGCGTACTGGTTCTATTATTGAACAATATTTTAATTTGGCATTTCCGTATTTTTATTATAATCAGTGTAAAGATCACATTCTAGAATCCCTTTACCCGTCATAAAACTTCTCAACGTTTTTAACATCATATACAATTCTACAGAATACATTACAAGATATTTTATAATTATTGACACAGTTGATTTGATTAATTGTAACAAATCAGGTTATTGTTCCTGAGTTTGTTTCATATCCCTTAAACATTTCCATTAAACATTTTTGGAATATCCGTAGAACATCCTATTGACTTTGTCCTGTTTTAAATACATTTTGGTACGTCCGGCTTATTTTGTTACAAGGAATGTTTTTATAAACTCGTTCCCCGCCCGTCCACCGGATACTTCATTGTGGCTGTGTTTACAAACACAAGTGATTGCCCTTAACCTTGAGCCTTTGTTTACATTTGTTCGACTCAGTGGGTCTTTCATTCAAACATCTGAATACTTTGTTATAAATTATTTCAACCTAGACAATTCTGGTTTATTTAAAAGTACAGCGGTTATTTATTTGTACTGCCTTTCTTAATAGTATTTAGTTTTAAAATATTTTTTACTCATTCATAAAACTCTTCATCAAACACGTCTGAATAACTGTTTAGCAATTCTGGTAACTTCAACATTTCTTGTTTATTTAAAATGCAATGATTATTTGTATTTTCCAATTTAAGCGTATTTATTTTAAGACATGTTTTACGCGTTCTGATTTTCTTTCGGCGTTTTGTGTTACGCCATTGTGCGTAATTCCTGTATTTTATTTTTGTTTTTGATTTATTTTTACTTGGTTTATTTTGATAATTTTTATACTGGTGAGATTTACTTTTAAATTTATTTTTAGCAAACAATTTGGACTTCGTTTTCAAGCAAGATTGGTTAGAATTAAAGTGCTTTGGAATTCTTGTTAAGTCTAACGGATTTGTTTCCCGACAATTAGGTCTTTCCCTAACTTGTTGGAATTTTATTTGTTTCGGCTTGTAGCCATTTTTATTTAATTCGTTGAATCCTCCCTCGTCATTATTTAATTTGTTTGTTATAGGTTTGGTTAACCCATTTTTTGCTTTGTTTAATCCCGTTAGCTTACTTGATTCCGTTCTTTCACAGTTCAATAATTCTCTCTTCCTCGAATTTTCGCACAATTTGTTCTTTAAATTTTTGGTAACCTCGTTCTTAACCTTATTCGTTGACAATTGTTTTGATTTCATTTTTTGTTCCCCGCTTGTATCGGTGGAACTTTTTACATTTTTAGTCATATTTTTGTTTCGTGTTTGTTTATTTTTTAGTTTGTCATCGCCTAACTCGCATAAGGACCCATCTTCCTGATCCTTTCCCGTGAACAGCCCCTTCTGCACGCTATTCACTATCGGGCACTCCAATGTCGGCTCTACAGGTGTTAATTTGCCGTCGTTAATTTGCCCGTCTATAAAAGACGAATCTATTATATTTATTTCCTGTTCCCCGCTTGTAACGTCGGAACATATTACATTTTTGTTAGCATTTTTGTTTGTTATTTTATTAATTTTATTACATCCTATCTCTTGTTTTATATTATTTTTATTATTATTCGATACAAGAAACTCCTGGTGCAGCAGATATCCATCAATTTCATACGTCATGAACGATCTCTCCATGTTTATCCGGGCTTTTAACGCACACAAAGTATTTGCTCCCAAGATGAGGTCAACCCGTAGATTGTCCACAATCAAGAAAACAAATTCCTTTGTGTGTCCGTTTAATGTTAGAGGTAGCATTGTTTGTAATTTGACCCGTTTACAGGTTGACCCTAATGCTGTGACTATCGCTACATTAGCTATAGGTAGCTCATAGAATAAATTCCCGCTTTGTTTTAGGGCTATGTATTTTTCTGTTTTAATCACAGACATTTGGGCACCTGTATCAACTTGTGCAATTAGCTTATGGTCCTTAATTTCGCACTCTATCACTGGACACTGGTCTATATTCTCTAGTGTTATAACCGAGTCAATTCTTTCCTCTAACAAATCGTCCCTAATAGACATGGAAAAACCGCCTAGCCTGATCTTATTATGATGGTAAACCGGCTTTTCCTTCGGTCTCTCGCTCTGAATTTTTTTAAACTTCTTATTGCTTCGGATCTCTAACCTGGTTAACTTATCTCCCTGATTGTTGCCAGAGATCCTTATATTTAGTTTTTTGGCTTGTGGTCGCTTGGTCCGGGGATAGGCGATTTAGGATGAGGGTTTTTAGGATACTTGGTCTCTTGGTATTTTGCGGTATCACCATGGGACCTTGGGTTAGGGTTAGGTTGTTGGTTTGGAGCAACCTGCCTCTGTTGACTTTTTTGAGCGTTCCCATTACCATTTCCGTTATCAGTAACGCTGTCTAGCTGTTGTAGGAAAACTATCGCTTGTTTGATGTTACTTGTGGGGTTCCCCACACTAGCTAGCTGAACATTACTCCCGAAATGTTTCATTAACATGAAAATTAGATGGTTCTCTGGGATTATCGGGTCTAAGTTTTTCGCCCTGTTTACCATCATAATAAAATACTCTGCCATAGAGTATGGTCCATTATTATGGTAGCGCCCTTGATTTATCTGTCTGCGTACCCTATCCTGCTGGCGATAACTCCAGAAATGCTCCGTGAATTCCTGCCTGAATTCAGAATAAGTTTCTGTATTGTTCTTTATGGCTTTCCACCATGCATCCGCTGCCCCTTTCAAATATCGCTCTACAATTCTTAATTTTGCAGTCTCGTCCATAGTATTGTCTATTTCAGAAAATAGATCTTCTATTTCCTCTAGGAATGTCATTGGATCTTCCTTGTCATTCCCCCAGAACTCAATCCTACGGTACGTAGCCTCCCCGTTCCTGTCTATTACCCTTGGTAAGCAAACTTGTGTTACTATTCCCGCTCCAGCGGTTTGCTTTACCTTTGCAACTTGTTGCTTTACCGATTTAATGTCCTCTTGGATATCCTGTACTTTCTCGTTTAATTTAGCCGTTTTTGTTTCCGTTTTAGTTTTTAGTCTCTCAATTTCTGTCTCATGTTCGCTTAACTTCTCATATATATGACTTGTCTTAGTCTCATTTTCTTTTTGATAGTCTTCGAATTTTCCCTGGAAAGCCTCCCATAACCGTTGTCTTTCTATTTTCTCTTCGGCTTTTTCCTTCTCTCTCAGTTGTCTCTCTTCCTCTCTTAATCGTTTCTCTTCCGCTCTCCATCGTTTTTCTTCTTCCTTCTCTTTCTCTCTCAATTGTTTCTCCTCCGCTCTCCATTGTTTTTCTTTGTCATCTCTCTCCTTCTCCCTTTGTTTGACTTCCTCCTTCTCTTTTTCTCTCAATTGTTTCTCCTCCTCTCTCAATCGCTTCGCTTCCGCCTTCTCTTTCTCTCGCTCTTCTTTGTCTTTTTCCTCCTTTGCCTTGAAATAGGCCATCAATTTATCTATCTCGGGTTTTGACATTTTGATTTACTATTTAATATTCAATTATTTATTTATGTACTTATTCCTTTCTTTTCGATTTGGTTTAGGCCAGATGGTTCCTACCCGCTCTTTCGACTAAATCCTATACAAATTTATTTATCTATTTATTTTATTTTTACGCTCTTGGATTTGTTCAATTTATATTATTATTTAAAAATTTAATTTCATTATTTAAAACATTTTGACTTCATTTATTTAAACTATCTCGATTCATTTCTATTATTTAATTATTCAATTTTGATAAAGGGAACCTGTTCAAAGTCCCTACCGTCCGGGCGCCAATTCTGCAACGTCCCCCCCCACCTTACCTAACCTCTACCTTCCCTACCACCGCAGCTCCACGCGGTCGTTTTGTTGTGTTGTTTAAAACCTTTCTTGCAGAATACTAAAATTTAATTGTTTACAAGAAAACATATTTATAAACAACCAAACCTCTGCCTATCACCCTGCTGGTAAAACCGTGCTAAACTCCCAGAGTAAAGTGTATGTTTCCTGCTCGTAGGGCCAAACCCACAACAAGCCTATTCCCGCTGACTACTATTTAAAATACATATAAACCCTCCTAAATAAGTTTATCAATTGTGTATGGTCTAAGTATAGTCACACATGTCAAATTAATAGTCAGCTGGAAAGAAACACATTTAGAAAAATACACATAATACACACAGAGTCTTACCACCTGATGATGATCTGCAGAAACAGCAAGGGAACGTGCAAAATATGATTGTGTTTAAAAATACCTATTTTAAAAGGCTCCTGTGTCCTCTTAAACACAATCTGCCAGTAGATAAATCTCTGGACTTTTATTACAAAAAACCAACTAATCTTTAGACTAGCTCATGAGATTAGTAGAGAGAAACTCTTTAAAACATTAGGCTTTATCTATTGCCATTTAATGAAATTTAATTAAATTTGTTTACTGATTTGATAATCATTTTTATATTAGTTGGAAAAAGCTAAACAGTTTTTATTGGTTATTTGACACAGGATGGAATGCAAATAATCTTGATTTTTATGACATATTTAACTCTATTTATTGAAATAAAAAAGAAAATTTATCCTTCAAAGTATTACACAATTATATTAGCAAAACAATTCACTGAGTTACTTCTTGTTTCTTATGCTTTAAAAAATTATACTTTGCATATAGATTTATTACATTTACATTAACATAAAATCATTTTCAAAATTACACATAATAATATTTTATCTCCTATATGGAATTGGTAAATTCATAACTTATGACCTTTAATTTTTAAATTTATAATATTCGAAAATTTCTCATTTTCTTTAAATAAACGGCTTATGGCCAAAAATCTTTTGTAATTTTAATATTCATTATTTTAAATATTCTGAGCACATAAATTCATTTACTTAGCATACAATTTATTTAAATTTTATAAAGAGTGAAGTCATTGTTTTAAGCTTGCAAATTTGTTTGAATTTAATAAAATTAACTAACTAAATTTGACGTGACTGATTTCGAATAAAGAAAATGACTTGCCAAAGATGTTCTTGCCGGTCCTTGGGGTCCCTCGTCTGGATTCCCTGGTCCTTGGACACCGGAAGTCGCCATCCCTGGTTCGTCGGTGGTGGTCTCCCTCTATTCGAGCGTCCTGGAGGCTGAGTCTGGAGCCTTCATCCTTGGTGGTCCTGGATGTCGAAAGCGCTGAGGTTATCGTCCATCTGGCCTGCTGACGGTCTCTACTCGCGGTCCAGCATAGCGTCCCGCGGCACCTCGTGTTAGAAAATTTTTACAGACTGTCTCTAAAGGCTTAGAGACCAAGTATATATAGCGGTGAATTCAACCTACCGCACCCCGCCTGCAAGTTTGCTATCGCTCGATTTATTCCTTGTACAGGCAAGTCGGGCAACGAATCTGTTTTAGCTTGCATAGTTTGATAATTAATTTTAGAACACTGAAAAATGTCTATTTTATTTAAACGGCTGTAACTTTTTTGTTTCTTAAGTTTTTTGAATTCTGTTTTCTTTAATGTTCATTCTAGGTTATTGTGGTTCTTTTGAAATGTCGATGAAAGTTCTACGTGGTTTGGTTCGAAAAATAGCTTTTTTAGGCACTTAGAATTTTTTCGCTTCACTCTCGATGTTCAAATTTAGTTAGTTATTACAACTTTATTTTATAACATTCTTTAATGTGGCTTAACTATTCTATTTACTGTTCTATTTAATTTTTCCCTCTTTAATAATTGTATAATTCCCTACTTGATTATTTTAAAAACAGCTTTATTTCTAAACAACAGGAAATTACTTATTTCCCACTTGCGACGGCCTCTCACCCCGTTGCAGTGTGTGTGTGTGTGTGGAATACAATGGTATAATATTTGTATGTAATTTTCCTAAAACCTTTTATCTACGATTATCGAATTAGCCACGACTTTAAACAATTTCAAAAATTGAAACTTAATAGGCCTAAATGGTGCAATGTTAACTTCGTATAGTCAGAAGTTTTTTATGTGATATAGAAATCAACTGTCAGAATTAAAATTTAAACAAAAAATAAATTTATATTACCTTATTTTGTTTTTAAAATAATGAGTTTTTTACAACAAATGTATCGAGAAAACAAATCAATTGAAGTCAATACAATAAAGAGTTATTTATATTCCAATAACTGATTGAAAAAGTGAATTAAATGCGTCAAAAATATTTTACAGAAAACCAATGATACAGAAAAGAAATCTTGTAGTTTTTGTTGCTGGAGCAGGCTTCTTCACCGTACCGGAGCGTGCCTCTGTATAAGATTCAACGATAATAAGAAATATTACTGACAGGCTTATGTAAACCCATGTATAGGATTCACTATAAACGTACGTGACCGGACGTTGAACACTAAATGTGTTACCGGCAATAACAAGTATATAATGTAGCTAATCACAGCTTTATGACGTATCCATACCTTTTGGTATATTATAAACAGATGTTTCGATCAAAGCAAATTTAATGTGATATGTAAGGTTATTTTTATGTTTATAATTTTATGTTAATTGAAAATCCGAAAGTCATGTTTTCGAAAAGGTGATATTGTGCCAAAACTAATTGTCATGGGGAAAACTAATGTACAGGGTAAAACCATGGTAGGAACATAATTTCTATATCGATATTGGCTTTCGTAGAGTATTTTTAAAACGTGAATATTTCTGTCTCTAAGCAAATTACCCCGCAATTTACATGGCTCGTCTAAACATCAGTAATTTGCAAGAGATTTTTTAGGTTAGAAAACAAATTTTAAATAAATGTAAAATATGAAATGAAAGCCTATAATGTTGGCTTTAATTGGTATAGGATTCATTACTTTTTTTTTATATATCATTTGTTGCCTCACAGCCGCATGAAAATCAAACGAGTAGATTGCCAGACGGTGCATGTAAAGCGACGTGACTCAAACGAGTAGATTCCCAGACGGTGCATGTAAAGCGACGTAACTCAAACGAGTAGACTGCCAGATGGTGCATGTAAAGCGACGTAACTCAAACGAGTAGACTGCCAGATGGTGCATGTAAAGCGACGTAACTCAAACGAGTAGACTGCCAAATAAAGGGTTACCTTCCTAACCTGATTCACTGTGGAGAGTTCCTGGCTTACGACTTGGACACGTAGAAGACTCACACGTATATTTTACTGTTATTCGTTGTTATGTTGTATTCCACTTTTAAAATGAAGCACTTTCATTGTCTTTCTTCCAAAATGATATTTGTCTCTACAAGATTTCCATTCACATTACTATTTCTATTAGAAAATATCTAATAATACTAGAGGCGATATTACAATTTCTACACTATGCTTCATTCAGCAATTGGCAATAGGATTTTCACATGTTTCATTTAAAGTTTATCTAGAAGTTTTATCTTTATCAAGCATTAACTTCAGTTTAGTACCTCACATCCCACTATATATACGTATAACGTTTCCAGTCATGAAATCTATTTATTATTATAAATTTCCCTTAATACATTCATATGGAGTAAAAATATATACGTTTGTTAGCTGATGTTAAGAAATGATTCTGTGATTGTAAGACGAATGACTCATACAAGGGCAATTTAGTCTGTGGATTTATGTAGATTTCACTTGTATCGCGGGATACAACTTTGATCTAAATGCCGATTATACAGCTTCGAACGAAGGGTAGGCTTTGTAAGAAAAAGCCATTTGTCCGACAAGAAACTGCAGCGTTGCCCATTTTATCGAGCTTCCCCTTTTATGTACTTCCCAATCTAGGTTTATGAGGCAAAACTTTGGATAAACTTTTGACAGATTCAGCAATTGTAATTTGTAACGGATATGTATTTTATTAGTTTTTTACGAGGAATATTGATTGGTTGGGTTTCCCTCTTGAAATACAATATGTAAAAAAACACTTCTTATACATTAACTCTTTTTAGGCAAAAAGAATATTTTTGCAATCTAATTTGTATTAAATAGATTTTTAAAATAAAAAAAGGATGGATGACCAAAAAAAACGTTCATAAAATGCAGGAAAACTTAATCTCACCCAAAACTATCCAGTATAATATATTTTTCAATGTGGTAAGTGTTTAAGTATTTTTCAATGCACGGATTTAATAAAACTTGAAATATGTTAATAGTTATACATTTCTTTGATGTATAAACTCAATCAAATGAGTTTTAAATTCATAAACCTCCTACTTTAAAATAATATAAGCCTTACAATTCATATACGCCTATCAAAAGTATGTTCAAATAAACTATGCTGAAACAAATGTTTGCTATACCAAACCAGATTACATGGTTTAGTATATAACTATATGAAGCAACTGTGGCGTAATGTTTATTTTTAAATAAATAAAGCCTAAATAATATATATATAAAAAAAAAAAAAAAAAAAAAATGGTTTAGTATAGCAAAAAGTAATGTAGCCGAAGCTACATTGGGCACATTGCCTCCTTTGTATAATATTATTGAAAATATGGACAGTTTAGAGACAAATTGAGATATTTCTTCGTACCATATTAGAATTTGTATTAGAATGGTTTCACATACTAATAAATAGTATCATCTTTTGCAGAAATTACTGAATTTTAATTTAATGATTCTATCAGTTTCAGTTTGACTTTCACCGAAATAAGCATATTATTATGATATTTTTTATTTTATGTAGTTAACATAGTAGATATTTAATACATAAATGTATAGCCTACTTGCGCTAAGTTTGAACCTTGAGTATCATGACAATTATTTGAGAAAATGGAAGTAAAATTAAACTTGATTAACGTTTAAGTCAAAGAATTCAAGTCAGACAGGAGTAAGAGGTAAATTTGATAAGACCTTTATATGGTCAAAGAATATTCCTGTTAACCAAACATATTTCATTCGAAACATATCATTCTACAGAATTATATTGTTTGCCGAAGGTTTTGTGTATACCTAATTGTTTATTACGTGACAAACTAAATATACACATTTTCAATTTCAGAATTGGATAGTTAATAAAGTAATCTAAAAAGCTATAATTAAACCATACTAATTTATTTATGATCAGGTAGTTGAACTTATAAATTTGAACAACAAAACTGAACGTTCCAACAATTATAGCGGTGTTAAACACTTATATACCTTTTGCATAAATTTACGAAATATATAAACCCTACTCGGACACCACTTATTTTAGGATGCATAAGCTACTTGAAGTAGGGAAGACGACTCGAGGAAGAAGAACGCGTATACGTATTTGAGAAATCCGAGGGCAGTGATGGTATAACAATATTTATACCATCTTTTATAGTGCTCATTATCCTGACAATAAAACTTAAACTATATTTTCACTAAATCCTTTCTATAGGTTTTTTTGTTAACAAAATTAATACTGGTTAATTTACAAGGCGAAACACTTTAAAGCAAAATAATTATTACCATAAATTTTTAATTTGTCTTTGTTAAATATAAATTAATTGCAAATTACAAGTAGAAATTAATTGCTTAGAATTGAATGTAATTACAATCGGTGAATGGCAAGTGTTTAAACCCTCATAAGAAAGTTTTCATTTACAAATTAGAGTAAAATTAAATAACTTATTATTATAATGATATGAAAATATTTATAGTAGGATTTAGTGAAAAAAGAATGAATTAACATGTCTAGTAAATAATGAATAACATGCAATCAAAACATTTTAACCTAATATGTACAATAAATAAAGAATTTTTTTTAATTTACGTGTTAAAACAGCTGTTCTACAACATAAAATCGGCTGTTGTAGGAACTAATTTACATATATATTATTTTATACATATAATAATTTTATATATGTTGTATACATATATATTAATTTTTATATATATACACACACACATATATATATATATATATAAAGAACTAAGTCAAAATACAAATACAAGAATTATAATTGAATTTACAATTCAAAGCTTTTCGTTGGCTAACAGTACCATCATCAGGAATATTCTGTTAGCCAACGAAAAGCTTTGAATTGTAAATTCAATTATAATTCTTGTATTTGTATTTTGACTTAGTTATTTATTAATACACAAGAATACATATTGCGATATATATAAATATATATATATATATATTCACTTAATTTGCTTTGAGTTTTGTATAAAAACTAATGAGTCAGAATATCACTTGAGTAATGGAAGATTTTTCTACCTGAAGTACATTGAGTCAGGCCTGCCCTAAGAAATAGTCTTTTCTACAAAGAAACGTGTAAATTGTATTCTTAGTCTAGAACAATTGTGGAATTTTATATTCGACATTCAAAACATTAGATGTCCATAACTAACCGAGCAGAACTAATAAATTCAATTGGATGCTATAAGACAACCTGAAAGGTAAACTATCATTAAACACAATGTTAAGGGAATTACAATCCCTTAATGCCATTAATTTGAGCATGATTTATGTTACTTGCCTATAACCTACTGTGACATAGAGTGGTAGCTGAATTCTCTTATGAGTGAATGCTATTATTGTCTCGTTAGCTGCTCCAGTTGCAAAGCAGTTTTGTTAGAAGAGTCCTGTCTATGTTTTGAATTCACAGTTATTTAAATTTGTATTTGTTATTTCACTAAATGTTAAAAAATATATATTTAATATAAATAATTATTCAACTATTTGAGCTTAAATTTTAAATTTTGTAGTAATGGTAAAACGTGCTTGAAATGGTAAAACCTATTTGAAACCGAATACAATTTAACCTTTTGAGATTGGCCAGAATAGGTTATTATTATCAAGTCAGTGTTATAAATTTACGTAATTTTGGAATAGTTATTTATGGGTAAGTACTTGAAAAGTAGCAAAGGCACACCTGATTTTCCATTACACACCGTCTAATATCTTCCCCATATGAAAAAGACCGAGGGTCACCCCCTTTTCAAAACCTATTTTCTAACAAAACTATATAAATTTATTGTATAACTAAAGCTCCAACGAAGCAAAGTTAAAAAGCTTTATTGCTTACAGGGCCATGTCTCAACATGCATCATAAGGTTTTTTGAATATAATAGTCATTTGTGTTAGATTTTTCTAATACAATATTATTTTGTTGTAAGGTCCTATACTCGTCTAGAAAGTTACAACGAAATTTATTTCTTTACCAATTATTAATATTTTGTAGGAGTTGTAGTAATAAAAATGCATTTAAAATATTCACAAGTTTAGATGAAACTACAAACTCTGCATTCAATAAAATTAGTTTTTTCCTATATTATCATTAGTTGAGATCGTAAGAGGTTTTATTTTAGTATTTTAATACACTGTTTATAGTTTTAATTTGTTTAAATTTAGGAAGGTAAATAAACTGTTGAAGTAATGACACGTCTAGAAACCATACAACTGAAAACCACAACAATAATTCAGTCGACTAAAATGGTTGAGTGTAAAGTATTGTTCAACAATTATAAATAAAAAAGACAATTACTTTTACACATAAGGCAGCAAAGCTTTGTCTACATAGTTACATTAAATTTATTAAATTGTTTAATACTTTGGAAATGTATGGGGTAATGGGGCGTTAAACAAGGCACATAAATCGTATTTAGTGATAGTAAGAGTAAACTGTGTCTAAATCCTAGTTTTTATTGCAAGGGTGAGAATAAGTGAAAGAAATGTTTATATAAAACATTTTTTTTTAGGTAGATGTTTTAGGTAAACATATAGAAAACTGTATTGTTATATTTATTTATTCGTCTTTAAAACTGTTTTTTTTTTTATGTGACATACTTCATTTTCGGAAGTAGTATATATTTATAGTAAAACTATTTAATGTCTATTAACACTTTTTTGAAACAAAATAGTCCAACGTCAGTTAATTGTTACAAGATTGAACTCATAACTATTACAATACGTTCTGGTACATAAAATAAAAATTTACCCTTTGGTATTTTAATAGACAAAATTGTTTAAAATCTTTTACATTCAGAAGTTGGTAACACTTTTTAATTTATTTTATTATTACAATAATGGTTTAGGAATCTCAAGAACTCTGAAACTGGTAAATACTTTCTGTGAAATTATCCTAGGTTTTGTGTAAATTTGCTTTTATTAGTTTAAAAGATTTTATGCCTCGAACAAAAATGCCCTAATGCTTTTTCACTTTCTAACAAAAAATAAAATTAGCATCCAACGTAAAAATAACACTATGATATGCTTGATGTTCGTATTTTATGTTTCCGTTTCTAAATTGGTTTTTCTAGGGGTAAACAACTTTTGACAAAGTAATAAAACGGTACGAAGATATTACTGCTGCAAAAGCCTTCTCATACGATGATGCGAAAAACAGACATTTTACAATTACATTGGGCTTCCGCTGAATGTTTATGAACTTCAAGATAAATAATTTGTTTTATGTCTACTGAGAAGCCGATTTCAGAGAAAATTGCAAAATATATTTCCAATATTTGTGCCCGTTTGAGGGGTTTTATGGTTGGCTAAAGACAGTGGGAAAGAAAATAAACTGACATTGCTTTAACACCACGATGCTTGTTTCATCCGTATGTATTCTAAAGAGTATAAACATTGTTTATATATTTGCTTGTTTATATATTTGTATAACAAAAGTACTTGTTTTGTGAAATATCGAAATCAATTTTTTCTTTTTTTTCTTTGTTTGTCTTTTTGGACTAAATTGTTCAATTCGGCGAAACTCTGACTGAAAAGTGAAAACTAGTATCGCCCCAGATATTTTATAAACTTACGAGGTTGGGAGAGGAATATAGCCCTTTGTAAAACACATCTGTTTTTAAGGTTTCCAAACAATGCTTATTGTAGAATTAAAAAAATTAATGAATGACTCTCTTTACATCCAGTAATTTTTTAATGATGCGTTTATATTAATTCGATTCAAAACAATTTACAAAATATTTAATTTAATAATAATGACAGTAGAGTGTATATAAGAGATCAAATAAGCCTTCGAAAAACATTAGGAATGTTTTTTACTTTGTCCGTTATATCAAAACATTTCTTATCCATAAAAACCCCTTTAAACATCTTTCTCGACCGAAGTATTCGAAAAAAAACACAGGATTTAAAATAAATTAACAATTCAAAACTGACTGAGGTTCATAAAAACTGTAAGTTTACAACATAAACAAGACTTTACTATCTAAATTAATTAAACTGGAGTATGTTGGGGGGGAGCAATAAATGCCTTTACGTGACAAATGTGATAAATAAAAATAATCCAAAGGCCAAGTAGCTAACGTTGTTTTTTTTTTTATTTATATATTTCGACCTGAATTCAAAGGTGAAGCTCCTATCAATCCCTAGTTTACGTGAGTAATAGCTTAGTCACCTTGTGTTTAGAATTGGAAATCCTAACTATTGCTTTTTGTTTATTTAGGATTAATTGACCCAATTTATTTATGCCTTTAAAGTAGTAGATTTGATACAAATTATATTCTTATTTATAAGTACCTACACCAATAAAATTGTGTAGTTAGAAATTTAGCTAACCGATTCACATCTATCCTAAATAAAAGAGCCAGTAATAAAAATATGAAAGCGAAAATTTATTATGTATTAGGAATTTAATGTGGTTGAATTTAATAATAAATACATAAAAACCTCTTAACCACAAACTCTCTTTATTTTACCCTTATATATATTTCAGTTACCGAGTAACAATCCTCAGAGGGACAACATACAAAGAGTGTTTGTATGTTATCCCTCTGAGGATGGTTACTTGGTAACTGAAAAGTACATACGGGTAAAATAAAGAAAGTTTGTGGTTAAGAGGTTTTTATGTATTTATTATTGTGAAAACGTATGTATTCTGTATTCAATTTACATTATGTTATAACATACGCCCGCTACATGGTTTATATCTCTAATATAAAATGCGTCCATAGTAGCGTTGAAAGTTTCATATTTTCGTGAGGCGCATAAAAGCCTCCATAGTTTATTACCAACATTCTTGTACTAAATAAACACACCAAACTTTACCTATAAATCCTCAGTTAACATTTCGGCTTCTCTACAGCTCTATCCCAAACTGTAACACCTGCTGCCAGAATCATTTTGATTACCACTTACATCCTAATGGTAATATATACATAAAACTGAAATGTCGAAATATTAATTAACAAGATAAATGCTTAGAGAAAATATATTTATTTACAGTAAAATAGGAATCCCACAGATCAAGTAATAAGAATAAGCGAAAATGTTTGCTTTAATTTGATACTAAAAAATAACAAATGTCTTAAGATCTTGAAAATATTGTAAAAATGTAAAGTTAAATTATAGAGATTAGGGAAACTGCATTTTACTTAGATAGTTCATTTCTATATAAATGAAAATTGAATCAGGTTACAGCTTTTTAAAATAGCAAAAGTAACGAACGCACTTCTTCAGATATTATTCTACTTATTTTTCTGTGTTAGTGTACAACCATAAATATTATAGTTCATAAACGATAAGTATAATTATTGTTTTATACCTCATTTATATTCTACGTGGCATTTTATTTCGATTACCTCTTATTTTTTTAAATTTCAAATAAACATTTTGTGTCTTTTGTTTAAAATTCAATTTGTATATTACTGTAGGTTTAAAAATAGTTTTATTTAATTAACATATCTTTAAATGGATTTCGCGACGAAAACGTGATGTACACACACGCGCGTGCGCACACACACACACACACACAAACATATATATATATATATATATATATATATATATATATTATTTATATATTATATTTTATATATATATATATATATATATATATATATATATATATATATATATATATATATATATTAAAACAACATAGGTTATTCAAGTACAAGAATATTTGTAATGATAATTGTAATTTTCGTTCCTGATGATGTTAGTACTGTTTACCAACGAAAAGCTATGGATATAAATTAATAAATATTCTTGTATTTGAATAGCCTATGTTGTTTTAAATTGTTAAACAAGAAAATACAAAAATATTTCAAAAACATATTCATTAAAAGTAATCTTGTTTTTGAAATATACGGTATATTACTGTAGGTTTAAAAATAGTTTTATTTAATTAACATATCTTTAAATGGATTTCGCGACGAAAACGTGATGAACACACACGCGCGTGCGCGCGCACACACACACACACACAAACATATATATATATATATATATTTATATATATTATTTATATATTATATTATATATATATATATATATATATATATATATATATATTTTTTTTTTTTTTAAACAACATTGGTTATTCAAATACAAGAATATTTGTAATGATTATTGTAATTTTCGTTCCTGATGATGTTAGTACTGTTTACCAACGAAAAGCTTTGAATATAAATTAATAAATATTCTTGTATTTGAATAACCTATGTTGTTTTAAATTATTAAACAATAAAACGTATTATATATATATATATATATATTAAATATGGTGATATGTTTTCTTGTAATATAGTTAATAAATTTAAAATGTTTCAAAAACATATTCATTAAAAGTATTCTTGTTTTTGAATTATTTTTAATTTATTATTATAGCCTATATATATATATATATATATATATATATATATATATATATATATATATATATATATATATATATATATGTGTGTGTGTGTGTGTCTGTGTGTGTGTGTGTGTATGGCAGAATAGATTATTGTTTATGTAATATACTCTGAGTTTTAAGGTTATGTATAGGATTAAGCAAGAAACCTGATAGTAGCGACATAATTGCGAGATTAGAAACCTTATTATTTATGTCAATTTCAATTGTTTGTTACATTTTACATATAAAGGCTTTAAATTTGTCTGCCTGTGATCTGTGGTCGTTTTTGATTTTGAAGGAATGTTGAAGATATCACGATAAGTCTATTGATTTTTCGAGGTTAGAAGTGGTTTAATCACATTTAATGGCGTTTTGAAAATAGGTGTCATTAATTTTAATTTAGGTTCTTTACATATCTATGAACAAAAGTTGGCAATGTTTTTGGTTTGTGACATTATTTTATGTTTGTTCTTCAAACGTACTTATAATTTTGGGACATTAATTGAAAAAAGAAAAAATACGAGTTTTATTTAAACGATATTCTAAGTCGTATATGGGGAATATTCTTCAACTCGAGAAACACTTGAAGTTTCAAGACATTATATTCCATTTCAGCTGGCTTTACACCAATATAATATTCAGGCTTTGGGGATTATGAATATTGATTATCTGTTCATATCCCCTTGAAATCCCTGTGAACAACCTTTCCTTTATCCCATAGCCCGTTGGTAATTGTTAAAGGCCAGGACCTACGAACTAGTGCTTTGTATATACGTATTATCACGATTTTGTGGTCCTATTCTACATGATGGTTGTGTTATTAACTTCAAAAAAACAATAAAATGCCAAGTGTCAAAAACTTTCATCGCGAAATTTATGATGGGAAAATAAATGTAAGAACCCAAGTATTTTCTCTTTCCATTTGATGTCGTAATATCGATATAATGGTTGTTATAAGAAAAACTCAATAGGCCTACATCTTTTTTTGTAGAATAATATTAAATCAATTTTACCAATACGAAAATCATAGTGTTAATGCACATTGTCGTGATATATATATATATATATATATATATATATATATATATATATATATATATATATATATATATTAAAACAACATAGGTTATTCAAATACAAGAATATTTATTTGAATAACATATATATATATATATATATATATATATGTGTGTGTGTGTGTGTGTGTGTGTGTGTATGTGTGTGTGTGTGTGTGTGTGTGTGTGTGTGTGTGTGTGTGTGTGTGTGTATAGCAGAATAGATTATTGTTTGTGTAACATACTCTGAGTTTTAAGGTTAGGTATAGGATTAAGCAAGAAACCTGATAGTAGCGACATAATTGCGAGATTAGAAACCTTATTATTTATGTCAATTTCAATTGTTTGTTACATTTTACATATAAAGGCTTTAAATTTGTCTGCCTGTGATCTGTGGTCGTTCTTGATTTTGAAGGAATGTTGAAGATTTCACGATAAGTCTATTGATTTTTCGAGGTTAGAAGTGGTTTAAATACATTTACTGCACATTTAATGGCGTTTTGAAAATAGGTGTCATTAATTTTAATTTACGTTCTTTACATATCTATGAACAAAAGTTGGCAATGTTTTTGGTTTGTGACATTATTTTATGCTTGTTCTTCAAAGGTTTTTATAATTTTTGGACATTAATTGAAAAAAGAAAAAATACGAGTTTTATTTAAACGATATTCTAAGTCGTATATGGGGAATATTCTTCAACTCGAGAAACACTTGAAGTTTCAAGACATTATATTCCATTTCAGCTGGATTTACACCAATATAATATTCAGGCTTTGGGGATTATGAATATTGATTATCTGTTCATATCCCCTTGAAATCCCTGTGAACAACCTTTCCTTTATCCCGTTGCTCGTTGGTAATTGTTAGAGGCCAGGACCTACGAGCTAGTACTTTGTATATACGTAATATCACGATTTTGTGGTCCTATTCTACATGATGGTTGTGTTATTAACTTCAACAAAAACAATAAAATGCCAAGTGTCAAAACTTTTATCGCGAAATTTATGATGGGTAAATAAATGTAAGAACCCAAGTATTTTCTCTTTCCATTTGATGTCGTAATATCGATATAATGGTTTTTATAAGAAAAACTCAATAGGCCTACATCTTTTTTTGTAGAATAATATTAAATCAATGTTACCAATACGAAAATCATAATGATAATGCACATAGTCGTGATATATATATATATATATATATATATATATATATATATATATATATATATATTAAAAAAAAAAAACGTTATTCAAATACAAGAATATTTATTTGAATAACATATATATATGTGTGTGTGCGTGTGTGTGTGTGTATGTTTGTGTGCGTATGTCATGAGGGTGTAGATAGACACACACACACACACACACACACACACACACACACACACACACACACACACACACACACACACACACTCACAAATACAAACTAATTGGTATAACATTCGAGGATCAAAATTTATTATGATTACCAATATTTTTTGCCTACTTTTTTTCTTCTATTATCAGTAAAATATATTTGTATTCCCTCAGCTAAGCTCAAATTGGTTATAATTCAGTATTAAAATGCGTAAAGGGTAAAGAGGTCGGGAAAATGCTTCCCGAATAGTTTTTCGAACACATTCTACAGTTCTCCAAAGTGTAAACCATAGTTTAGGTATTCATTCTAATTTGTGCGTAGATTTGTCAATTAATGTTGAAATAATAAGATAATAAAATGTAGTAACATTTAAAACGATAAAATTTGATAATTTAAATTAATCCTAAATATCTTAAAACCAAAATAAATAGATATATGATTTTTAATTCAAAAAGGAGTTCTAATAACTGAATATGTCATAAAGTATATCTGTAAGTTGCTTACGCGTAATTTTCAAACTTGTAATATTAGAGCCTAAATTAAGAATATGTCATTGGGGCAAACTTTCATGAAAAAAGTCAAAGTCATTTTTATTATTGAACTAATTTTGTATTACTATTTTATATACTATTTATGTTATATACATAGCATCAATTTCTGTCCAGTTAGAAATTTAAGCGTTAGAAATAATAATTTACCTAAGAGTTCTAAAAATAAAAGTGTCTGGGATCTTTGCAACCAAAGAATAAAGGTACACGTAAAACTGTTAAATAAAATAGAACATTTGTGCCTCGAGGTGAGAAAACACTGAGCATTGTTCGGTTAGATCGTCTCATTTCGTTACGTTTAACAACAACATATGTATGTTTAAAACAGAATTAGGTCAAGAGCTGTCTGTTAGACTTTGGACTAAATCAATCTTGTAACAGAAGTTTACGGTCAGAAGGAGGCTGAATTCTGTCTCCAACTCGAACGTAAGCCACTTAGTGATCCCATTGTCTTAGTTTGTATAAACTAACTAGACTTCAGAAAACATTTGTATAACAGAATTAATCCAATGCTATTGAAGAAATCAATTTACAATTTCTTTAAATCCGACATATACAGAAACGTTTATAAAAAAAGTTTTAAAGTTGTTTTAATTTTATGATTACATGTTAGGAATACGTATAAAATGGTACCTATAATAATTCTGATAGATAATGTAATTAAGTTGAATTCAGTGAAGAAACACAAAACGTCTGTTGTACGTAGGCCTACCTGTTTAATACTTAGTTTAAGGATAAATAAAGACAAACATAATGAGTTATGTTGAAACCAGCATCATAACAAATACGTTATTTCATGAGCGACGGAAATTATAATTTAGTAATAAGATGCTGTTAAGGTAACAACATATTCGTACATAGATTTGTACGTAGTAACGAATCTGAGTTTGTAATTTATTGTCAAGCGAACTTTAAGACGCGCATGCGCCTTGTAACCAGAGTGATTAGCCCGTAACAGACACAATTTACATTGTAATTGTTGCATTTATAGAGTGTCAGCTCAAAATAATTCAAAGATGTGGTCTGCTCACCGATAGCGTTCATCGAAAAAAACATGTAATTCGATTTTTACCATTAAGGAAGGTTTATGGTCCTGGAATTCATCGACAGATAGGTGAGTTCCTTTAACGGCCCAATCTGATGAGTGGCAGCAAAGTGCAAAAGTGGTGACAGCTTTCTTAAAGGTTAGAGAAAATATCCATGATGAACCACGATCAGGCGGATCATCAGTGACCACAGACGATTTTAACAGATTAAAATACAAAACGTATCGTGCCCTTACCGGTTTTGGTTCTTTGTTTATGCAAAATATACATTGGTATTGCGCAGTTAGAGTGTCCAATGAAATTATTTCAAAGAAGTGATCGTCTCATCATCTAAAAATGTTCAGTGTTTCGTGTTTTTAACATTAAGAAATGTTTATGTTCCGGGAATTCATCGACAGATAGGAGAAGTCCTTGAATGCCCCAATGCGACGAGTGACAGAGAATTCCGAAAGTGGTGACAGGTTTCATGAAGGGTCAAGAAAACATCAATGAAGGGCCATCAGTTGATGACTTGACCAATTGATTCGTAAGTTACTGAAAATTTAAACTTGAGAATTGGAATTTCTGAATGTAAGTGATACATTTTGTACACATTTATTTTTGAAATTCTGCAAATCCACACATTGATAATTTGTAATGTGAGTCCTTTGCGCTACAATTACGGAGTAACGCTAAACGAAAAGAAATCTTTTGACATTTTGAAGTGATATGATTAAGAAGGTGATACAACTTTAGGGAATATGGTCACGGAGGATGCGACGTTATGTTCTCACATGAAAAGAGAATCAGATCATTAATCATGGTAATGGCAATATACGATATCACCAGTCAAAGTCAAGATAAGATCAAGCAGGTAATCTTAATATGCAATAGTAATAATACCCTGTTTTGAAATAGGCCTTGCTAGTTTGGCTTGTACAGTTAGAGACAAAAGCAGTCGCTTGAGCCTACTGCTCTATTCCGGCTAAACCTCTACGTGCAGCACAGAATATGCAACGTGACCTTCTGACGCTGGGAGTTTTGTTATGGCAATGTCAGACTCTAATGTGACACTCCACTCTAAAAGCTGATGACATTATTGGACGGGCGTTTAAGATGAAGTTAAAGCCAAGTTATCCTAATAGACATATAAATTATTGTACAACGATTTTTCACAAATATTGGAAGCTATGTAAAGGTTTATAAGAATATAAGTTAGAAATTAAATATTAAATATATATATATATATATATATATATATATATATATATATATATATATATATATATATATATGCATGTATGTATGTATAAATGTATTTAACTACGAAACCATTTTTCCTTAGAAAAGGTAATATTAAAATATGATAACCTAACCCATTATGTTGAAAAGTTCAAATCACTGAGAAAATAATCACTCCCTTTATCTGCTCAGAGATCAGCAGTATTTTTTTCATTACGTGTCTTGACTCATATAAACCTAACAAACTAAACAAGAAACGTGACCAAACCAAACTAAATAAAAAAAACTAATTACGTTTACAATGCTTACAATTAGTGCAGTAAAGAAGATTAAACAAAGTATAAAGTAAAACAGTAAAATCTCATTTCTTTGTTATACCTAATCTACAAAATAAATAAAGGTTAAAGACCATTATCATCATGTGCTTTTTCAAAACGTTTTACATGTATAAAACCTCAATATAATACTTTATCTGAACACTATGCACTGGAAAAGGTTTTATCTCTTAGAGGGTCCAAGTGATGCTCCACATCAGTTATTTAGTCTTTACGAAATGGAATATTTTAATATTTATACTGTGGTAAAGGGAATTTGAAAAACATGTAATGTAATAAGGGATAGTGATAAAAAATATCGAATTTATTTTTCAAAAATGTTCTTAAAATAAGAGTATTATAACAAAAGCGTTCAAACGACTTTATTATATTGTGATTTAAGGCAAAACGCCTCTCGTAATTAAAGACACGCAGCCTAACAATCCTACAACTGCAATCGCGACCTTGATCGAAGCCACAGAATGCAATCTCGTAAAGCCTAGATCCTTCTAAAAGTAAAGCAGATAGAAATTACGAGAAATTTCTTGAAGGGGATAGTTGATACAATAAGGTATTTTTAAGCACGAGGAGAAGGCCTGTGTTTATAATGTATTATATTTAGTGATGCAGGGACAGGAAGTGACAGTGCGATTCAATTGTAAATAGACTACTTGCAAACTTTATATATAATATTATAACTAATCAAAACAGAGCTTAGACACTTTTATAAACGTTAAGTACATAAATAATAGTAGCCCTAAAATTGTGCAACATATTACTTAGTTATTTAGCAAAAATTTGATTTTGTTAGTAACACCTCAAACATTAGTTACTTCTTTTTATATGGTTTCTTTTTTTAAAGATTTTTCAAGTTAAAAACGCATATTAATAGAAAGAATATGTCCGTCTACCGTCGGTATTTTACGAAGGACCTTAGTATAATTTTTCCCAGCCTTAATAAGACCTTACCATTATACACTATTTGTATCTAAGAATATACTCAAATTTTGAAAATTCTAATATTTAAACCAGAAATTAAATAGACGTGAAATTAAATTAAACGTTTACAAAGCAAATATTGTCGGATTGCCAGTTTTGTTTACTAGAATTCTATCGTACTTTAGGAAATAATTACCTCTTGGTCGGCTATAAGTCATTACTAAAATCATGTGTCGGCTATCACCAATCACAAGGTTAGATAGTGTAACCTTCATTAGAAGTCGATGAAACCTGCGTTAATTCATTGAGACAACTTATCTGCTGATTGTACGATATTGTTTCTGCAGTGTTTCTATCAGCATTATCTTCTATTATTCAATACATCTGGTTATAAAGGGCGATAAAGTTTTACTACCGCCGCAATCTTATGTGCTATTAAAACTTTATGACTTTTATAAATCTCGTTTCTTCAGATCTAATCACTTAAGCTACTTCACTTAAACACTTAATCACTTAAGCTACCTCACTTAAACACTTAATCACTAAAAGAAATAAAAATAAATCTAATTCCACCTGTTATACCACATACCACGTGGTCTTTTGCTTTAGTTACGTACGGAGGAAACCCTATTCATTGTCCCACTACTACAAATTGTGGTTTATGGTAAAATCCGTAAAATCTAGAAATAAACTCTTAAAAATAGTGAAAATTAAGAAGTATAACAGATGTATTTATTAATAAACAAATTCATAACCAAACCATAGCGAAAAACGTTTTTGTTTTGTAGTTTTAAGGAGATCATACAATGTGACTTTTGTAAATAAGAAATACTGTTATAACGTTATACGCATATAATTGCCCACACAAAAATTAACCTTTCAAGTACTCCCATTTCTGCAATTGATCATCTAAGAATGGATCGTAATACTAAGGGATTTGTATATAGTAATTTGTATATATTTAAAACGTAAGTATAGCCTATATAAAAGAAGTTATTTTAAACATTAGTATAAATACAAAAGACCATTGTTTATTCATTGTAATTTTTAGAACATGTGTTAGCAATAATGACCCAAGATATGTTTTCGATTTTCTAAATAAAATTTGCCTTAATGTCTTGGACAGACACTGATAGTGGCCATCTGATATGATATAAAATATTTTGTCACAGCTATGTTTACATAAATTTATAAATTTCGCCAATAGTTACATTATTATTAAAGAGTAAATATTGGTGGTTGTCGAGTAATCCATTGTAATGGCCTACAATATATTCCACGAGAAAAATATCACTAGTAAAATGAAAACGCTTTACTTAGATTTGGTACCTTGTTTACAGGAAACTTTGTCTTTTATAACTTCAGAATCATATAAAAATGTTGAATCATTTAAGTAAATTTATTTATAAAGTACTGACAACTTCAAATATTGGATTTTTTATTTATTTTAAAATATCTCTAGACGGGCATCCTAAAGGAAACCTAATCTTCTCTAGTAGGTAATTACAATTGAATTGCAATTTGGTAGTAAGTTTTAAGTTAAGCTACAATATTAGCTTTAGCTAGTTACTTATCTGACAATGAAAGCTGTGCGATTCAAGTGGAGTTTCTTTCATAATTATACTGTTAGTTAACAAAGTTTTAAATGCAGAAAATATAACCTTTATTGTTACTAAACGTTTAGTTAAGAAGTTATAATCGTTTTCATTCACACTGGAGTCTCTAATAAAGACGGAAAGTTTCCTAGTTTTCAGATTTTCCATTGGCGGTGATTGGAATAACGAAATGCGTTGCTAAAGTACTTTCTTCCCGGAAATGGAAGTCGGAAGTTGAAAGTAGCTGGTTTTCCGCGTATTTAAGAGTTAGGCTATAGATTTCCAAACACTCATTGGAAAATATCTAATTCATAACACGTTTCCCTGTAATGATTCTGAAAATTTTAAAATAGAAATTATAATATTTGTTTGCAAATAAGCACGGTGAAAAACGTTCACCCACCAAGGAACTACCGAAAATAAATAATCAGGACGTAGATAAGCTGCCTAGAAAAGAATTTGGAACTAGAGGGAGACCTTACGAGCCAGTCCCAGTAGGATGAATGCATCGACTATGGACAAGTAAAAGATAGATCGTTTCTTTTAAATTTCATAATTTAAATAGTTTTTAATTTTTTAAATTTATTTTGAAGCAAAATATGAGGTATACTAAATAATATCTGTCAAATATTTTAAAATTCAAATAATATCCGAGTAAAATGTGAAAAAACACAGTTGTGGTAAAAATAATTGTTTTTGATGTTTTACTATTTTGAAAACTAAAAACAATTCAGATCTGATTAAATAAATAAAATATATAAAGCAATTATTTCTAAATGTAAATTGTTGATATTTATAAAATGGTTTTCCATCTGGTTTTACAATTAAATGCCATTAATGTTGTTGCAGTTTGGAAAATTTCCGTTTGAAATATATTTGAAAATAAATTTCAAATTTATTCCCTTATTTCCAAATTAGAAATTCGATTTTCATTTAGTATAAATAATTGTAAATATTTAAAGTACGTAAAATTAAACTAAATTCACACATATTTGTGAAATATTTAGTCTCTTAGATCTAGACATCTCAAATACTCATGTCCTCAAAGAGAGCCGCATAAACTAAGGCGATTGCTAATTTTCGTTAAATTCAGGGATTGGTTTCTCTGAAAAGTTTATATCGCAAATACAAGTTCCAAAATAGTTGGTTTTTTAGTTTGGATGATGAATCATACCCTTCCCAGCAACCTTGTGAATACGCCAGAACAAACATGAACCGAATGCTGGAACGAGGTTGAGTCAAAGCCGAATGTTTTGTACACGCGAAGCTGGTATGGCGCAATTAAGTAATTCATGTGCGACGGGTGTTGGTGTCTTGAACTCACATTTCAGCTAGGTTCAAGAAGTGAAGACATTGTCGGTGGACGGCTTCACATCTCACGTAAGATAGCTGTGAAATATTATTTTGCATATTGTTAAGTGTAATAAACCAAGTGTTGTGAAAAAATAAATATGATTTCCAAAATTAGAGGTATTGAAAGTAAATTTCACAACTGTAGAAAACCATAAGCAATGTCTTTGCCTTAATTAAATATTTCATTAAACTAAAACCTTATTTTGTATTATTTGAAATGACTTGAAACATGATTGTCTACATAACTACTTATCAACGCTTTTTCTAGAATGTATTACAATCACAGACCTCGTACAACTAACGCTTATATACGGACTGCCTGAAATCTATTTACCCTAAGCCTAATTTCATCCCTTAACTTTTACATCGGAATAGAGTGGTTATTGGTAGATTATTGATGACGTCATTTCTCATTAACTAGTTCACCAATCTGCACATAATGGAACTGTCAGGTTTCATCTATATACAAACATTAGCGTGGTACTTGAGCAATCGCGGTCGTTAATGGGCAATAATTTTTCATTTTTAACGTCGAACATAATTTTGTGTATAATTGTTTAAGAGGCAAAAGATTGGATACAATTTAATACTTACAATAAAATACAGTTACCCTTTAAAAAAATTTTCATTTTATAAAGTTAAAGGTGAAAACTGAAATTCAGTATTACAGGTTTTTTACAATATATTACAACTATTTCGAAATATTAACATTTATTTTAGAGTAAACCTTTGTATGTTATATGCTAGATGTATTTTTGTTTTGGTAGGCAAAGACAAATATTTGAAATAAGGATACATCATTCCACAATCTATTCAATATAATTAGAGCTTTTAACTACTAACGGCCTGTAGCAGTGCGGGACTTCTCTGGTTTAGACTTCTCTGGTGTGACTTCTCTGGTTTAGACTTCTCTGGTGTGGCTTCTCTAGTTTAGACTTCTCTGGTGTGGCTTCTCTAGTGTGATTTCTCTGGTTTAGACTTCTCTGGTGTGGCTTCTCTGGTTTAGACTTCTCTGGTGTTGCTTCTCTGGTTTAGACTTCTCTGGTGTGGCTTCTCTAGTTTAGACTTCTCTGGTGTGGCTTCTCTAGTGTGATTTCTCTGGTTTAGACTTCTCTGGTGTGGCTTCTCTGGTTTAGACTTCTCTGGTGTGGCTTCTCTGGTTTAGACTTCTCTGGTGTTGCTTCTCTGGTTTAAACTTCTCTGGTGTGGCTTCTCTGGTTTAGACATCTCCGGTGTGGCTTCTCTGGTTTAGACTTCTCTGGTGCGGCTTCTCTAGTGTGATTTCTCTGGTTTAGACTTCTCTGGTGTGGCTTCTCTGGTTTAGACATCTCCGGTGTGGCTTCTCTGGTTTAGACTTCTCTGGTGTGGCTTCTCTAGTTTAGACTTCTCTGGTGTGGCTTCTCTAGTGTGATTTCTCTGGTTTAGACTTCTCTGGTGTGGCTTCTCTGGTTTAGACTTCTCTGGTGTTGCTTCTCTGGTTTAAACTTCTCTGGTGTGGCTTCTCTGGTTTAGACATCTCCGGTGTGGCTTCTCTGGTTTAGACTTCTCTAATGTGGCTTCTCTGGTTTAGACTTCTCTGGTTTAGACTTCTCTGGTGTTGCTTCTCTGGTTTAGGCTTCTCTGGTGTTGCTTCTCTGGTTTAGACTTCTCTAGTGTGGCTTCTCTGGTTTAGACTTCTCTGGTGTGGCTTCTCTGGTTTAGACTTCTCTGGTGTAGCTTCTCTGGTTTAGACTTCTCTGGTGTGGCTTCTCTGGTTTGGCTTCTCTGGTTTAGACGTCTCTGGTGTGACTTCTCTGGTTTAGACTTCTCTGGTGTGGCTTCTCTGGTTTAGACTTCCCTGGTGTGGCTTCTCTGCTTTGGCTTCTCTGGTTCAGACTTCTCTGGTGTGACTTCTCTGGTTTAGACCTCTCTGGTGTGGCTTCTCTGGTTTAGACGTCTCTGGTGTGGCTTCTCTGGTTTAGACTTCCCTGGTGTTGCTTCTCTGGTGTGGCTTCTCTGGTTTAGATTAGTTAATGAAAATCCTTACGATTGGTCTAGCCATACAGAAATTTCTAACATTGACAAAAATTCACTAAATAGTTCTGCATTGACATTCATAAATAATGTTTCACAATTACTGATCCGATCCAACTCTAACCGATACTCACGGGGAATAACAGTCCTATTGTTAGAAGTGCGTTTACTTCCAATCCCTCCTTCTGCTTTAAACTCACCTTGGCTGACTAGGGCATGTGCACAGCTATACGCTATCTGTATACATTAAGGTGGGCCGAAAAAGATGTTTTTTTTAACACTATACCGCGGAAAACGTGTGTGTTGTGTGTGTGTTTGTGAGTGTGTGTGTTGTGTGTGTGTGTGTGTGTTTGTGTGTGTGTGTGTGTGTGTTTGTGTGTGTATGTGTGTATGTGTGTGTGTGTGTGTGTGTGTGTGTGTATGTGTGTGTGTGTGTGTGTGTGTGTGTGTGTGTGTGTGTGTGTGTGTGTGTGTGTGTGTGTGTGTGTGTGTGTGTGTGTGTGTGTGTGTGTGTGTGTGTGTGTGTGTGTGTGTGTGTGTGTGTGTGTGTGATAAATATCAGTTTCTGATAATAGAAAGAAGTATTAGTAATATATTATTAACAAAATAGATTATTACACTGTACATCTAAGTTTTAATTGATTAATAATTTAATTTAGTTGGTTTTAAAACAGAAACTGTAACCGTCAAATACTATACCTTTTTAATTAAACATCTGTAATTATAAATTTATAAATTTGTGAAAGGGGTATTGGTGAAAAATGGTGACTGGAATGGAATTGCGACTAAATGCTGATGGCAGGACTAAAGTAGTGAATTATAGGCTTTTACAGAGAACCGGAAGCTATCAATTTATATCCGGTAATATATTGCAGCAGTCGGTTAAATTTTATTTAATACGTTCGGAATGAAATAATTTATGTGAAATCCCATTTAGTTTTTACGATAAACTCTTCACTTAATAGCTTTAAAATTAAGTGACAAAATCAGATATATTGGATACGTTGAATAAATAAAAATTGAATTAATTCCATCATCAATGAGTGGTTTAAAATTAGTCGTACTTAGATAGTACTCGAACGTTTCGAAAAAAAAGTTCCCAAAACACTTTAATATATTCCATCATAGCTGTAGTCATCACTAAACGTTGTTTTAAGGAGTGTGTGGAAAAATATTATAAAAAATCTGTATGTTGTTTGACTTTATTTGTTATTTTAAAAGCATATAACTCCTAAACCTTTACAGATAACGACCTTAAATTCTTCACAACTCGTTTGTTTACCCATTTTTCGTCTTTAAAAATATAAAATGACGTAAAAAACAATTATCGTTTTTTACGAAATACCTACATTTCTGGTAAATAATGTTATATATACATCTGAAGAATGGAAATCATCATAGAAACAACTTGTGAGAATGTTAGCTCAATATCTTACATGGTTTAGGAATTATACGCCTTTAAAGTGATAAAAACACAGCCCGATTTTACATTACCAGGTTTGCAAGATGCAAGCCTTTCTTTAAACCGTCATAACTCTGACATTTTACGGCTCAACAAGACGTTTTTGATACGAAACGAAAGACGAAAGCCTATTTTGTATTTCGAAATTTTTACTTTTACAATATCTTCAACTGTTTTTGAGTATTTGGCTCGAGAAAACGAGTAATTTTCGACTTTTGCGAAATGTGAAGGGGGAGGCCTTCAATTTTTCCTAAATATCGATGAAATATCATATTTTTTTGTTATAAACGTATATTGTAGCAGCATTTAACGTAGAATCACGTGGTGCCAATAGTTTTTCAAAATTGAGTCTAGTTCATGAGTTATTTGCATTTTTGTGTAAATAAATTTTGGTTTTTTTTTTTTACCCTGGTCTGAGCCCCCAAAATCCGCCCAGCCCTCGTGGCAGCCAACCTCTAGCGAGCTACCTCCGCCTCACATGCGCATGCGGTTAGTATCCCTACCGCGAGTGAAGGAAACGGGATTGATTGCCCATTTACCAAGCTCATAAGCTCTTTCCATGGAGAATCAGGAGATAGTGAAATGAAACAGTACGGTAAGTGTCGCGCTAAGAGCGGCATGAAAAAACCTGGCAAGAAAGAAACCCTGCCAGGAAAAATCCCGCGACAGATCATGCAGGAACCCTGGTGGCTTGGATCACCTTATGCTAAGGAATAAGGAGAGGTATTACCTTGCAAATACCTTGTTAGTGAGTCTATGGCAGGAATGACATGCACCTCTTCTTCTGCTGCCTACTCGAAACTGAAAAGGCATGCAATCAAATTATTACTTCCGTTGGGGCTAAGCTGCGGCCCTGGAGATGTGCCCCTGCGTCACCTGGAACATAACTGTGAAGCAGAATTTATTAGTATGTATATTTTATTTTGGTGGTATGGTGTGAGCTAGGCGGTCAGTAAGGACAGCGGCCGTCTGTGTGTGTCGTGGGTGGGGTCATATCTACCCAGTGAGGAAATGAGTGTTGATGTTGTATGTGCGAGAACCTGTAGTAGAACTTTGTGCTAAGTGTCGGATGTGTTTTGGGTATAAAAAACCGTTAAGTGCTGCAACCTTGCGGAATAACTCTGAACTACTAGGTGCATGCATACTATATCAAGCATAAAATAAAATATTAATTGTTTTTTCAGCCCTATTACTAATAAACTGTAAAATATATTTCAAAACCCAAGCACACAATTAAAAATATAGGCTGTCTTCTTTTATTTTTTTATAAGAAAAAGCCTGTTGTAATAATTATTTTTAAAAAAATTGACGGTTTTAAAAAGCATATAACTCCTAAACCATTACAGATAACGGCCTTAAATTCTTCACAACTCGTTTGTTTACCAACTTTTCATCTTTAAAAATGTAAAATGACGTAAGAAACAATTTTCATTTTTTTTTTACGAAATACCTATATTTGTAGTAAATAATTTTATATATACATCTGAAGATAGGAAATCATTAAGGAAAGAACTTGTGAAAATTTTAGCTCGATATCTTACATGGTTTAGGAATTATACGCCTTTAAAGTGATAAAAATACAGCCCGATTTTACATTACCAGGTTTGCACGATGCAAGCCTTTTTTTAAACCGTCATATCTCTGACATTATGCAGCCCAATAAGACGTTTTTGATAAGAAACGAAAGACGAAAGCCTATAGTTTATTTCGCCGTTTTTTGTTTTAAAATATCTTCAACGGTTTCTGAGTAATTGGCTCGAGAAAATGAGTTATTTTCGACTTTTGCGAAATGTGAAGGGGGAGGCCTTCAATTTTTCCTAAATAACGATGAAAAATCGGATTTTTTGTTATAAACGTATTTTGTAGCAGCATTTAACGTAGAATCACGTGTTACCAATAGTTTTTCAAAATTGAGTCTAGTTCATGAGTTATTTGCATTTTTGTGTAAGTAAATTTTGGGTATAAAAAACCGTTAAGTGCTGCAACCTTGTGCATTAACTCTGAACTACTAGGTACATGCATACTATATCCAGCATAAAATTAAATTTTAATCGTTTTTTTTCAGCTCAATTACTCAAAAACTGTAAAATATATTTAAAAACTGAAGCCTACAAGTGAAAATATAGGCTTTCTTCTTTTATTTTTTATAAGAAAAAGAATGATATAAGTATTATTTAAAAAAATATAGTATTTTTAAACATGCCTGGTACCATGCAACTTGCATATGTAGTTTGGCTTTATTTGTCATTTTAAAAGCGTATAACTCCTAAACCTTTACATATAACTGCCTTAAATTCTTCACAACCCGTTTGTCTACCGATTTGTCTTCTTTGAAAATATAAAATGACGTAAAAAACAATTATCATTTTTTTTACGAAATACCTATATTTGTGGTAAATAATGTTATATATACATCTGAAGATTGGAAATCATTAAAGAAACAACTCCTGAAAATTTTAACTCGATATCGTACATGGTTTAGGAGTTATACGCCTTTAAAGTGATAAAAATACAGCTCGATTTTACATTTCCAGGTTTTCACGATGCAAGCCTTATTTTAAACCGTCATAACTCTGATATTTTACGGCCTAATAAGATGTTTTTTATACGAAACGAAAGACGAAAGCCTATATTGTGTTTCGAAATTTTTACTTTTACAATATCTTCAACAGTTTGTGAGTAATTGGCTCGAGAAAACGAGTGATTTTCGACTTTTGCGAAATGTGAAGGGGGAGCCTTCAATTTTTCCTAAATATCGATGAAAAATCGGATTTTTTGTTATAAACGTATTTTGTAGCAGCATTTAACGTCGAATCACGTGGTACCAATAGTTTTTCAAAATTGAGTCTAGTTCATGAGTTATTTGCATTTTTGTGTAAATAAATTTTGGGTATAAAAAACCGTTAAGTTCTGCAACCTAGCGGCTTAACTCGGAACTACTAGGTACATGCATACTATATCCAGCATAAAATAAAATATTAATGGTTTTTTCAGCCCTATTACTCATAAACTGTAAAATATATTTCAAAACTGAAGTCTACAAATGAAAATATAGGCTTTCTTCTTTTATTTATAATAAAAAAAATCCTGTTGTAATGATTATTTTAAAAAAATTGAATGTTTTAAAAAAGCCTAGTATCAGGCAACTTGCTTATTGTGTTTGGCTCTATTTATCATATTAAAAGCATATAGCTCCTAAAATATTATAGATAACGGCCTTAAATTTTTCACAACTCGTTTGTTTACCGATTTGTCTTCTTTGAAAATATAAAATGACGTAAAAAACAATTTTCATTTTTTTTACGAAATACCTATATTTGTGGTAAATAATGTTATATATACATCTGAAGATTGGAAATCATTAAAGAAACAACTCGTGAAAATTTTAGCTCGATATCTCACATGGTTTAGGAATTAAAGTGATAAAAATACAGCTCGATTTTACATTTCCAGGGTTACACAATGAAGGCCTTTTTATACCGTCATAGCTCGAATGAGTGATTTTAGACTTTTGCGAAATGTGAAGGGGAAGGAAGGCCTTCAATGTTTCTTAAATATCGATGAAACATTTTCAGTTTTAAACGTATATTGTAGCAGCATTTAAAGTAGAATAACTTTATCTAGTTATCTAGTTCATGAGTTATTTTTGTGTAAGTAAATTTTGGCTACAAAATACCGTTAAGTTTTGCAACCTTGCGGAATAACACTGAGTTACTAGGTACATTCTTAGGCCTACTATATCCAGCATAAAATTAAATATTAATCGTTTACCTTAAGCCCAATTACTCAAAAACTGTAAAATATATTTCTAAACTGAAGCCTACAATTGAATATATGGCTTTCTTCTTACATTTTTAATAAGAAAAAGACTGTTATAATGATTATTTAAAGATATATGACGGTTTTAAACAAGCCTTGTATCACGCCGAGTTTGTTAGATAATTATTTTCTTGAGATGCTGGTACTGTTTTTTCGGTGAAAAGCATATATATGCATTAAAAGTATTCTTGTTTTTGAAATATTTTGTAATTTATTAACTATATTACAAAAGAACATATATACATGAGTTTAATAATCACTGCAGGCTATTATATGCAGTGTTCTCATTATGTTTGTTAAAAATAATATTACAGATATTTATAAATATTTATAAAAAAAAGTTTTTAGTAACCCCTAACAGTTGGCATATTATAAATCTTTTCCATAAAACTCTATCAAATAAGGGCATTATAACCTCTTTAATGTCAGTGACTTAAATAAACTTCTGTTTTTTTAAACAATGCATAGTCTGCAACTAAAATCGATTAAAAAATGTTTACAATCAGGTACACAAAATATATAATAAAGGTTCCAGTATATAATCATTAGTAATTTTCAAAACTCAGTCTTATGAAACAGATAGCAGCACATGCCTGATCCAAGTACGAATATCCAGATAGCAGGACGTTACGGAATTTGTTCCAGTAAAAAATACTTTTACCATAAATATTTGTTACCATTTTTCTAATCTCCCATTTTTTTAAAAAAAATTATACAATATAGTTTCTCATTTTATATAACATACTCTCCTTAGACATAAAGATAAAATATTAACAAAATTTATAAGTGAGTAAAACAAATTGCATCTATTAGGTAATAAATGTTTGCTGTAATTTATTTGATTTTCACTCATTCCTAAAAATTCTTAATGTTTATTTTAATTTGGAATATCTACTTTATTCTTTCGTTATATCGCTACCATGATTATTATTTTGTAAATTTACAATTTGAAACCAAAGTTTGATATCCAATGATAATATATTCTATGCTTTTCCCTCTGCTATCCAAAAAGAGTGTTACTCTTTCTCATTACCGAAAGATTATTAATTGTGGGTATATTTGGTTTTACAACTATAATTAACAACTTATCTCAAAATTATTTTAATATTTTTATTTAGATAAAACCTAATTGAAATTGTAATGATATAAGAAAAATTTGTTTTTATTATTATTAAATTTATTCTGCTAGAGATATATATATGTAAATGTTCATATGGAATCACACATTTTAGTCTATAGAGCCTAAACTGAAATTCATGGTCGTGACTTAAGTCGAATGTAATGCTTAGAATAATCACTAAATGGACTAAATGTTTCATATGGAAAAATATTTTAGTTTTTATAAAAAACTATTCAACGTTTGTAAGGCAATCAACGGAAAGATGTTTTATATAGAAAGAAAGTTTTACCTTTCAAGTCACAGAGCCGTTAGACAAAATACGATTTATTGTTTTCTAGATTATTTCTAATTATAGATTATTTCTTTAATTTCTTTTCTAGCCTACACTCAAAATTACCGATGGAAAATATTTCGTTTGGTGAGATAATAAATGATCTGTATTTAGTCTGGTTCAGGAGTTAGTTCTCATAAACTCCGATAAATGGTGCATCAGTCTCAAACAAAATAACAAAAAAATTCCTCAATTTGTAATGTAAAGTATGTACGTATTTAATTTACTTGGGATTTATATACACAAGGAATTAAATTAAAAACGTGAATAGTTTTTATTTATTTGATATATATATATATATATATATATATATATATATATATATATATATATATATATATATATATGACATTATTGTAATTTTCATTTCTGATGATGGTACTGTTTACCCACGAAAAGCTTTGGATATAAATTTATAAATATTCTTGTATATGAATAACCTATGTTGTTTTAAATTATTAAACAAGAAAACGTATTTTATATTTATATATATAATTATTGAATTATTTTTTCCTCGTTTTGAAAGGAAAGATTCTATTGTTTATGTTTTGAGAAAAATAACTCTTGGTAAAATTACTTAAAGTGAATATTTTCCATTCGCATACAGATATGTATGAACAGAAACATTTTAATAAACATCATTATACCAAATATAAGTACTGTAGCTATCAAAACACTTTCATTGTAAATGTTTCTTATGCAGACTGAAAAATAAACACAAACAAATGTGAAACGAAAGCGTTCTCCATACTTTGAAAAATTATATATAAAACTAACCTAATTTTTTAAAAACCCGTTAGATAATTGGTTTAGAAACATGTTTCTTGAAAACAAAAACTAAACGTGAAACTATTATGTAACTCTCAGCTTTAGTATTTTTTATGTAATTAAGGTTTTCAGATATTGTGTAACAAGAAATCGTTGATCAATTTTGAAAATGGTAAAACATTTAATGCCAACTGAAATAACCTTTGAGTGTAGTTTAAATAGGTAAAACAATACATCCTGCCAAGAGAATACGGTTTAACCTAAGCTATAAATTTGCCAAATACAGTATCATATATCGTAAATCATATATCATATACTACTCATGCGTCTTGTAAGTTTCAAATGCATTGATCTCACGAGCTAAGCTAGTTACATGATAAGGATCTTTATAAACTAATGTTTTCATCTACGGGAAATCCTTGCATTATGTTAAAATATTTTTTCTACACATCCCATAACTTTCTCAATAGAGCAGAGGTCTTATATCACCCGTTGCGATATATATATATATATATATATATATATATATATATATATATATATATATATATATATATAACTCTAAATTCAAGTCTATATAAATCAGTATCTAATTTGAAGGTTATGTCCGTTTTTCATGCCAGCTCTCGCATTTTCCTAAACAAGGAATCGGAATTACTGTATAGTAAGTTAGTTCTGTGGATATAAATATAAAGCAAAGATTGGTTATAATGTAAAGGTAGGTCATGAGATAACAATGAATCGAAAGGTTATGAAAAATAGATAGGTTTGACTAAAACGTTTCACGCCCATCATTAATTTGGAAGTGACTCGTATTTAATTTACGATTTAGTAAAGATTTGGTTTGTAAAAAAAGAATATGATTTCAACCAAATGATAGCTTTGGTTCTTTAAACGTTTTAGCTGGACCCAAGTGGATGGAACATTGTAAATTCTAGCGTATCTATTGACCGCAATGTTACTATAGAAGTAAACATATTTAATACCGAAACTTGCGTATTTTGTCAGATAATTTAAAACTTTCTGTAGGTAATAGGTCTGGGTTCCGGCTTCATCAATCGGTCAGCTTATTTTCATAAAACCCACTAAATTTTACACCTCAAATAACAATGCTACGAAACATACCTGTAGTATTGTTTCATGGTGATGGAGAAACTGATATCATTGCGATATATTTCGGAAGTTGTAACTGGATAGCGATGGATTTCAATATCTATGTTTATTTAAACTTTTTATTATCAGCTTCACCATATGAACAGGCTCTGTAAAACTATTCGGTTCTTCCTAGGGCATCCTGTGAAAGAGTTTTTGTGTGTGTGAGTGAGTGAGTGATTGTTTTTGTGAGTGAGTGTGTGTGTGTGTGTGTGTGTGTGTGTGTGAGTGGGCGCGCACGCGCGTGTGTGTGTGTAGTTTGTAATGTATACACTATAAATAAATAAATATATATATATATATATATATATATATATATATATATCGTAGTTTAGTAGAATTTTTAAAACAATCTACAGTAGTGCGTTCTAACCTTAATTTTCTTTTTTCCTATTCGTTAGGGTTAAATGTTTCTATTAGGAGTTTACCTTAACTTTGTCCTTAACTTTCTATAAGGATTTCGTTAACTAAGTCCGCTTTGTTGAATATTATATTTAACCTTTTCTAAGAATGAACCTCTAAAGAAATCATGTTTACGAATTTCAACCAACATACCTTTAACAAATAAAAATAGCAAACACATTTTTGAATTATAACTACAATTTTTATTACTTTTTCAAGCTTTTGCAAATGTTGTGTTGTCCTGACACTAGCTCCTTGTGTACAGAATGTTAGAATTGATTAGTTACTGCAGGGTTAAAGCACTGCTTTTTTTATGGCTAACATTTTAATATATTATAATAAATCAATATACATTTTTGTAAATTATTTCATAATCGTTAAAAACATTTTTATTAAATAAGTATTTTTGTAAAATATTTTTGTACTTTTATTAATTAAAAACAATTTGCATTAAACAAATAAAATAAAATATTTATTTAAAGAAATGTACGTTTCATATAGTTAAAGTAAGTGATAAATAAAGTTTGGGATATTTTTGCATACAAGTGATATTTTGAAACTGATATTTTAAAGTCGATTTAGTATTCGCTTTATTGCTAAATATATTAAACCTCTACATAAACACTTTACAAACATGATTTTAGGTTTATATCTTATTAAAATTTGTTTATGATATAATTATAATTATTGATTTTAAAATATTCGTATCATATAACTACAAAACACCTTTTTAACAAATAATTTTTATACATGAAAAGATATTACTTGCGAACCTCGGTAGCCATAGTAATGATTGGAACACTTGTGTGAGAGATTTTTCAATGTAACCTAGAAAGCAATTGAGCAGAAATTCCGTCCCCTCTAAGCGACTGCCATCTCAGCGCAATAGACAATAACTGTCTTGAGCATGTGACTCTTGCTCAGATGTCTTTACTAACATTGGATTTGTTAAGAAAACTTATAAAATGCTTTACATTTAACATTCTGAAGGATTATAAAATAAAAAGTTTATTTCCATATATTATTATCTCCTAACAGACCTAATGGAAGTTTATTTTCCATTTTCTCATTATTTTAGATATTCAATATCTTTTTAAATTGCCAAATAGGGATTCTCAATAACAGTTTTCTCTATATTGTACCTGAAAAATGAAAAAAGTAGATAAATCTATATTGTGAAGTGTTTGAAGTAATCACATGTTCAACTCACTCATTTGTTAAAGCGAATGAAAACGTGTTGCAACCTAACATTAACACGTAATAAGATGATTAACTGTTTAAAATATTATATTAAAAGAAAATATAAATTGTAAATTTTTTTTCGAAGTAGTATAAATAGCAATTGGCCACAAATTCGTCTTCTGTTTGAGTGCGCTTGAGTTTTCATCCCACTAGACGATAAATAACATTTTATGTTTTGAGGATCTCACCCATTGATAAATTGCTGCACTGACCTGGATTCCTGGCAAATATCTGTTCAGCACCATATATTATCAGTTGTGATACCTGTGAAGGATGGATTTGAAAACAATATTTCTCTTCAATAGTGGTAGATGTTCGTAATGCTACCTGAACAGACGTTTTCATAAAGATTTTAAATAGTTCTCACCTGGCAAAAATGAAACATTTATTAATATACCTCTCAGAATATTCCGCTTTAGTGCTTATATACTAAATGTGATTATAAATATCGTAGAAGATTAAATGCTAAATGTTAGTGAATATATAATTAGAACAATAACTTGTTATATTAAATAAACATGATTTAACAATTTTAAAATTGTTAGGATTAAGAAGTAAAGTGAAAATGAAAATGGACGAAGTATTTATAATTATTGTAATATTTTATTTAAAACCTGTTCTATATTTTATTTAAACCTGCCTCGACCTATCAGTGTTGCGCTGTTCCGTCTAACCACGGGACACGACTACCTTCAGGCTCACCTTCATCGCATTGGGCTGGCGGACACGGATCGGTGCCCCTTGTGCCAAACAGGAAAGATGGATGGAGACCACCTTCCTGCCTGCCCACAGCTCGAAGCATACAATAGCGACCCAAAAACCAGACTCTCCAAGCTCTACTGGTCTGCACGATGCCAAATGGTCGAGTTACCAAGGGCAGGCGTTGGATAAAGAAAGAAATATTTTATTGCAAAATAAAACCTTGAATGGCATGTAACTAGTAGGATATACACAAGCCTTTATATATTAAAAGATGAAGTCACACTCTTAAGGGTAGTATTTTATAAAAATTATTATTTTAAACATAATATTGACTTATACAATATAAAAAGAACAGCAAGAGAATCTATTATACAAAATTATAAAATGTATCTAATATTACATTACGATGACCATGTCATAATTATCAGAGGTTCTTATTAGAAAATTACAATCTTGAATACAATAATTTACAAACCAGGCAATACTTTACAAAGATCAGTAAAATTGTATTTTAGATTGTGATTTTGTAATAAGACCCTTTGATAGCATGGTTTTCGATGAGTACATAAGGGTTGTTCTTAGGTAACTTGTAATGCAGGTTATTTATTTATTATTTTTTTATCATTGGAGTTTTCGGCATTTTTTTAAATTTAATCATTTTGATTGATTAATTTTGAGTATGGATTAAACAAAGAAATCCAATAATGGAATGTGAAACCATGAATCGAAATTGAAACTGATTTATTCTTCAGTTTTAAAAGTGTATTACTACCTAATAACTGATTGTTATAAGTTAATTTCTAAAATTTATAATGACATATTTATGACACTTTAAAAAGTTAAGATTTATAATTCTCACAAACATGGAACATATAATTAGTATACAACTTTTAAAAGAGGTTTGTAAATTTAGACAAAATTACTATCCCTCGAAATAGAGTATTACAAAGGGCTGCTCGGAATCCTTTCATTTTCATCTACTCTGTCAAGATTCCACCCATGGTTTTATGTAAAGCTTCCCTTTGATAGAACGTTATTCCTGCGAGATTTACTGGCGTGGAATGTCGGCCATTTTGGAATGTAAGCTGTGTATTCGGCAGAAATGGTTAGGGTAAACATCGAAGAAGATTTGTTGAATGAAGCGCGTAAAAATATCCATTATGATTTAACGTCTTAAATAATGAAGAAATACCATGACAAGTGTTTTTATATGTTTTTTCAGTGGATAACTAATTTTTAGTATACGTTGGGTTCAGTTAGATTAATAAAAACTTTAATCCTAAGCAAATACTTTGTAAAAATTTCGATAGAAGACCTTCACTCAAGGTGAATACAATAAGCATAATGTATTAAAATGGTTTGAAGTTACATTTATGTTACTTACACGTTCATCCACGCCACTATAAAAACATGTATACTTTTAAACCCACAACAATTTTCAAGAGTTAATAAAATTCAGTGAATAAATCTGAATTTCACGTATATTTAGTTCCATCGATTAATGAAATAAACAACTCAATGTAGAACATTATGTGGGTCGAGTTTGCACGCCACGATGGTCATCTTAGTGGTACTTATAGAAAAAAACAATAATTCATGTCTAGGTATTTATTACATGTTAAACCATTGTGATTGTTCAACTCGCGAAACATTTACTCGAAACAGAATATAATCTGAAGAAATCTTCGCAGCCACATATTTTACCAGAAATGGTAAAAATTAAGAGATTGTTTTTAATGAAAAGAAACAGTTACATAAAAAATTTCGAGGATCTTGAAGAAATAAATTTTGCAAAATTCCTTGAAAATATACTTTTTTATAACTATAAAACCATATCTTATTGCTTCTTATTTCTAGCTACCATACATGAATTACAAATCTTGAATATCTGCTCTTATAGTTATAGAGGTAGTCTTTTATTTATTTTAAGCGCCTTCCCAAGCACGAACCTATCTCTAAACTCTAATTCAAATTGCAATCTGTAATATGGATATTACTTGTCAAATAGTGACTCACAGCACCCAAGGAGGATTGCATAGCGAGATTATTACTATGTAAAATAGAACTTAGTATATCCCCCCTTTAAAAGGAGATTTGTCAAGTAATAACCTCGCTATTTATTTGTTCTACGGTTCTGTGTGTCATGATAGTTACAAGAGCGTGATTAATAAAATACAAAAGCGTGTTTTTTATCATAAGAAAATGTTCATTTAATAAACCGAAACATTAAGTGTGGGATGTTATTAAAACAAATATTCCCGTAACTATACGCCTACGATTTAATTTAAATATAATTGTATATATATATATATATATATATATATATATATATATATATATATATATGTGTGTGTGTGTGTGTGTGTGTATGTGTATGTATGTATGTATTAGTTAATACTTTTAACAGACAAACATATTTGAGAGATTTAAAACTTTATAAGAATTAAATAAGTAAATACATTTGCGCAAAGATTAGAAGAATGATTGTATAAACAAGTTATAACGTGATCGGGACATTTGAAGTAGCTCTTTGCAAATCTCATCTTATCGATCACTGAGTAAACAGATAAGCTCATTTTTTGCCCATTTAATTAATCCTGATGTTGCATTGGTTAATTTTATTATAACATTCTAGATTTAAAAGTTATTATATCGGTTAGTTATTCAAAGCTAATACGTAATAAATTGTTTACTTTCTTTCCGTAACCTTAGGACCCGAGTTAATATCCAAATCGGTTATTTCACAAGATAGAACTACCGTAAACAATTTAAGTACGCAGGATCCCAATAATATCAGAACACGTGAGGATAACGAACTTCTCGTCCCAGCCAAACAGACGCAACATGTAGCCTCTATAAATACGTCGGAGGGTAGTAGGGCCTATACACTATTATCTCGTAGACCCCATATACGCTAAAATTAGACATCCGGCCGAAAAGATTATAACTATGATACGTAGGTCTATACCGACGGACTAAACAAATCTAAGATTGCTACAATTTTTTTAAATTAGTTTAAAGCTCTGCCTTTACCCTGATATTAAACCACGGATCCTATTTTTGTGAAGGCCCTATGCGCAAGGCCCATTAGGGTTAAGCATGGGTAGGCATACCGCATAGCAAGAATGTCATAAAGAAGCTATTGTACAGTTCATACCTCATAGACAAAATGCCCCATTCTAATTCTGCCCCTTTTCTTAGGTCATAAGAACTGCGAGAAAGATTAGAAGTATAGATCGAAGATGTTAAAGAAAATGCCGAATAGCTCTTACTAGATAACTCCGAATCCGAGATGATCAGTGTTATAGTTGACAGTATATCTACAGGCGTAAGAAATTATTTAGTATTTACAGCTTGACTTAACAATTCTAAGGATCTTTACATAAACCGCCTAATCTGGTTATCGTAGGAGTTGTCGTGGGGACCCGCTGGAAACGACACCGTATGCACTGTCTGCTGCCCAACCCCTATGATACCGTGGTAGGATCTAATTTGATACACGCTGGCTGCACACTCACTCAAGAGGGGTTGACATCTTACCCACCCCCAATTTCCGTTTCGTTTTCGAGGTCTGTAACGTTTATTTACCGCCAAACCTTGATAGAGTAAACGAAAAATAGTTATTAGTTTGAATGGTTGCGTCGGGAGAACAGCACTCAGCAACTAACCGATAATAAACAGCTGATTGTGACGAACATGAAATTTCTGATTCGTTTTTAAGTTAAAAGAATGAAGTTACGAAGACTAGTAGTCATATAGTGAGAGTCGAACCTAAGTGCTTCTTTAAGGTTTATCTAGCGATTGCAGCGACGACTTCGGATCGGCCTGGCGCTTCCCAAAGAATTCAGCGAGCACCAACGGTAACCTAGTATATACACTACCCGGAACAGGTAAATATTTTAAATCTATTGTATTTTCATATAAATCGTAAATAGGCACAGCACGGCCCGAGAAGGATTAATTCTATTTTTCGCAGTAATAATCTCGCTATTTAATCCTCTTACAGCGGCGAGTGTCAATAGTTTTAGAATTAGTTACACTTTTTTTGGAAGCTCTTGTAAAATTATTTTAAAAAATTGGTTAAAAACAGTATTGATGCTACACCACAATAAAATACTGTTGTAATAATTTCCTTTGAAAATGATTGATTTGCATCAGAAATGTACATAATGATTTAAATAAAAAGTTATTGTCCTTAAGAGGATTTACTTTTTAAAATAAAAAAAAATTACCCTACAGTCGCTCTAAGCGGTCATAACAAAAATTGTATACGTTAGACCCTATCGCACCATCGCTACTCTAATGCCCGCTGTGCGATGAATTACGCCAAAGTGACGTAGCCTGACTCTTATGAGACGTAACCATAGAAACGCCTCGAGGAGAGATTTAGTGGTAATTATTTATGTTATTTAATTATGCAGAAGATCGTCTTTAAAAGCCGTCAGAGACGTGTTAAATGAAGATATTGTAGTCTTTTTTATACGTACAATGAAACATTATCGCAACAATGTGTAAGTATTGACAGTTTAATTTTTAAAGTGAAATTGTTATGGCAAATTTTAGGCTGATATTTTGTTTTGAAATTTCAGATATCTCTAACATAAGCTTCGCAGTTTCTATTTAAAACATACTTCCAATTAGCTCTTTATACATTCGAATTTAATGCAAACACTTAAGTTTAGCTCTTGAGCCAATATATACGAGCACTAACTAACAACCAATGTATTTCGTCTTATATTAAATTTAATGACACTCATCAACATCTTTGTATTTAGTTATAAAATAAAATTCATGTACTACACAACATATGATGATATGGTAACTATTTGATTGACAAGTCTAAGATTTTTTGTATGTTTTAGTTAATACTTAATTACTGGTGTTCAATACTAAACTCATTTGCAGCATTCGTGTATGTGAAAAAACTTATCAACCTTATATTATTAGCTTTATTATTTTTGTTAACAGTATTATTAACCTACATTATTTTTATTATTTTTGTTGTTGTATCTCCATTTTTATTTACAATATTTCAATTAGATTTAAATTGTTTTAAACATGTTGTATTTAGTAATTTTTTTTTAATTAAGTAAATGATTTTACACAATATCAAGAGAACAGTGGTACAATATATTACAATACTGGAAAGAACCACAATACCACAAAAATAATAAAAAAATAACAAATAAAACAAGTTACTTAAGATTAAACCCTTATGCACATTTCGATAACCATGTCATCATCATCAGAGGGTCTTCTAGAACATTCTAGTTTGTAACTTCTTGTGTGCTAGATTGTATTTTGTAATAAGACCCTCTGATGATGATGACATGGTCATCGAAATGTACATAAGGGTTTCATCTTACGTAACTGGTTTTATTTGTTATTTTTGAATATTTTTGTGGTATTGGGGTTATTTCCAATATTTTCATTGTAAAGTAAATGATTTGTTACATTTTTATCTTGGTTTAAATTTAATATTTAATAATATTTCTCTATATGCGAAAGCTCATAGATCTTTTACTAAATACCCAAGACAGACTGAACAGAAAATCGTAAGGTTTTTATTATAAAAATAATTTATTTTGTTTTTTTTTTTAGAATGTGCATATGTTTTAAATTTTGTTTGAAATACATAATTTCAATTCAACGGCCTCAAAATTGCCTTTACACTTCATTTCCAATTTCACGTTAGTAGCCCAGTTACTATTGTCAGCTATATTAACTTTCACCTTAGTTCAGTCTATAAACATTAAATTAATGTCGCAGCAATAACCAAGTCATTAGTATTTAAGTGATGGTTACAATGCCTTTAGAATACGCTGTTCTGACTAAGCGTGCGAGCGAGATTGCACAATAACTATTAATGGACGTTTGAGTAAGACGGCATTGCATTAGTCTCGATGGAAAGCCTCTTTCTTTATTGCATAATAACTGTGCAAGGATAAAAGGTTTTATCTTATTAAAATTGTTTTGAATATTATTAAAATACAGTACATTAAACCTATGTAAAATTCTCAATTTTATCACGTCAGTTCAAAGTCACGACTCAACTCTTACAGCATACAATATATACCTGTTTATTTTACAAGTATCATTTACTAAAGTTTACAATATTAAATTTTAATTTAATATTGCAATTACTAGAGTTTTGATAATAACAATCACCAAACAAAATCAAACAAGCATAGCTTTATTTAGGAAAATAATTAAATACCTTCCAGATTTGGAAAATAATAAGATTCAAACCATGACAAGGTGTTTGTCATTGTTTTCCTTGAAGAACTAATGCCTTTAAGAATATGTTTCCATTCACTAATACACAAGCTTGTGTTTTGATCTAAACATCTCACAACTCTACAACAGCTCATACTCTCAAGATGAATCATCTATGGTTTCAATAATATTAAGCGATGTGGTCAGTCATTCTTCAGAGTATCAAAGTGTCCTTCAGCTAGATCGGTATACCAAGATCTTTGATTAAACAATTTTCAGATCGGTTAATACACATACCTAGATAAATATATATAACAAACAATATCATGTACAGTTTGGATGGTAGATACGTCTAATTTTGGAACCGTTGAGCGGGCGCGGTTAAAAAACTGTTGACTAAGGACTCTATGAATTGTGCAGAGATGTTGAGTATTCTCTTCAAGTAATTTTAACTTGAAATCTAAAAAAATGTTTTTGAAATACAACTTCTGACCCCTTCCAATATATGCGCTTTTTGGTTGATAATACAAACATGTCTTTTCCAGAAATAGGTTGAAACATTAGGAAAGCTTATTTGAGTGCTAGGGAATAAAAAGGGAATGCACTATTAGAAATTCTTGAAAAGCAGATGTTTGAAAATTATTCTTAGGATAGAGGTTCTTCGGATTCAGATACCACTTTGTTAATTTACACATGCAGGAAACTATTTGGTAGAGCTACACAACCCAATACCAATTACTCATTGGAATATTTTCCATTTTTCCTCTACTCTAAACGGGTACCATTCCCTTTTACATTAAAAATGTATGCGAATATTTGATTCTGTGCCAAACAATATTCGTTAGATATGCTAGCTAAGTGACGATACGAAATATTCCAAATACATTGTTACTGAAAGTTTACTATTTCTTGTTTATTCAATATTTACACTTCAGCTATTGGTTACATTCTTTTTCTAATGATTTTCTAATGAAAGTTTAATTGTTCTAATAATTTTATTACTACTGAGTAGTAGCCAAGCACTGAGGAAGGTGACATCGTCGCCGAAACTAGTCTTTTGGGTGTTTGTTTATAAAAAACTAATTTTCGGTGAAATTTTCTGCTCAGTATTTTGACTTTTACCTTTGTGAATAGTTCTCACCATCTAAGCTCTAATTAAATAAATTTTATTTTAGTTAGACGTTTTTTAATGTACACTATAAACATAACGCTTTTAACAATACAATTGCATCAAATTTCTGCTTTTTAAGAAACTTTTTGGCGCTTTACAATTTTCATAGTCAGATAGATGTTCTTGAAATAAAACTATTCATGGTAATCTTTCTATTTGCCATTATTGAGCTGTTGCATTATTTTATCAACACTTTCAATTGAAATCTGTTCTTAATATATTGTTGATTTCAAAATTACATTGCGACGCAGAAGTAATAGAGATGAAGAGATAATGCAATGAAGAGATTTTTCTCTTACTTAATCTTGTCGTGCTTCTGGTTTAATTAACTGAAGTTTAGCTTACAAATGTAAAGATAATTAATGAAATCAAGACTGCAGCTTCTTTTATTCATGTACAACACTTTCCTAATCTAATTCGAGCTATATTCCCTTACGAAATCCTATCCTAATAGGTGAAATTTCATCACATTTAGTGGCCTCTATTTTAATTCCAGTTCAGATGTTTCCGTTGTGAGTTTTTACATTAGTTACAGGTTTTGTTCGTTTAACGTTTACATTTGATGAATAAAAATATACTCTGAAGGTTCTGATTAAAGTTGTTGACGGAAATATTATTTGGATTTTGAATAAAGCTGAAATATATTCTCTTCTGAGTATATCTAGTTCCTACAGAGATTTCTATTTCTTTTAATAATGTAACAATTTGAATGGAATGTTACTTTTATGTTGTGTAAAATAATGTTGCAATTTAGTAGAGTCATAAAGTTTAAAATATTCTGTTCAGTTGAAGATCCAAAATACTTACTTTATCGTTTAAATTTTCATTAGGCTAGTGAAAATTCAGACCTTAATATTAGTTGGAAAATTTATGGTTACTATTATATTTTACTACATTATTTATCTAGTGCTATGAGTTTTGTTAGTTTCAAAATTGCTTAAAATATTTTTCCTTAAAATGTTTTTCGAGAATAAATCTTCATTTATAAATGCATATGCGATTTATCTTTATCAAAGGCAAATTTTTAAAATGCAACATTTCAATTTAGGAAAAGAAAATACTATTCATAAGATCAATCTATTATGCTTAACATTGGCGCTTTTATTTCCAATTTTTTTTCAATTTTGTCTTTTGGATTTATATCATTAATATATCCTTTTAAAATCCAAATTTTTCAAGGTATACTTATGTTAGATTTAATACCAGTTTTATTAAATTTTATTATTATTTAATAAACTGTAAGAATTATGAATGTTGTTAGTTATTTTAAATATTTGGATCTTACAATTAATTTTCATAATTAATTGTAAAAGTAGTTTGTGTTCTTTATTTAAAAAAAAACATCATTTAAATAGGTTAATTTGTATATTTAACGACTGTTTATTAGTACACAAGAAAGCCTTTAGTGCAGTACTCCTATTACTCTATTCATTATTGTTCACCGTACATGAAGACCGCCTACAGACTTCATTATGTCCTAGACTCTACATTAATTACAGAGCTATTATCTCAGCAGAGAGCTCCATTTGTTGTTAACTGTTTTTGATGTTACCCGCATTTGAGATGCAGTAAAGCTTTCATGTACAATGCAACTGTCGTATCGTTGTCAAACACAGTAACAGAAAACTTGATTGCACTATCTTTGAAATCATTTGTTGAAAAAAAATCAAACTCCTTCCTGACAGAATTTTGTTTTCGTATCTTACTAACCGTCCTATGACCCTTTAACATACTTTAATCATGCCCGTTTCTTTAAGAGAATAACAGATCTAAATATTTCTGGTAGATGTTTCTGAAGTTTCTTTCACTGAAGTTAAAAGAACACGCTACAAATCAATTAATAATAATCGCAGTTTGCAGAAAGAAGTATGATTTTAACACAGTAATATTTTAATCTTTCCCTACAGTAATTATTTTAAAAAAATAATTAATTCTTAGCCATATTATAATTGTTATTTAAACATATTTTATTTTCCCGGTAAAATATAACTGCTTTTTCATTACTTAAACTTGTATTTTCTATTATTTCCATAATTAACATTATTTCAAACAATTAATATTATAAACACATTAAACAGAACTTAGGTATAAAGGTTGCCCTTTTCCAAGTAAAGTAAGGCTGTACGTTGACTTAACAACGTAGATAACACCCATTGAATGAGACGTTGATGGTACTTAATTTATTCTTGTTTCCCGATCAAACGGGAAAACAAACGTTTCTGAAAGTACATTGCTGCAGTGATTAGAAGATATGACGTTTCGGCCTAAAATGAGATTACATTGAACAAGATAACCTATAATTTTAATTAAACTTTTCTGGTTTTTTATTTTCCTCCAAAATTTCTATTAGAGTTTATTTTTATAACAATTATTTAATTTCGGAACTGATTTCGGTTCAGAAATATCCAATATTTAGTAAAATTATATCATCCTAATACAATTATAAAGTGGTGATTATGCAATTTTTAAAATCAACGATTAGCTTCGACTTATCTAATAATATTTTTTCCATATTAATATAAAATTATTATTTTCGTACTCGTACATACTTTTAATTAATAATAAAAACTGATTGAGGAATTAAGTCTTAGGTCCATGTAATTTCATACAAGACAAATGCCTTTGTAATCTGCTGAATAGAAATATGAAAAATCTCTTCAATAAATGCAAAGCCGGTTGAATATTAAGTAAAATGTTTATTTATTTTGTGCAATGTTTAGGCAACTAATTTGTATCCCTTATCAAGCCTGTAGTGCTGTGATCAACAAAGCCCTTCCACTTAGAGTTCAAATGAGTAATGCGACGAGGCAAATGTAAATTACTCAATTGAACTCTAAATAAAAGGACTTTGTTTTTCATAGCATTAAAGGATTGATGAAGGCAACAAATTAGTTGCCGAAACGTTGCACTAAATAAATAAACCTTTGACTTTTATTTTGACAATGCTTAAGACAAAATAAGAATAAATTTATAACCTCAATATTTTTGCTATATATGTTACGTTGTAAATTAAATTAATTTTGTTCAGCACTTCTGAAGATGGTTACCTGGTAACCGAAATGTACAACAAGTTATTAAATAAAGTTATTTTGTGGTTATTGGGTTTGTTATTTAAAATATTATTAGGAAGAAACAGTTGTAGTGGACACAAGTAGTTTTTACCCTCTCACTTTATATGTTACTGACAATAACAGATTAAATAAAACTAAATGGAATACACCGAGAATATTGTCTAAAATAATTAAAGATTTTAAAACATATCGTTCGTAAACAACAGATGAAAATACTCTTACTGCACAGTTTCTTAACATGCTATTGTTATATTCTCAACTGAACAAAAAAGGTGAAAATTGAAGGAAAATTAATTAATTTTGTTTCCGTTTTCATTACAATTTTCGATAAAATTGTTTTCATTTTTTTTAAATTCTAAAGTGTTTTAATCTCAGTTGGTTTTTCCTTTTATTTGTTTAATAAATTACGAACTCTATTCAATCCGAGAACGGCAAACGCACTTCCTTCGCTATCGCTTCCCCTCTCAACTTCTAACGTCTGTTTAATGAATCAATAAATGCTAATGGATACTTCAATATCGTTGTCAATATCCAATCCCAGCTGAATACAAGAGTCAATTATTAAAAAAGAAATTCAAATTGAGTTCTGATAGAAACGATTCAAAGTGGTAACATTATTAAAATTAAAATTTGTTTGAATTAATATACCCGCTGCATATTATGTAGGAAATTTATTGTTAGTTCATATGGGTAATTAAATATTATTTTATGTTACTCTAAAGTGATTCTATATTTAAGAGTATTCAGTTGGTAAAAAACATAGTTTAATTACTATTTAAATTTTTTTGCATAAATCTTAAAATAGGTCCTGTTTGTAATATCAGTAACGCTGTAGTTTTTAAAAGTTATAAAATAATGTTTTTTTTAAAAGACAGAAGACAATGATTTTATAAACTGCCGGTAATGCCAAACCGAAAGATTCAACTGGAATGCAATTCAGGTTTTATACTGTAAACAAATGAAATTCAAGTTGTATTTTTTTGTTTATTAGGTAATCAAACAAATTTTGAACCGCAAAAGTTAACAACTTTATCAAATTATTAAGAAGAAAAATACAGTCGTTTCAACGAATCACGAATGAGATTAAATATTAGGACTTTTATGTCTTAAAGGTTTAATAATTACTCAAAAAGGACAAAATATTATTTGTAGAAACGTTTTTCTATTCAGAAACAGTAATTATTCTTGAATCGTTAAAAATGCCGTCTTTATTATTTTAATAAAATTATTGTATGTTCCGGAAACGCATTTAGTTTTAAGATAAATAATATTACTCAAGTAATGTAGTAGGAAATGTAAATTAGGAAATGTCTAAACAATTTTACATGAGAAAAGAAGATGCAGGAAAACGTTATTCACTGTTAAAATGTTGTAGATAAAGGTAGAGGAATCTAGATTCAGAAATGTTTTCTATTGCATTTAAAGTGGTGTAAGGGTTGTAAAACTCTGAAAAAACGTTGAAAGTCAAGGATTGAAGTTTGCTTCCTCACATAAAACACTCACAGCGTTGATAAAAGCTGCCATAAAAATAAAACAGACTTTTGTACGTTTTGTTTCTTGACAGGAAATTACAACACTGTTTCACCAGTAGTGCCAACCTGTAAGACGTGAAACGAAGACGGACAACTTCATTAGTACTGTAGGGTTCCCCCCACACCAAGAACAACACTAATTTTGACAAGTTCGATATTGTGTAATACGTTTGGGTTTTGGTAATAATTTTATTGTCTGTATGTGAATACTAATGCAATATTTACATATAAATAAAAAATTTACTAAACAAAATATTGATAAATGGGTAATAATAAACAATGAATTATTGAAATAGTCCGACTAGGTTTAACCAGTAGCATATTTAGTAAGAAATAGAATATTTTAATTTATTATTGAAATGGTAATGTATCGACAAACTGAATAAAGTTATTTTTAACAAGTCTCTCAAAAGTTCTCTATTTCACTTTAAAACCGTAAATATAAAAGCCAAAAAAAATTTTCTTTTTTTAAACAGGTGTAAGTAACGGGTAATGATCAAATTACAAATTTTACAAATATATTCTTTATTCTGTTTCTTAGAATAACTATAGAGATATAAATGTTTTGGGCTAACAATTTTATATTTTTGTTTATTGACGAAAAACTGGAACACACTCATAGACAATGTTTAACTTTTTCTATCTAATAAAATAATTTTTAAAAATAAAGTTGGTATTACCGTTAAGACTATTTATTATAAAGCTTCAACAAATTTGAAAGGTCATTTTTTATAATGTGTAATTCAACTGTAAAGAGTCATCCAAAACAGTAGATTACTAGTAAATGTCTCTTAGAAAATACGCGTCAAGTCGAATTAAACTGGAGACTAATACAAGATAGCTTAAACTTCTGTCCTCTAAATGTAAGTTTAGTACAGATAGGTTTATCATTCTTATTGGTGCAAACCGTTTCTCTTTGTGGTCTTTATGTTACAATTAAGGTTACCAAAGATGTTTCTTCTACTTATAATTTCTCCTTTGTTTCTCTTCCACTTTACCGAATTTTGTTTATGTATTTCTTATAATAAATTAAAATCTTTTGGTTACATTAGTGGTTCGAACAACTGGGTAATATTGTGTTAGTTTGGGTGGGTTTATGGTATATTTTATACTCAAACTTTCTTTTTTTTCTTAGAATCATAATACCTTTAAAACAATATTGTTAAATCTATACATAAATTATTTCATTAATTTTTATGAATTGATCTTAATTAATATATAAAATATTATATATGGATACTTTATATAAAAATGTAATATGTACGTTATTATATTTATATAATAATATATTTGTAATATATATTAGATTTAATACAGTTATATAAACTTTATATTGCAAATTTATGGTTAATATTTAGGCAATGATAAATATATATAATATCACTTACACTGTAATGTACTTAAAGCAGAATCTTACTTGGTATACGAGTGTATACTATATATATATACTGTATATTTAGTATATGCGTATTAAATTTCGAAAACTCTATTTAACTGTTTTTATTAACTCAGGTTTCAGTTGATGCTCGATAATGAATACACTTAATATAAGTCTTCGAAAATTAACTCACATTAATACCAAGTAAGATTCATGTTTAAGTACATTACAGTGTAGGTGATACACACACACACACACACACACACACACACACACACACACACACACACACACACACACACACACACACACACACACACACAAATATATATATATATATATATATATATATATATATATATATATTACATTTACAAATTATTGCCTAAATAACCTCAAATCTCAAAATATTAAAAAACTATAAATTTGTAAAGGTAAGGATTTAAAAATGAATAGTTGTGTATTCCAGATATATATAAATATAATGTTAATACCAATATAATGGATAAAAAAAATGAAAATATAGTCTAAATGCAATAGCATTAGTCAGTGTCTTATGGCAGCAGTGTATTTGATTTGGCACCCGTATGTATATAAAATATGGGTATACTGTGTTTTCAATGTCAGAATTGGTTCTTGAAGATGCCGACAATGCAGTTCTCTAAAAGCTTTGAATATTTGGTTTGCTCTAATAATATAATCCTGTAACTTTAATTAACCTGTCTTACTGATTTATGTATTGAAATAGTCCTGCATTACATATAATGACATAGTTTTACTTTTTTCATTCTTCGAATGATTAAACTTCAGATCTAGAGACACAAAGTTTGAAAAGTTGAAAATGTGGTAGAAACTCACGGAGGAAGTTGTACAAAATGGCCGTCTTTCGTTTGGCCAAATTTGCCCAACTCAAGTTTCAAAGTTTATTGTGAACTTGCAGCCTTATCTCTAACCGCTGAAGTAAGCAATAGAGATATAAACGGCAGAATGTATAGCTCCTCACTTTTTTCAACATCTTTTTGTCTGTCTTTTAAACCCACATATACTATATGCACATTCTCAGGTGTAAATACAAACGGCAAGTGTGTGCACACTCGCATTTGTTTCCAATACTGATATATAGTGAAATTCTCCTGACAGATCACCACATGCCGAAGCATGCATCATTGGTTCAGGAGCTTAGACGTGCAGCCCTCCAAACTATCAATGAAAAATACTCTGCACCCGAATATCTCTAAATTTACACGGATGGATCGTCCATACCTGGATCTAGAGAAACAGGTGCTGCATGCTGCTATATATATTTTGAGGGGTTTTTTGTTGTCGGGGCCCACTTTAGTACCCATGACGGTGTGGTAGCTGCCATATTATAAACGATATGGGAGCAGAGACTCTAATGGGAACTTATAATTAGATTTTGTATAAATAAGAATACAATTGCGAAGGTAAAAATCGCAGTATTATTACCTTAGTGTGTCATTAATTCTCAAAAACGTTTGTAAGGTTTAAGACGCAAGGGTGCTTAAAAAATTAATAGAACAAACTCGGTACCGTTAAAAAAAGACAGTTAAAAAAAGTTAGAATTTAAAAAAATACGTTAGAAGTTAAATTTACGAAATGTCATTGTTTTAAACTAGGAGAGAAGGGATAAGAGGAGTTGAATGTTAGATGCATGCGAAAACGACATGGGAGAGTCATCGAGGAGGGTTCGATGAAAACAGACGTCGGTCAAGCTACATCCACTTCGTAGAAACGTATTAAGTAAATCCTCGAAAGTTGATTGTTAAGTAGCAACCTACGCGTTGTTAATAAAGTGAAAATAAATAAAGTTATTGTGGTTACAAGCCTTTAGTAATTTAACTAGCGGATGGAACTTCAGACCACGATCTACGAACAGTTAACACTCCAATTCAATAACTTTATAAATAACTTTTGAATATCAACCTTTTTCTTTATCTGCCAATCACAGGTTTTTCTTTTATTAAATTATCAAAGCAATAACTGTTGAGTAAATCAGATCCGTAGGCTAATTTATAAATTTTAAACCTATAATTCTTCAATTCACACGAATTCAATACTGTACAGCGAGTATGAGAGTAAAACACAAAATTATATATAAATGAAGTTAAGTAGTAGTTAGGAGTCTCTTGCAGGTTACTATTATTGAGCAAGCCAACATTAAAGTAAAGTAAAAAAATCCTCAACTAAATATAATATTGTAATTCTTTGTGATATAAATTAACTAAAGTATATTAAGAACCAGTAATTTGTGTGTCATTTCAGTGTAATTCAGAGAATCAATATTATAAATAATCATACCTGTCTTATTAATAATAAGTGACGCCTAAACCGAATCATATGAATTAACATTATTGATAACAATCAATAATATAATAATTGAGTAAATAATTAATATATAATATTTGCTAATTAAATTACATGAATTACATTAAATAAACGTGAAATTTGCAAATCATTAAAAACTAATAACGAGTGTTCTAATATACAGGATATGCTGCAGCAATGGAGGTTGAGAACCTAACTTTCCTCGGAGAGTCTAAGACCGGCATCTAAGAACTTCTCTGGGAACCTACAGACTGACTGTAGTAGAACCATAGACTGTAGAAGAAAACTAAATGCTCTCATAAATGCCAGGTACCTAATTTCCAGTGGATCCCGAGTCGTGTAAACATCACTGGCAATTAACATTTTATTAATTACTAGAATCTGTTAGGTAACTGACTAATTAATTCAATTACATTAAAATTTATATTATATTTATATATATTACTTCATTTAACAACACACACACATAAACACACCACAGACACACACAGACACACACACAGGCACACACACGCGTATATATAGATATCAAATTAGGTTGGTTTGCCTTTGATTATCACTTTTATTACAAAAATTATTTTTAAAACATATTAACAGATAATACTTCGGTGCAGAAGCACGGGTACATCGGGTCACGTGGTCCAACAACTATATTTTTTGTAAGAGAAATAATAACAATTTACTGCGTCATTAAGCGTCAAAACTGGCATTTGTGATTATTTTCATGAAGCAAAACTATTTCAAAATTGTTTTATCGGTATTATATATAATTTACTGGAATAAACACAAGCTAAACTCAGTAATATTTACTTTCATAAAATAGTAAATTGTATAAAATGAATAATAAATACAAAATTTGGGGATTATTTTAAATGCCAAAATAGCAAAAAAATATTGTTTCTTTGAAGTTTAGGCTTCCCTTTGGAGCCCTTTGTAGTTGTGTTCACCCTGATCATTAACCTGAATAGACGCCTGCTTTGTTATACAAACACAATTTACTCGGTTATAGACATTTTTGTATTAACTAGTTATACGAACACACTATACAATAATTTGAGAATGTACTTTGATCGAAGTTAGGCCCACACTGACCTTCTACTGGCACTACCACTAACAATGTCCGCATAACAAATAGAAAATCATGCTACCAGGATTTTATGTCAGAATTCTGTTGCCAAGCTATATCAACAATAATAGTTGGTTGTACGAATGGGAGGTTTCATATCCTTAAAACAAATATTACAATGAAATATATTTGCTCTTTAAAAGGTTAAGTTTGTGTTTTGTAATACAATACAAATAAAACAATAATTAGATCGGTAATACAACTATGCAAAGCCTTCGATTATACAAACTCAGCTCTTTGGATCCTATAACTGAAACTACCTACATTCAACGTAACACATTAATCAGAATGTGATTGATTGTTGCGGTGACAAGAGTGATTGTCACTGTGTTGGACTCGGTGTTAAATTATAAAGAAATACAGGTACCGGATCAGATAGGATTTTAATAATCGATCAGATTTAATAATCGGAATAAACGTAATAATCTAATTTAGCGAGAATATCATATTCTCTCTGTGTAAATAATTAAATTTATGTTTAAAATGGGTTTCTTTAGTATTTTAAACAGTGTCCTGAGTACGATTTACCATTGGAATGATTTATTCACAAAAGTAAACGTTTACACAATAAATGTAAATTAATTTCAAAGGTTATACAATTAGGTACAAAGTCGGTGGGCACTTCATATAAATAAACCTCAATTAATTTTCATTGAATGTATAAAACGATTTAATGAGATGTTCTTTGTTTTGTTTTATTTGCAATTTTAATCAAACCACTGCAATTAATTACAATTACAATAGATCATAACTACATTCAAACATCAAATCGAAAATCTTTTTGTCTGTAATAATGTGTTGAATAGATTCAGTATTGTAAAAAAAAGTGTTTTTAAATCGGCTGTGATTTTCAATAATTCGTACTTTTTCAATTTGTAATTATAAATCTATCACCTCAACACTTTAATTTTTCAAATATATTAGAACTATAGAGCACTATTCCATGATTGAATTCTTTCACAGATATAAATTTAAAGTGATCATTTGTAATAGTATATGAATATACTAAATGTAATATTATCTCACTCTACACGCAAAACTCTAAGTAGTTATTTATCATTACCACACCGATTATTAGTTAGAGTTATAACTACGTCAGTAATATACCCTATAGGAATACTCTAATACGACTAGAAAGAACTTTGATGTGGCAAAGAGAAACACTTTTTGCAACTAAATTTATTATTGTTACGTGAGAGAGTTTTAGAAATATAAGCAGCTTTAAAATGTAGAAACAGAAATTCATAGGCAACATTAAACGAACGTTAATATAAAAACTTGATTTAACTCAAGATAAACTCTCAGTTAAACGCACTTGATTAAACAAGTAAGGTGTAGCCTACTCCAGATACTCGACAATGAGACAAAAATATATTCTTAGAATACTCTGATGTTTGAAAGACTGAGGCTACTAGACTGAGGTAGATATGTTTAATTTTAGAACCGTTGAGCGGGCGTGGTTCAAAAACTGTTGACTAAGGACTCTATGAATTGTGCAGAGATGTTGAGTATTCTCTTCAAGTAATTTTAACTTGAAATCTAAAAAAATGTTTTTGAAATACAACTGCTGACCCCTTCCAATATATGCGCTTTTTGGTTGATAATACAAACATATCTTGTCCAGAAATAGGTTGAAACATTAGGAAACTATATTTGAGTGCATCGTCGCCGAAACTAGTCTTTTGGGTGTTTGTTTATTAAAAACTAATTTTCGGTGAAATTTTCAGCTCAGTTTTTTGACTTTTACCTTTGTGAATAGTTCTCACCATCTAATCTCTAATTAAATAAATTTTATTTTAGTTAGAAGTTTTTTAATGTACACTATAAACATAACGCTTTTAACAATACATTTGCATCAAATTTCTGCTTTTTAAGAAACATTTTGGCGCTTTACAATTTTCATAGTCAGATGTTCTTAAAATAAAACTATTCATGGTAATCTTTCTATTTGCCATTATTGAACTGTTGCATTATTTTATCAACACTTTCAATTGAAATCTGTTCTTAATATATTGTTGATTTCAAAATTACATTGCGACGCAGAAGTAATAGAGATGAAGAGATAATGCAATGAAGAGATTTTTCTCTTACTTAATCTTGTCGTGCTTCTGGTTTAATTAACTGAAGCTTAGCTTACAAATGTAAAGATAATTAATGAAATCAAGACTGCAGCTTCTTTTATTCATGTACAACACTTTCCTAATCTAATTCGAGCTATATTCCCTTAAGAAATCCTATCAAAGAGGTGAAATTTCATCACATTTAAGGCCTCTATTTTAGTTCCAGTTCAGATGTTTCCGTTGTGAGTTTTTACATTAGTTACAGGTTTTGTTCGTTTAACGTTTACATTTGATGAATAAAAATATACTCTGAAGGTTCTGATTAAAGTTGTTGACGGAAATATTATTTGAATTTTGAATAAAGCTGAAATATATTCTCTTCTGAGTATATATAGTTCCTACAGAGATTTCTATTTCTTTTAATAATGTAACAATTTGAATGGAACGTTAATTTTATGTTGTGTAAAATAATGTTGCAATTTAGTAGAGTCATAAAGTTTAAAATATTGTGTTCAATTGAAGATCCAAAATACTTACTTTATCGTTTAAATTTTCATTAGGCTAGTGAAAATTCAGACCTTAATATTAGTTGGAAAATTTATGGTTACTATTATATTTTACTACATTATTTATCTAGTGCTATGAGTTTTGTTAGTTTCAAAATTGCTTAAAATATTTATCCTTAAAATGTTTTTCGAGAATAAATCTTCATTTATAAATGCATATGCGGTTTATCTTTATCAAAGGCAAATTTTTAAAATACAACATTTCAATTTAGGAACAGAAAATACTATGCATAAGATCAACCTATTATGCCTAACATTGGCGCTTTTAGTTCCATTTTTTTTTAATTTTGTCTTTTGGATTTATATCATTAATATATCCTTTTAAAATCCAAATTTGTCAAGGTATACTTATGTTAGATTTAAATAATACCAGTGTTATTAAATTTTATTATTATTTAATAAACTGTAAGAATTATGAATTTTGTTAGTTATTTTAAATTTTTGGATCTCACAATTAATTTTCATAATTAATTGTAAAAGTAGTTTGTGTTCTTTATTTAAAAAAATCATCATTTAAATAGGTTAATTTGTATATTTAACGACTGTTTATTAGTACACAAGAAAGCCTTTAGTGCAGTACTCCTATTACTCTATTCATTATTGTTCACCGTACATGAAGACCGCCTACAGACTTCATTATGCCCTAGACTCTACATTCATTACAGAGCTATTATCTCAGCAGAGAGCTCCATTTGTTGTTAACTGTTTTTGAAGTTACCCGCATTTGAGATGCTGTAAAGCTTTCATGTACAATGTAACTGTCGTATCGTTGTCAAACACAGTAACAGAAAACTTGATTGCACTATCTTTGAAATCATTTGTTGAAAATAAATCAAACTCCTTCCTGACAGAATTTTGTTTTCGTATCTTACTAACCGTCCTTTAACCCTTTAACATACTTCCATCATGCCCGATTATTAGTTTCTTTAACAGAATAACAGATCTAAATATTTCTGGTAGATATTTCTGAAGTTTCTTTCACTGAAGTTAAAAGAACACGCTACAAATCAATTATTCGAAGTTTGCAGAAAGAAGTATGATTTTAACACAGTAATATTTTAAGTTTTCCCTAGCGTAATTATTTTTAAAAAATAATTAATTATTAGCCATAATATGATTGTTATTTAAACATATTTTATTTTCCCGGTAAAATATAACTGCTTTTTCATTACTTAAACTTGTATTTCTATTATTTCCATAATTAACATTATTTCAAACAATTAATATTATAAACACATTAAACAGAACTTAGGTAAAAAGGTTGCCATTTTCCAAGTAAAGTAAGGCTGTGCGTTGACTTAACAACGTAGATAACACCCATTGAATGAGACGTTGATGGTACTTAATTTATTCTTGTTTCCCGAGCAAACAGGAAAACAAACGTTTCTGAAAGTACATTGCTGCAGTGATTAGAAGATATGACGTTTCGGCCTAAAATGAGATTACATTGAACAAGATAACCTATATTTTTAATTAAACTTTTTAATGGTTTTTTATTTTCCACCAAAATTTTTATCAGAGTTTATTTTTATAACAATTAAATCGGTTCAGAAATATCCAATATTTAGTTAAATTATATCAAACTAATATAATTATTAAGTGGTGATTATGCAATTTTTAAAATCAACGATTAACTTCTACTTATCTAATAATATTTTTTCCATATTAATATAAAATTATTATTTGCGTACTCGTACATACTTTTATTTATTAATGAAAACTGATTGAAGAATCAAGTCTTAGGTCCATGTAATTTCATACAAGACAAATGACTTTGTAATCTGCTGAATAGTAATCTGAAAAATCTCTTCAATAAATGCAAAGCCGGTTGAATATTAAGTAAAATGTTTATTTATTTTGTGCAATGTTTAGGCAACTAATTTGTATCCCTTATCAAGCCTGTAGTGCTATGATCAACAAAGCCCTTCCACTTAGAGTTCAAATGAGTAATGCGACGAGGCAAATGTAAATTACTCAATTGAACTCTAAATAAAAGGACTTTGTTTTTCATAGCATTAAAGGATTGTTGAAGGCAACAAATTAGTTGCCGAAACGTTGCACTAAATAAATAAACTTTTGACTTTTATTTTGACAATGCTTAAGACAAAATAAGAATAAATTTATAACCTCAATATTTTTGCTATATATGTTACGTTGTAAATTAAATTAGTTTTGTTCAGCACTTCTGAAGATGGTTACCTGGTAACCGAAATGTACAACAAATTATTTTGTGGTTATTGGGTTTGTTATTTAAAATATTATTAGGAAGAAACAGTTGTAGTGGACACAAGTAGTTTTTACCCCCTCACTTTATATGTTACTGACAATAACAGATTAAATAAAACTAAATGGAATATACCAAGAATATTGTCTAAAATAATTAAAGATTTTAAAACATCTCGTTCGTAAACAACAGATGACAATACTCTTACTGCGCAGTTTCTTAACATGCTATTGTTATATTCGCAACTGAACAACAAAGGTGAAAATTGAAGGAAAATTAATTAATTTTGTTTCCATTTTCATTACAATTTTCGATAAAATTGTTTTCATTTTTTTTTTTATTCTAAAGTGTTTTAATCTCAGTTGGTTTCTCCTTTTATTTGTTTAATAAATTACGAACTCTATTCAATCCGAGAACGGCAAACGCACTTCCTCCGCCATCGCTCCCCCTCTCAACTTCTAACGTCTGTTTAATGAATCAATAAATGCTAATGGATACTTCAATATCGTTGTCAATATCCAATCCCAGCTGAATACAAGAGTCAATTATTAAAAAAAAGAATTCAAATTGAGTTCTGATAGAAACTATTCAAAGTGGTAAAATTATTAAAATTAAAATTTGTTTGAATTAATATACCCGCTGCATATTATGTATGAAATTTATTGTTAGTTCATATGGGTAATTAAATATTATTTTATGTTACTCTCAAGTGATTCTATATTTAAGAGTATTCAGTTGGTAAAAACATAGCTTAATTACTATTTAAATTTTTTTGCATAAATCTTAAAATAGGTCCTGTTTGTAATATCAGCAACGCTGTGATTTTTAAAAGTTATAAAATAATGTTTTTTTAAAAGACAGAAGACAATGATTTTATAAACTGCCGGTAATGCCAAACCGAAAGATTCAACTGGAATGCAATTCAGGTTTCATACTGTAAACAAATGAAATTCAAGTTGTATTTTTTGTTTATTAGGTAATCAAACAAATTTTGAACCGCAAAAGTTAACAACTTTATGAAATTATTAAGAAGAAAAACACAGTTGTTTCAACGAATCACGAATGAGGTTATATATTAGGACTTTTATGTCTTAAAGGTTTAATAATTACTCAAAAAGGACAAAATATTATTTATAGAAACGTTTTTCTATTCAGAAACAGTAATTATTCTTGAATCGTTAAAAATGCCGTCTTTATTATTTTAATAAAATTATGGTATGTTCCGGAAACGCATTTTGTTTTAAGATAAATAATATTACTCAAGTAGTGTAGTAAGAAATGTAAATTAGGAAATGTCTAAACAATTTTACATGAGAGAAGAAGATGCAGGAAAACGTTATTCACTGTTAAAATGTTGTGATAAAGGTAGTGAAATCTAGATTCAGAAATGTTTTCTATTGCATTTAAAGTGGTTTAAGGGTTGTAAAACTCTGAAAAAACGTTGAAAGTCAAGGATTGAAGTTTGCTTCCTCACATAAAACACTCACAGCGTTGATAAAAGCTGCCATAAAAATAAAACAGACTTTTGTACGTTTTGTTTCTTGACAGGAAATTACAACACTGTTTCACCAGTAGTGCCAACCTGTAAGACGTGAAACGAAGACGGACAACTTCATTAGTACTGTAGGGTTCCCCCCACACCAAGAACAAAACTAATTTTGACAAGTTCGATATTGTGTAATACGTTTGGGTTTTGGTAATAATTTTATTCTCTGTATGTGAATACTATGCAATATTTACATATAAATAACAAATTTACTAAACAAAAATAATGATAAATGGGTAATAATAAACAATGAATTATTGAAACAGTCCGCCTAGGTTTAACCAGTACCATATTTAGTAAGGAATAGAATATTTTAATTTATTATTGAAATGGTAATGTATCGACAAACTGAATAAAGTTATTTTTAACAAGTCTCTCAAAAGTTCTCTATTTCACTTTAAAACCGTAAATATAAAAGCCAAAAAAATTTTCTTTTTTTAAACAGGTGTAAGTAACGGGTAATGATCAAATTACAAATTTTACAAATATATTCTTTATTCTGTTTCTTAGAATAACTATAGAGATATAAATGTTTTGGGCTAACCATTTATTATTTTTGTTTATTGACAAAAAACTGGAACACACTCATAGACAATGTTTAACTTTTTCTATCTATTAAAATAATTTTTAAAAATAAGGTTGGTATTACCGTCAAGACTATTTATTATAAAGCTTCAACAAATTTGAAAGGTCATTTTTTATAATGTGTAATTCAACTGTTAAGAGTCATTCAAAACAGTAGATTACTAGTAAATGTCTCTTATAAAATACGCGTCAAGTCGAATTAAACTGGAGACTAATATAAGATAGCTTAAACTTCTGTCCTCTAAATGTAAGTTTAGTACAGAAAGGTTTATAATTCTTATTTGTGCAAACCATTTCTCTTTGTGGTCTTTATGTTACAATTAAGGTTACCAAAGATGTTTCTTCTACTTATAATTTCTCCTTTGTTTCTCTTCCACTTTACCGAATTTTGTTTATGTATTTCTTATAATAAATTAAAATCTTTTGGTTACATTAGTGGTTCGAACAACTGGGTAATATTGTGTTAGTTTGGGTGGGTTTATGGTATATTTTATACTCAAACTCATCATAATACCTTTAAAACAATATTGTTAAATATATACATAAATTATTTCTTTATTTTTTATGAATTGATCTTAATTAATATATAAAATATTATATATAGATACTTTATATAAAAATGTAATATGTACGTTATTATATTTATATTATTATATATTTGTAATATTTAATAAATTTAATACAGTTATATAAACTTTATATTGCAAATTTATGGTTAATATTTAGGCAATGATAAATATATATAATATCACTTACACTGTAATGTACTTAAACCAGAATCTTACTTGGTATACGAGTGTATACTATATATATATATATATATATATATATATATATATATATATATATATATATATATATACTGTATATTTAGTATATGCGTGTTAAATTTCGAAAACTCTATTTAACTGTTTTTATTAATTCAGGTTTTATTTGATGCTCGATAATGAAGACACTTAATATAAGTCTTCGAAAATTAACTCACATTATTACCAAGTAAGATTCATGTTTAAGTACATTACAGTGTAGGTGATACACACACACACACACACACACACACACACACACATATATATATATATATATATATTACATTTACAAATTATTGCCTAAATAACCTCAAATCTCAAAATATTTAAAAACTGTAAATTTGTAAAGGTAAGGATTTAAAAATGAATAGTTGTGTATTCCAGATATATATAAATATAATGCTAATACCAATATAATAGATGAAAAAATGAAAATATAGTCTAAATGCAATAGCATTAGTCAGTGTCTTGTGGCAGCAGTGTATTTGATTTGGCACCCGTATGTATATAAAATATGGGTATACTATGTTTTCAATGTCAGAATTGGTTCTTGAAGATGCCCACAATGCAGTTCTCTAAAAGGTTTGAATATTTGGTTTGCTCTAATAATATATCCCTGTAACTTTAATTAACCTGTCTTACTGATTTATGTATTGAAATAGTCCTGCATTACATATAATGACATAGTTTTACTTTTTTCATTCTTGGAATGATTAAACTTCAGATCTAGAGACACAAAGTTTGAAAAGTTGAAAATGTGGTAGAAACTCACGGAGAAAGTTGTACAAAATGGCCGTCTTTCATTTGGCCAAGTTTGCCCAACTCAAGTTTCAAAGTTTATTGTGAACTTGCAGCCTTATCTCTAACCGCTGAAGTAAGCAATAGAGATATAAACGGCAGAGTGTATAGCTCCTCACTTTTTTCAACATCTTTTTGTCTGTATTTTAAACCCACATATACTATATGCACATTCTCAGGTGTAAATACAAACGGCAAGTGTGTGCACACTCGCATTTGTTTCCAATACTGATATATAGTGAAACTCTCCTGACAGATCACCACTTGCCGAAGCATGCATTATCGGTTCAGGAGCTTATACGTGCAGCCCTCCAAACTATCAATGAAAAATACTCTGCACCCGAATATCTCTAAATTTACACTGATGGATCGTCCATACCTGGATCTAGAGAAACAGGTGCTGCATGCTGCTATATATATTTTGAGGGGTTTTTTGTTGTCGGGGCCCACTTTAGTAACCATGACGGCGTGGTAGCTGCCATATTATAAACGATATGTGAGCAGAGACTCTAATGGGAACTTATAATTAGATTTTGTATAAATAAGAATACAATTGCGAGGGTAAAAATCGCAGTATTATTACCTTAGTGTGTCATTAATTCTCAAAAACGTTTTTAAGGTTTAAGACGCAAGGGTGCTTAAAAAATTAATAGAACAAACTCGGTACCTTTAAAAAAAGACAGTTAAAAAAAGTTAGAATTTAAAAACATACGTTAGAAGTTAAATTTACGAAATGTCATTGTTTTAAACTAGGAGAGAAGGGATAAGAGGAGCTGAATGTTAGATGCATGGGGCTGAAAACGACATGGGAGAGTCATCGAGGAGGGTTCGATGAAAACAGACGTCGGTCAAGCTACATCCACTTCGTAGAAAAGTATTAAGTAAATCCTCGAAAGTTGATTGTTAAGTAGCAACCTACGCGTTGTTAATAAAGTGAAAATAAATAAAGTTATTGTGGTTACAAGCCTTTAGTAATTTAACTAGCGGATGGAACTTCAGACCACGATCTACGAACAGTAAACACTCCAATTCAATAACTTTATAAATAACTTTTGAATATCAACCTTTTTCTTTATCTGCCAATCACAGGCTTTTCTTTTATTAAATTATCAAAGCAATAACTGTTGAGTAAATCAGATCCGTAGGCTAATTTATAAATTTTAAACCTATAATTCTTCAATTCACACGAATTCAAAACTGTACAGCGAGTATGAGAGTAAAATACAAAATTATATATAAATTAAGTTAAGTAGTAGTTAGGAGTCTCTTGAAGGTTACTATTATTGAGCAAGCCAACATTAAAGTAAAGTAAAAAATCCTCAACTAAATATAATATTGTAATTCTTTCTGATATAAATTAACTAAAGTATATTAAGAACCAGTTATTTGTGTGTCATTTCAGTGTAATTCAGAGAATCAATATTATAAATAATCATACCTGTCTTATTAATAATAAGTGACGCCTAAACCGAATCATATTAATTAACATTATTGATAACAATCAATAATATAATAATTGAGTAAATAATTAATATATAATATTTGCTAATTAAATTACACGAATTACATTAAATAAACGATAAATTTGAAAATCATTAAGAACTAATAACGAGTGCTCTAATATACAGGATATGCTGCAGCAATGGAGGTTGAGAACCTAACTTTCCTTGGAGAGTCTAAGACCGGCATCTAAGAACTTTTCTGGGAACCCACAGACGACTGTAGTAGAACCATAGACTGTAGAAGAAAACTAAATGCTCTCATAAATGCCAGGTGGCTACCTAATTTCCAATGGATCCCGAGTCGTGTAAACATCACTAGCAATTAACATTTTATTAATTACTAGAATCTGTTAGGTAACTGACTAAATAATTCAATTTCATTAAAATTTATATTATATTTATATATATTACTTCATTTAACAACACACACACATAAACACACGACAGACAAACACAGACACACACACACAAGCACACACACGCGTATATATAGATATCAAATTAGGTTGGTTTGCCTTTGATTATCACTTTTATTACAAACATTATTTTCAAAACATATTAGCTGATAATACTTCGGTGCAGAAGCACGGGTACATCGGGTCACGATGTCCAAAAACTATATATTTTGTAAGAGAAATAATAACAATTTACTGCGTCATTAAGCGTCAAAACTGGCATTTGTGATTATTTTTATGAAGCAAAACTATTTCAAAATGGTTTTAACGGTATTATATATAATTTACTGGAATAAACACAAGCTAAACTCAGTAATATTTACTTTCATAAATTAGTAAATTGTATAAAATAAATAATAAATACAAAATTTGGGGATAATTTTAAATGCCAAAATAGCAAAAAATATTGTTTCTTTGAAATTTAGGCTTCCCTTTTTAGCCCTTTGGAGTTGTGTTCACCCTGATCATTAACCTGAATAGACGCCTGCTTTGTTATACAAACACAATTTACTCAGTTATAGACATTTTTGTATTAACTAGTTATACGAACACACTATACAATAATTTGAGAATGTACTTTGATCGAAATTAGGCCCACACTGACCTTCTATGGCACTGCCACTAACAATGTCCGCATAACAAATAGAAAATCATGCTACCAGGATTTTATGTCAGAATTCTGTTGCCAAGCTATATCAACAATAATAGTTGGTTGTACGAATGGGAGGTTTCATATCCTTGAAACAAATATTACAATGAAATATATTTGCTCTTTAAAAGGTTAAGTTTGTGTTTTGTAATACAATACAAATAAAACAATAATTAGATCGGTAATACAACTATGCAAAGCCTTCGATTATACAAACTCAGCTCTTTGGATCCCATAACTGAAACTACCTACACTCAACCTAACACATTAATCAGAATGTGATTGATTGTTGCGGTGACAAGAGTGATTGTCACTGTGTTGGACTCGGTGTTAAATTATAAAGAAATACAGGTACCGGATCAGATATCGATCCGATTTTAATAATCGATCAGATTTAATAATCAGAATAAACGTAATAATCTATTTTAGCAAGAATATCATATTCTCTCTGTGTAAATAATTAAATTTATGTTTAACATGGGTTTATTTAGTATTTTAAACAGTGTCCTGAGTATAATTTATTCACAAAAGTAAACATTTACAAATAAATGTAAATTAATTTCAAAGGGTTTACAATTAGGTACAAAGTTTATTTAAAGTCGCTAGGCACTTCATATAAATAAACCTCAATTAATTTTCATTGAATGTATAAAACGATTTAACGAGATGTTCTTTGTTTAGTTTTATTTGCAATTTTAATCAAACCACTGCAATTAATTACAATTACAATAGATCATAACTACATTCAAACATCAAATCGAAAATCTTTTTGTCTGTAATAATGTGTTGAATAGATTCAGTATTGTAAAAAAAAGTGTTTTTAAAAAGACTGTGATTTTCAATAATTCGTACTTTTTCAATTTGTAATTCTAAATCTTTCACATCAACACATTAATTTTTCAAATATATTAGAACTATAGAGCACTATTCAATGATTGAATTCATTCACAGGTATAAATTTAAAGTGATCATTTGTAATAGTATATGAATATACTAAATGTAATATTATCTCACTCTACACGCAAAACTCTAAGTAGTTATTTATCATTAACGCACCGGTTACTAGTTAGAATTATAACTACGACAGTATTATACCCTATAGGAATACTCTAATACGACTAGAAAGAACTTTGATGTGGCAAAGAGAAACACTTTTTGCAACTAAATATATTATTGTTACGTGAGAGAGCTTTAGAAATGTAATCAGCTTTAAAATGTAGAAACAGAAATTCATAGGCAACATTAAACGAACGTTAATATAAAAACTTGATTTAACCCAAGATAAACTCTCAGTTAAATGCACTTGATTAAACAAGTAAGGCGTAGCCTACTCCAGATACTCGACAATGAGACAAAAATATATTCTTAGCATTCTCTGATGTTTGAAAGACTTAAGCTACTATAGGCCTACTAAATATGCAAACATTTTTAATTCTTAGTAGTAGACAAAAATGGTTACAATTATTTTACTATCTGATGGCCAATATTTTACAAAATATTTACCAAGATTTATTTAGACTTTAAAATATATATTATCGTAATGTCTGACAATTGCAGATTAATGCAAATACATCACCAAGTTCGGTTTGACAGTTAATCATAACAACAATAGTTTTATTCAAAAATATGCATGTTTTCATGTAAGAAATAAACGTGAAATATTGGCAGACCTTTAATGTAGACGGTAACATGGAATTGGCAAAGTAAAAGGTTTTACACGTAGACAACAATCTAACTGCTAACAATTATTACTCGATCTGTGTAGCAAACTGGTTAATGGTTTTTTCCGTTAACAAAAGAACATTCTGCCAAAATAATTATCGTCCTATTGTTCTATAATATTGTATAACATTTATCTATTCCTGTATTGTTTAATATCCGGAAATATATAAAATTTATTACACAAAATATATACGCTATCTTTATTTTTAATAAACTAAAAATTCCTTTAAAAGATCGTCCCTTTTAGAAAGTACTATATTTTCATATAAAAGCTTTCTACCATAAACAATTTACCAAGGGTTAAATTTTAAATGAAAATACGAATTTGCAAACATCAATTTGCGGTCTGCACAGAGTCGTAATGTTCCATTTAATCTGTTTATTTATTTCTATACTAGACCTCACTGAGGCGAAACGAAACCGCTTTAAAAAGTGGGAAACCGAGCACTACCAACTACTAACAGAACAAAACCCTCAGCCGTAAAATGTTTTAAATACATTTAAAGTATTATATAAATACTCTGCCTAATCTACCTAAACAATATACCTAAAAAAGATCTAGTTTGTAGATTATAGACACTTGTTTAAAATTAAACAAAGATCAAATAAAAGCAAAACTGTAGTTTTAGTATCGATCATTCTCATTCTCCTAAAACGACAAATCCTTAAAAAAAAATTAAATAAGAAGAACATTTATTGTGTTATTACCCAATTATACACTCTGAAGAAAATTATAACACGCTTGATGAACACATTGTGTGCTTTCTTCAATACATATTCCTTAACTCAGTGATATTTATTTAAAAATAATCCAAAAGATTCTCACCCGAAAAAATGTTTTTCCTCTTACTGTCATAAAAAAAATTGCATTTGGATTATTGAGTAACGCATTTTGAAAATAAATCCCAAGTTCATCATAAATTGTTTCTTAATGATAAATTGTTATCCTCCTTCAGCAATGATAGTGTTTTGTTTTTTAAATTATTTTTTATATTTTATAAAGGAAGACTAGGACACAGTAATGTAGGACAGTTTTAACGTTTTAGAATTATTTATAAAGAACGTGTCAGTTTCCATCAATGAAGTAATCAAGATGTTACTTACCTGTCAACGGTGGCATTGCGGAGCTTTTCTCCGTGTTTCTACAAAAAGTGTTGAATAATATTAATACTGCACGATTGGCATTCACCAAACTGCGTATACAACACGAAAACATATCTAGGAACGATATCCTACGGACTTTCCTTTACTTAGCTCCCTTTTCTTAATTACTTTTGAATTTTTTTGTTATTTTTATCTCACCTAACCTCACTTCCATTTGTCGTTTACCGGCCAGCTCCTTCTAGTCTTTCCTCTCCCTGACTTAACCACGAACCTAGTTCGTATGAAGGTAGTGGTCTATGTCCCGAAGTCGTATTCTATTACAACGCCTGTATTCCAAGATTTAGATCTCTCAGGTGAACCCACTCTTGAATATTTCAAAAAATCAATTAACCACCGGAACCGGTAGGTTTTTCAGGCCCTTATCGGGATCAAATATCCTTTGACAGACAATCTAGCGCAAAGACTATACTTGAGTTCTGTTTTAGTGAATCTTAAATTAAATTAAATAATAAAGAGCTAATTGGAAAATAATACTTTTTATTTTCATTTGAAATTTATTAATTTTTGAATTTACAGGTTTTATTTTATTATTACATTAGTTTTTATTCAATCAAATTTAAATAAATCTGATTAGTTTCAAATAGAGTTTCATGAAATTATGACGGTCAGTTATGATTATTATTTATTATTACTAAAACTCGGAGGGACCTTATCGGTGTAGAACACTTAGCTGCAGCCTTTGTACTCTCTTCCCATTAGGACTAACTTAGTGGATACCTACATTTTTGCAGAAATCAAGTACCCACCTGATGCTAAATCTTCTGATATCCTCTGGTGTACATACCTGCCAGCCAAACCACTTTCTCCTTGCAGCTCCCTAAACAGGGCACTCACAGAGGTGCATTATGATGGTACAATATCAAAAATTAACCCCCTTTCTTTTATTTAGCTTTCTGCACGTATACGTATTTTAATTGTATTCATTGTGATAACTGCCTATTTTGTTTAGTTATAGAATGTTTAATTTTAATTTCTTTATATATTTATATTTCATTTCATCTTTGTGCTTGAATTGTACACTGAGTTAATAATAGGGTTAAACCCAATATTTACATAACGTGATTAAAAGAACTAATTTTAGATCCTTTAATATTTAGTTTATAGCTAATTAACATTTAAAGATTGAGACGAACACCCAAATATTACCTTTAGGTTCGATTTATCACTCGTTTAGATAACTAGCTCTTAGCCTTATAGTTAGTCATCAACTAATTGTTTGTGTTTGAACCATGACGCTTATGAAACATGGTTGATACCTGAAACACCCAGGACTTCGTTCGAAGCACAACCTTGTAGTCATTTTTTATTGCAAAGATAGAAAGCTAGAATTGCACAGTTTACCTAACCTCCTTGTCACACACAACTTCGCAATTTGATTTCGGTTCAAGAGAGATATTACTATTAGAACAGAAAAAACATAAAATATAATTTCAGGTTTCAACCGAAATACTCTTAACTTAGCCTATTTTCTTGATGATTCTATTCATTTATATTTGTTAACATGCTATTCGAAGCATATGCAAGTAGAATATATTATATATATATATATATATATATATGCGCAATATAAACTTGATTTGAGCTTAGAATCCAAGCTTCAATAAATATATAATAATAAAAAACTATAACACATTACATTAAATAATTTATTACGTAAAACAAATTTAAATGACCTATACATTATTACCAGTTGTTGTAAATAAACCCTCTCTCTCTCTCTCTCTCTCTCTCTCTCTCTTTCTCTAATATTTCTGCGTGTGTGTTGTGTGTGTGTGCGTGTTGCGACGAGCTGTTGTTCGGTTTCCAACCGTGCGTCGCCCTCAACGAGCCACAGTCTACCGAGCATTCGCCGCTAGGTAAACATTTTCAAAAAAGCTCATGCATCCTAATAAAACCGAACCCTGTTTTACCGCTCTCCGAAAGAGGACCAGTCACTGGACTTTATTTAAAAAGCCTACTTGCGGATATTTAACCCTTTGGGGTTTTGTTCCCGCGGAATGAATTTTTTAAAAATCATCCTCGGCCTGATTACCAAATTATAATATGGCTTAAGAAATTTGTTTATATAAATAAAATTTTTACACAATATCAAGGCACAGCGTGATTAAACCCTTATGTACATTTCGATGACCATGTCATCATCATCAGAAGGTCTCAAAATTACAATCTAGCAAAAAGTAGTTACGAACTAGAGTGACCAATATTTTCATTGTAAGATAAAATTATTACTCAATTTCCAAGTTAGTAAAAAAACATTTAAAAAAAATTTTTCTAAGAAATCAAATTTCATAAAAGCACAGTTTGTAAAATGTAAAATTAGAGATTCTTAATTTATCTTATAGTTTTCTTACAGTTTTTATGATTGTATTCATGCTAAAAATTTTCAGAAAATTGATTCACTATTCTTGTAAGTTTGTTAGCTCAATATTATTTAAATGTTAACCACAATTCGAACAAAAAAAGAGTTTATACATCCGTAACTAAGCTGTAGCTAAAATGTAACTAAAATGTACATAATTCATTTAGAATAATAGCTTTATATTTAATTTAGCATCTTATTGGTATTTAGAAAACATAGAATTTCCCTTTAAACAATACACAAATCTAAAATTTCAAAATTAACTCAAAGTTTGCCCAGATATAAGACCTAAATATAGTAATAAAATTAGGAACAATTAAATTCAAATTGAAATAAAAATCAACCTATGCAAATTTGCCACTTAATCATTAAATTAAAAAAATTTTAAAATCAGCATTTAAAAACAAAATAAACATATTTTCAAAAACAGAGTTATCAAAATACAAACTTAATATTTATATTATATCCTAAAATCATACAAAATGCAAACTTAATATTTATATTATATCCTACAATCATACAAAATGCAAACTTAATATTTGTATTATATCCTACAATCATACAAAATGCAAACTTAATATTTATATTATATCCTACAATCATACAAAATGCAAACTTTAAATTAAAAATGAAACAAACATAATTTAAATAATAAAAAACAAAACATTTCGAAGCATTAAAATTAATTAAAACCCCTCATTTTAGAAATTAAAATAAATCAAAAACCCCACATATTTAAGAGCAAAAAGAAGTCCTAACTTACAGACATTTTGAAAAAACCAACATATATTCATCATATCAAACACATAAGAAAGAATCAAATATAAGTCAAAATTATTACACATATAAATCATAAATTGAATTTCACATATTTTGAAAACAAAATTAAATCATTACATAATAAACAACTTTACGAAATAGACATATTCGCCAATCATTTAAGATGCCTACATAAAATTCCAAAGGTCATAAACTCTAGCAAAATTGGTATTATTTTTATATCACTTTTTTGCTCCTAATTAATTGCAATTTAGAACTAAAATTGAATTTAATTTTTTTAATCATATTTATTTAGTCATACAACTATTTCTTTAATATTTTGATTAAAAATATATTCTTTAAATCATACATTAATTTTGATACTTGTTACATTTCTTTGTTTACTATTTTGTGTCCGTAATTTTGAATCGATGCTGAAATCAAATTGGCGTCACGAAGGGCTGTTTAAGCCTAATAAAGCCATTTTATTCGTTTACACATTTTAAAAATTTACTTCAAACGAAAATTATTTTCTTGATATTTTAATTTTCCCCCCAAAATGGTCAAGTTTAAGTTTAATTTATGAGAATGAGAGAGAGAAAGAGTAGTTAGTTTCTAACCTTTATTTTAAGAAGCACAATCTTTCTCGTAGTGAATCTTTTTTGAGAAACTAACATGACAGCCATTTGTTTCCAGCACTTCTCCCGGTTGTAGGTTTGAGATGGCGTCTGTATATCATTCCTTGCCCGAGTTCCCTAGCTACCTCGTTAAGCATTTGAGCAAACTTAAATTTTCCAAACGTCTGTCGTTTAGAATTTCCCGTACTAAGTATGTAACTGTTTACACGTTTATTTTCCTCTTACTAATATAGACCAAATTTACTAACTTACACTTATAAAAAAAATGTTAACCACTCTTTTACATTATTTAAATTTTATTTCCGATGATTTATAATATACTTAGTATTTATCTTTTACAAAATTATATTTCACGCAATTACACCAGGAAAACGTACCACAAAGGGATGATGATTTTAAAACCGCTTTTGGGTAGTCGCATCTCCAAAAGAGTTCTTAGAAACACATCAGACCACCTTTTGGCGAACCTCAATTGTAACTCTGTATATCCTTTTTCATACATTTTTTTGTAAAATTTGAAAAAAGCAGAGCAGAGTCGACCGACGTCCTAGCTGCTTAAAAAGTCGCTAATTATCTTCCCTTTGTTCACGGCTCAGCAACCCCTCTACCAGTGTCCACTTCGACCAATCACAATACTTTGACAGATAGCGAGATATATCAGGCGATTTACGTCATCCTCTCCGGACTTGGGGATTGTTTTTCTAAGCCTTTTTTTTTTCTCTAACTTTTCTATTTTGCATTTTCGATGTTTTCCTTCTCTTATATTTTCTATTTATTTTTCTAGCTGTTCCTCCTCGAATGTCGATGGTCTTTTTAGCAAGGTTTTGAATTTTTTTAAATTCTTTCACTTTAAAAAAGCCCATTCGTTTTACATGGTTTAGCTTATTATTCATTTCTATTATTAGGACTATTATTTATATGACTATGCCATTACATTTCGGTTTTACTCTTTTCTTATTAGTTATAATATTTAAACAATATTCCATTAAAAACGTTTATTGTAACACTGAAACCCCCAAAGCCCGTTACACTGTGTTCTAAAGCTTTACACCTGTATTACATTTATCGAAATTAGTTACTAGTATAATCGACCTAAAATAGACATAAATCGATAAACAATGACAAAGTTAATGCACTCAAGCTTTTCAAAATAACGCTGAGTGTACAATAAACCATGCGGAAACAGCTGAGTTATAAAAGTCAGCATTTTCCCATTGTCAACATTCAACGTCGCAAGCACTATTAATAATAATAGATATAAACAGACAAGAGCTTTCTCATACTTGCTCAAGTGCAGACATAACGTAATGGATTTGCAGCTTCTAAGGGCTCATGACAATAGAGATGCAGCGTACCGAGCAAGGAAAACTGCCTCTACAACAGTTTTTTTCTCTTCAGATTCTCTCATGAAAATCCGGGTTATACGTTACACCGTCGAAAGTTTTCCCAAACAAAAGTAGGAGTAATTAAATGACACATAAAATATAATAGTATTATCTTATATAATTTCTATAGTTTGAGAAAAAAATAACATTTATTTATATAATAGTTATCTGACATAAATATTAAAACTGTAGTGGATTATCGACGTTTTAATTTAATTTTCTTATTTCAATTTAATTAAACGTTTTTCATTTTTTTTCATCATGTACGATACATAATATTATTCTATATGGCAGCCTATTATATTTTTATATAAAGAAATATTATTTATTAAAAATTACTCCTAATTTGGAGAAAAGATGTAAAATATTTCAGTAAAAATCGTTCAGTAAACAGGAGAATTGTTACACAGAAAATAAAATTGAATACCTTTACATTTTCATTGCCTTGATCTAAGCAGATCTATTTGAATTGTATAAAAATGGAAGTCACTGTATTTATCAAAGTTATATTTAGTGCTTTCTTAAGCAAATCAAAATATATTCTTTTTTATTGATGCTCAAATATAATCCAATCTAGAATTAAGTGATTTTTAAAAATAGGAATTAAAAAATCAGATATTAAAATTTGAAGATATACGAACTTGACCGAAATGAACTCACACAGATGAAACTCCACAGCTAGAATGTCTGTCTCTCCATAAAACACACGCCATATTTATACAACTTAAAATTATTATATATCTATATTACAGTCTAGGAAAATAGAATTCGGTTATGTTGTGGGCTGTTATGCTATGGTTTTTTTTAAATATAAGTTTTAGAATAAATCGTAACATAACCTTTTAAAAAGTTGTCGCATTCTAAAACATAACTAGGCTCATGTTTTTGTGGCGTGGATCATAATGGATCTTATACAAGTGAAATCATGTAGATAATTTTTTTTGTCAGTGACTGATTTTTAATTCTTTATTTCTATTGCGTTTGGTATTTGTTTAGCTCATAACAAATCTTATGCAGGTCTTATAGATTACCGTTTTGTTCAGAAACGAGAATATCTGATACTGTATCTGTTGCTTATCGCCTCTGTTTGCACTAGTTGTTTTTGTTTCTATTAGTTGTAATAAAACGTTAAGTTTTTTTAGGAACATGATCTGATCTAAGTTTGTATTAAAGATAATTAGATTAATCATCTAGGCCTTTTAATTTTGTCAGATACTGCTGTTTTTGGTCAGATAAACCTTATTTAATTCCCTAACTACTGCTTGGAATCCGTAGAGTAATTTATATAAATTACCCTCATAATCTGATGTTGTCACCGCGTCAGCAGCGTAGTAAATTTTTTAAACCTATCCATCCTATTTTATATAATCTCCCCGCGGGCTTTACCATACTATGATATTATCCTTTAGAACCTTAAAGAGATTTAGACTATTCCCTTCTCTGATTCCTATACATACTGTAGTTCGAAAAGTTACTGTTTAGTCTTCTAAAAATGCTGTTACAGATTCATATTTCTAAAACAATTTTAAATATTTTTTTTCGGGCTTAAGTATATTTCCTTTAATAATTTTAAGACATTATCAAGCTCACCTTGTTAAAGGGTTATGTAAGGTAAATGAAACCCACAAAAACCGATTTGTTGTAAAATATTATTTTCGGCTAATTACCTTAAATAAGTATCTCGTGTATTGTGTTTATGGGACCTCTTGCTCTTATTTGGTGATGTCACTTTCTAAACCTTTTGCTAAAATCTTTGCAAACAGCTTTGACACTGAGCGTAATAAGCTTATATCTATATAACCCTATGGGACTGAATTGTATGTCTAAAACGTCACATATTAGTCATTGAAAATACAAAATTAGAATATTATTGTTTGCTATAACTGAGTTAGTAATGAGGTAGACTCCCGTAGTTGTTTCAACAGCGATATATTCAGTACATCTTGTTTTACAACAGAAAAATCCCACCTAAAAAAATGACTCGGCTTTTCATGGTTAATGACGGTTGCGTAAGCTAATCTAGATGACAAGTGTGTTTTGGAGTCTCACACTCGGTATTCTTGCTTTGAGGATATTCACTAGTTTCTAACGGACGTACCATCAACAACCCTCAGACATAGAACTACAGTCACGTTCATTTATAGAATATTTAACTCGTAATTTTTTTGAAACATATATATGTTTATAATTAAAAAAAAAACATTTGTGCACATTATGCTCACACTATATATATATATATATATATATATATATATATATATATATATATAATACGGTTTCTTGTTTAATAATGTAAAACAACATAGGTTATTCAAATACAAGAATATTTATTATTTATATCCAAAGATTTTCGTTGTTAAACAGTACCAACATCATCAGGAATGAAAATGACAATCATTGTAATTTTCATTCCTGATGATGTTGGTACTGTTTATCAACTAAAAGCTTTGGAAATAAATAATAAATATTCTTGTATTTGAATAACCTATGTTGTTTTAAATATATATATATATATATATATATATATATATATATATATATACAATATTATTTATTTATATTTATACAGTAGTAGCATGGTTATACTTTACACAAACGTAATTTCTTATAGGAAACTAGTAGCTACGAATTTACATTTTTGTTTTAAATCATTATAATATTGCGGAAATTTGTATTCGGGTTTTTTACTTTTAAGAGTTTCGTTAACCCCCCCCCCAGTTTTGTAGATGGGAATAAAGGGGTGAAATCATGAAAACAGCAGCGTGTCCATTTTAGGTTTATTTTAGTTTATTTTTCAGTTTAGCTTCTAAAGACCTACGTTTAAAATTATTTACTTTTGTTTTTATAAAACTGGTCTAGCTAACCAGTTGTCTTAAAAATTTATTTTATTTATTCTTATGCCATTAGAAAATGTCAAACAGAATGTTCCGATGTAAAACATAATTCCCCATTCTTTCCCTTTAAAGTAATTCTTTATTACTAGTTTTAAAGTATTACACTTCGGGTAATTTTTCAGGTTCTTCTAAACTCCTACTTTAAGGATATCTTCATCTAATATCTAAAACCGATTTACCTTCAACAGCACCTGGTTTTTTGTTTAGTATTTTGATGTAGGTATATTTATCTTTCAACAATTTATCCGTTTATAAATGCCATGTATAATGTGTTTTCTTCTTCTAATTGATAAATTTTACTATTTTCGTTTCACTTTCAATCCAAAGATAAGTTTCAATCCTGAATTCAAATAGTTTAGAGATTTTTCGTTAGTTTCTAAGACTCAGGCTAATTAATTTAAACTCAGTTAAACAAGACTCCCTAATTTACTAATTTTTAAAAGATATGGTATTATTAGATCAATAAGGAAATATAAGAAAGGTTTCCAGTTACGTTTGTATTCGTATAACATGAATTATTACGTAAAAATGTAATTTGTGGAAGTGTTTTCTTTGAATCTCTGAAGATGGAAAAGTCTGCTTTAAAGTCGTAAATATCACATTTGCATAATTTTACGATATTTTTATGTTCACAAAGTTATTTGGCTTTGAATATTTAATAGCGTTTTTATATTTATGATCCCTTAAATTCCCAACATTAAGTTTGGTAATAAATGAATTATGTAAAATATTCTTCTTTACTTATCATTTTACTTATCAGACAATGATAGATAGATACATATTTAAAGTATCTAATTATAAAGACTATGTTTCGAATAATACGTTAGAAAGCTGATTGAGATATCTTTCTAATACATTTTCATACGTAGTATTGCATATTTAAAGGGAGTTTGGAAAGCACCTATAGACTACGCCATTTAAGTTACATTACATTATTAGACTGATTTTTCACATCTTGAAATTAAGGTTGTTTTAATCATGAATCATTTAAAGAGCACTACATAGGTGGAATCTTTTTTTGCGGTAGTCTATCTTAGTATTTCCCCAACCGGAAGTGGGGTTTTATTGAATTGTGAACAAAATCGTTACAAAGAAGCAAAAGGTATATTGAGCCGATGTGAGCTTTGTTAGCCGAAGTTTGCATTTGAATGCGATAATCACTTTTAAACTCTGAAATATAAAATGGGAGAACTAAAAAAGTCCGAATTTTTACTACTTGTATTATTATCAATTCCTTGAAATTATATTTTAGAAAGATTGGATATTTAGAAAATTATGGATGTTCTCCTTAAAAACGTTGATCAGTGCGTTTAAAATTCCAGAGCTTCTTACCTACATATGCATACGTATATATTCATAATTGACATACAACATAAACACACACACACACGCGCGCGTAGAGAGAAAGAGAGAGAGAAAGACAGAAAGAGAAAGATACAGTCACACATAACTCATATATATATATATATATATATATATATATATATATATATATATATATATATATATATATATATCTTCCTATTGAAATATGATTCTTATCCATATACTGATTTAGTATTTAGTTTTTAATACTTTTTAGGAGGGATGGTCGACACTAGAGGAGTTTAGACTGGGATTAAGACTACCGGTCGCACACCGTCTCTCAAAAAGAAAGAGGGAACGCTCTCAATGCCTCGTTAAGGAGCCTCGAGCGTGCCGCTAGGCTACCCGTTCCATAAAACGTGCTAACGCATAAAACCAAAAAGGAAACAGTTTTGGTAAAGGTATATTTACATTTTGAAACTTATGGTATCATAAACCTAAATACAAATATATAAAATTCAATTTAACCCAGAGCTTTTAATAGAGTCAATGATTTGACTATAAAGCCAAAAGTACATCAATATAAAAATAATATTAGGAGAAAGTGAATTTAATTATACAAGAAAAAATATAAAAGTTCTTATCAGGTAACCATTGGTTTTGTATATGATAACATTTATTATGACGTTTTTATAGGCAGAGCAGAGTAACATTTTATAACCCTTATGTATAAAATCGAATGTATCAAATTTGTTCTGAACAAATCTTCAACTCTGTTATTCCGAGAGTTTTATGACGGTTCTTATTAGGCTGTAAATTCTTTCATTTAGGTCGCGTGTTTTAGGTGTTTTTTGGAGATAATATATATTTTTTTTTTGTAATATACGTTTCCATAAATAATATTTATTAATAAGTGTTTGGGACACTATATACTTCTTTTTTTAATATTTTATATGTTTACTTATTTTCTTTTCAAAGTTTGTAAAAAATGTTTTCTGTGAATAAGAATATACATTTTATTTAGCATGATGTGTTATGACAAAAAAACAATCGTTAAGTCTTATATGCTATTCATTATTCAACTGCTAATACCTAATGGATCTCATTTCATTCCATGATAGTTCTCTTTTGTTTGAGTTAATCAATTACTTTACTACAATAGTTGTCAAAAGAATTTCTCAAGGCGATATACAAGGTCGGTTTACATGCGTATTTTTTTTAGAGCTTTAAAAATTTTTTGTATTTCTTATAAAACTTTAAAAATGTAATTTCGATTATACTATAATATCCAATGAGGAAATTATATAACATTGTGATTAAATATATCTAATATAGATATTGTACTAGTTGTGTGTTGTATATTAGGACATCTTTTAATATACGCTCTTTTAAAATTATTAAAGACAGAAACTTACACATTTCAGACATATATGTTATATACTCTTAATGGAGTATATTTTATAATAATACTTCCATTAGAATCATTTATCAACTATTGACTTGTCTTTTTTGTTTGCCATCCTTTCTCTATTTCTTTTATTGATACACACATCTTTATAATCAACGTTTCCTTATTGTTACATCACAGGTGTCCTCATTATGTCGGTGTAATATTATCCCTTTCCTGTTCACACACTAATAATATTATTTTATATTTTACTTTATTTGAATTTAAATAAATTTCTATATTTTTTAAAATACATCATAAGTTATAAAAGCAATAATTAACGACCGTAAATATGAGTATTATATTGTTGAAAAAAATTCAAGGCGCGACAGCTCAAAAACTGTTGGGAAAATGTTTAGTGTTTAAAGTTATTATATAATTAAATAAATCATGACTATGAATATATCCTCTACACCCCAGACGGTCTCAATATGTTAACATCTGATAAATATAGTTGTATTCCCCCCCCCCCCCCAACGAGGCAAAACTTCGTCACTCCCGCAAGCCTACAGCAACATTGTCCCCTCAAAGTCTCTGTATTACTTCCGTCTTTCAATTCTCTCACAACTCCCTATCATTTCCGTTTTCCAACCGTCTGGCCATTTTCATTTCCTGCTTTTTCGTGATATTTAACTTTCGTTGAATTTTTCTATATTCAATTCTACTCTGTCATCAAGTTTATAATCAATGTATATTACCCAGTGTATCTACCTTGCTTTCACCAAAACTGCAATAGACCAAAAGATATTTTTAAATTCAATGCGTTTTACAATTTTAAACTTTTATTTGTATGTTTGTTTCGTTAGATTAGGACCAAAAATAGGCCCTACAAATTTATGCAACAACTAAATTAGTTTTAAACTGCTTTCCTCTTTGATTCCAGGTTGAAATATTTTTCAGGAGCTAAATCGTTATTTAATATTGTCTGTTTTTGTGTTGTTCGAAAAACCACTATACATTTTTCTACATTCTATTTTGTGCTGAGTAAACAATTTTTTCATTTTCAAATTATATATTTTATTTTAAACAAATTACATTCTTGAGTGCAATGTAAATGAGCTTCGTTCGTTATTGAGAACGATATATTTGGCCATTTTGCCTAATGATGGGAAATCAAATACATCAATTAGTAATACCCATCTCGGTGCAGTATACTAAATATATATTACGTAAATGTAAGCCCTAAAGACTAATACATTTAAAGAACAAACCTTCTTTCTAATAGAAATCACAAATTATTAAAATATGATATAGAAGAGGAAAGACAAAATTAATCAAGAAAGTAACACTTTAATGGCGCTTTGAAAAAAAACGAAATATTCATTTGACCAATTGTGTTTTAAGTATACGTTCCCAGAAATAGAGTTAAAAAATAATTTTCCATTTAAAATATCAGAAATACCATATTCTGGGTTTAAAAGGAAGAAGAAGAGAAAACATTCAGTAATTACAGGTAGTTAGAAATCTGGGCAGATATCTTCGGTAATCACAGTGTAATGCGGAAAGAAAATTTAGTAGAGCTACAGTTCAAAGAATGTTTTTGGTGAATTGTAGGGGATTTGATCTCACATTACGCATTTGAACTCTAAATTTAAGAACCATGTTTTTTCATAGCACAAAAGGTTTGAAAAGGGCATCAAACTAATTGCAGAAGCCTTGCATTAATTAAATAAACTTGACTCGATATTCAACAGTTTTATCATTTATTCAATATACTTCCTATGTTAACAAAATCAGTTTCTAGAGATAGATAAGAACTGAATGAGGGGGAGAGTTGTTGAAACTCCAACAGTGTTATAAATAAATAAGTACATCTTCCTCTTCCACGTTGATGGAATTAGCTACGGAAAAGTTGAAATTTTAGATAGTTGTAATCGAAGTCTATTCTTACAGTCTCATCTGCCTCATTTTATTATGAATAAAACATTATCTAAAGTTACCCCATTTAATTTTAAGGACCTAATGTAACTGTTTAACAAATTATACAAAAGTAAAACAATCTAATTGAATCCAGGTATAAAAAAAGCACTTGTCACATTTCTTCCGCAGTGGATACAGCTGATTTAGATATATTTCGGACACAAATTATCGACTAAAGAAAAATAAGGTTTGATATGCAGCAGTATAAAAATAATAATATTGTTATCAGTGTTTCTCTCGAAGTGTGCTGTCATATTTAAATAAATTTATTGTATTTTAATTTCTTCAAACAGACAGGTAATAATAGGTCTACTGAAAAAAATTAAAACTTTCATGATATGATTTTAAAATACGTTTTTAAACTATGTTTTTTCTGTAATTTTCATAACGTTATGTTTCGATATAATGTAATTTATAATAGAAGACGTCTATAAAATTGTAAGAAAGAATCGTAAAAGATATTGCTTGTCATAAAGTGATAATAAAATCAAGATTGTTTAAATTTAAAACAAAACAGTGATATAAAAATGCAATCCAATATTTGAAGCTAGAAGTAACTTTGTAAAAAAAAAGATTTAAAACATGCAAACGTACAATCTAAACACGTTTAATATTCTTGTAACTACAGGTTGAATTAAAGTGTTATAACCTAATAATTAAAAAAGCGTAGATATTGTGTATGAAACATCTTGTCTCTCAGTGAGCAATATATAAAGGAATGTCTATATATTGTTATGGTCATGGCAATAAAAATATCCGCCTTAGGAGGTTTCTTATATAGAAAAATCTGATTTGTTATAATAATAGCACATGTAATTAATTAAACGAATAAATGATTTTGAAGGTATGAACATCTATTGGAATACATTAAAACTATGATTGAAAGAGCTGTTTCAAACAACGTTTCTGTATGTGTGTATGTGTGTGTGTTTGTGAGTGTGTGTGTAACAATTATACTTAAAGAAAGATTTTTTGTATAAATGTTTAGTTGAAAAAACAGGTATAACTATAAAATATGCAAATGTAGATCGCCAGTTTCATTAATGATATAATAAGGGACATTTGCCACAGGCAAGTGGAGTTGGTGTCTTATACGTTTACTGTGAATATCGCGAATTATAAAACCAGGTGCGTGGGAGAGCATTAGGGATTTTTCGTTTGGCCAAGGCGGTACATAGAAGACAGGCAAGGATTGCCTGAAGTAATAAAAGGGATATTATTGACCATACAGTGAGGAAAGACAATCAAGAGACGAAAGGTGGCAAAGGAATCGAGGAAGGAGGGAATTAAGATCTAAGAGCCTGAGTGAGCCTTAAAGTCTTGTAGTAAAGTGTGCAAAGAGGTGGTAGAATCGGAAGTCTAGAGAGTTTCAAGTTCCGAATGATTTACACGATTGACTGATTATGAAAGAAGAATTTTTCTCATCTTCAAAACAAAGTAGAACATAAGAAATCTGAGGATCTACTCAAATTCTACTCAAGTGGTACAATTTAACTAATTATTAAAAGTAAATTCGTTTTTAAAGTTAAATTTTCTTTAAAGTTGAAGCTTAAAAGCAACGAAATATATACCCAGGGGAATGGTTATATTAAATACATTTTGAATACATGATGTCACACAGTAACCTTAAATCCTCTTATATATTCATGTATTTATACTTATATGTTGCTGGTTATGATAATAATAGATATAAACCTAAACAATTGTTAATTGTAAAATGTTTTTCGCTATGGATTTACAGCTGAGTTTAATCTAGCCGGCTGGCATCAATTTCTGTTATAGTCTATATGAATTATTGTCTATTGTTGTTGGAACTGATTTCAACGTATTAAATGTTAGTGTATGAAAGTTTATTTAAGTAGATAATCAGTGATTGTGTTTTATTAGGTCCAGACGTTTTACATTTCTTCACTAAATTGGAATCTATGAAATATACAGATTTGGCACTCACAAATGTATTTACTAGGGCCGGGATGTTGTCATAAAAAGGTATGTATGACCTTAAATTAAACCCTTAATTTTGGTTAAAATACCATTTTCAAATGACTTAGAAACTTACGAACTGCATTAAAATTATTAACACATTATCACTTAATTTGTAATTGCTTGAAAATAAATTCAAAAAAATATTACCTTTGGCACAAATTAATACAAAATAAGTGGGTGGTTTAATACTGAATTAGATCTTAGGCTTTTTAACTTATTTTGAGTTGTAATATACGTATACTTGTCATTCTTTTGTTGTAGAATATGAAGGACCTGTGAATAATTTCGAAAAAGGTGTTATGCGTCAAGAAAAAGGCATTTCACATAAATGTGATTGGAGCTTACTTGAAGCGGAGAAATAGGTGGTTAAATCCTGCTCCAATGTATTTGAGCAAAGTTTAATATCGGGCAATAACTATAGCAGTTTCCCCGCGACACTTGTTAACACCAGTATCCATCTGTTGTATTAATGAGTTTGAATCTGTCCTCGCCGCACACATTTCATTCGTTGATAGTTCTCGGCTGTACTTCATAGTTATACTTAATAAATGCTCTACTTCCCTGTATATTTTGGTCAGAGACTTATATTGAGCAATCTTTATGAGAACAGAAATTTCTCACTCGAAACTCTACTATTTCTTAATTAACGTGATACGTAATACATAATTTCTAAAAATAAAACGAGAAAACTAAATTTTATACTCTGTCTAATTAAGTTATCAGTAATAAGTATTCTATCACAAGGCGTGGTTCAACCAAAATAAAGCTTCATTTTGGTTTTAAGCTAGTCATTGTACTAATGTAAAAACTGTTGTTAAATTGTCAGTTGCCATGAACATGTCGGTGGCCACCACACCAAAATTAGAAAATACACAGATAGTAAGTTTTTACAAGTGTTTTGAAGAAAGGTTCAGGCATCTGAAGAAAACAAAAGAAGTTACATAGCGCTCAATATTAGGTTCAAACGTCTGTTGATTGGATTAATCAGACATTGTTTTAGTAAGGTTTGAACTGGTAGAGTTAACGTATCTCGGGTATAAAGCGAAAGTCTCAAGTCTCCGAGCCCAACCCTCCTATTCCTAATACAATTACGCATTTAAATCAAATTAATTTACCAGTGAGCGACCGATAGTGTATTTCATAAAACGAAATAACTCCCTTAGCTCCCAAACAGGCGCAATAATCCAAGAGCCCCCACTAGTTACGGTTAGCATCTGCGATAACGCTACGTACAAAACTTTGCCTTTGAATGTATGACTTGTGAGGGTGATTTTAGGAAGATTTCTTGAACATTAGCCACGAGCGGTTCACAACTGAATACTTTGCTTGCACATCTTCACAAACTCTCTGTAGTCACGGCCATGTATGTGACACGGTTCAGTTTAGAGTAGAGAGTGTCTCCTAAGTGTTAGTTGCTCGTACTGATCACATATGAGTCTGCGTCAGGTATAAATAGAAGCACATTGTCAATTTGTATTCACAGGCCAAAGAAGACCCCTATCATGAAAATAATATGTAATAGTTTTAATTGGTAGAGTAATTGGTGTTTTATACTATTTCAGTAGATATGAAAAATATTTCACCACTAATTATTTTAGTTACTAAGTGAAGTAATATTAACTTATTTGCTAAAGCGTTTTGATAAATGTAGTTTCTTTGACGGATCTAACACGCTACTCCGGGTTATTAGCAGGTGCTTCGTCAATGAAACGACTGTTTCGAAAGGCGTCGGCAAGTTATTAGTTTTCTCGTAGCTACTTAAATAATATATTCAGTGAAATTAAGATGATTAAAAGAACAACTTTAAAACTATCTCTCCTGGTGTTGTAATGTTCTAATCACAGCGTTGGCCCCATGGAGTTCACAGCTTCTGTGATCTCGTCGACGTTTCTACTTCCCTTCTCATCTTAAGTGTAACAATCATATATCAAGGTGCACTCTTATAATAAAAATTATTTGCTTTCGTGTTGTGCTTTTGCATTCGAAGCTACACTCTCTATCCAAGTGAATTCAGTTCTATTCCTATACACAAAATTTAATTTATCAACTGGCATAAAAAATGTTAATCATATTTATTATTATTAATTATTACTAAAGTTTTATCATATTACACATTTTAGATGGTTACGAGAAAAGTAGGCTTGTAACCGACAATATTCATCTTAGGAAGACATACAGGTGTAATATAATTTTTGTTTAAAAATAAATCTATATGTGTATCCAATAATCGCAACGTTTAAATAATTTAGGGCTGTCAGGTTATCTTCTTTCAACTTTCCATTGTAGTTTATGTTATATTTCTTACACATTATAATTAATGAGTCCAAACAGACAAAATGTATCACAACCATACCGAAGGTAAGCTTTAAAAGTCTGCATGGTGTTTTCTCCACGGAATGGTTACCATCTAAAGAAGTTAGCTGTTTAATTTAAATTTCCACTATTTCCGTTGGCATAAGTTGACAGCGGCTCCTTGTATAACAACGAAAGTTTTCATAGTATAATATGATACATTTCCTTTTATAAATCATTGTATTCATATGGAAGTATATGGTTATATGTATTTTTCATTGAAAATATATTTGATATTAGTTATGAAATTACTTTATATGTTTTAGTAAGCGCTAATACGATCTCGTTAGGAGATATTGATGTAGGAACAGCTATCATTTTAAAAAGAAAAAGTTAGTGAAAATTAGAAATATTTGGAATGTTTTTTTTATTATTGTAGCCTTCTAAGAAAAGTTTAACGATATTTATTTTATACCTATACAATATCACAAAGTAAAGGACTCAAATATTGATAAATTTAATTTGTTTAGAAACGAGATGGCAACAGACTTCGAACACAATAATAAATTATTGTTTTACTTTAGGAGATTTGTAATACATTTTCAAATATAATTGCACCCCTAATAGTATTTAAGCATAATTAAACTTCTTGTACATGTAGTGTTACCTATATTACCTTCAAACACGTTTAAATTTCTATCATTACGTGTTTGTTGTTCATTTTAACAAGTAGTATACCTCGATTTAAAATGTCTTTAATATTCCTTTTTTAATTTTAACAAGTTTAAAAATGTAAAAACGTAAAAATATAAACCAATATTCTATAAACATAATCTATTAGCAATATTTCTATAAACAATATTTAGAATTTTGGTAGATTAAATGTTGTCAACTAAAGATTATTATAACACAATCGTAAATGTATGAGTTGCAATATGTATTAAATTACGTAAATGGTTACTAATAAACATACAATTCCTATGTATTAACATTATACGCAAGAAATTATGTAATATTACAAACTTTGTCTGAATGTATATTTTAAGAACAAATAACTCGGCGGTTAAAATAAAGTGAGGTAACAAAATAACCACGTAAAAGCTAGATATCCCCATATAATTCATTAAACTACTCCTGAAGGAATGGTCGACACGCCCATTCAGTGAGGCGAGTTTCATCCCCTGGGACAGTGAGACAATTCCTTATACTGGAGACTGAAGATAAAATGATAACCTCTATATTTATCATTCTATCCTCAGAATATAGTTCTCTCAAAACCTTACATATTCTTACTTTTCTTACATGTTTATTACAAGTAGCTGCATCAGGAGTTCCGTTCATCAGTTTCATATCTAGAAATAAATCTTATCGATCAAGTAATATGTTGTTGGGTTACGGAGTGAGAAAGAGAAAGTGTGTGTGTGTGTGTGTGTGTGTGTGTGTGATAGATAGATAGATAGATAGATAGATAGATAGATAGATAGATAGATAGATAGATAGATAGATAGATAGATAGATAGATAGATAGATAGATAGATAGATAGATAGATAGATAGATAGATAGATAGATAGATAGATAGAGATAGAGAGAGAGAGAGAGAGAGAGAGAGAGAGAAGAAAAAGAAGATATTATAGAATATTTTAGTCTCTTATAATAACTCATAGAGCTAAAAAATATGTTTTTGTTTTTATATTCAAATGTTTTTAATAAAATACTTTTTATTTAAAACTATATGTGTTGCACTTTAAAAATATATTTAAAACCAGATTGGAATAAGTAGTAGAACGCTGTTTTACAAAACATTTTCCTCACTGTTTGGACATTTTTGCATTCATTTATTGTTTGCGTTGTAACAGTTGATTTTAGGAACAAACAAAACAAGCAGAGTGGCGCATTTGTAACGGACTAGGTTACTTGGGAAATGAAAATATAAAGTTTTAAAATACAACGTTATACAATTTATTAATCAGTGACAAATTACAAAAAATTACAAAAGACAGCAATGTGTCGAGTAATTTACTTCATATTACTGCTAGTTATTCCATACATTTTAATTACTTATTATCTTTTAAAATTTATATATATATATATATATCGACAAGATAGTAACTTAAGTCTTTCAATTAAATTTTTAGAAATGAATATTCGAAGGACAATTTCTACCGTTCATGTGTTAACCGTTTATCATTTAAAATTCTACTTAGTTAACATTAAAATACATTTTCTTTATTATTATCTAAAACGTACCTGGTTGTGCACATTATTTATTTTAAAAAAACACTTTAACACATATTAAGCATTGCCCATGGCTTTTGGAATCACTAATCACTTAACACATCGCTCGTGCAAATAAGCGAACTTAAACAAAAATTATATACACATTTACTCGTTTGAAAAACATAAATTATCGCTTCTGACTTCTTATTTTGTTGCGTTAATAAAATTCGGTACCGGCCTTGACATCTTAAATTTTGAATACTGGAAGCTTATAAATTTCTAGGTTACGTCCGAAATGCCATCACGTGCGTCTCGTTCGGAGACCTTTTGAGAAGTGGGCCTTCTGAAGGTACAAGCCACCGGAACATTCCCACCCTCGATTATTATTTTGAATATTTTGATTGGTCCGTCAGATCATGCGATATCAGACCATGTTACGTCACATGAGGTGATGTGAGTTTTTTTTTAGTTAAGCTACCAACTCGTACGATATTTTACATTTTTACCCGCTAGGGGTGCTACCATCTATGCTAACTTTTTACAAAGTGCACCAAGAAACAAAAATTTTCTTTTATATTGGAACGATATAATTATTAAATAAAAATCAAATATATAAATGAATTTATATGTAACACCTTATTTTTAAGTGTTATAATGTATTATGGAAATAGACCATGAAGTTTCTGTGACGTTATTGATTTTCGGTTTTGCCAGAAGCGCTGATATTGTGTGAATTGTGATGTCAATTCATAGAAGCAAAAAGAAAAAGATGTATCGTTATTAATTTTTTTTTAATTGCAATTTTTGAATTTACCAATACTTACTTATAAAATTTAAATATTTAACTCATTATTTCAATTTCTTGTACTAGTTTCAGTGGAACGATTGCAATCTATGCATGAATAAAGAAATATCTTCTTTCATTTCTGTCCCTCTACAAAAGACACTCTGAAGTGGTAAAATCGGATTTTCGTAAGCATAATGTCTTGTTTGGGTTTATTCATCAAGTACCTGAAACAAACATATACCATGACTTCACTCTACATGGTTTTGTTAGGTAAATCTAAAAAATTAATTATGTAAAATAAATATTTTCAGTGCTCAACATAATTTTAATGGAATTACTCAATTTTAAAAAGCTGAAATAATGGTAGTTTTTCAATGTAAATTAGGTACGTTTTATTTGAAAATATATAAATATTTTTACTTACAAAGAGAATGTGTAATAGAAGAATTATTGCAAAGCAATGAAAAGGTTTCGAACAAAAGCTAAGTCATCTTCAATGACAAAAAGTTGTGAAGGCCTAAATGATACAGTATACTTTATCTAAATTAGCATTTCTATCAAACAGTTGTCAACAATTTCAAATTTATTAAGGAACAAGCACTATCATAGGTATTAATATAAATAAGTATAGATTTTCAAAGTTAAATAATTTAAAAAGAAATAGTTTAATATACAAATGTTATAAGCAACATTAATAAATGATATAAACTGAACAAAATTAAGTAAGTGAATGTGAAAATATTAGGAATAACATCAATAGACAGAGTTTTTTATTACAACACTTTTTTTTAAAAAAAAGGAAATGAAATATATTTTGAATGTATTTTGTTTGGTTAGCGAATAAAAAGTACAAGAAGAATTACAATAAAATATAAAACATATACTCTTTAACTATATGTAATAGTTTTAGTTGTTTTTAATGAATTAAAAGAAGGTATCATGCAGAAATCAGTTTTAGTCCTTTAAACATCATATAAATAAATAGAAACTTCAGGTTTTTCCTTCTGGTATATTTAGGGGTTTGCTAAACCATATTGAATATTGTTTAAAATTATAAATTAGTAAATAACACAAACTAAAGGCCTAATGTAACACCATAAGTACTCATCCTTAAGAACCAATGATTTAATAAATATTGAGCTAGCTGAAGACACTCAATTTTGTTGATTTTAAATACACTTCAGGGACTATTTCAACTGGCAGATCCTGATTAAAATAACACAGGAGCCTGAAAATGCTGTTTTGAACAGGACCATATTCTGCAACGACCTAATTAGGAACATCTCAAGATGGTGGCAAACGGTAAAGTAGTATATATGTTTCAGTAGGTGATTTAATATGAAGGTTTTCAACAGTAACTATACGCTGACATAAAGGACCATAGATAACTGACAATTCCTTGTTAACAAAACTGGTTAATCACAGGTGGGTTTTGGCTAATTAAAACACGTCATGATCTGTTATAAGCCAAACTAAATGAATGGGTTGGATAAAAGAGTTCGTTGAAACACACACTCACACACTCATGACTGCAGCATATTACTACCAGATATCACGTTAACTTGTCCTTTCCTTATACATACATACGTGTAATACCCTTACTTTCCCCTTGTCATACAATGGTTTATATTTGATTTACACATCATTATGACACCATAAATATAAAATATTCTTGTAAACTGCTGCATCAAGCAAGCAGATGTGATGCTACAATATCTACCATTTATACCCTACTTTATGTTCCTGCCTTAATCGTATCTATTTTTGCAATCTCTAACACTGATATACAATTTAAACTGGCTGATTGTATTAAAAATACTACCAAAAACTAATAAAAAATTAATTAATAATTGGTTTGAATATTTAAACCGTAATTTTCTGTCTTAATAAGTATAATAAATGTTGATAAAAATCTTATAAATTCACACCAAACATATTTTAACCCATTTCGTTGGAATTGAAAGTTTAAAAAAGAAGAATAAAATACGTCTCTTTAGATTGCGTTGTAATAAAAAAGAAATGTTTTAATAAATGATGTAAGGACATTCAGCCCCAATCATTCCCCTAACGGCACTACAGTGTGATGAGACATCGCTTCATCCCTTATTCAGCAACTTTGTCAGTACCCGCTTCATGGGCAGACACCTGTCCGAGTTTATTGCTGACCAAAATAGACGCGCAGAAAACCCGTTTCTGAGGTAAAACTGAATGAAATTATTTGGAAACGAAAGTGGGGTATATTTTGCAGTAAAATTAAAACGCGGTTTACACTTATATGTACTTCTATTTATGATTACATATACTGTACAAGTAGGTGTAACTATTTTTTATAAATTACTAATTGTTAAAATCATTAAAAGATTAGAATTTTATAATTAATTTCGTTTTTGGAATAGCTAAATATATAAGGTTTATTTTAAAGTGTTTCAAGTTATTTTTAGCAAACAAGTGTCAGAGTAAAGGAATCTGGTTGTAAAATTTATTTGAGTTAAAATTACCTGAACAAGGTAATAATAGATGGTTTTTATACTATACAAATATTCTTTGAGCTTAGCTTGTGAGTTTATGTTAAAAACAAATAAAAACATACACAAAACTCACAAACTAGTCATTTATTTTACTTATACGCATTTCAATGACAACGTCATCATTATCAGTGAGTGTTACTACTACAAACTATAAGTTTTAAGTTAGAGTTTGTAGTAGTAACACTCACTGATGATGATGACTTTGTCATTGAAACGCGTATGAGTAAATAAATGAATAATTTGTGAGTTTTGTGTATGTTTTTATTAGTTTTTATACTATTAACATGGTATTGGGAGACAGATATGCATTATGCAGGCGTTACCGAGGCATTACTGATAATATTTTTTAACACTTTAATTTAACTAAGAAAAATAATATATTTAAAAGTATCTTATGTTTTAAAACAATTACGGAAAAATTTGTTAAGTGATATTTTTTTAATTTAAAAACAGTTATCGTATTAACAATGTCGAGATCAACCTTCACTTAATGTAATATGAACAATTCTACTTTAGTTTTACTTGTAATATAATTGAGGCAGCTAAAGCCAGAGTGGTTAGATTCTCATTTTCTAAAAAGATGGGTCAAGAGTAGAAAAATATTTCAAAATTAAAAAAAGATCACTAGTTATTTAACTGTAGTTATGCTACTATTTTATACTTGGAAGCACTGAAACGATTTGGTATAATCTAATGCATTTTTCAATATAAGCACTTATGATTTAGCATTGGGTCATTGCGGGATCACCCATTATGACTTTGGAGGCTCAAAGTAAAAGGTGTATAGGACCAATAACAATGTTACAAACATCATGTTTCTAAATTCTTTGAAACTCTCTAGTAATGATGACTTGATTGCCGGAGTCCACACAAATATTAAATATTGTCTAGCATTGTGATGCAAATAAAATAATGTTATTATTCTTACACTTTGGTGTTTGGTTTATATTCTTGCAGTAATCTATGTTCTACTTAACCACCATTTTACACATGCAGCTGGTTAAAACCTCGAAATATTTAAATTAATTTTGAATAAATGTGAAAATAAGCTCTCCATTTATTACGTAAAGGTCTACACTGACGCGAAACGTTTAACTTATCACAACCAACTTTCTTGTTGCGTCTGAAACAAACGATGCAGCGCAAGGGTTAAATAAATTACTATCCGACTACAATAGCCTTTGTTTTGGATTGTATTGTATTGTGCCCACAGCATACTTCATCAGTCGAGCAGCTTTTACGGTTTTGTGTTATACGTGTTGTATTTTAGTCACTTTGTAAAAGTGTAAACAACACTGTTTAAAATTATAATAAATATCTCACATGCTGGTAGGATGATTATTATTCAATAATAAATTAGTAGTGCGAAATTATAAATAAAATCATTTACATCTGCAATTATGAAATAAAACAATTGTTAGGAGTACTGATAATTCAGTTATTAATATATTTTATTTTCACCTATATTTATAGATATATGTGTTAAATATTAATGTGAAATATTTATTTACTTTCAAAGAGTTTCTCATATTTTTTTAGTGTACACACTTAATTATTTTAAATTTGTTTCCTAATATGAGGATATTAGTAGGCATTTCTTCGATGCATAAAAATTATATATATTCACAAGGTAATATTTCAGATTACAACCTAATAATAAAAATTAATTCTATTTTAGTTACTTGCAATAGTCAGTACATTCGACAATCTAAATATACATTTAAATCAGATTTTCGTTTTACTCGAATTTACCAATGAGTTTTTAGGAATATTATTAACCATTGTAGGAATTTTATGTTTATGAATATCTCTGAAAAATGTTTTTTCGCAATTAAATTCATACCAATTACAGTTATGAAATATATTTAGTGTCTGGTATAACTTTAAATACATATACGAATATCTCCATGAAACGTATATTAACTGCTAGTATTAGTACGTGGAAGCTCAGTAACTAGGTGTATTAAATTGTTCACCAAATCAGAGCATATAGAGCGTGTGCGGGTTCCACGTCAGTCGCCTTTCTTCACTACTATACAATAACGATGATGCTATGTCTCCACAATTACAGTTATGAGATATATTTAGTGTCTGGTATAACTTTAAATACATATACGAATATCTCCAGGAAACGTATATTAACTGCTAGTGTTAGTATGTGGAACCTCAGTAACTAGGTGTAATAAATTGTTCACCAAATCAGAGCATCTCAAGCGCGTCACTGGTTCCATGTCAGTCGCCTTTCTTCACTACTATACAATAACGTTGATGCTATGTCTCCACAATTACAATTATGAAATATATTTAGTGTCTGGTATAACTTTAAATACATATAGGATATCTCCAGGAAACGTATATTAACTGCTAGTATTAGTACATGGAAGCTCAGTAACTAGGTGTATTAAATTGTTCACCAAATCAGAGCATATAGAGCGTGTGCGGGTTCCACGTTAGTCGCCTTTCTTCACTATTACACAATAGCGTTGAAACTATGTCTCCACATTTACAATTACGAATACTTCAGGAACATAAAATACTAAAATGCCATAGATATTCCTTTAGCATAGTCCTAATCTTTCTAACCGAGGTCACAGATTATTGTACACATTCTCCACTAATGTGGAAAAAACAAAAGATTATCTTGAAGCATATGAATATCTGGGAGCTTTTCTATATTTTTTAATTTTGAAGCGGAGGTTTAACGGCAGAGAAACTGCGTATTGTGAGGAGATGAAATAACGGATGAACGGTGAATAAAAAAAATAAAACTTTCTGTGAGATTATAGAAAATATCACAAAAATCTCAGCATCAGTAATTCTTCAAATAAAGACAATTTAAAAACTGAAATATGCTCATAAATTCAAAATAGGTGATACAGACACCTGATATTTTAAAATTTAATCAAACTTCGAGTATAGAAACACTCCTTAATTTATTATTGATTATCTTAGCGAAATATTCTACGTAATATTTTTCAAGCATTATACTGTTAGAGGACAAAACTTTAAAACATTAATTAAAACGTAAGACTTTGAATGAGGATGTAGATATGAGTCGGGATATTTACACAATTATACACGGATTATATTTTATCAGAACAATGTTATACATTGATACATGCTCCAAGGGCAGGCAGCTTCCTTTGAATATGGGTAGGAAGGAAGTCAATATTTCAATATCCGGCCAGTGCTAGCAGTATATCATATCCTTCCAGGGGTAAATTTATTGCTCCTGTAGCTAAGCTTTGCGCTTAGTATTTACATAAGGACTTCATAAATTAACAAAGTGTATCTAAAGGGAAGTTATCAAATTTTGAGTTTGAATAAATTATTTACTTAATAGACAAATAAAAATATTTACCCAAACAAGTATTACTTTAGATCTGTTTATGTTTAAAAATACGTTAAAAGCACGAAAACAAAATTGAGTCAAATGGTTTTGTGATATATTTATTTATTTAACGTTATTGGGAAATCATACAATTCGTTTGTATTAATGATTGTGTTTCTGCAAGAAATTAACCAGTGCAACATCCG